>CM032452.1:70107370-70297370 GCA_019049505.1 Pachyrhynchus sulphureomaculatus | reverse complement strand
AGTTGCAGCCCTAAGTTTCACACTTTTTCCTACTCTCTCTATCTCCCTCCCTCCCCTCTCTCTCATAGTCAATACAATACACCTCGAAATTAGTTTGAAAAAGTAAATGATATTTCAACATGTGAAGAACTAAGATAAATGGAAAAGTGACATTCCTTTTCCGTTTTAACTTCGAAAGTTATTCGACCAAGCCGATGATAATTGAACTCTTACAAAATGATAAATTTGACATTTATTACAGAAAAAAATGGATCTATTTCCGTTTATTTGTTATAGAATTCCAGTCCAGGGCAAAATAAGGAAAAGGAAAGGGAAGGAAACCAGTTTTTTATGTATTTGAAATTTCGTATTCTATTAGATATTCTTTTTAAGATAAGCATCTTTGCTACTTAAGAGCCAATAAATCAATCTAGCTCAATCTAGAATCTAGTAATAAAAATGTAAAACAAATATTTACTACTTAAATATTTGGTTAATGTTAAATAACTGAAAACGGACAAAGCCCATTTTTCAGCAGTTGCGTACTCAGTACAATTCGTTGTATCCTACTTTCGTCTACCTAAATATTTGTTTAATTATAAACAAATAAAATAAATTTTTTTGTCTCGGTACCGATGCGACGCGAGTGCAGAAATGCACTGGAAAGTATATATGTAATATGTACGAGGCATGTTTTTTAAGTAAGTACCGTTTTGGAATTAAAAAAAGACGTGCAAAGATATCGCTATAATTTTATTTTTACATGAAAGCCTGTACCTTAATCTACTTTTCTACATAATTTCCGTGAATATTGAGGCACTTGTCATAACGTGGCACCAGTTTTTGAATACCCTCCTCATAAAATTCTGCCGCCTGACTTGTTAACCACTGTATCACAAATGTTTTGACTTCGTTATCGTCTTGAAGACGCTGACCACCCAGGTGCTTCTTCAAGTGCAGGAACAAATGGTAGTCCACTTTCTGCACCAAATCTTCATTAACGACCGAAGGACGCCCACTCCGTTCTTCATCATGCACATTTGTGCGGCCATCTTTAAATGCTCTCACCCATTTCCTTACCATTCCATCACTCATAATGTTTTGTCCGTAAACTTCACAGATCTCACGATGAATATCGATCGGTTTTACGCCTTTAGCACTAAGAAATCGTATAACAGCCCGTACTTCACAATCGGCGGGACTCACGATTGTCGGAGGCATCTTAAACACTCAGTAAACAACGTATACAATGAAGAATCAGACTGTAATGGCGTCAGTGCGTAGACATGAGATGTAGGTTAACAGCGCGCATGCGCGGAACGCCGACCGTATCGCTATCGTACTTACTTAAAAAACATGCCTCGTATTTCACTAATCGGTAGTATATCGATGAACGTGTTTCTACACTAAAAATCTTTGATTTAGGAGAGAGTATTATTTTAGAAGTTTTTTATAGTTTTAAATTGCCTTAGCAGATGTTCTGAATAACAAAACCACATAAAATATTAAATATCGTTTTCGAGATTAACGCGAATATATAGTACCAATAGATGCAGGACTGTTCGCGTGTTCTAAAAAAGTAACTGATGTGTTTTAATCAGATTTCCTATTGTTAAAGGACAAAAAGTCTAGACCTTCGGTACTCTTATATGAATGTGAAGGCTGAACTTTTGATCCCAACAGGATTCTACGAATATCATGGGAGGACAGAGTAACAAATGCTCAAGTAGCAAATCCACAGAATTGCTGTTGACTATAAAGGAAAGAAAAACTAGTTATATCGGTCATATAATGAGGTGAGCAAAGTATGACTTAATAAGACTGATCATTGAAGGCAAAATACAAATAAGAAGATCGGCTGGAAGATGTCAAAAGTCCTGGTTGGATCGCCAACCTTCGTCAACAGTGAATTTACTATTTTATAAAATCTCTTTGGGGAAAAATCTAGACCTGCAAATAATATTTAATGAAAGGCAAAGTCGAGCAGCTCTTGTGAAAGTCAAGAAGGAATGCTGATTACATGTATACCATTAAATGCGGACACTCTCGCCGCAGATTGCTTCATAATATACTGCATATAGTTCCAATTTAGTCAGACAATTACACAGAAAAAAAATTTAAAGGCCTTATAGGCCTGAAAAGTTGGTGCACCAGGACCAGATGATAGCAATAATATTTGGTGGAAAACTGACCTAATATTCACGAAGATCTAGCTAAAACATTTAACACGTAGTCGAATATAAATTCCTAAGTGGTTTGTCGAGGACAAAACGATACAGATGATGCGACCAATACCAAAACTATAGACTGATCACATGTTTAAATACGTAGTAAATAGTACGAAATAGTCACGCGTACTATCTATTACAGAAAACTCAGGATGATTGAATTGGTTCTGCGAGATATCAAGGACCAGAGTGGAGGAAAAAACCAATCTGAAAGTTGTAAAGGGAGCCTTTTGATTGAATTTGTTTTACCCAGGACTACGTGCAATATTGGAAAAGTTGATTCATGGCACGAATTGACTATCGGAAAGCATTGAGAAGATTAAAAGTGGCGTTAATCAAGTGCATACAACGTCTGAAACACAAAACATATTCAAGAACACTTTTATATGAAGAACCTGATTGTTTTGGACTGAATTACATAGGACCGTGTTTCCTATCGAGTACGACTTATAGTGATTCAAGCCCAACGTCAATAGCTACTTCTGAGCATGTGCTGCTCTTGTAGCGATTTAGGGACTACCTTACAGCCTGCGTGCCCTGCTAAAGATAAGTATGGAAACCCCTCGTTTTTGGGTGGTTACGTAGTCTAAACCCATTTAAGAAGGGAACCATGAGTTCACAATAGTCTGTCCGAGAATAAGATTTTTATTGCTATACAATAACAATACTACACTTAAATAGAAATAACTGAAACAGAAATCCCTTAAAAAGACAGGAAATTAAAAACAGTATCGTATTTCCTTTCTCAATTTTGTATCTTTTTATTATCAATTCCTACCGATTTCGGCCGTGATATCACCTGAACGACACAATAAATTTCACGCTGCCTTCCTACTTCACTCTATTTCGGAGACGATTCGGGTGCCGAATCATTCTACAAAACAGGATATCAATTATACCTGACGATTTTGACGGACGGAGCCTCCCTGAAAAGTTTATTGATCTATATCCGTTTGTAGCGGTGTTAATAAAGAATCATTTTTTTTCTTTTGCAAGGCTAGGGTCAAATTTTGTTGTTTTAATTTTTAAATTTTTAGAAACGTATTACGACTTTTTAGTGCTGTCACAGATATTATATTTTATGAATAAATAAATATGATCTTTATTTCAGTTGCCAAAATACGAGCAAAAAAATCGACTCGAAATTATTTGGCTTCATTTGACACGGATCCTAGAATTTAGTGTTTACATATGTTTACGCATTCTAGTATCATTTGAAAGCCCATTCTATTCTCTTTCTAATAATACCAAATTCCATACCATACCTCATGCTTTTAACTGATTAATTGAAAGGGGGAACAAGGATTGAAAATAGAGGTAACAGAAAGGAAAAATTAAACCAATGTTAAATTTAACAATTAAATTTAGTGATAAAAACCAAAATAAATGTTTTGTATTTACCCTCCCCCCCAGCCCTTATTACTTCTTCCAGATGGTTTTTTCATGATGCGGGTAAACTTTTTCACCACTGTGAAAATCCAAATGTTTTTGATATTATTGGAAAGAGCAGAAAATCAGCATTCTAATGATACCAAAAATAATACCACTGTTTGTAAAATTCAAGGATCGGTGGTAAATGTAACAAAATCGTTTAAGTCGATTTTTCTGTTCACCAATGTAAAAAAGAATTTACAAAATTTTGTAAGAAATGTCAATCCAACGGCCTTGGCTTTACCGAAAACTACTTGTTTACCTACAATGGCGTGAAAATTCTAACTTCATAAATGGTAACATCTTTGTTAGTGTCCAAAATAATGAACTAAACCAAGAAGGCACATAGTCAAAGAATTAAGAACGAATTTCTTATCTGTCCCAATAATTAGGTTTTTGAATAAAAACTAATTATCGATTTTTTACTTTATTTTAAAACTTTATCATAAATAATATTGATAATCGAGGCGAAAAACTTTTTAGAAATTTTCAATTCAATTTTATAAAATTTAAAAAAGCACCACGATTGGCTGCCATGTTTGTGACATCATTATTGTTAAATTATGTTCACGTAAGTATTGTCAACAGCTTCTACCTGTGTGTATACAAGGTGTCCCAGTATTCCGTGTACATAAAGTTACTGTGAATTTCTGGAATGAAAATATTACCATTTAACCCAACTTACCTTAATCCAAAAATTCGTCAAAGTTATACTTTTATTTTAGTTTTTCTTAAATAGCTTTCTAAATAATTGTACTATTTGTACAAGATTTAGTGCTAAGGGATTTTCTGAGATGAGAAATTGAAATTAGCTTACGGTTTTGTTGTAAATTGTAGAGGGAGCCACTTATTGCACTGTGTATACTTTTAAATTGTCGTAACTTTTTTTATACACCACTCTGTATGATACTTTTAATTAAATATTCGTATTCTCCGCCTTCCCCTGTCTAAAAAAGCTCTCTTGGTAAATGTTGCTTCGAGCAACAGTTTCTGAGATAATCGGATGATTGTTTCCATTTTTTAATTCCATCGCAAATGTGTTCCTTTACATTTCATCCAGGCTTAGGACAAGTCCAAAAGAATAGCTCTTAAAATTCGGAGCATGCTTAAAAGCAAACAGGCTAACAACAATAATAAGATATATATAAGGCTAACAACAATAATAAGATATATATAAGAAGGATCCAGGATAGACCGGCCATCATTTGTCCATCGCATCTGTGAGCGCCCTCTGCTCATTACCTTTTTACGGTTTCCATTTTAGGATTGCATTCTTCCATCGTCCATCCGTACATTTCGACACATGCCCAGCAGCAAGCACTTCAGGACAACTATTTCTTTAGCGACATCCTTCAGTTTTGTAATGTTCCATATCGTTCTAGTGATTTTTTCGATTTCTTAGAGATACGCTGAGCATTTATCGTTCCTTTGCTCTCTATGGGATAAGCAATTTTTCAATGTGTAATAAATGTAATAAAAACTTCTTACGTGCAGTTATGAATGACAGAGAATTACTTTAGAAATTTTATATAAAAAAGCTCAAATTGTTTAATTCTACAAGCTGTAGGAGAAAGGCGACCTTTAAATCGGCCAAGTTATGAACGTGGAACCTAAACGTAATTTTGTTACGTAAATAGCAAGGAATCTGCGTTAAAATAATGTTATACATTAAATAGACTGCATGTAAAAAACGTTATACATTCATATTTAATCAGACTAAATTATCTAATTTATGAGAAATGTGATTTCTTTTTTTTTTATGGGTCTAGCATACGTGCTGCAGGGAAGTCCCTAAAGTGCTACAGCAGCGACAGGTGTGCGAAAAAAAGCGACTCACGTTATTCTTGAATCGCTGTAAATTGTACTCGGTGGGGAACACAGTCCTGGGCAAATTATTCCAAAGGGATGATGTTTTCCTGACTGCTTGAAAAGCGTTGTACGCTCATAAGGACGTGAAGTATTAGCGCGACGTGTATTTCTAACATGTACCGCTCTGGGAGGAATTAAGCTTGTTACAGCCTTCGAACACTTTCCATGAAAATACTTGTAGAATAGGCTCAAGTTGCCAACCGTTCTTCGATGTTCCAGCGCATCAAGGCCACCGTTCAGTTCCGGGTCTCCAATCAGATGAACAGCTCTTCTCTGAATAGAATCCAACAAATGCAGTGTATGTTTGGGAGCAGAGCCCCAAACATGGGAGCAGTATTCCATAGTTGGTCGAATTTGAGCTTTGTAAAGATTTAACAGTTGTTGTGGAGTGTAAAGCTTTCTGGTTCGAAATAATATTCTCAACTTTTGAGAAGAAGATCTGAGGAATTAAGTGCCCCGACATAACTATGTCGGATTCAGCAACGTTAACTTTTTTAGAAAAAACTGCCGCCTGGGTTTTTGTGGCATTAAATTCCACTTGGTTACTGTCACCCCAAGATAGAATTTCTTCCAGGTCTTTGTTGAGTTGAACAACTTCCCGTTGTCTGCGGATATACTTCTGAGTAGCCGATGTCCAAGCGTTCAAGGTGAATGAAAAGATAAGCGTACTGTCATCTGCAAAGCTGTAGACTGGATTCCCAGTCTTTTCCAGCAGATCGTTAATGTAAATGAGAAAGAGAGTAGAAGACAGTATGAAGCCTTAGGGAACACCATACCATAAGAGCGTAGCTTAGCTAATAGTCCATACGAAAGCCATATTGGTGATCGCTAATAATGTTGAATCCTTCAAGATATTTTAGAAGATGCTGATTGATAACCTTTTCCGTGACTTTCGATATTATTGAAAGCAGTGCGACTGGTCGGTAGTTATTTGGGAAGGTCTTCTTACCTTTTTTAGGTATTGGCTGAACTGTGGCACATTTCCAGCAGGAAGAAAATTTTCCCTCTCTTTAGAATAGGTTGAAATGTCTACAGAAAACTGGTGTTAGTTTCCTCGCACAGTTTTTGAGAACTATGGCAGGTATTCCATCAGCGCCAGAAGCTTTTTGGTATTCGAAGACAATATCGGGCAACCTTGACTGCACTATGGGTGGTGTTTTTCCTTGGAAATCGACAGTAGAATGTGAAGCAAAGAGTTCAGCCAACAAGTTCGCTTTTTCAACAGGTGTCGTTACAATAGAATTATCTAGCCGTGTGAGTGGTGGTATGGTGGATTTGGTAAAATTTTGACTAACTGCCTTAGCGACTGACCAAAAGGACCTCGAATTATTGGGACAAGCGAGAAGTTTGTTTCTAATCCGTTGAATGTGTGCCTCCTTGGTTTGGTCGATAATTTCTTTGCATCTGTTCCGGGCATGAACAAAGGTGTTTACGATTTATGGTGTTAGGATATACACGCCATTGTCGGTAGGCAAGATGTGTAGAAGCAACAAGTCCTTTGCATCTTCGGTCAAATCAGGGCTTGCCGTTGGAAGGGCATTTTTTTTTTCGAATGAATACCAAATATTAAACGCATACATGAATTTTGTGAAACTTTAGTACGACGTCTATAGGATTATTCTATTGAAAAACAACGTAAAAGCCATCAACATTAAATCTTTACAAAATCACGGATTTCCATGTATTGCTTTGTCAGTTGTTTTGATGAACCATTCTACAGCATTCAATTTAACAGCTATTACTAAGTTCGCTAAAAAAACTTACAATCTCATACTTCTTTTAAAATAATAATTTTATTACCTAAATTAACACTTTTTGACATATTAAACTACTCAACAAATTTCATCATAACATAAACTCTTTTTTCCACAACGTCTTCTTTTATTGTTACGGATAGATTCCATATTTATTACGAACAAAATTATACAATTGTTGTACGACATTTTTATAATTGTCATGGACAACACTCGTATCTTTGGGTTATAAATCCCTGATTTCCTTTAAATTTTTAAGGAAAAGAACAAAAACACAAAATTCCTACAAAATATTTTTATTTTAACGCCTACCTGTTTATATATCCATACAAATATAAAATTTACAAATTATACTGAGTAAGTCAGACTCTAGGTTCAACGACGACAGATTTTAAGATATAATTTAGGTGCTAACAATAGGTCCTGTCAAAATTCATTATTACTTTCGTGAACTGGTTCTCGATACATTTTTAATACTGTGCCCAACCGTTGCAGAAAAAATAAATTTACTGTACAATATAGTACAAAACACGAATATGTTTACGAATTTTTTCTTTCACGACTGGTTCGAAAGACTTTTTCGATTAAAGCAGTAAAAAACACGTTTTTAAGGGTAATTTGTGCAATCGTTTAAAATAAAATGAAATACTCGTTATTATTCGCAATTTAGAGGTAAAACATTTAATATAAGAATAAACCAATAAATTACATACCGCCTGCTTCTACAGTTAAAGTAAATCCGAAGATATAAGATCCTGCCTTTTTGCTTTTTCAATGGGGCAATAAACAACCCTATTATGGTTTTGTGCATAGTTGCCAGGTATTACGATAAACGTATTTTTATTTTACCTGCTTTGTATACCGCCCTCACTTGCACTTGCAATCATATTGGATCTATTTTTACCTATATATTTACTACCTGGCAACCCGGTTTAGAGCTCTTTAAGTATTTGATAATATAGGCCTAATGACCACACGTCCCCATTAAGATTCGAAAAATACTTTTTATTATTTTTATTTTTAAGTTTACTTACAACTTACAACGTAACGGTTCTATTTTAATTATGTAGCGCCCGTGAGAAAATTGCAACAGTGGTTATCGCAAGAGAAAACATTTATCCCTTGACGCTAAACAAATAGTGAAAAATGTTTACGACAGTTTGGTAAAAAGAAATTTGAATAAACAAAGTGCTTTGCAAGAAACCAGTGAACTAACAAAATTCCCAATTTCTACGATTAAGAGTATTGTAGGAAAACCATCACGCAGGAACAGGAAAAAACGGAAAGATTTTCAAATGCATCATGTAGATGATTGTCGAAAAGACGTCATCAGGAGAAAAATATATTCTATGTATGAAGAGCAGTTGGTGCCGACACTAGACAAAATAAAATTAAGACTGGTGCAGGACGGGACCAATATACATTGTGGCCGATCAACCCTTTACAGAATTCTCTTACGTTCCGAAAAATCAACAAAAGGCAAGTAGTGATGGAGTCACAAAGATTACGAATCTTGCGACATACTTATTTACAATAAATTAGAAAGTATGGATCAGAGAATTGGCCAGTAATTTATCTTGACGAAACATGGTTCGATACCCATGACACTGTGCAAAAAGTGTGGATTGACAGCAGTACAAAATGTCAGACTAAAGCCCCTTCAAATAAAGGTAAACGAATAACCATTTTGCATGCCGGATCTGAAAAGGGCTGGGTTTCAGATGGTCTACTATTGTCTGCAAAAAACATAAAAGATTTTAGTTTGGACTATCACGAAGACACGACCGCAGGCCTCAAATTGGTTTCAAAATTACCTTTTGCCAAATGTTTCCGAACAGACTGTTATAGTTATGGACAATGCAAGTTACCATAGTCGTCTACTAAATAAGGTTCCTAATGCAGCCAACACCAAATCGGAAATACCGGAATATATGTTAGAAGTTGATATGTATTTTGACTTTAGTTATAAAACAAGTGATCTTTTGGAAGTTTTGAAAGAGTATAAATTGAAAAAGAAATATGTTTGTGATAGTACGGCTGAGAAAATGGAACACACTGTTTTGCGGCTTCCTCCGTATTATTGTGTGTTTAATCCAACTGAACATATTTGACATCAAGTTAAATAAAAAATAAGGGCACAAAATGTTTCTTCTACTTTAAGCGTGTCAGTGGTTGAATTAGTAAAAAAATTTGTGAAAGCTGGAAGAATGCCATTCAGCACGTTGTTAAAGTTGAAGATTCATATATTTATGTAAATAATATAAAGCCACTGATAATTACTTCAACTGATGACAGTGATAGTGAAACCGAATTAGGCTTAAGTTAAAATATATTTTTATTTATACAATATGTCTCCTCTTGTAAACCCCATTCATTCACACTGTATATTTGTACTTCTTATCCATCTGTTTTTACATGCATCTATAAATAAACATCTCCACTTATAATTTTATTTATTTGCATTAATGAATAAAATTCTTAAGTCCATCTCTGCAACTTATCATAAACAAAAGGTCAGAATCTTTATATTGCCCACTTAAAACGGCAAAATCAGGATCTTATATTTTGGGACAGGCTATACTTCTTTTCAATCTTAGCGGCAACGCAACACTCGGTCGTGAGCGTCAACTCTACGTATCGAAAGTGCAGTTTCTGAATAATAATTAGATTAAATATTAATATGTGACAAAATCATTCAAATTTATTTATTAATTTTTTTGGTTCTGAATTATTTATAAATGTTTTGAACTTGGAATTGCCAACGTACCTTCTTATATAGCTGCAGACAATTTCACTAGCAGCAAACATATAAAAAAAAAAAAAAAAATATAGACTTACTGAAAATTTATTTAAATACTTTTACCCAGTTAGAATAAGAAAATTAATTATACAGTATAAGTAAATCATATGTAACGTAACACTTTTCGATATACTGAGCCTCTCATCTTACTACCAAACCATGAAACCGCACTCTACTACGAGGAATTGACGTGCAGCACCGATTATACTTTGAGCCGCTAAAATTCAGTATAATATATTTGTAGAATTATGCAGGATTCAATTCATTAATTGTTCCAGATTATTCATCATCATCATTATCAGCTTATACTGTCCACTGCTGGACGAAAGCGTCCCTCAGGTGTTGCCGCTTTTTTTTTGGTTCTGGGCCGCTTGTACCCAATTTCCAGGCACTTTTTACAAATCATCAGTCCACCGACTTGGTGATCTACGTCTACTCCCATTTAAGATGAAGAATAAATTTGACTGCATCTTGTCCCTCGTTTTCTTCTTGATAACGTGACTTGAGATGTGATCGCTAAAAGTAAGGCATCACATTGACCTCTCCTAGTTATTAGGTATCGAAAAATAAATGAAAAACAACAAGACTCCCGGAGAATATCATATTATAAATGAAGTTGTAAAAATGGGTGGCGAAGGCTTGTTGAGGATTGTAGTTTCTCTTTTTAACCTCTGCTTGAAAAACAGCATAATCCCAAGCAAATGGAATAACACTGTACCGGCCAATATTCTTAAAAAAGGGACATAACTGACCTTGAAAATTATAGACTGATCAGTTTGCTCTCCCATTTATGTAAGTAGTTCACTAAAATCATAACAAAACGCCTGGAGCGGAAACTAGATTTTTATCAACCACGCGAACAGGCTGGCTTTAGAAGTAGATACGGTACTACCGATCATATACAGACCAACAAAATCCTTATAGAAAATCTATAGAATACAACAAACCACTCGAATTTTAAAAAAGCTTTTGACACAGTGGAGTTGCCGGTGATACTGTTTACCCTGCAGCAAATGAGAATAGACTTCAGATATATTCAGCTAATTCAATTCATTTATAATCACGCAACAGCAAGTGTAAGATTCCATTAATTCACAAGTAAATACCGAGTGGAACGTGGAGGTGATACGATCTCCTCTAAACTTTTTAAAGCGGTGTTAGAATATGCTTTTAAGGAACTCAGTTGAGATGGAAAAGGCATAAGTATCGATGGCGAATACCTAAATCATCTGCGCTTTGCTGATGATATTGTCATAATAGCTGACAATCTAGGTGATGCCCAACAAGTGCTTACTGAATTGAAAAGTAACATCAGCAAATATTGGTTCAAATATTAACCTTCAGAAAATCAAGTTTATGACTAATCTAGTTAAGAACAGTGATATGAAATTAACGAAAGCGAGGTGGGGAACGTCCAAAATTACAAGTATTTTGGTCATGAATTACAAATTGTTGAGGATAGCCAAACTCGTGAGGTACACCGTCGTGTGAGTATGGGATGGACGGCTTTTGGGAAGCTGAGAAATATGCTGCAAGGTAATTTGCCAAGGTGCTTAAAGAAGAAAGTTTATGGACAATGCGTTCTGCCGGTAATTACATATGGCACCGAGACACTCACATTAACAAAACAGTGAGAAAACAAACCGAGAGTATCGCAATGGACAATGAAGAGAAGCTATGCTGGGTATCACAAGGAAAGATAGAATAACAAACATAACTATCAGACAACAAACAAAAGTAATAGATATTATCTAAAAATTGCGCAATCTAAATGGAGATGAGCAGGCCATATAGCCCGAGGGGATGATAGCCGACCCAGACAAGACAAAAGAAACAGAAATAGACCACCAACAAAATGGCGCGATGATATCAAAAAAGTGGCTGGAAATTAGGTTAACACCGCTCAGGACAGAGATCAGTGAAAGTTCTTAGAGGAGGCCTATATCCAGCAGTGGATGAGGACGGCTGATGAATCATGAAGATGATTGGGTGGTCTGTCTCTGTTTTACATACCTTGCTTTAGAAACCTTTCTTCCAAACCTTGTTTTTTATGCAATTTTAATTGTAGAAATTTCCAGAATCAGACGTAGTGTCTGCAGAAAAAATACTATAGGATTCACCTTATGTAACTCCGGTGCCAGTTAAAAAGTAAAAAAAAGACTTTTAATATGTAATTGTTCATAGTTGAATGACTTTTTTATACATTTGTTAACACATAATTGTTTAGTAATTTTTAGCAACTTACTATTATCCACCATTAAATGAGTACACTTCAATTAGTATAATTGTATACAGAGTAGATTTTAAACAAAACCATTGTTAGCTACTTTAGTAATACGTATAGTTTTGCCGTCATATTAAAATATACATATATGTCATCTATATTGTCGACGTAATAAATAATACAACAACATTAATAGTAATTTACAGGGTGTTTAATATTTAATTGACATTTTCACAACACTTCTTTTAAAATAAAGTTTTTAGACTATATTGAAACTTAAATTATAATATTTCGGTTAACACTATGTTTCAAGTTGTAAAGATTTATATGTCAAACTTCATGTGGTTAAATGGTAAGTAATGTAATTCATTTTAAATATTATCGTTACTAGTGTGATTATTTATTTTAAAGCTCCTTTATCTTTCTATCAATTTAGCTATATACTGTACCAAATAACCAAAAGTTTAGGAAAGAAAATGAATAATTAACAAACAAAATGGTTAAATAATATACTTTATTTCATAATTACTGTCATGAAATTCTAGTGACAAATCACGAGATAACCTTATTGTGCCAAGAACCGTAGTGTATAAATTCAGTCAATTTCTGTCATAGATTTTCATACATTTGCATTTCACGAACGAGTAAGTAAGATTCCTTATAACTAACAAATGGTCCTTGTCTTTCATTAATTACAGGACCTATTAAAATTGGATTTCAGTCATTCAAAAGCATTCAAATGCGTCAATTAGCATAAAAGTGTTTGAGAACGAAGTGTAATACTTGTTTCTACTGTGAGCATAACCTGAAAAATCAATTGTAGACGTAATATAGTTCAAGGTACGGCGTGAAAATAAACACGTATGGAAAGTGGTTCTAGTAGATTCGAGAGGGAAATTTTAACTTTCACAATGAACAACCAGAAAAAAGTACGGACGAGAAGTTAGACTAAATGCTGGACTAAAATTCTTGCCAAACTCAATAAAAAAATTGTTGCTATTTTCTATTATCTATAGATGCTGGGGAGGATTCGTAAGGACTCCCGGTGGGTTCCTCATAAGCTTGATACTGCTCTCTCTTGCAGGTTCAAAAAAAAAATACTTTTGCCACACAATTGTTACCTATGAAAAAAATGGATATTTTACGATGATCTTAGCAGGAGAAATCCATAAGTCTATTCAAACCTTTTTTTGTCGCCTTGGGACCGTCTTTTAGTTGAAATGTGAAACGAAATCGGTAGCATAAATGTTATTTTCTGCACGATATCGTCCACAAATATACTATCTCCCAAAATTGTTGAACAATACTATCAGGATATTTCAAAGTTAAAAAAGCCTATTTGACCTTGTAGCATAAAAAATAATTCTAATCCCAATTTTCCAATAATTTAGAATAAACGGTAAACATAAATTTTATATTTTCAACTCTAGCGATAAATTCGACGGAATAATAGGAATCGCCTTACTGAACCAATTAGAACCCTAATATATTTTAATAAATACTTGTTAATGACACGAAATACAATAACTTTATTACGACAAAACAATATAAAAAATAACTTAAAATAAAAAAAATAATGTAACTACTAACAGTTACGTAATTATTCCGACAAAAACTGAAAAATTCATAAAAATACCAGTTAATCTAAAAAGTGGCACATTCCTTATTAACTCTATCAATTTCATAGATCTATTAGAATCGCCTGAGCACAATAATTAACGTAAAAAAATATTTTGTTAATATTTCAATTACCAACGATTAATAGTAGTTATCTAGACGTGGTACTGTGACTGAAAATAGCAGGTGTCCATAGGAAGTGGGAGTGGTTGCCGCAGAATTGACATAATAGGTGCAGGAAGTGTTTGTTTATCTGTAGAAGTAGAAAATCATGGTTGGGTGTAAGAATGTTTTTTTAGGTAAAGATTGGATGATAATGAGTATTTTTTGGTCAAAAATGGTCAGAAGGGCGCTAATGAAGCTTCTTACAATTATCAGCTAAAGAGTTCCTGGAATCGAAGTGCTAGAAGTAGTCGACAATGATGTCACAGACCAGAGGCTGTTAATGGTGATGGTTGATGGTCAAAAGGGCATCAATGGGGGTTTTGTTAAAAAAAGTGTTCAAAAAGGTATTATACAGGTAGAAGAGAGTATTTTTTCTGGAAATTATGACGGTCTAAAACAAAATTTTCAAGTTATGTTTACAGTAAGATTAAATATTATAAATAGTTTTAAAGCTAAAATGTGTTACCTTAATATGACTACAGGGCGGGAAAAAATTCAAATTCAGATAGGTTCTATAATCGATAAAAGGTAGCAGCCGCGAATTAGTTTGAACACCTCATAAATATTTTTTAGGTCATCTCTATATGCGCCAAATATAAATTTTATTACACAGTATAACGTAGCTTTAAAAAAATGTAAGAGGGAAAAAATGTGTGTTGCTTTTTTGTAACACCCATTTGGTAAAAGATAACCCCCCATTTCTCGAAGATATTTTGGAAAAATTACATTTTTCTTTTTTACTTCGTTTCATAATTTCAATAATAAAACAACGGAAACCAAAAGAGAATCATTTTTAAATACATGCAGCACTTAAATGATTTGACAGATTTGATGATAGTTCTAGGTTTTTTGAATGTAAAGAAGAAAAAAAAAAAGTTACTTTTCGAGCTGTACACATTTAATTTATTTTTAGAATATTTAGATGCGTAAGTCTTTTCTTTTTCTATAAATACTTTATAAAATAGCTTACTATGATTTTTTTTTTTTTTAATAAAAAATATTGTTTTAAAGAAATAGCAAATATTCTTGTTATTTCTTCTTAGATTCCTCTTACTGCAAAATTAAGAAAAACTGAAAACTATATATCTCAACAATATTATTAATAAAGTTACTAGTAGTTTCCGACATTTATCAAACCCTGTTCTAACATTTAAATATTCATACCTACGTAATTACATACTATGTTTCATACGCCAACTTCGTAACATCACACATAAACATGTTCTACCATAATAAACACCCTGTACTACTTTACAGTCTAAACATCAAGTCTAATTTGTTGGTTAAGCCACTAAATATTGCTAAACCAACAACTTTCCAGAATAGCCTTCGATAAGCTTTTTAGCTTCCTATTACAGAATGTTGCAAGTAAGGATGGTCGAGGAAGTAATCCCTTTGGTTCTATCAAAAAATAATACTTCATTCCCCTTCATTTCTAATAATTACTTATGCCAAGCGTATTAAAATTCCTCGTCAATGAAATAATTTTTAGGTAGGTTAGGTTTAGGTTCGAGCTGGTACCAACCAAACGATCATCAGATGGGTTTATAATCAATAGTCAATTATCATCAGTTTTAGGGTGCTCGTACTGATCAATCAGCAGGATGTAATTCTTCACCATAACAATGCCCAGTTAAATACGGGACAAATCAAAATTAGGTCAGCTGACAGCTGGAAGTTCCTCCCCACCCTTCATACTCTCCCGACATTGCCTCTTCCAACTATCATTTTTTCCGTTCTCTAACGAACTTTCTTACTGAAAAAGGATTTGATAATGGAAATTAAAAAATAATATCGCCAATTTCTTTACTCAAAACCTTAAATATTTTATATAACATGAATTAAAAACCAAAATATTAGATAAAAATTGTAGACAAATAAAAAAAGACATTAATTATTACTAGACATAATAGAATTTTTTTATTAACATAATTTTCGAAATTATTATTATATGTGACCCAATATTTAATTGTTTTTTTTTGTTAAATCGGAATATTACCTAATATAATAACATAGGACTACAACATTCCATTTTTGTTTCCTCGAACCAGGTTATGATATTCTTACAGAATTGGGTCGTCGAATTCGAAATTCCGTTTTGCTCCCTCTTTAGAAATTTTTAAAATGGCAAAAATTTGTAAAGTACACTCACATATTTGACAACACTGGACAAATATTTCTAACAAAAAATGTTGAAACCTTGAATAATGTTTTAGAGGTTTCGTATTTCTGAAAAGAACTTTTTTTACAAATAAATTAACCCAGAATAAAATGAAATTTTCAATGCCTTAGCACAGGATTTCACACAAAACACACGAACGAGTTTTCAAATTTTATGAATTGCAAATTTTAAATTAAAGTTAATTTTGCATAAAACTAGGAATGATTGGTTTATAAATTTTATGTTACTCAAAATGATGTTTAAAACTCGTTCTGAAGCTAAAATTAAAGTTTTGACAATTATATGACTTTAAGTCGCCATATTCAATTTTAATTAACCATTTTAAATGGAAAAAAGTGAAGGCCAACATGAAGAAAAGGAGCGAAAACAAAGACAAATATTGGTTTTCCGTGGCTAACGATTGTTTAAATTAAAAAGGCAAATGAGTGAAAACTCAAACCGTTTCAGTATACACAAAGTCGGCTTATCCACAGGCTGGATATTTAAGTGATTAGCTGTACATCTCTTTGATGTGTAAAACCTGAAGGGAAAATTAATACCAATTATTATACTAATAGAATTTTCAAATCACTCTTTCTATTCGATGAACTAAAATTGTAACCACAGGATGACTACGTCCATCAAGGTGATTCGGCTCAAAACAATCGTTCAAAGAAGACCTAGAAATTTTTGGCATTAAAATATATCCATTTTCTAACCCCAGAATAGTGATTACCAAGGTCGACTAACTGGCCTACGGGGACCTTTTTTAATTTATAGTTACCTCAAAAAAACGAATTAATGAAAGAAGAAAGGCATGGCAATGGCAGATGACTCTGACTGATAAAGCCTTGAAGGTTTGACCAAAGTGGTGTACTATAATGTCATTATATCGAAAATAAGTAATGATTTTTAATTATTAGCAAAATTATTTGATTTTGATCCCGTTGAAACAGATTGCCTCAATTTCTGTATACGAAGACATTGAGGTCTGGCACAATGTGTATTACACTATTAAGGATAAGTGATTTGTTCAGTCATAAATGTGAGCTTTTCAAATAGTTATGTACAAAATTCAACGTTTTTTGTTTAATATATGTAGTGAGTTGTTAGTAACGTATATTTCACGCAATTTGTTGCCATTTTTGAAGATTCTGACATGCTGGAGCAAAAAGGCAAGAAAAGGGGATGTATCAATTAAAAATCTTCAAGAAAGACATGACTGGATACGAAAAAAATAAAAATAAAGTTTTGTAGTCATCTGAATTAATAATTAAGTAAGTAATCTGCACGCCGTTTCATATGTATTTGAATTTATTATCCTGGAAAGTCGTTAGTTTAAACATATTTTTGGTATATGATACTAGTTAACAACGAACAACAACAACAATATAGAGTTTACTTTTTCTAGGTTACATTGGTTTCGAAAAAGTTACACACTCTAAGTTGTAATATAATATCAACAGTTAATAAAACGAAGTACAAATAAGTAATATGTTTACAATAATTTACATAGTTTTTTTTTTATATTAAGGAATTTTAAAGTACTTCATGAATATTTAAAAGATGTTTTTTAGAAAACTGATTTTAACCAGGTAAATAAAATTATCCAAGTTGTCAGGATGTTAAATTCGGCTAAAATCTAATTTGGGCTACATAATAAATTAGAAAATGTTAATTTCAAACTTACAATCATAGTAAAGATCTACTTTTAAGGATTGTATATCACCTGCAAAGTTCATTTTTCACGTATGTGTAGTCCAGTCTAACCAAACAGTTTCAGTAAAAAAATATGAAAGTCATTATTAAAATATGTAGAATATATAATCTACACATATACATGTATCTATGGCTTAATCAAGGAGAAGCAGTGGGGATATATGCCACCCACATCTATGGATGCAGAAAATTCGCCCCTTAGAAATCGGGCTTTTTATTATTGGGGTTCTTTTTGTAAAAAATGTTCACATTGATTTTTAAGTTGGGTGTAAGCTTTTAGTGCTCCACCCTAGTTAGGAGTCCCTTTTATGAAAAACTTCTCTGCTTGGAGCCATCGATTTTTAAATTGGGAATATGTTTTTTTAGAGTTCCATTGTAGGTAGAGGTTCTTTTTTGTGAAAAATCTTTCCCGTCCCTGTTTATCGATTTTTAGTTTATTCTGTTGGGAGGGGTCGAAACTTTTACATTGCCAGTGCAAGACGAGCTCTTTTTTATCAAAGGATTGCACTGTCCTGGTTATCGTTTAGCGCCCACCTATTTGACGAACGAAACGCCATTATATCTATATGTCCACCGCTCCTCGTATATATATATATATATATATATATATATATATATATATATATATATATATATATATATATATAAATATAAATATATATATATATATATATATATATATATATATATATATATATATATATATATATTTATATATATATATATATATATATGTAAAGGAGTGTGATTTAATTTTGAGGGATTTCTAAGAGAGGGCATAACTTGTATTATATCGTCTCAAGGCATATTGCTTTATTCATGGTGAAGCACCGTGTCAACAAAACACCATTTGCGGGAAGCGACACTTTTTTTGTTTAGTTCGAAGAAATGCGCTGCTGAGTCATCGATTCCTGCCGGAAACCTGTGGTAATTATAGTCCATCAACAAAACCTTGTGAATACTGATTCGATGCTTTAAAAGTGGTGATTTCGACACGGAACACAAAAAAACGTCCATGCCAGCCGAAAAAGTTTAAAGATGAAGACTTGGAGGCATTACTCGATGAAGACCCGTGTCAGATGGAAAAAGAACTTGTATAATCATTAGGAGCTAATCGCACAATCATTTCCAAGCATTTTCATGAACTGGGAACAATTCAAAAGCAAGGAAATTGGGTTCCGTACAAAGTGAAACCAAGAGACGTTGAAACGCGCTTTTTCACCTGTGAACAACTGCTTCAACGGTACAATCGGAAAGGTTTTTGGCATGATATCATAACGGGTGATGAAAAATGAATACGCTACGATAATCTAAAGCGCAAAAATCATGGGTAAAGCCCGATGAACAATCAACATCCTCGTCAAATTCGTGGCTGCAAGCTTGTGCTGTGTAACTGGTGGGACCAAATGGGTGTAGTGTATTATGAGCTGCTCCAACTCAACCAAACTATTACTGAGCAACGTTACTGACAACAATTGATGCAATTAAGCCGAGTGTTGAAGGAAAAACGACCGCAATATGCTAAAAGACACGACAAAGTGATTTTTCAACATGACAACGCTCGGTCATATGTTGCAAAACCCGTCAACGAAACGCTAGAAGGGCTTGGATGGGATGTCCTCTCTCACCCGCCGTACTCACCAGACATTACTCCGTCTGACTATCACTTGCTCCGATCGATGACGCACGGCCTGTCTGAACAGAGCTTCCATTCTTATGAGGATTCAAAAAAATGGGTCGATTCGTGGATAGCCTCAAAAGATGAGTCGTTCTTTCAACGTCGTATTCATAAAAAGGCCCACTGGGAAGACCACCAAAAAGATGGAGAGATAGTTGGCAATCTACTTCTCAAGAAATCCCATAACCTCGGAATTAACAGATCTATAAAAAGTATAAGAAGAAGAAAATTCAAATTTTGAATAACTACAGCATGGGATATTAAAACTGTAATAAGTATTTTTTTAGATCCATCATAAAACGTTGCCTTGAAAAATCGAATTTTAGTAAAAATTTACTGATTTTTTCAGGTCATTATGTCAGAAATTCTTGATATTCGACATAGGATATGGTGCATAAAAGTTACCTAAAATTTTTTATGGGACTGACATATTTTCAAATATATAGGGTATATGATTTGAAATAAAAAATGTCTCACGTTTCTCGTACAACTGAAAGTAATCGTCAGTTGTTTTATCTATGTAAAATGGGTCTTTATGTTAACGATATTGTAATCTAATTTTATTTTACTTATATATAATATATATATATATATATTATAATATATCTATATTTTAATATTTATATATATATATATATATATATATATATATATATATATATATATATATATATATATATATACAGGGTGCCCCATATGTATGGAATACTAATTCCACAACATTAATTAATCAGTGTATCAAAAAAATGTTTAAATAAATTATAGGGTGTTATACGACGT
Organism: Pachyrhynchus sulphureomaculatus; assembly: GCA_019049505.1. Classification (NCBI taxonomy): domain Eukaryota; kingdom Metazoa; phylum Arthropoda; class Insecta; order Coleoptera; family Curculionidae; genus Pachyrhynchus; species Pachyrhynchus sulphureomaculatus. Next base: position 70,276,965 of record CM032452.1, on the reverse strand, counting down.
ACATGCTGACGTTAACAATAAAATGTCATGTTATTTTTGAGTCCTATTAGAAATTCTAGATATTATTTGACTAACATACCATATGTCTAAATTAAACTGTTTTGGAATTATTATCATTTGAAATTTAAAATAAAAAAGATAAAAACATTATTAATAAATACTTTAGGTTTATTTTGAAGGTAACAATTGCTCAAAATGCCTACCGTTAACAGCGAGGCAATGACCCAATGTGTCATAAATAGCTTGGACAGAGTTTTGCCGATTACCCCGGAATTTGTGTTACTTCCTATTGAATTTTTTGTTGTAAATCTTCTACAATTTTAGGTGGACTTCCGTAAAACTTTGGTTTTCAAATTACCCCCTAAAAAAAATTGAGTGGCGTAAGGTCGGGACTCCTTGCATTTCTACAGCACCTCTTCTGCCTATCCATCGATTAGGAAATATTTCAACTTGTGCAGTTCTTTTTCCCGATGAAAATAATTTGGATACCCCTAACAGGAATCTGTGGTATCAATAAATTAATGTTCGTAGTTATTTGGATGCGATCGTTTCTAATCGATGGATAGGCAGAAGAGGTGCTGTAGAATGGCCTGCAAGGAGTCCCGACCTTACGCCACTCGATTTTTTTTTATGGGGTCATTTGAAAACCAAAGTTTACCGAAATCGACCTGAAACTGTAGAAGATTCACAACAAAGAATTCAATATGAAGTAGCACAGATCACCCTGATTCTCTACAAAACTCTGTTCAGGCTGTTTATGACAGAGTGGGTCATTGCCTCGCTATTAACGGTAGAATTTTGAGCAATTGTTACCTTAAAAATAAACCTAGAGTATTTATTAATAACTTTTTTTGTCTTTTTTTTATTCTAAATTTCAAATGACAATAATTCTAAAACAATTTAGACATATGGTATGTTAGACAAATAATATCTAGAATAATCCACAGACTCAAAAATAAAATAATACACAGGGCTTCCATTTAAAAAATCAAGATGGCGTAATTTCTTCGAAATGACAGTTTAAAACATTTTATTGTCAACGCCAGCATGTGCTTTATTTTATACATTTTTTGATACACTGATTAATAAATACTGTGGAATCATTATTTCATACATATGGGGCACCTAATTAAAAACTGTATTTTAAAAACATCTTTTAAATAACAGCAGTAAAATACTAGAATTTCAGCTGTAGTAGCCACCAAGTAGTGATGAAAGGCCTTCTCTTTACATTTGGAAAACTGTAGTCAAACAGTGTATTACATCATATTATAGCTCAGAAGGTAGTAACAAATTATAAGTCGTTTCACTAAAGCTAATTTTGATTCTGTGTTATAAATAAGAAACGTTAACCCAGATGGGTTAGGCTACGGTAGTATACCAAATCGAAAAAAATCTGTGCTAAAACAAAAAACTAAACAGCAATACCATTAACCTTTTTTTTTTGCTTAAAATTACATAGAACAATAAATTTTTTGTTTTTATCGGACTCCAAGGTCCCGTAACGTGATTCCGATAGCATTCTTTCGTACAGAGAGCAAGTCCGTTTACTATATCGCTCTATTACATATGAGTCGAGAAATTTTCGTCATAGACATTCCAAATAAATACTGTTTTGAGGATAATTCGTGTAATTACAACCAACGTTTAAAGTCAGGTTAGTTCAGTCTTACAATAAATAACACTTCTACAATTACTTATTCTAAGTTTTAAGGATTGCACCTTTCGGCGGTGCGCATCAACTCCTCGCATTGAAAGTGCAATCTTACTGTTTCGCTTGTAAAATGAGAGGCTCAGTATATCGAAAAGTGTTATGGAGCTTCACATTTGTCATATAATTAGTTTCAATATTTTAACTGATTTACGACAGTTAAATAAATATTCATTATGTATGAATGTTGTTATTATATATAAATGTTTTTAATTATTGAAATTACATATATCAACACAATAATGTTCCTTAGAAACTTACTAATTATTCAAAACAAGAATTTAATACTATAAATATACTGGAATAATCTTATAAGTTTAAACTATTCACCGTGCAGAGACTGCACTCTCGGCACGTGGAGTTAAATTCCATATTGAATAATTTACCTCCCTCCCTCAGAACAGACTTTTTTGTAATTTCAGTCACGAAAATCTCCGGAACTAGGTGTAGTAGAGCAAATTCGTACAACAGATTCGTTATCGACAGATGAAAAGCAATCAAAATCATCAACATCATACAACCTCGGTGACAAAAATTGTTAGACTGGGTTGTTATTGATATAAAGTAAATTCTGATGCTGATTAATTGAAGTTCTTCTACTCCATGCAACTAATCGCACACGCTTTAAGGTACGACTGATTACCTCTAGAATGAATGATAAACTGGATGTTTAGAAGATATGCCACAATACGAGTAATACTTTTGCTTTTGCCAAAGCAACAGCAGTGAGTTGCTTTAATGCCCGAAAACCATAATAAAAAACTGTTAAAATTTAGAATTTTAGAATCTTCACTACGCAGCGTTAATGTATATTAGGACAGTTCTTAAAAAATATTATTACTGTTATAAACCTGAAATGAACAAACTTTGATTTTTTCACTGTAGCCAGAGCCATCACTGAGCTTTGGTGAAATGACTTTTTACAGTCTGTTGCTCTCTTCTATACTAACAGATCAAACTCTTGTTATCTAATGCAGCAACAGTCAATTTCTCTCACATGACAACCGCTTAAAATATTGCGTAAACCGTGAGATTCAGCAGTGAGAAATTTTCGAATTATAGGCGCGTAAAATCAGTCACTGCTGTTATACAGACAATATTATCATGTGCTAACACCGCCATTATTTAGGGCAATCTAAAGAGTGGTAAAATCTGTTATAAAGTTATTGCTTCCCTCGACTGAAAATTATTAAAAGAAAGCAATCAATTTATAATTACTGTACGTATTGACCGCTGCTGTCACAGTCAAATGTTCCTAATTAAATTTATTTTCTAACGCCATTATTTGAGAATATTAGCAACGAACAATTTATGGAGGATCTTTTATATAGCACATATGAACAAAGTAACAATACTAAAGACATTGTATATATGTAGAAGGCTGAAGATAAAAACTTAGTCTTGACTGTCAGAATATGCCATGCCAAACATTAAATTAAAAATGCTATAATGCAGGTAGCCCTCAAAAAAATATTTACAAACCTAGATTTTTTCTCTGTTTTATTGGCCACGAGCTTGTAGGTATAATTTGAGGGACGTCACACAATACCCAGCTGCTAGCGCCGGATTCGAACCAGCAATTTTCACTTGCTCATAGGTAACAAATGTGATTGAGATGTCATCGGATTTCATTTTAGTTCGATTTTTTTGTTTATTCACTGTAGAGGAATAAATACATAAAAGTAATATTTTTTTGATATTGTAATTTTACAAACTTAAAGGAATCTCGACGTTTCGGTATTTAATATGGTGGTGTATTTAAAATTAAGAGTGAAAAGTAAAAATTAGTGAAAATTCCAAAAAAAAAAAAATAGAAAAAAACATTCAAAAGTAACAAAATTAATTTAAATATGGAAAAATTGAATTTAAAAAAGCCTATTTTCGATAAACTCTATAAAGCGGTTTTTTCTATCTTTATGTTTTTTTTTTTCGAGAAAGAAAGATCAGGTAAAAAGAGACTTTCACAAAACTTAAAACAATCCAAAATTTCGTTTCACTAACGAAGAGTATTTTTTCACCCAATCTTTTAGATGACATGCTCATTGAATAAGATAAAATATATTAATTTGGTGTGGTTCATTATTCATTTCAATGAAAAATTATAAAAAAAAATGTTAAAAATACATCAAAAATGTGAAAAATAAGACAAGTTGCCCAACTTTATCATATATATATATATATATATATATATATATATATATATATATATATATATATATATATACATATTTTAAAAACGAGTGACTCGTGGGGTCATGTAGAAGCAAACTGAATATTTTTTTTTCAAATTCAAAAATTTCTAAAAAATTAAAAAGGGGCAAAACTACACTTTACCAAATCATTTACAAAATCAACCCGCACCTAAAAGGCCGTATACTGAACTAGCTCAAGCGCGAATTTCTTGCCAAACAAACGATTTTCTTCAACAATTACAGATTTTTAAATTTCAGGTAAAACTTATCTAATAACAAATGAAAATAATAACAGAAAACACCTAGTAAAAATAATATTAAACCATAATTAAGAACATTTTTTATCTGTTATTTAAAAAGAAATAATTCCGCGAGAACAACTGGATCATTTCGCCTTAACAGCTGATTTTGACTTTTATGTTAACAGCTGTTTGGGTTTGGGCAAAATAGAAACATAATTTCAAATAAGTTTTTCTCTTAACTTTTCCAAGATTAATATCGAAACGGTAAACGAGTTTCTTGTAAAAGAAATATAAAATTTTTTAGTGTTAAAGTGAAAAAACATATTTGTTTATTATTTTTATGTACCTTAAATGTGCAGCCGGTCTCCATATAAAAAATTGTACGTGACATATTTATAATTAAACCAACTGTACCGAATGATACAATCTATCACAATTGCTGTTATATTTTGCACTTTCTACAAATTTCTTAATTACCAACACTATATTAGTCTATCTTTAAGAAACCTGCCTTTACCCACGACATATTGCAAAATTTGTTTAACATTCGCTGTAAATAAACAAACTAAACCTGAATTTAACGTTTTGGTAGAGGACGCTGTCACCTGGCCACCGCCAAGCAGAGAGCCACGAAGCTGCCGACAAAACTGACGACGACGCTAATAAATCTTTTGTTGTCGGCCAACAAGAGCTCCTTTGTCAGCTTTAGAAAAAAATAAAGCTGACATTTTTACAATAAAGCAAATAAAATGTCTGTGAATAACATGTGGTAAAATGTTTACTTATTATAATAATATATTGAAATAAAAACTGTGTGTAATTAATTTTTTGGTGTCACGAAGTAATTATTTTAAAAGGTAACAATTTTGATAATATTTTTCTATTAAATTTGTTTAGAAAAAACCTATTCAACTGTAAACAACACTGTAGACCTTACGTGCCAGTTAACACTTAGCGATTTGTGGAATTGTATGGTTCACCACTGGCGCCGTGAAAAATATATACAAGTCATCATTTCTTTAGGGTCGATTGTTTCCTTTATTATGGAAATCCGCTGTTTAAGGTAAATTTTCTACAATCGGTCTTGCTACCAGAAGGCGCCAGTTCCTAGATATGTAGTGAATTCCATAACACCCTATATATATATATATATATATATATATATATATATATATATATATATATATATATATATACATATACATATATGTATATATATATATATATATATATAATATATATATATATATATATATATATATATATATACGATATATATATATATACATCGAGTCGAGGTCGCAGTCCTAGTCCGGCATTTTCTGCCAAAAGACATAGGCTACTCACTCTGACCTCTTGTAGATCTTTGGGGTCACAGAATAGTTGACCCCACTATCTATATCTCTTGATCATTAGTGCAGGATATTCGCACAGAATGTGTATCTTCTCCTTTAAGTGGCGTCTCCGCTGCGAAGTTTGGCAATCATCATAGCGATTTTTATCTTGAAGACGGCAGATCTAAATAACTCGCGGCTGCTACAACTGAACCACTCTCGAAGGTTCTTCAGCCACGAGTTTCGTCTCCTTCCAATGGATCTTCTTCCTACGATCTCTCCCTGCATGATAGTCTGGAGCAACCGATACTTCTCCCCTCTCAAGATGTGACCTATATATAACAGTTTTCCTGTCTTAATCGTTAGAATTACTTCCCTTTCTTTTTGCATACATCTCATCACTTCCACGTTGGTCACTTTCTCCACCCATGAAATCTTTAGCATTTTCCGGTATATCCAATGCCTCCTCACATCAATCGTATTCATCGTCCAGGCTTCTATCCCATAATATAGTACAGACATTACATAACATCTCATCATTCGTATTTTTAATTCAAGGTTTAGATCTCGGCAACAGAAAAAACCTCTTCATTCTTATAAATGTACTTCTGGCCTGTTCAATTCTGATTTTTATTACTTTGGAGCTATCGTTGTTTTCATTGATGGTTGTGCCTAGATATTTATATTGTGTATACTGTCCTCGATTTTTCTCTCGCACAGAGTTTTACACATGTTTTACGCTCAGCCAGTTTGAGGTTATATAGATGGGCCTGTAGTGCCACATGTCCCGTAAGGGGTCCTATACTCAGACGTAACCTTTGTTTTGACATCGACAAGAGTTCCTTTGTTCTGCCTGTCGTAGTTTGTTTCATAAGGAATTTGACTTGACGACACCCCGCTCCTGTAGTCCAAGAGAGTTGGTATTCTTTATCCAAACCATTCCCTGATTTTGTTTTTACCGAAAGCGAATGGAACTCCTACAAACCTGTCCAGGTGGGTCCTCCAAGGTGCCTCTTTTGGCGAGTTTGGTCCGCTATTTTATTTCCAGATATGCCTTGGTGGCCTGGTACCCACATTAGGGTAACTTCATTGTTACCTCCTAAAAACAAAAAAAAAAAAAAAAAAACTGTGTTTAGTTCTTGTACACATTCCCTGATCAGCAAGGTGTCCGTGGTGGATTTGGCAAGAGCTTGTATAGCTGCTATCGCAGCCGATTAAAATTTTTATATTATTTGTCCCTTTCGAGATTTGAATTTTTACATATCAGAGCTTGAAAAAACCGAAGCCATATTGCCCATAGGTATACTTTCCCTGTGGTTTAATTATATATATATATATATATATATATATATATATATATATATATATATATATATATATATATATATAAAACTAGTAAAATATATTTTAATTGAAAAGTTAAATAGGAGCATACTTATTTATACCATAACAAGAAGTGCTTCATCAAAGCCTAGACTGCCGCTTTAAAATCTTTTAAAATTCTAGTCTTGACGAGCGAGAAAATAACCTTAAGAGCTTTTTAAACTCCTTTTACTGTGCAGGATCGATTCTCCCGCCGGGTGTTCGTTTAAAAGAACAGTTTTTGCAGTAACAGCTCTTTTACGTCTTGTTTTTTTATGGTCAATTAAATTCGTAGTGCATTATACAACGATAAATTGAATTTCATATTATATGCTTTTGAATAAATTGCCGGTTTTACTTTATACAAAAAATATTAATTTGGTCACGTTATAAGTAAGTTTGATAAAATTGGGCACTGCCGCGCCGCGCCGGTGGAGCTTCAAGTAAGTACAATAACATAACAACAAAAAACGGCAGATTTAATCAATGTTCACGTAATCTCTCATTTGAAACCCTAAAATAAACTGCGTATAGTTTTATTAATTATATAGTATTATGTTTTTCTCCACGGACGAATGATAAAATTTACCTCTGGTAACATGACAGGCGCATGCCTTGTAAGACTGTGTTATAGTGATACTTTGGTTCCCCAGATGCCATGAAATATGACATCACAATTATACAGAAGATCTGAGAAAACTCTTAAGCCAAATTATGCATTTATTTGATTCAATATTAGCGCCACTAATTGTCATGTCGTATTTCTTTATAATTCACAAAATTATATGTTTTTGCTTAAACATTGACAAATGAAAACTCCAGTGCTTGTTAAAGAAGCAAGACTACCCGAAATAACAGTTTTCGAGATTGCGCATGACGATTTAGGAATGAAAGGAGTTTCAGCACTACAGATCTCAAAACTCCTTCCACCAGAGCAGCAACTGGCCAGGAAAGAAATTTCTTAAGAACATCTGGCGGCTTTAGAGAACAAGGGGAGTGATTTTTCGCGAATTGACACAGGCGATGAGACCTGGGTGTTATATTAAGATCCTCCGAAGAAATAAGAGTGGATGCGTAAGGGCTGTCCATCTCCAAGGAAGACGAAAACTCAGTCGTGTTCGGGATAGAAGTTAGCGACGGATTTTTAAGACTGCGAAGGAATTTTGCTTCTTGAAGATTTATAAAAAAATGCAAAATCGACGGAGAGGGCCATGAGAAAAAAGTTCGAGTTGTTGATTTATCCTTTGTGGTTACATATTTAAAGAAAGGTCTCAGAGTCTGAAAATTTTCCGCAGGTGATAAGTTAAAAGCCGCGTTTGGCGGAAATAAGAGAATTTTTCTTAGATGGAATAAAACAACTAGAAAAAGCTAGACCAAGTGTAGGCAGTAGTTATATACATTTTTTCTTGATTCTGGGAGATTTTTTATTAGTTATATAGATAACTAAAAGAAATATCCTCGTATGGGCCTTTTTTTGCCAAACAGCTTTTACCTAATCTCGAACAATAAAAGATATGTAATTCATCTTATATAACAGTGGTCCCGCAAAAATTTATCAAATAACCCAATTTATTTTCCCGCATGTTCGAGCGTTGTGATATTTATCTTGAACGCGACAGTGTCAAGTTTCTTTAACACCCGGCAAGTTTTTTAAAAGTCTACAACATGGTGCAAAATCGATTTGTCTAAGGGGCGTTTCCCCTGAAACTGATAGCGACATTTTTGGATGAAATTTGTTCGTGCGTTTGTAGGATACATATGGTAAATGGTAGGCGAATAGATAAAAATATAAAAAAGATATATTTTTAGAAATTTGAGTAAGTGGAGTTGGATAAGAAATTAGAAACCACAGCTTGAGTATATTACATTTAAATTTGCGAGGGTATTTTTTTTAAGTTATCTGCCAAGCCAACAAAATTGCCATACAAAATAACCGGTCAAGTGCAAGTTGAACTTGCACAATTAGTGTTCCGTACGTTGATTGATTCTAAAATAAAAAATTTTGTTACGGAGGTATAAAATGATCAGTAACTTCACAAAACACACCCCAAATGAGTTCTCAACAAAGTTTGTTTCCGATCTTTACTGAAAACTGATGCCCTTGCAATTTTTGTTTTTTTATATACCAGATAAATTATTAAAGGTAATGCACTCGTGATAATTTTCGTTGAATCTACACCCCGTGGCGAATATTCAAGAATTTTTTCAAAGTGTTTGGATCAGTACTTTTCGAGATACAAGCGGGGCAGCGATTTTTCGGGATTTTTTCAAAATAATACAAAGAAAAGTGTGCGCATGTAAGACATTATTTATATTTTTGAACTCGTGTTTTTACAAGCTTTCATTTGACACCCCACTCGATGACCTAGTATTTTTTTTTCACTTCCGATTTCACCCCCCAAAACTAACCCCTTAAGTCAAAATTTAACTTTCAAAACTACACAGCTCTGATGAGGCCATCAATTTCTATATTAGTACCAAATTTCAACTTTCTACGTCAAATAGTTTCGGAGAAAATCGGATGTGACAGGCGGACAAACAGACAGACAGACACCGAAATGATCTTATAAGTGTTCCGTACGGAACACTAAAAATTGCTTGGTCGACAAATTACTATCTCTGTTTTTCGTACGACTTTGTTCCGTTTTGCCACTTTTAGTGTTCCGTACAAAACACTTACAAGATCACTTCGGTGTCTCTGCCTGTCCGTTTGTCCGTCTGTTTGTTTATCTGTTTGTCCGTCTGTCACACTCGATTTTCTCCGAAACTATTTGATATAGAAAGTTGAAATTTGGCACTAATATAGAAATTGATGGCCTCATTAATGGGTTAGTTTTTGGGGGGTGAAATCGGAAGTGAAAAAAAAAATTATCGAGTCATCGAGTGGGGTGTCAAATAAAAGCTTGTAAAAACACGACTTCAAAAATATATATAACACAACACTTGCGCACACCTTTGTTTGTATTATTTTTAAGAAATTGCCAAAAATCGCTGTCCCCCCCTTATCTAAAAAAGCGCTTATCAAAATATTTTGAAAAAATTTTGGAATATTCTCCACAGGGTATAGATTGAATAAAAATTATCACGAATGCATTACCTTTAATTATGTATTTATTTACGGGCAGATCCATTTTATACATAGTTTATACAGAAATTATAATAATTCAACAGTTATAACAATACAATAACAACACGCAACAACAACAAGTATCTTCACAGAACTCAATGGACTGTCAAAAGTTCTTTTTTAAAAAGTTTTAAAGAGATATTTAAAAAGTGTATATAGTTTCTTTTCACCAGCGCCGTTAGTGATTCTAGTGATCGACGAAAATAGGCCATAGTTACATCTATGATACTTCGAGGCAAAGGGTGAGTAGTATCTTGTTGACCTTGGTGGAACACGGAAATTTATCAAACTCAGAAGATCGGAGCAGTCTATATGACCATTTACAAGTCAAATAAGAAACAGATATCAGCAAATTTCCTGTCTTGAAAGCGATTGCAGCTGGAGTCTTCGCAGCAGGTCTCCATAGGCAGTGATGTTCCACCTAAATTTGTAAGAAACATATCTAGCATACTTCTTTTGTACCCTTTCAATACCTTCAATATGTATAGCATATGAAGGCGACCATACACATGACAGATACTCTACAGAAGATCTTACCAAGGCCTTATACAAAGTATTCATGCTATCTATAGTCTGGAAATCGCTAGATTTCCTACAGACAAAGACAAGGAGTTTTAAACACTTGTTAGCAATAAAGTCATAGTGAATATGAAGATCGGGTTTAGCGTCCAAATAAATACCTAAGTCACATAATGAAGAAACTTTTTCCAGAAGACAATTATTGATACTGTAGTCATATAAAACGGAGTTTTTTACCCGAAAGGGCGACATTAACTTGCATTGTTTAATATTAAGATCATTTTGTTTCTTCTGCACCACTCACTCACCCTATCCAAGTCTCCCTGTATTCTCACAGCATCATCAACAGAATGAATTACCATAAACAATTTCAAATCATCTGCAAAAAGTAGTGGCCTTGAAAATAGAATCACCTCACGGAGGTCATTAATAAATACATTGAACAGCAACGGGTCCAGGTGGCTACCCTGTGGTACACCCGATGTAACAGATACCTCACTCGACACAAAGCCCTTTACTTTAACAAACTGTTTCCTATATCTAAGGTAACAGGTTAACCAATTCAGTAGTGATCCACGACAGCCATAACTTCTTAATTTCCTTATCAAGATATCGTGGTTGACAGTGCCCAAGGCCTTGCTGAAATCCGTATAAACCACGTCAACCTGACCACCTGCCTCCATTGCATCAATAGTACTTTGAACCAACAAGATCAAGTTTGTAGCTGTCAACGAAACCATGCTGTTCCTGAACTAAAACAGGTATTATGAAGTGTTTTAATTTATCAGAAACAATTTCTTCAAACAATTTTGGGATAGAACTTAGAATAGAAATAGGTCTATAATTTTTAGCGTCTGACTGGTCACCGGCTTTGAATAGTGGAGTAATAAAACTATATTTCCACTGGTCAGGAAAAACACCGCTCCCCAGGGAAAATTTAAAAAGCATGTACAGCGGTTTAGCCAAAGCATAGGCACAGTTAACAAAAAATATGGGAGATATACCAACAGGACCTGGCCCCTTATTTATGTCAAGTTTGGATATATGGTCAAATACTTCCCCCAGGGAGACATTAACAGAGGAGAATGATTCACCACCATCCCCAACATCCCCCAGCTCAGGCTCACCACCGTCAGCATCAGACCTATAAACACCCCGAAAATGAGACTTAAAAGTCTCCACAATAGAATGTCAATCCGTCCCTGTTTGTTCGTCTAGATTTCTTAAGGAAGGGATGGACTTGCCCCCTTTTTTACTGTTAATGAAGTACCAAAATTGTTTGGTGTCATAACTTATGTCTGTCTCAATATTTTTAACATACTGCAAATAGCAATAGCTGTTTAGAATATTAGATTGGGATCTTAACTCTTCTTTTGTATTCTTTGTGACATATCTTCTTTTTCAGAATAAGATTTCTAAGTTCATTAGAAAACCACCTTAGGAACTTTAGATTCTTTGAACGAGCCACAGAGACGTACAGACTAATACCAGTATACAAAGCTTCATCGTGGACAGACTTTGCAGTATTTACTTCGTTAACACCACCCATGACATATTCCCAGTCCACTGAGTGAATATAATTATTTAACATATCATAGTCCGCACGCTTAAAGTCATAGAAACTGAAATCATAGTGCAAACTCTCAGGACAGTCATTAACCAGTACATCAATAGCAAGGGCCGGATGGTGCTGGTCGCAGAGCAGCAGACTCTCCGGTGCCACCTGAACAGATGTTCTACTATCTTGTGTTACCACTAAATCCCATTTTACACCATTCGCATTACTAATTTCATTGATCATTTTATACCTCCGTAACAAAAATTTTTATTTTAAAAGCAATCAACGTACGGAACACTAATTGCGCAAGTCCGACTTGCACTTGGCCGGTTATTACAATTTATTTTCTTCTGAAAAATGTGTAATAATAATTTGGAGCATTGTGCAGTTACAAAGTTTTTCACTAAAGGGGGAGATGGACTAAAAGTTATTCATCAAAGACTCTCTCAGACGTACGGTAATGACTGCTCATCTCATTTTCAAGTAAAATTTTGGTTTCGATGAGGCCATTTAGGAAGACACCACACCAGATCAGGAAGACCGAACTCTTTACATCAGAGCAGAAACTGGCGGTGAAAGACATTTCTCAAGAACATTTCACTAGTTTAGAGAACGATCTGAGTTATTTTTCGCGAACTGTCACAAGCTGCGAGACTTTAATGGTCTAGTAGGTTCCTCTCATGAAGCAGAAATCGATACAATGGGTTTATAGGGGCTTTTCACCTCCAAAGAAGACGAAGCTTTGTCGTTTTCTGGAAAATTGATGTGGACCGTTTTTTGGGACTGCGAAGAAATTTTTCATATTGAATATATGTGCCCACAATGAATGGAGAGGTTTACGAAAAGACGATCTAAAATCTGAAGCAGGTCATTAGAGAAAAAGTGTGAATTCATGGATAACTGACACTTTGCTGTTGGATGACAAATGCGGAGTCCATAAGGCTCACATAGTTCAAGTCGTTACCGAAAGCTGCGGAGTTACAACAATGAACTTTTAATTCTAATTTGGGGCCTTGCGATTTTATTTTGTTCATCTGAAGAAAGACCGAAAAGTTTATTTAGATGATAAGTTCAAACAGTATTACAAGGTTTAATTAAAACTCTGTTTTAACGTTAACTTTTGCTTCAATAAATATAACTTGTGCAAGTTCCATACGTTGATTGCTTTTAAAATTAAATATTTTGTTACGGAGGTATAATATGATCAATAGCTTCACAAAACACACCCCAAATGAGTTTTCAACAGTTTGTTTCCAGTCTTTACTGAAAACTGATAACCTTGATTTTATATATAGATATATATATATATATATATATATATATATATATATATATATATATATATATATATTATTTATTAAAGGTAATGCACTCTTGATAATTTTCGTTCAATTTACACCCTGTGGGGAATATTCCAGAATTTTTTCAAAATTTTTTGATCAGTACTTTTCGAGAAGGGTGGGACAGCGATTTTTCCCAATTTTTAAAAAATAACACAAAGAAAAGTGTGCGCAAGTATTATATTATATATATTTTTACCGTGTTTTTACAAACTTTTGACACCCCACTCAATGACCTGGTAAAAAATATATTTTTTCATTTCCTATTTCACCCCCTAAAACTAAACCCTTAAGTCAAAATTTAACTTTTAAAACTACACGGCTCTGATGAGGCCATCAATCCCTATATTAGTGCCAAATTTCAACTTTATGTAAAAAATAGTTCCGGAGAAAATCGGATGTGACAGATGGACAGACACCGAAGTGATGTTATAAGTTTACCGTACGGGACACTAAAAGTGATTTACTAGAAGAACTTCCGTTGCTTGTCAAGCAGAATATGTCGTCTAAAAATTGTCAAGATTTAGGAAAGTTTAATAAAGAAAAACTATTTGTCAATTTTATATAAGAGTCTAAAATTGTAGAGGTAATTTAAAATTTCAATTTTGACCACTTTATTAATATATGCGACACTAAAAAATAATATAGGACTTTAAAAAATATTTTCGGTGGGCAATCTCATTATAGTAATACATTTTTAAATAAAGTTATTATTATACTACTTTTTTTTTCAATAAAAACAAAAATTTTCCTTTAAAATTCTGTTAAATTTGACGCATAGTTGGAATAATATCTACAAATAAAATGTGATATAAATAAAACGGTAAAATAAGAATAAATAAACATATTAATAATGAAAAGTAATACTGAATTGACTTTATATTTCAATTCTACCTTACTTAACGAAAATACAAATGTAACACTACATATTTGTTATGAGTTAGTGGGTGTGCTCTTACAAACTTTTATAATTTATTGCAAATTGAATAAATATTTATTATAAATAAGACAGACCCAATACGTTAGCCCTGGGAATTAAATTGAACATTAAATTTTGTTTTGTTTTTCGTTTATTTTATAAAAAACCAAAAAAATTAATTGACCTGATATTCGGTTTAGAGACATGTTTATTTTCACATCAAATTAGTTGTCTAAAAGTAATCTTAATTTAATTTGTGGAGTCAAAAATACTATAAATTTAAAGTGTTATTTTGATTTTCACTGAAAAAAAGTCATTATAAACAACAATTTGGCTAAAAACAAGCAGTAATATAGTGAAGGTTCCGACAAAATTAATTTTTTTTAAAATCAGAGAATTTTCTATTTTGTAGAAATGTTATAAACATTAAAAAAGTCTCAAAAATTAAAATTCTGAATTGACTAAAAGTTTTCTTTATAAAGGTTTTCATAATTTTGCCAAATAAGCCCATTTTAGGCTATTTTGTGAAAAAATGACGCGTGACTAGCATCGACTATGCTATATATAGAACCACTTTTTTTATCGAGGATATACAGTGATCCATTATGCTTGTATAAAAACGCTCATCTACAATAACACGAAAATATACCATTCGCTCTAAAGACATACATGTACATACATAAGTATATTAAAACCAGTAACCGTTTCTGTTTGCTGTCTATTAAATAATTCTATACAACATATTAAAATATTTATAAGCACTTAAGTAACTACATAAATACATAAAATATTGTAGTTTATAGTACATTTTTTTTTAAGATAATTAGGATTTTTTTTTATGCGAAAGATCAACTACAAAAACTAGTTAATTAGAACAGCGTTGAATCTATTGTAAGGAACTGCACTTTGTGCTTACAGTTTTGTCAAAATATATTTCGATTTCCGGATTAATACTGATCTGTGCATATGAAGTACCGTTTGCACTTTTATTAAAACAGTATACAGTACAGTACTTAATTATTGTCAACTGAAAAATTTTTGTAAAATAACTATTTGTGATTGAAACTAAATGTTGAGCACCTATTGAAACATGAAATGATCTTACCTTAAGTACACACCTTTTTCACAACATGATAAGGCAACAATAATAAAATTATTTAAACTTAAAAAATGTATTTTGGCACTTTGGCATGACAGTAACAATTTATAGTAATACAGGTATTATTTTTTATTCATTACCTACACAGCCCATTTTGAATCACTCGCTATCTTATCCTGTTTTTAAAATGTACCATTTATTACTAGGTTACAATTAAAACAAAGAGAAAATTGGTAAACAATCATATCAAAACTCAAAATTAAATAGTATTAAAATGGTTCAACAGATTTATTTAATTTTTCGAAAATCCACTGCTGTAATTATTAGAATACCAAGAAATAGCTTCGAGCTGTTCAATTTTTTTTCTCCTATGAATTGCTGTTAACTCGCTTTTTTTAATTCAAGTGCAGAATAGTAACATTTAAGATAATTTAACATATTTCTAAACACGTTGACTACTATTGCTAGATCCTCCATTTTGTTGTCCGATTACTATAATGCTTATTATAAAAGCCGCTAAAAAAATAAATATACAGCACACAGCTACGACAAGCATAATGTGCTAAGCAACTATATTTTGCTGAAGAAGTAGAAGATATCTTAAAGTCCAGCAGCAACATTTTCTCAATCAATTTGTTAAAAGAGTATTTTTAAGCAATCAATTGGTAATACAATCAGATTTTGCAAGAAAGTACCTATCGTGGAAGTATTGAGGTCAGTCTTCATTCTGATAATAGTTTTTTTTACAATTATTAATAAAAATTGAATTATGATTTTATTAAATAGACATTAAAAGGAATTGCTTGGCATATCCTAATGTTTTTAGGAATCTTTTTACGTATTGACTTTTATTTGGTCAAAATTTATTTGATATGAGCATTGAGATAGATCAGTTGCTTTAAGATCCTCTTAGATAAACAGAACTCTCATGAAACTTTTTCTCGAGAGAAGATAATGATGACAATAAAAACTATTAAAAACATAAAGATAGTACAAATGGCCAAGGCAAGCATTTTTTCCATTTTAATGGAGAGAAAAAAACTGCCTTACATTCCTTTCTTAATTTCACAATTGAATACATTTCTGATATATATTTTGACGCCAGGATGTTTATAAATATATTCGTTTACTATCAATTTCAGGACTGACCTCATTCAGTAAACAAGAATATCAAAGGTCAGCGAAAGATAAATGTTAGTCTAGCCAGTCATAAAATGACTGGTTTAGCTAGTACATCTACTACGTATTACGATTTTCTTATAATTATTTGTAACATACATTTTATGTGTCGTTTTTCGTATAATTTTGAGTGATCACTTTTCTCATACTTAGTCCTCAGCATGTTGATCTCCTACGCTCTGTCCAACAACAATAATAATCACTATAAAAACAGCTAAAAAATACTAAAATACAACAGACAGCTACAGCTACCATCTTGGTAAATGTAGAGATACAAATCCAAATCTAAAATGGCGGTTTTGACGAATTAAAACACCATCATCATATACTGTAGAAAAGGAAGGCAGCATGCTTTACCCAACTGGGTTTATAGTAACTCAATTTTCTTCTATTAGGAAACACACGTAAAGACTTTTTGCTCTGATGTATACAATTTTAAACCCTGAATAGCTTTGGAAGTATTTTCTTATTCAGTCTTTAATTAAATAAGGCGTTCCTGTAAAACTTTTCCCAGCACAAAATTGGAAACACCACGATTCGTTATTAGAAATTTGGTTTTTGGTCCATTTGTGTAACTTGGCGATACTGCGCTCGAGACTTCTGTTAAACTTTGCTTCTTGGAACGTTTTTTTGTAATAGTGTAATCCACTTGAACTGCCATGCTAGATTCGGCATTTAAATTCGCTTTATATTATCGTTAACATGTCAATTACACATCACCACTGTAGGATATTTTGTATACTGGTTCATTTAACTTGAAAAACGTAATAAAATGATTATTAATTTATGAGCTGATACATAAGCCACTGTCGAATTCGTCACCGAGTCACTGACTAGCCCGTTTTGACTCCACGTGATCAGTCCACTTCCGTAACTAAGAGATGACTTATCGGTGACTAAAAATCACAATAATGACAGTAATTTGTCACAGGTTTTTCCATGAGGGGAAATTTATTAAACGACCACGAGATATGTGGCGTGAATAGCATGTAACATCCCGATGACGATGAACGAAGCCGGGAACTGGACTCCCGGTTCTCAGAGACGGCGTTGTAGACGGAGCGCGCGCCGCGTCGAAGGGATGAAATATTGATTAGAAAATACCCTGCGGAAAGTCTACTAGGTGGCGGGTAGACCGGGCGTAAAACATCAGTGCCGGAAGGGTGTAGGGGTGAAAAAGTGCACAGTAGACGAAAAATATTGTCCCTTTATTGTCCAGGAGCACATGCTAATAATTATTTGTATAAATTTTATAGAATTGTGAAAAAAAATACGATCACCTTTTGCATGCGCTTAGAACTTAAGGTTCGATCTTTGAATTCTGTGGTAAGCTGGGCTTTTTTTGTAATTGTAAGAGGAACATTTTAGATTATTTTTTATGCTGGAGATTATGTACTTCTCAGATTAACTTGGTAATATGAATATACCAAAATACACAAAAAAATTTCTGCTTATCTTTGAGTTTTTCGTTAAATTATTGAGATCATGTCTGTGGACCTTACCTAGATATGGCAAATAATATGCCAAATTTCTCAGAATTATGGGTCTCTTTTAGGAAAAAGCTGAAGACGGTTTCATTTCCTCAGGAATATAATTTACTTTAGTTCATTTTTAGTGTTCCACACACTTATAAGATCACTTCGGTGTCCGTCCGTCTGTCTGTCCTTCCGATTTTCTCCGAAACTATTTGACGTAGAAAGTGAAAATTTGGCATTAACATAGGAATCGATGGCCCAACACAGCCGTGTAGTTTTGAAAGTTAAATTTTGACTTAAGTGGTTAGTTTTGGGGGGTGAAATCGGATGTGAAAAAAAAATTACCAAATCTTTGAGTGGGTGTATAATATATATATATATATATATATATATATATATATATATATATATATATATATATATATATATATATATATATATATATATATATATATATATATATATATATATATATATATATATATATATATATATATATATATATATATATATATATATATATATATATATATATATATATATATATATAATATATATATATATATATATATATATATATATATATATATATATATATATATATATATATATATATATATATATATATATATATATATATATATATATATATATATATATATATATATATATATATATATATATATATATATATATATATATATATATATATATATATATATATATATATATATATATATATATATATATATATATGGTCATTCTCTGTCAACCGGACCTCCCCTTCTGTCCATCTTTGGGTTCGATATAAAATGATTTTTTTTTTGCTCAAAATTTTCGTTGGAATGTCTACTTTTAAATGCTGTGTGTTCTCTTAAATGATTCAAAATGGCGTTTGCAATATGGTGGCTAAAACTAAAAAATGGCGCCAAAATTTTTTTAATATAAATTACTTAAATAATGAAATATTCGAGCGATTACTCGTTACAAGGGGCTTTTTTGAGGGGCGGAACACGAATTTGAAGTCAGAAAATGATTATTTTTTCTTCCAAGACGGCGGATTCAAGATGGCGATCGTAAATTCGAAAAATCAGATATCCATGTAAAGCTCGGTACTCGAGGGTTTTTTGAGGTGCTAAACACGAATTTCAAGTTAGAAAACGATATTTTTTGATTCTAATATGGCGGATCCAAGACGGCGAACGAAAAATGCTTAAATGTAAAATATTGGCACAAAACATGTTTCCCATTTTTTCAAGGAGGCACTGATGCATTTTGAGTAATTTTTACTTGATTCCAGTGAAAAACACGGTCTCGTAAAGTTGATCGAATGAAAATTTTATTCGAACACAATAGAAATTTTCTGGTATTTTCGGATCAAAAATTAAAAAAAAATTCTGTGTAACAATTATTTGTACTTTTAGATAAAAAATAGAATAACAATTTTCGAGCACATCTAGACCATTTTTCAAAGCTTAAAAGAATGATATTTTGAAAATGAGTTACATTGAGTTCGAACATTCAAAATTTGTCTGAAATTTTTAACATACATTTTAAAACATCTAAGAAGTGCTCCACAATTGAAAACATCAATTTTTAACTTCAGACTCGTCATCAGTGCCTCCTTGGAAAAGTGGGAAACATGTTTTGTACCAATAATTTATATTTAAGCATTTTTCGTCCGCCATCTTGGATCCGCCATCTTGGAATAAAAAATAATCATTTTCTGACCTCAAATTCGTATTCAACACCTCAAAAAACTCCCTAATAACGAGTTTCGCTCGAATATCTTGTTATTTAAGTAATTTATCTTTATATTGAAAAAATTTTTAGCGCCATTTTAAATTATTTAAGGGGACAAAAGTAGACATTTCAACGAAAAAAATCATTTTATATCGAAACCAAATATGGACAGAGGGGGGTCCGGTTAACAGAGAATAACCCCCACATTTTTATAATGTAATACTTGGGCACACTTTTCTTTGTTTTATTTTTAAAAAATTGCTTATCTTGAAAAGTACTGATGAAAAAATTTTGAAAAATTCTGAAATATTCCATCCAAAACAATTTTGTGGATTTTTTTGTATTTTCCGGTATAACCACCTCATTTGGGCGTCCAGAGCGTTCAGCATCCTTTGTATCTGTACGACCGCGGTAAATTCAGCATACCAGTAAATGATGAATGATTTTCCAATCCTCGTAACACTTATCAAGCTATTGCTTTACTTGAACGGTATTTTTTCTCATCAAAAATAGTGTTTAATCAAGGCACGAAATTCGATTTTTCCATTGTTTTGAAAATATCAAAAGTAGCGTAATGAAAACCACTGTAACGTGTAAACAAATCGACGAAATCTCATGAAATTTTGACACGTATCATATGGATTTTTTGAAAAGGGCGACCTCTGTATGTCAGATCAAAAACTTTTCAGCCTACGTGTCATAAGGCACTTTTATGCTGTTTTTAAATTGGAATAATAAATGTTGAATTATTATTATTAGATAAAATCCTTATTATTAAATATAATTTAGGTGAAACCTAAATCATTAGTTAATTTATTAATCGCTAATATTAATACACGAAATAAAATCAAGTTTTAACTTTTTAAAATATTATGAACATGGATATTCTTAAACCTCTATTATAAGGACTATCTATGCATGTGCTTAGTGGGTTATAACGCATACCAAATACAAACATATTTGTTATCGCATGCTGGCGATCATTATCATGACAAGAAACGAAAATCGCTTTTAATGTAGTAAATAAAACGTATTACTTATATCCAGTAGCCCGGAAATTACTACCAGCGGCTTCATAATTAAATCGCTGTAGATAGCAATAAGACAATTTACAGTACGTTCACATTTTAGATACCAAAACAACAATGTATTATTTTAAATGAAATAACCTAACTATTTTTTAGGTTTTATCATTTACTGAGTTAACCGTTACTTGATGGAAAAAAATCTAATAAATCCTTAAAATCAGGAGTTCATTTATTAAATTGTGGATCGTGTACTAAACCCTACGTAGGACAATCTGGTGGTAGATCTTTTGAAACTCACATTAAAGAACATAAACATAGTTATTTAAAAAACAGAACAATTCACATTACGCAACCCATATAATAAATGATAATTTTAATGATACATTCAAAATCCTACATGTAAAAAATGAATCTAAAAAACTAAATATGCTTGAATGTCTTGAAATTAACAAACGGAAAAACTCCAATTTATTATTAAACTAAACTGGTAGACTTAAACCATTCACCCTTACTTAATCTTTATTAGTTCTCTGAAATAGTACCACAGATTTGCATCCTTAAAATAACTTTGTCAGTAAATAATATAATAAAATGATTAACATAATCTTATGTAATTAGAATAGTTTTAAGCACTATATAACCAGTATTATTACCAAACATTTTTTTTTCTAATTCACTTCTGAAGAAGCCATTGTATGGTGAAACAATTGTCAAATCATTTTAAATATATTGGAAATTAAAAACATAGTGTTTTTATATAATTTGATGGAAATTCATTGTAAATTAACAAAATTAAACACTAATATGTTTCACAATTTCCACTTTATTATTTTTTCCGTTACAATTGTTTCAACCCAACAGTGTCTTCATCAGACGAAAGATATTCTAAACTGATGATAAATTGACATTATTTCTTTATGTATGTATTTGGGTCTACCTATTTACTCTCTTACTGGTGCATTTCATTTAAATTATTGGACTTATCTATTTACTAAAATTCCAAGTACATTTAATTGAGTTATTCCTGAATATAAATTAAGGTTCAATAATGGGAAGTTATTAGTTTCTAACTGTTGTTATGTATAGTAATGGACAATCGGCTGCGATAGTTCTTCAATTTTAGTTATCCTAAAATTTCGAAATTCTGGGGTGTCAGGCGAAGATTTTAATTCAAATGAAAAAAAGTTCCTTAGCAGATAGTGACATCAAATTTTACTATGTTATAAAAGAAGCACTTTTTGTCATGTATAGTAATGGACAATCGGCTACGATAGTTCATTTTTGAATAGAAGTGGTTCAATTTTAGTTATCGTAAAATTTCGAAATTTTGGGGTGTCAGGCGAAGATTTTAATTCAAATAAAAAAAAAACCTTAGCAGATAGTGACATCAAATTTTAATATGTTATAAAAGAAGCACTTATTATCATGTATAGGAATGGACAGTCGGCTGCGATAGTTCGTTCTTGAATAGAAGAGCTTCAATTTTAGTTATCGTAAAATTTCGAAATTTTGGAGTGTCAGGCGAAGATTTTAATTCAAATAAAAAAAACCTTAGTAGATACTGACATAGAAATGTAATGTGTTTTAAAAGAAGCACTTTTTATCATGTATAGTAATGGACAACCGGCTGCGATAGCTCGTTGTTGAATAGAATTGCTTTAATTTAAGTTACCGTAAAATTTCTAAATTTTGGGGTGTCAGGCGAAGATTTTAATTCAAATAAAAAAAACCTTAGCAGATAGTAACATAAAGTACAGAGAAGAATCAGACTGGCATGGGCAGCATTTGGCAAACAAAGGAAAATACTAACCAACAAAAGGAATTCCTCTAAAACTACGCGGCCCAGACATAGACATTGACTAAGAAGATAATGGACCAACTAAGTAAAATACAGAACGCAATGGAAGGTCAGATGCTGAATATAAGATTACAAGACAGAATTAGAAACGAAAGTAAAAGACAAAAAACCAAAGTGATATACGTAAGATGGGCAGGTCACACAATGAGACAACAAGATAAGAGATGGAATAAAAGTATACAAGAATGAATGTCATGTTTAGGGCAAAGATCCAGAGGAAGACCCCACAAGATGCAAAGATGACCTGAAAAGAACGGCTGGTTTAGGATGGATTAGGAAGACGCAGAATTGAGCGGACTGAAAAAAGGAAGGGGAGACCTATGTCCGACACTGGATGGAAGAAGGCTTATTATATATATATATATATATATATATATATATATATATATATATATATATATATATATATATATATATACATAACCAAACACAATCATCCTATTTTAGGAACTTTGGCTCAAGGCTCAATTAAATGAAAAATAAATCTTAAGGCACAATTTATATAAAATGTTAAAATTTTCCTTCCACAGATTAGAAACAAATAATTTAAAAGGAAAGAAGACAGTAAACAACGTATATAACAACAATGATGGAATCTGAGTCCACCAGATTGTATTTTGCTAAGACCGAACGCCCTTCGTATTAGCTTCTTGACCTTTCGCGCCCTATTTTACTGATATTTCCAATAATAGCCAGGAGAGAGACTATGCTTTTTATAATGCCGAGAGTGGACCTAGAGGCCTTAACTTGTGTCGAAAATAAATACGGGTTACCAAATCAAATATAATTAACACAAGAAATTACTTCTTCAACAAGTACGCAGACTTTTTTTTGTAATATTTTACCCTCTATAAGCTAAGGCTCGATTTTTCTAAAAATCTGACAAATTAATCACTAATGAAGTTAACTACCATCGGGCCTACGCCCCCCCCCCCCCCCCCCCCCCATTTAAACATTTTTTTTATCTGTACAATACCAGGAAGAGACAATTTGAAATGTTGATTAAATTTTCGAGTGCATGAATTCTCTTGTTCTTTATTTCTTTCTTAAATATTATCTGCTTATAGATGAAATATAGTTGAAGAATATTTTGCTTTTAGAAACGAAGGGAGCTTCCGTTGACTCAAACATTTTTCAAACAAATTTAAAACAATCCCTTTTACATATATTATAAGAATAATGCTTTATGTAAAAATAAAATAAATCTCGTTGTATACTTGCATTCATAAATTTGGTCTAAACTTCATTTCTCTGACAACGAAACATTCAACGCTTCGGAGAGAATAAATGATCCTATTAAAGCTAACATAAAAGGAATTATATTTAGAGGCTTTGTAAATTTAAAATTCTAAGATCTTTTGTATGTGTTTTAACTAAATAATTTTCAATCTGTTAAATATATGAAATTTAACATTAAAATAAAACATAAAATAAAGAAACACTTAAGGTGCATTTATTTCAGGGCGACCATAAGATTTTACATTCTTCTCTGTAGTTTCAAGATATATAAAGGTTGCTAAAAAGTATTGAGGCTTTTTCTAGTTAGAAAGCTTTAGTGTCATATATCTCAGGTAATATAAATTGAATCGAGTCATATTTAGCGTCCGCTGAAGGCTGCCTTTGGACAGTGGTAAATCTGCAAAATCTGTTAAAAATTAATTAATCCAGGCTAAATTTAGAGGGTCCTGAAGATGAGTGAACTTTCTGCAAAAAGTTCGCTACATTTTTTTTATAATTTTATTTCGATAAAGATACAAATACTGCTCAGGCCTGTCAAGAAATTTGTGCCATTTATCGTCAAGATATATTATCAAAACCAACAGTCAAAAGATGGTTAAGTCGCTTTCGTTCTGGAAATTTGGATGTCAAATAAGCTCCTCGTACTGGTCGAACAGTGACAGAAAAAGTTTATAGAACTTTGGCATAGTTGAGAAGACCGGTATGTGTGTAGTTGTGACATCGCCAAAGAATTAAACATTTATTATTAAATAGTTTTAAACCATTCCTAGAACGCTGGCTTCAAAAAAAGTTCAATGTTTAAGTGCCACATCAATTGATCCTAAAAAATTTATTCTCTTCTGAACTCACTATTTCTCTTCCTCAATATCAACCTTATGATGGTGACCCATCAATCGCTCATCTGAAATCCTTCTATCGACTAAGCGTGGTTAATAATATGGGCGACTGTGGGAATTGCTCGCTGACAGATGCCTTTTCAACTTTTCAAAAGTCTCTCATGGATTCAAGCGACTTGCGCTTGAGCCATTTTACTTGTATCTATCCCGTTTTTATATAGACGAATTATACATGCTTTAAAATTGAATATCGGAGTAAACCAATTATTCTATATATCCCATATATATATATATATATATATATATATATATATATATATATATATATATATATATATATATATATATATATATATATATATATATATATATATATATATATATATATATATATATATATATATATATATATATATATATATATATATATATATATATATATATATATATATATATTATATATATATATATATATATATTATATATATATATATATATATATATATATATATATATATATATATATATATATATATATATATATATATATATATATGTATATATATATATATATATATATATATATATATATATATATATATATATATATACATATATATATGTAAATATACATATATATATATATATATATATATATATATATATATATATATATATATATATATATATATATATATGTAAATATATATATATATATAATATATATATATATATATATATATATATATATATATATATATATATATATATATATATATATATATATATATATATATATATATATATATATATATATATGTATATATATATATATATATATATATATATATATATATATATATATATATATATATATATATATATATATATATATATATATATATATATATATATATATATATATATATATATATATATATATATATATATATATATATATATATATATATATATATATATATATATATATATATATATATATATATATATATATATATATATATATATATATATATATATATATATATATATATATATATATGTATATATATATATATATATATATATATATATATATATATATATATATATATATATATATATATATTATATATATATATATATATATATATATATATATATATATATAGAGGGTGTCGTAAAAATCAACGTATTCCCTTCGAGGGCTGATGGGTCAGCTCATAATTCTCCAGAATATGTAAATATGACCTTAGTGAAAAATTATTATATTTTATGTATTTTGTGAGAATCTGCACATTAGGTCAGTTTATCGAGTGCCACAAGTACAAATTTCATTGTTCTAATTATTGTTACGGAATCCTGAATAACCCTGATGTGAAACACAGTTCAAAATAATTGTGCTAAGCCTGTGGGAAAA
Organism: Pachyrhynchus sulphureomaculatus; assembly: GCA_019049505.1. Lineage (NCBI taxonomy): Eukaryota > Metazoa > Arthropoda > Insecta > Coleoptera > Curculionidae > Pachyrhynchus > Pachyrhynchus sulphureomaculatus. Next base: position 70,250,784 of record CM032452.1, on the reverse strand, counting down.
AAATCATTTTTGTAAGGTTCACAATCACAAGACCGCTCTCGGTGTAGGTGGAAATCGAGCCCATTATCTTAGTGTATTTTACTGTTTGGTCGCTTTCTCCCCACATTCCAGTACAGACACTAAAAAATTAATAAAATTTCTCAGTTCTTGTTAAGAATACGCCCGTGCGCTTTAACCAAGTAAGCCATACCACCTGCTGCCTGTGAACCAGAGATCTGTGCCGTCATTCCCCCATATTCGCAGCAATTTTAAATACTTTTGCCGTGCGTATTGACATGGTCAGTAAGCAAGCCCATTTTCCGAAGCACCATCCTATTGTTTCATCTGTTCGTTGATATTGACAACATACATTAAGGATTACGTTAACCATATTTTTCAATAAAAGTAAAAATGACATACAAAAACAGGAAAACAATATATTTTCGATAATAGAAAAGACAAAGACAGATATAAAAACACAAGAGCAGTAAAAATAATTATTGTTACTTACCACTGGAAGAGGCAAAAAATTAGTATGTATAACTTACCTGTAAAAAAAAATAAAAAAAATAAACGTACGAGATGTATTAAAAAAATATGTAGACCATCTAGAAATAGACGGTATGATTATATAAAGAGAAAAAGCGCGCATTTTTATCTATATGCTGCACATGTAGTAAGATCCATTTTCACTGTTTTTTTATAAAAAATGTGTTAAAAGTGCCGGATTTGAACAATTTTAAAATAATAAACCTTTTTACTAATAGTCCACTATTAAATATTCGAACAGTTTCCACAAATAAACAACAAGGTTTAAATATTGTCAATTATCGTTGATAAATCGCATGAGGCAAATGAAAAAGCAAATACAGCACTTGAGATAACTAAGCCAACATTTTGAATTATATAAAATCTTCTTCTTGAAAAATGCATCTGATCCAGGGACCCTGAAACCTAAAGAGATGCAAAACTACATTATTTTTCGCTTACGAGAGAAGTAAAACTTACATATTACGGTTGAGAGGAAAAGTGATAAGCGATTGTAACATTTAACTTCTCCCTTTTAACTTTAATTCATTCTTCAAATCTCAGAAAGTTAAGATCCCTAAAGATATCTCGTGTAACTGTTGGCAAAATGTATGGCATTCCATTTGCAAAATAGTTTAAATAGAAAAATGCATCTGATCTAAGGACCATGACACCTAAAGAGATGAAAAACTACATTACTTTCGCTTATAAGAGAAGTAAAATTTACATATTATGGTTGAAAGTAAACTTGAAAAGCGATTGTAACATTTATCTTCTACCTTTTAACTTTAATTCATTCTTCAAATCTCAAAAAGTTAAGATCCTTAAAAATATCCCATGTAATTGTTGGCAAAATGTATGAAATTTCAAAATAGTTTAAATAGAAACATGCATATGATCTAGGGATTCTGAAATCCAAAACGATGCAAAACTACATTACTTTCGCTTACGAGAGAAGTAAAACTTACGTATTATGGTTGCAAGAAAACGTGAAAAGCGATTGAAACAGTTAACTTCTACCTTTTAACTTTAATTCATTCTTCAAAAAGTTAAGATCTTTAAAAATATCCTGTGTAATTGTTGGCAAAATGTATGAAATTCCATTTGCAAAAGAGTTTAAATAGATATATGTATCTGATCTAGGGACCCTAAAACCCAAAGAGATGCAAAAATATATTACTTTCGCTAACGAGAGAAGTAAAACTTACGTATTACGGTTGAGAGTTAACGTGAAAAGCGATTGTAACATTTAACTTCTACCTTTAACTTCTACCTTAAAGATTAATTTTATTTATATCTTTGCAAATCATCTGATCTAGGGAAAAACTTAAAATCCCGCTTAAGAGAAGTAAAACTTACATGTTACGTGTAAACGTTGTTAGCAAAATGTATGAAAGTTGTTAGCAAAATGTATGAAATTCCATTTGCAAAATAGGTTAAATAGAAAAATGCATCTGATCTAGGGACCCTGAAACCTAAAGAGTTGCAAAACTACATTACTTTCGCTTACGAGAGAAGTAAATATATTACGGTTGAGAGTAAACGTAAAAAGCGATTGTAACATTTAACCTCTACCTTTTAACTTTAAACCATTTTTCAAATCTCAGAAGATTAAGATCCCTAAAGATATCTCGTGTAATTGTTGGCAAAATGCATGAAATTCCATTTGCAAAATAGTTTAAATAGAATAATGCACCTGATATAGGGACCCTGAAACCTAAAGCGATGCAAAACTACATTATTTCCGTCTACGAAAGAAATAAACTTACATATTACGGTTGAGAATAAACGTGAAAAGTGACTCTAACATTTAACTTCTACCTTTTTAACTGTAATTCATTCTTCAAATCTCAGAAAATTAATATCCCTAAAGATATTTTGTGTAATTGTTGGCAAAATGTATGAATTTCCATTTGCAAAATAGCTTAAACAGAAAAATAAACCTAATCTGAAACATAAAGAGATGCAAAACTACATTATTTCCCTCTACAAAAGAAGCAAAACTTACATATTACAGTTGAGCGTAAACGTGAAAAGCGATTGTAACATTTAACTTTAATTCATTCTTCAAATCTCAGAAAGTTAAGATTCCTAAAGATATCTAGTGTAAACTAAATCGATATTCCGAAATAAAATTTCGGAATATGGTTTGTTACTTGATTGGTCACTACAACAGAAAGTCGAGAAATTTGCAAATGCAAAATGACCAACAAATAAAGATCCCATGAATGCTATATTTCATGCCTTTCCTCCTACGACTATAGTTTCTGAGCCTATACTCTTCATCAGGTAGACTTTAGGCAACGGTATCGATCGTTAAGACCAGAGTACCGTGGAGAGTCAAGTTGGAATGACTCTCGCTGGCTTATAGCAATCATGGTACCTTAAATAAACGAGATACTACTCGTTGGGCAAGATACAGACCCTTGCACCATCTGTTGAGATTTTCGAACTTCGAAAAACTGCTCAACTATATAAAACGTAACATTGTTAGGAAGGATAAACTAAATCGATATTCCGAAATAAAATTTCGGAATATGGTTTGTTACTTGATTGGTCACTACAACAGAAAGTCGAGAAATTTGCACATGCAAAATGATCAACAAAGATCCCATAGTATTCATAGTATCGCGTTTATTTAAGGTACCATGATTGCTATAAGCCAGCGAGAGTCATTCCAACTTGACTCTCCACGGTACTCGGATCTTCACGATCGATACCGTTGCCTTGAGCCTACCTGATGAAGAGTATAGGCTCAGAAACTATAGTCGTAGGAGGAGAGGCATGGAATATAGCATTCATGGGATCCCTGTTGGTCATTGCAAATTTCTCGATATCTAGTGTAATTGTTGGCAATGGCATGTATGAAATTCCGTTTGCAAAATAGTTTAAATAGAAAAATCTGATCTAGGGACCCTGAAACCTAAAAAGATGCAAAACAACATTACTTTCGCTTACGAGAGAAGTAAAACTTACGTATTACGGTTGAGAGTAAACGTAAAAAGCGATTGTAACATATCTTCTGTAAATATGTGAAATTTCATTTGCAAAATAGTTTAAATAGACAGAGAATGTTAACTCAATTCAAACAAACCGCACTATCCGTGCTATAAATGTATTTGCATGTTAACTGCGGAATTTAGGAAAATAAAACATGTTTTTTAGGCATTTAATTATTTAAAATGCATAAAGTATGTATATTCTCATTTTCATTTTTAAATAAGATTTTAAATAACATTTTTAATGTCGCAGTAGTTTCAGCTTCCGTTATAACATCAACGCTTTATTTTTTTATGTACTTCTAAAATTAACAAACACTAAAATATTCGCCGGATAGTTTTACATATAAATTGCCCTTACGAAACCCTTCGACATAGAGGTCTTTCAACAAAATTGCCTTAATTTAAATTTTAATAGTGTGGATAATAAATAAAGAATTTATCACTATTACAAATGTCTCATAATAAAACTCTTCTATAACCAAAATAACCGGTCAAGTGCAAGTTGAACTTGCGCAATTACTGTTCTGTACGTTGATTGCTTTTAAAATAAAAAATTTTGCTACGGAGTTATAAAATGATCAGTGACTTCACAAAAAAACACTCCAAATGAGTTTTCAACAAGGTTTGTTTCCAATCTTTACTGAAAACTGATGAATATATAATAAAAGACTGTTTTTAGTCAATTTCCACTGGTTTATTTAAATTGCGATGACGCGTTTCGCTGTCGATTCAGCTTCTTGAGATCTACATTTTACACTGTCAAGTTAGGTTTAATATTCACAGTTTTATATAATTTCTTAATTATAGTATTACACCTAATTAAATTACATTGATAGTATTGGGAAATCCACACAGATTTGGAGTTAGGAGAATAAATTCAATATTGGTGAATTGCTTAAATCTACCTGGTCGTTGAGTAAAGTACCTGTAGTCCTTAATCGATTTATTTGCATTGTCTCTAAAAGGTTTAGTTTTAAACCTTTTTGTTGGATGTGTAAAATTTTGAAATTCTTGTTAAATGTGTGATTTTCTGTTAAAAGATGATTAGCATATGTTGAATTATATTTTCTACGGATGAAACTTTTTTCGTGTTCTGTAATTCTTTGTCTAAATGTACGTCCAGTTTGTCCGATGTATGTTTTAGGACATGACCCACATGTTAATTGATAAATCCCTGATTTATTGTCTTTATTGTTTGTAGTTTTTAAGATATTTCCCTATAGTATTGTTAGTCTTGTAAGCTATGTTGATATTTTTTTGATTTAAAAATTTCCCCAGTTTTTTTTTTTAAATCAAAAAAATATCAACATAGCTTACAAGACTAACAATACTATAGGGAAATATCTTAAAAACTACAAACCACAAATCAATAAAGACAATAAATCAGGGGTTTATCAATTAACATGTGGGTCACGTCCTAAAACATACATCGGACAAACTGGACGTACATTTAGACAAAGAATTACAGAACACGAAAAAAAAGTTTCATCCATAGAAAATCTAATTCAACATATGCTAATCATCTTTTACCAGAAAATCACACATTTAACAAGAATTTCAAAATTTTACACACCCAACAAAAAGGTTTAAAACTAAACCTTTTAGAGACAATGCAAATAAATCGATTAAGGACTACAGGTACTTTACTCAACAACCAGGTAGATTTAAGCAATTCACCATTATTGAATTTATTCTCCTAACTCCAAATCTGTGTGGATTTCCCAATACTATCAATGTAATTTAATTAGGTGTAATACTATAATTAAGAAATTATATAAAACTGTGAATATTAAACCTAACTTGACAGTTTAAAATGTAGATCTGAAGAAGCTGCATCGACAGCGAAACGCGTCATCGCAATTTAAATAAACCAGTGGAAATTGACTAAAAACAGTCTTTTATTATATATTTATAATGAACTTCCATCAAGTAGAAGCTACAACCATCCAAAATTTGAAAACTGATGACCTTGATTTTTTTTTTTTTTTATATACCAGATAAATTATTAAAGGTGCACTCGTGATAATTTTCGTTCAATCTACACCCCGTGGAGAATATTCAAGAATTTTTTTAAAAAAATACTTTTCGAGATAAGACGGGTGGACAGCGATTTTTTAAAAATAATACAAAGAAAAGTGCGCGCAAATTTACATTATTTAAAAATATACAAAGAAAATGCGCGCAAATATACATATATATATATATATATATATATATGTATATATATATATATATATATATATATATATATATATATATATATATATATAATGTAATATTTGTATGTATATATATATATATATATATATATATATATATATATATATATATATATATATATATATATAATTTACTCGTGTTTTCACGAGCTTTCATTTGACACCACACTCGATAACCTAGTAAAAATTTCTTTTTTCACTTCCGATTTCACCCCCCAAAATTAATCCCTTAAGTCAAAATTTAACTTTCTACTACATGGCTCTTATGAGGCCATCAATTCCTATATTATTACCAAATTTCAACTTTCTATAACAAATAGTTTCGGAGAAAATCGGGTGTGACAGTGTTTCGTACGGAACACTAAAAAACACGAAGGATAAAATCGTGCTTTTGATTTGGTTAACAACTCAATTAAAGTTATCGGATTTTTAAGGCTTAATAATTTTTGTATTCATTTTTTAGTGCTCCGTACAGAACACTTATAAGATGACATCGGTGTCTGTCTGTCCGTCTGTCTATCACACCCGATTTTCTCCGAAACTATTTGTCATAGAAAGTTGAAATTTGGTAATAATATAGGAATTCATGGCCTCATCAGAGCCATGTAGTTTTGAAAGTTAAATTTTAACTTAAGGAGTTAGTTTTGGGGGGTGAAATCGGAAGTGAAAAAAAAATTTTTACTAGGTAATCGAGTGTGGTGTCAAATGAAAGCTTGTGAAAACACGAGTAATATATATATATATGTTATACATATATATATATATATATATATATATATATATATATATATATATATATATATATATATATAATATATGTATATATATATATATATATATATATATATATATATATATATATATATATATATATATATATATATATATATATATATATATATATATATATATATATATATATATATATATATATATATATATATATATATATATACATATATATATATATATATATATATATATATATATATATATATATATATATATATATATATATATATATATATATATAATGTAATACTTTTTTCTTTGTATTATTTTTAAAAAATCGCTGTACTTATCAAAAAATTTTGAAAAAATTCTGGAATATTTCTCCACGGGGTGTAGATTGGACGAAAATTGTCACGAGTGCATTACCTTTAATAATTTATCTGGTATATAAAAAAAAACAGAAATTTCAAGGTCATCAATTTTCAGTAAAGATTGAAAACAAACTTTGTTGAAAACTCATTTGGGGTGTCTTTTGTGAAGTCACTAATCATTTTATACTTCCGTTACAACATTTTTTATTTTAAAAGCAATCAACGTACGGAACACTAATTGCGCAAGTTCAACTTGCACCTGACCAGTTATTTTAAATAAATATAAATTCCATAAAATTAGAGGAATAGTACCAGCACTCTCTCATGACCTTCGCGAAAATAGAGAGCAGTATGCAACGCAATCACCAACCAATTACCACATTCAGGGCAAACATATAAAAATATAACAGAATACGTGGTTTAGAAAAAGGTTCGGTCACTAAAGAACAGAAAAGAGGCTGGACCAGAGGACATCTCGGCAGAATTGCTAAAAAATGGGATTAGGAAGTTAATAATAATGCTGAGGCACCTATCCAAGGAATATATAAATGGAAAGAAGCATGGATAACACCAATCCACAAAGAGGGAGATAGAACTAGCTGTCAAAACTATAGATGTATATCAGTAACGAGCACCCCAGAGTCGAAAAATTTTAAGAAATATAACTGAGAATGACTATAGTCTCCACGAGATTGAAGAAAAATCTGGTTTTAGAACTGGTAGATTGTGTGTATACAATATATTTAGGGTAATTCACTTAAACGAAAAAAAAAGACATCAACGAATAGAGAGCTCCATCTACTTTTTGTAGACTTAACTAAAGCATATGACATCGTCCCAGTGAAAACGCTATGACCAATATTAGAACGATCAACCATAAACAGTATAGCAATCGCCGCAGTAAAACAGCTGTACGATCAGTCACGTTCCCGATTAAAGTTGGGAAACAAAGGGTGTCAGGCAGGGTTGCTGTCTATCTCCTACATTATTCAAAATTTATCTGAATAAGGCATTAGACAGATGGCGAAGAGCATGTGGAGGAATGGGAATACAGCTGACCAACGAAATAACTTTGTACACTCTACATTTTGCCGACGATCAGGTGGTTATTGTTCAAGACAAGAAAGACCTTGAATTTATGACAAAAATTGTTTGAAGATTATAAAAACTGGGGTTTAACGGTTAAAGTGCAAGAAAACCAAATATTTTTGTATAGGAGGAAAACAGGGAAGCCTTACTCTAAGTACTGGTGAGATCATTGATGCTTGTGAAGAATATATATATATATATATATATATATATATATATATATATATATATATATATATATATATATATATATATATATATATATATATATACATATATATATATATATATATATATATATATATATATATATATATATATATATATATCTCGGAATTAATATATATATATATATATATATATTAATATATATATATATATATATCGAATATATCGGAAAAAACGAAAAAGAAGTGCAAAGTAGAATAAGTAAAAAAAAGGCGGCCATAAGACATTTAAACTCTCTCTGGTCGAAGAACATAACATCACAGAGGAAGCACCTCATTTGTGACGCAGTAGTTAAGGCAATTGACGAAACGATTGGAACAGAAACTGGCACTGGATTACTGGCAAAGATCGGCTGGAGTATCAAGAATGGATAGAGTTAGAAATGAAAGAATAAGGGATGTAATGAAAATAAAAACCAGGAAATTCAACAACGGCAACTTATATGGTACGGACACGAAGAAAGAATGGAAGAACATCGAGTACCAAAGGTGGTTCTAAAGTGGGTACCAAGCGAAAGGATGAAAAGTGGGAGACCAAGAGCGATATGGTTAGGAGGCGTTCAGGGGGCAATGTCAGAGAGAGCTCTAAGATCCGGAGATAGGGAAGATTGAAGAAGATGGAAACTGAGAATCGGAAAGCGAACAACGCTATAAATGTTGATGATGATAATCTTTGTAAATAAGGAAAGAAACTGCTAAAAAACTATAGACGACTTTTTTACTTCAAGTATATTATGTGTACCAAATTTGAGAGAGTTTTTGTATCAATAAACAGATAGACTAGAGAAACGAGAATCTATGTTTTTATAACTTAGTGGAAAGACTGTGGCGTTTTAACTGAAGCTCGTAGAACAGTAATTTAATAAAGAAAAAAATGGTTAATAACTTGGAAACATAAAATATTTATGGATCTGAAGAAGAACATGCGAATTTGTATCAAGAAACAAATGGGAGTTTTAAGGGTTTTCAAACAAACGGCAATAATTGCCCGTTCGACTAAGGTGTATGTTAAATAAGAGTCCGCTCTTGAAAGGTAATTTCTCGGATCAAAAATTAAGACAAAGTTAAGCCTTTCCTATTTTTTTTTAAATACATATCTGGCAGCACTTCCGAAGAAATGAAAAATAAAACTTTTGATGAAATGAGTATTTCCATTGAGAGTCGAACATTTTTTTACATCAAATTTTTAGGTGCCGTCGATCAGGCAGTTTTTTACCAAGACAGTTACTATTTTGAACGTGTGCTTCCAAGGCTTCAGCGCAATTATACAGATTGGGGGTCCCATCATTAAAACAGGATATACATATGCTAGTTAATCCTACAGCTAGATTTTTCATGATTATAATCATAAGACCAACATTACACAAAAGTGGATCCACTTAAAGACCAGCGTGTTACTGTTACAAATAATAAAGACATAGGAAATCAAACTATACAAAGCAGCAGTATATAGTAGGAAAGTCTGGTACCTGAATTCAACCTGGTTAGATAAGAACCATGCAATTCAAAGAACATATAGAAAAATCTACAGTAGTATCCGTGCCTCCGTTGTACAATGTGGACCATCATTGCTGACGAAAAGAATTAACGCAGTTGAAAGGGTTTACTTATGGTGAAGTGTAGGAATATTGAGGCTGCAGAAATAAGTAATGGTTACTTACTCAGGATGTCAGAAGATCAATGGCCCGGTTAAAGCACTACTCCGAGATGATCTTAGAACGTTAAAAAAGCACAGTGTTGTATTCACGAAAAAATCACAATCCGAGATTTTTGCTTGTCTTCACATTTTAGGATTCCTAGATCAAGACACACAGTCACTTATTTCCGTCGGTCTGTTGGCAAGGTAACTCTCGAACGAAAGGAGGTGTCAGTTTCAAACTTGGTATATATATGTATATGTATATATATATATATATATATATATATATATATATATATATATATATATATATATATATATATGTACATACACATACTGGTGAGCAAAAAAATCGTCTCAAACGATTTTGCCTCATTTAACACCCATCCTTGAATTTAATTTTCAAACAATGGTATTATTTTTAGTATCATAAGAATGCTGATTTTCTACTCTTTTCAACAATACCAAAAACATTTGGATTTCCAAAAAGTTTTACTAACTAAAACGGTTTTACTTAATAAATTCGTTTTTGCTTACTCAGCAACGTACTCGTTGTGCGGTATTCATCCCTATAAAACATATGCAACTGCATTTTTCTATCATTCCTTTATCAGAACTTGAACCGTCAACATATCTGCTATACCTGCTCACTAATTACGTCATCGAAAAATAGATATTACCTCAAAAGAAACGGCACAAATCATTGCACTTCACCTGAGTCAGTCAGCTGTCTCCAGAGTCTACAGATATTACCAAGAGACCGGCGCCTTTACACGAAGACGAGGATCAGGAAGAATTAGGTGTACCTCAGAGTGAGAACTGCTTCATTGTCAACACAACCCTAAGAAATCGTCATTAAACCGACGTTGAGGTCCAGCAGGGGCTACGACAAGTTCGTGGTTGGGCTGCCAGTCATTGGACAGTCGGAAGACGGCTTAAAAAAGCTAACCTAACTCCGAAGAGACCAGGTAACGGAGTTAAATTGAGAGCAGCCAATCGACAAGCGCGACTCAAATTTGCCCGAGAACATGTCGACTGGACCTTATAGCAATGGGGCTCAGTTTTGTTCTCCGACGAGTCCCGAATGTATCTACATGGCAATAATGGAAGAAGACGACTCTATCAGAGACCTAGGGAGCGCTATGCGCAGTGCTGCATTACTGAAACGGTCGCCTACGGAGGAGGTTCTGCCATGGTGTCGGGAGGCATCTTATTGGATGCCAAAACCGATTTGGCTTTCGTGACTAATGAGACTAGTAGCGATGGATTAACTGCTCATCGGTACATCGAGGATCCTGCGGGAACACGTCCTCCCTTATGATGGGTTTGTGGGCGATAGCTTTGTGCTAATGCACGACAATGGGAGGCCACATAAGGCTGTATCGGTGGGGTAATACCTAGCGAAAGTGGAAATACCCACATTAGACTGACCTGCACCGAGTCCTGACCTCAATCCAATCGGCATATGTAGGATGAGCTCAAAAGAATGGCTCGAGCTAGAAACCCACCTCCTACATCTCTGAGGGACTTAAAGGTTGCGATGGAGGAAGAGTGGGAAAGAATCCCACAGCTCACCCGCTTAATAAAAAACCAGCTGGGAGCAGTAATAAGGGCTACGAGGGTAATACAAACTATTGATTTTGGTTTTTATTAATAAATTCAATTATTAAACTTAAAATTTATTCAATTTTTCCTTTCTCTTACCTCTATTTTCAATCCTTGTTCTCCTTGTCCAGTAAAAAGCATGAGGTATGCTATGGAATGCTTTTTACTGGATAACTATGCGCAATCCTATACGTGTAAAACGAAGTCAAATAGTTTGAGTCGAGAGCTTTGAAATTTGAATCTGATAGTTTTTGTAGTAAGGAGAGATTTAAACAGAACAGGAAAACATGGACTCTATAAAGAATTAAGCCACGAAATTGAAAAGAAACGAAAATATAATATTTATGAAATGCTTAGGAAATGTTTTATGATACAGTCATGGAAAATAAAGAAAAAGATTGAAAATAATATTAATAAACGGAAATGGAAATGTTTAGTAGATCGCTGTAAATATCTACAAAGTATAGAATTGAAAATGAAAACGACATAACGTACGAAAACGAATGGAAGTAGATGATCCCTGATGACAGATATCAAAATAAAGCGTTAAAGATTGCGTGGTCATGTGCGGAGAACGTAGGAAATTAGTTTACCTAAGAGAGTTATGAAATGGGTACTACTAAACCATAGAAAACCTGAAAGACTAAAGAACATCTGTAATAAAGGAATCTCCAGAGCTAGAAGTGGAAGTTAGGTATCGGAAAACGTAAAAAGACGATTTAAATCCGATATATCATGTCATATAATATTACTTCTAAATTTATTTTTAAATATCTAGTGTATTTGTCTCAGTAAAAATCACCATCACTGTTTTAAATTACTTTTTCTTCAAAAAACAAAATTTAAATTTAGGCATTCCTTTGCATGTCCCATATCTATTTTAGTTGAATTCCGTTAACAAAACCGCCAGACAGAACCTTGATTCTGATTATTTTCCCTTGATAGCTTTACCTATATCTAAAACTGAAATTAGAATAATTTCATTGCGTGACTTTTAAGTGTAGAGAATAGATTATTTCGACTTGTTTTATTGCATTTAATTAGGTTATTAGTAAATTATATTCAAACAAATGTCGAAATCAATAAAATTAAAACTAGTTGCGTTCTGAAAAAAAAATCTGAAACTTTAACTATTAAGACAAAACGTACGGTAAGTCCTTATATTTCAATGAAATAATGATAAACGATTAAATGCAACCATTGAGTTAAACTCCTGTTCTTTACCCCTTTTTTCCTTAATTGTACAAATATATTCTAAAGAATATCATGAACGACGCAAGCGTAGAGTATGCAAGAACAGCTTAGTAATTAAAGTCTTAGTAATTATTAACATGCCTTGTCTGTTTTACAATTTCTCTAAACATTACATCAGAGAAGCGAAGCTTCTCATCTATATCATATAATAAAAAGAAAGAAACCTATACCAACAGACGAAGGTGAAGATCAGTGCAGCTCTACCATAAATGGAGGATGGGTTGCACAATATTATTAGTAGTAATAATAACAGAGATAGACAATATACAAAACTTCTAGTACAAACTGTTTACTACCACACACGAAGCACTCACACACCAAATCAACAAAGCCATTCTATTGCCACAGCATTCCCCACTTTCGTTACACAAGGAATAACATATGTCAAGACACCACAAACCCGTCAAACTACCGACCTATCACCTGTCTTCCAACCCTATACAAGATCATCACAACCACAATTTCCAAGAAAACAGAACAACACCTAACAGACAACAATATTCTCACAGAAGAGCAGAAAGGGTTTAGGAAAAATAGCCGAGGATGCAAAGAGCAGCTGATCATAGATAGCGTGATTATGGGACAAACCAGAAAAGAACATAGAAACCTCCACATCGGTTACATAGATTATAAAAAAGCCTTCGACTCACAGCTGGTTAATCAGAGCCCTAGAAATCTACAAAATCAACCAAAACCTCAGGCAATTTCTCGCGAAAATTATGAAAATACGGAAAACCAAAATATGCCTAGAAACACAAACCGAACGCATCCAAACAGAAGAGCTGTACATCAGACGGGGTATATTTCAGGTAGACTCGCTCAGCGCTCTATGGTTTTGCCTTTGTCTCAATCCACTCTCAAATACACTAAGCAGAACAGAGCATGGCTTCAATATCAGACACCAAAAAGTGAATCAACATAAAATAAACCACCTCCTACATATGGATGACATAAAATTCTACGCGGCCACAAAAACACATCTGAAGGAACTCCTCAAAATCACAGAAATATTCACCTTAGATATCAATATGGAATTTGGTATAAATAAATGCAAAGTGCTCCATATCAACAAAAGCCAATGGAAGGGCAACGTCAGACAGAAACTATCAACAAGGAGACACTCGATAACATGCTCGACAAAGAAACATACAAATATCTAGGCTTCCAACAAAGCACCAAACTCAACCATACCCACATCAAAACAGAGCTCAGAATCGAATTCAAAAACAGACGCATGAAACTTTTACAAACAAAACTCCACTCCAAATATCTCACTAACGCTATCAATCCCTTCGCTATACCTATACTCACATATTCATTTAGTATCATCAAATGGTCACAAACAGACATAGAAAACATTCACATCCTTAATACGTTCTCAATTCACCAAATACAGGAAATTACACCCTAACCCATACAAAGAAACACTTAGGAAATTCTTTCACACCAAGCAAACCAGCCTCCACACAGCAACAGTGAAAGCAGACAAGAACTACACACCTCTCGACTTATCCTGGGTGGACTACCCAGCAGGCACACACAGTCACACCCAATTACAACAGGAAAAGATGAAAACGTGGTCAGAAAAAACACTCCACGGAAAATACACATACCACATAGAACAAGACCACGTAAATAAAAAACAATCATACACCTGGCTACAGGATGGGCAGCTATTGCTTGAAACAGAAGACTTCTTACTTGCCATCCAGAACAAAGTCATATTAACCAGAAACTACCAAAAGCATATCATTAAAGACCCAACTCTTACAGAAGCGGATGTAAAATATTAGCTGGAACGGAATATACAGCCAGACATGACTCAGCTGCAAAAGTAGTTCACCAAGCACTAGTCACAACATACAAACTCATAGAAAACACAGATCTCTACTACAAATACACACCAACATCCATACTTGAAAATAAAGATTACAAGCTCTACTGGGACATCAGTATCCATACAGATAAAACAGTCTCCGCCAATAGACCCGATATTACTTTTCAGTGCAAAAAAGAAAAGGTCCCCTATCTAATTGACATGGCTATTCCCAATGACACAAACATCCAAATGAAATACACAGAAAAAATCTCCAAATACTTGCAACAGAAATAAAAAGGCTATGGAAACAAGAAAAAGTCATCATTGTCCCCCTCATCATATCAGCCACAGGCCTTACACCAATAACATTCACACCACAATTAGGACTCACCACAAACATACACAGAAACAATCAGAAGTCAGTGATTTTGAAAACATGTAACATTGTCAGGTCATTCCTTAATACACAATGGTAATGCGTTTGTGCTGAGTTGGTTTAGGCCCGTCAGCCAAACATGGAACCACATTGACCAATTGTGAGAACGAAAAACAAAAACAATCATAACATTATTATTATGATTTAGGCATAAGGCTTTCCTACTTTATATTTATGCCGAGATATCATAAGGATTGAGCTCTTAGAGAACTTTTTCCATGTTATTGACGCTGTGCATTCCCTACAAATTTTGGGTCAGTGTTAGACGGTACAAATGCGTTCCTTATTCGTTATCGTTATTAATAAATTTCTGAGAATTGCTCGAATTATGTTGAGTTTTAATTGTCTTACTATTTGTGCTTCCAGCTTCTTATTGTATTTCTCACGAAGGTTGTTATTATTAGAGATGGCGCTATCAATCGACGTTATGTGTCGGAATGATTTATCCACTAATAAAATGTCTGGTCTATTGAGAGCAACTATTTGATCTGTTAACACAGTTTGATCCCAATATACTTTGTAATTTTGTTTTTAAGTATGAACGCCAAAGTATTATATATTTAAACTTAGGCATATTATCCATTTGTAACAACAAACGAAAAAAATACATCAACGAATAGAGAGGTCCATCTACTGTTTGTAACCTAATCAAAGCGTATGATGCCGGCTCGGTGAAAAAACTATAGCAAATATTAGGACAATCAACCATAAACAGTACACTAATCGCCGCAGTAAAACAGCCGTACGACCAGTCACGTTCTCGAATAAAGTTGGAAAATATCTGACAATTTTTCTGTAACAAAGGTTGCTGTCTGTCTTAATTGTTTTGGCCAATACTTGGTGGAGATCCATTAAACTTAAGTTAAGTGAACAGTAAAACAACAATTTTTTTCATTTACTGGTAAACTCCACATTTATTTTAATATTTTAACATGTTTCGCTATCACTGCGGCTTTATCAAGAATAAATGAGCAAGATGGAAAATTTATTATATATGTAAGATCCCTACAGGTAAGATACAATAATGTTGGGAAATCCTAATTATACTGTTATAAAGACTTTATATTATAGGTAATAAATTATTGGGTACGGTATTACTAAAATATATTTAAAAGGGGTGAATTATTTAATTCTAATTGGTCATTTAACAAATAATTAGTATTTTTAGGTTTATTGATTTCCAGAGACTCGACAAATTTAATTTATACCCTTTATTTTCAATATGTAAAATTTCAAAGTTTTTATTAAATTGATGTTCCGATTCTATCAAATGGTTAGCGTAATTTAAGTCTGATTTACTAGTTATAAAAGAGGTAAAATGCTCTTTTATTATTTTTTCAAAAATTCTTCCTGTTTGAGCAATATATGTACAATCGCAATTTTCACAGTTAAGTTTATACACATCTGATTTTTGCTCTTTGTCTGTTTTTGATTTATTATTTTTTATACATTTGCTTAGGGTGTTATTTGTTTTAAATGCTACATTAATACTTAGTTTTTTGTTAAGACACTTCTAATTTTATTACTAGTCTCACCTATGTATGTTATAACACTATAGCGTTCTTGATTAATTTTTTGTCTAGAAAAATGAGTTCTAATGCTTTTTTATATTTTTCCTTTTTTAAAATTTTGTTTACTATACCTACCTTATATCCATTTTTTACTGAAATTTGTTTTATTATGTTTAGTTTTTTAAGAAAATCTGTTTCATTTAGTGGAATTGATAGTAATCTATGAATCATGCTATGAAAGGCTAGTTTGCGTTGGATTGGGTGATATGATTTATTATGTATTGTTGTGTCGGTATGCGATGGTTTGTGGTAAATAGAGAAAGTATGTTTATTATTATATTTTATTATAGTTGAGTCTAAGTTATGCTATTATTAGTTTCTTCTCTGTAGTGAATTTTATGTTAGCATGTAAATTATTTATAATCATAAAATATTGTGAGTTGTCTATCTGTTCCTGTGAAGCAGGCTAAAATATAATCGACATATCTATACCAATAAATGAATTTTTTAAACAACGAACTTATTTTGGATTCTATAAAGTTCATGAAAATTTCTGCTAGTAAGAGACTAAGGGGATTACCCATTATGAGACCTTTATTGTTAGTGTTTACAGTGTTATTAAATTCAAAATAGTTTTAAGTTAAATAGGTCCTAAATGTAATGAGTATTTCTTGTTTTTTAATATAATTAATGTGGTTTGAGTTTAAAAGCTATTCGACTAGTGTTATAGTATCTTGAGGTGGTATATTCGGAAGTAAATTGGTAAAATCAAAAGAGATGAGTTTCATTTTGTTAGGAAGTTGTATATTTTAATTCTATTCACTAAATTAAATGTGTTTTTTATTTGAAATTTAACAACAATATTAGTATTCTCATTAATTATTTCTCTTAATTTCCTTGACAACTTATAAGATGGTGTTGAAGTAAAAGAGACTACTCGTTTTATTGGATAATCTTTTTTATGCAATTTTATAAAGAATATAGTTTTGGTGTCTGTGGGTTCATCGAAGTTAATTTGTTTAAATCTTTATCATCAAATAAACTTTTACAGTCACTAATAGTAGATTTAATAATCTTTTGAAATTTTTCTGTTGGGTTATTATTTAACTTCTCATAATTATTATTGTTGAGGAAATCTAAAGTTTTTTGAATATATTGAGATTTATCAATGGCTACTACTGTATTGCCTTTATCAGCTTTAGTGAAAATAATGTGATTTTGTTTTGATTTTTATTTTATTGTTCTAATAGTATGGTAATCTTGGGTTTGGTATTTTTCTTTTAGAAAATCTTTCTTAATAATATTAATTGATTCCTGTTTTATATAACTGTTGTTGAAGATATTTTTAAGAGCACATTCAGTTTGTACGCCTAATATGTCTAATTTATTGAGAGAATTGTTTTCCTTTAGGTTAAATTTAAAGCCTTTTTCTATTAATAGAGTTTCTTTATTACTAAAAGTAGTAGCTGTTAAATTTATAAATCTATCAAAGAATTTATGTTCTGTATATTTTGTTTTATTCGTTTTTTTATTATTACGTTTAGACTCTGAGATTAGTCTATTTAATTTATTATATATTTTATTGGTAAACCAGGAAGAAATTTAAAAAAAAAAAAATAATAGAACATTTTATAACTAGTAAATCAGATTCAAATTATGCTAACCATTTAATAGAATCAGAACATCAGTTTAATAAAAACTTTGACATTTTACATGTTGAAAATAAAGGATATAAATTAAATTTCCTTGAATCTCTGGAAATCAATAAACTTAAAAATACTAATTATTTAATAAATGACCAATTAGAATTAAATAATTCACCCCTTTTAAATATATTTCAATAATACCGTACCTAATAATTTGTTACTTATAATATAAAGTCTTTATAACAGTATAATTAGGAATTCTCAACATTATTGTATTTTACCTGTAGGGATCTTATATATATATATATATATATATATATATATATATATATATATATATATATATATATATATATATATATATATATATATATATATATATATATATATATATATATATATATATATATATATATATAATAAATATAAAATGCAACGTCTCTCTCTCTGTCTGTCTGTTAGTGCGCTTATCACTGGAGAACCCCTTATCCGATTTACGTACTTTTTTTTTAAACATACATATATTCTCTGGCCAGGTTATAGGCTATATTTTATTACGATAGGTAGCATAACGAATGAGCAGTGACGATAATAGTGAATGGAGTCGGAAAAAAGTTTACCGGTAGCGCGTTCCTTTGCAATACACAGCCTAAACCATTAAATATGGAACAATATTATGCAGCAGAGAATATCTATCTGTCTGTCTGTCCATTAGGGCGTTTATCACGCGAGAACCACACCGATTTACGTGTCTTTTTTTAAATTCATACATATATTCTTCGGCCAGGTTATATAATAATAATTATAATCTATATCTATAATATATATAAAATGCTGTCTGTCTGTCTGCCCGTTAGTGCGCTTATCCCTCGAGAACCACTGATCCGATATACGTAATTTTTTAAATTCATACGTATGTTCTCTGACCAGGTTATAGATATATATTTTATTACATCTATGATATATATATATATATATATATATATATATATATATATATATATATATATATATATATATAATAAATATATAATGCAACTCACTCTCTGTCTGTCTGTCTGTCCGTTAGTGTGCTTATCACTGGATAACCACTTATCCGATTTACGTACTTTTTTTTTAAAACATACATATGTTCTCTGGCCAGGTTATCTATAATCTTATATCTAACATATAATATATATAAAATGCAACGTCTCTCTGTCTGTCTGTCTACCTGTCTCTCTGCCTGCCTGTCCGTTAGTGTGCTTATCACTGGATAACCACTTATCCGATTTACGGGCTTTTTTTTTTAAAACACACATATGTTCTCTGGCCAGGTTATCTATCTATAATATATATATAAAAATGCAACGTATCTCTGTCTGTCTATCTGTCTCTCTGTCCGTTAGTGCGGTACATGCTTTTTTTTTAAAACACACATATGTTCTCTGGCCAAGTTATAGGATATATTTTATTGCGTTAGGTAACATAAAGAATAAGCAGTGACGATAATAGTGAATCAAGTCGGAAAAAAGGTTACCGTTAGCGCGTTCTCTTGCAATACACTGCCTAAACTATTAAATATGGAATAATATCATATTGCAAAGAATATAATGTATATAAAATGCAACGTCTCTGTGTTTGTTCGATTTACGTGTTTTTATAAATCTATAGATATGTTCTATATAATTCGATATAAGCTTATATAACGGGAGATAAGGTGAGATAATGTTAGCTAAGTATAAATAATGGGAGATAAGGAGAAATAATGGGAGATAAGCGGAGATAAGTCTAGATAATGGGAATTATTTTGAGATAATGGGAGATAAGGAGAAATAATAGGAGATAAGAAGAAATATTGCGAGATAAGTCGAGATAAGCCTAGATAATGGGAAATGAGGTGAGATAATGGGAAATAAGGAGAAATAATGGGGGATAAGGAGAAATAATGGGAGATGAGCAGAGATAAGCCTAGACAATGGAAATTATGGAGAGATAATGGGAGATAAGGGGAAATAATGGCAGATATTTTATTACGTTAGGTAACATAAGGAATAAGCAGTGACGATAGTAGTGAATCAAGTCCACGCGAGCGGAGCCGCGGTCACGGCTAATATATATATATATATATATATATATATATATATATATATATATATATATATATATATATATATATATATATATATATGTATATATACATATATATATATATATATATTATATATATATATATATATATATATATATATACATATATATATATATATATATATATATATATATATATATATATATATTATATATATATTCGATCTTACATAGTGATAGCGAAACATGTTGAAATATTAAAATAAATGTGGAGTTTACCAGTAAATGAAAAAACTTGTTGTTTTAGTGTTCACTTAACTTAAGCTTTGCTGTCTGCCTCCTACATTACCGAAATTTTGTCTGGATGAGGCATTAGATAGATGGCGAAGAGCATGTGGAGGAATGGGAATACAGTTGACCGTCGAAAGAACGTTGTACACTGTACATTTTGCCGACGATCAGGTGGTTTTTGCTCAGGACAAGAAAGACCTTGAATTTATGACAAAAAACTGTTTGAAGATTATAAAAACTGGGGTTTAACGGTTAACTGCAAGAAAACCAAATATTTGTGTATAAAAAGGAAAACAGAGAAGCCCTACTCTAAATACCGGTGAGGTCATTGATGTTTGTGAAGAGTATATACATATATATATATATATATATATATATATATATATATATATATATATATATATATATATATATTTATATATATATATATATATATATATATATATATATATATATATATATATATATATATATATATATATATATATATATATATACATATATATATATATATATATATATATATATATATATATATAAACATATGTATATATATATATATATATATATATATATATATATATATATATACATATATATATATATATATATATATATATATATATATATATAAATTAAACATACATATATATATATATATATATATATATATATATATATATATATATATATATATATATATATATAAACATATACATATACATATATATATATATATATATATATATATATATATATATATATATATATATATATATATATATATATATATATATATCTCGGAACTAACATAAGTAAAGACCGTCGAACGGAAAAAGAAGTGGAAAGTAGAATAAGTAAAGAAAAGAGTCATAAGGCACCTAAACTCTGTTCTGTGGTCGAAGAACATAACAACACACAGAAAACACCTCATTTATAATTCAATATTTAAGAGCAATTTTGAAAAAATTAACCCTTTTTTTATATACAACTGCCAAAAAATAATGTTTATAATTAAATTTTTATAATTTTTGTACATTCATTCAATGGTCAATAGGTTAATGAATATCTGTATAAAATTTCAAGCGAATCCGTAAATTACTTTTTGAGCTACATTGCATGGCGTGCGAAATTTTACAATTTGAGAAAAACGCGTTTAAAAATTTTGGTAAAGCCTCAGTCGCTTTCAATTTCTTAGCCGATGTACCTGGTCTAACTTCTTCTTTTTGCTCAGTATATTGCATATCCTTGGACTTATTACCTGAGTAATGCCGACGGCGAGGGCGACTTGGATGATAGTTAGGTCCATTTTTATCCATTTTTCGAGTCAACATTATAAATAAATGAAAAGAAGTGAAAAAAAGAATTTTTACTAGGTCATCGAGTGTGGTATCAAATGAAAACTTGTGAAAACACGAGTAAAAAATACATATATAATGTAATACTTGCGAGCACTTTTCTTTGTATTATTTTTAAAAATTCGCGAAAAATCGCTGCCCCCCGCCTTATCTCGAAAAGTACTTATCAAAAAATTTTGAAAAAATTCTGGAATATGCTCCACGGGGTGTAGATTGAACGAGAATTATCACGAGTGCATTACCTTTAATAATATATCTGGTATATAAAAAAAAAACAAAAATTTTAAGGTCATCAGATTTCAGTAAAGATTGGAAACAAACTGTTGAAAACTGATTTGGGTTGCGTTTTGTGAAGTCACTGATCATTTTACACCTCTGTAACAAAAATTTTTATTTCAAAAGCAATCAACGTACGGAACACTAATTGCGCAAGTTCAACTTGCACTTGACCGGTCATTTAATTTTTCTTTGTCCTAAAATCGTTTGTATAAAATTTATTTTACATACTAGTGTGACTGTTGATTAGATAACGATAATTTGCTGAACAAATTCACAAAAAGTAACCAAAAACTAAGATATTTTTATTCGAAAAGTCTAAACATAGATTTCAACTGAAGTTTTAGGACTAAGTTTAAGCCTAGAGGTCATACATTCAGACCTCGTAAATATTAGAAATGTCTAATTCAACATAAAAAATCATAAACTTAATAGATATCAAAAACAAATTGATTATTTAACCAAACGTCACACATCATAAGCAATTTTAAAAGAGATTTATTAACAAATCAAAAAGGCCCCAAATACAACCCTCCTAACTCCTTACCAAATAACGAACAATTTAATCTATCAGAAGAACAAATCAAGAATATTATCAAACAACCCACAAAATTTTCTTTCAAACTCAAAACCAAGAACAAATCCATATCAAAATCTTTACGACAAAAATAAAAATAATTTATAATAAACAGAGAACAATATATAAAAAAAGTTAAAGATTTTCTTAGAAAAGAAAAACCCATTAAGTTAAAAAGTGATCCTACGAAAAAAATTCAAAATAAATTAAAAACAATTCTAAAAGAAATCAATGCATTTTTTAACGATAAAGAAAAATTTAGTCTCATTAATAAAAATTCTTCTGCACCTAACTTATATGGACGTATAAGAATACCTAAGGAACGAAATGCAATAAGACCGGTGGTATTCTACACGAACACACCCTTAAGAAACGCCTCAGAAACACTATACATATTATTTAAAGAAATAACAAAGTTTGAACCCAAATTTGTCATTTTTTTTTTATGGGTCTAGCATACGTACTGCAGGGAAGTCCCTAAAGCGCTCCAGGAGCGGCACCTGTGCGGAAAAAGCGATTCACGTTTTTCTTGAATCGCTGTAAATTGTACCCGGTGGGAAACACAGCGCTGGGCAAATTATTCCAAAGGGATGACGTTCTCCATATAAAAGATGCTTGAAAAGCGTTGTACGCGGAGTAACAAGCTGAACCCCATAAGGATGTGAAGCACCAGCGCGACGTGTATTTCTAACATGCACCGCTTTGGGAGGAATTAAGCGGGCTACATCCTTCGAACACTTTCCATGAAAATACTTGTAGAACAGACTCAAGTCAAGTTCTTCGATGTTCCAGCGAATCAAAGCCGCCAGTCAGTTCCGGGTCTCCAATCAGACGAACAGCTCTTCTCTGAACAGAATCCAACAAGTGCAGTGTATGTTTGGGAGCGGAGCCCCTAACATGGGTGCAGTATTCCATAGTTGGTCGAATTTGAGCTTTGTAAAGAATTCACAATTGTTGTGGAGTGTAAAGCTTTCTGGTTCGAAATAGTACTCCCAACTTTTGAGAAGCTCTCCTTGCTATGCCTGCAACATGTTCATGCCAGGACATATTTGCTCCCAAACTAATGCCCAAGAAATTGAGCGACGATGTTAGGGGAATGGAGTGCCCCGACATAACTATGTCAGGTTCAGCAACGTTAACTTTTTTAGAAAAAACTGCCGCCTGAGTTTTTGTAGCGTTAAATTCAACTTGGTTACTGTCACCCCAAGATAGAATCTCTTCCAGGTCTTTGTTAAGTTGAACGACCTCCTGCTGTCTGCGGATATTCGCCTGAGCAGCCGATGTCCGAGCGTTCAAAGTGAATGAAGAGACAAGCGTACTGTCATCTGCAAAGCTGTAGATTGGATTCCTGTTCTTTTCCAGCAGATCGTTAACGTAAATTAGAAAGAGAGTAGGAGACAGTATGGAGCCTTGTGACACACCGGCGTTGATAGTGAAGGTGTTAGAAAGAAATCCGTCGACGGCCACTCGTAAAGAACGCTCTCTGAGGAAACATGAGAGCCACAAACAGAACTTTTCAGACATTCCACAAGAGCGTAGCTTAGCCAACAGTCCATCGTGCCAAACACGGTCGAATGCCTTGAATATGTCAAGAGCAACCGCTCGAGATTCTCCAAAGTGTTCAATTGCGTTGTTCCAACCATGTGTTACATAAGTCAGAAGATCTCCTGTTGATTTATGTTTACGAAAGCCATATTGGTGATCGCTAATAATATTGAATCGTTCAAGATATTTTAGAAGATGCTGATTGATAACCTTTTCCATGACTTTCGATATAATTGAAAGCAGTGCGACTGGACGGTAATTATTTGGCAAGGTCTTCTTGCCTTTTTTAGGTATCGGCTGAACTGTGGCACATTTCCAGCAGGACGGAAATATTCCCTTTCTGTAGGATAGGTTGAAAAGTCTACAGAAAACTGGTGTTAGTTCCCTTGCACAGTTTTTCAGAAGTATGGCAGGTATGCCGTCAGCGCCAGAAGCCTTTTTTGTGTCTTAACTAAAATTACATAATTAAAAACTCCATTGAACTCACTAACAAACTTAAAAACATAACATTACTGAACAATAGTATTTTAGTATCTTTCGACGTTACAGACATGTTTTCAAACATTCCGAACACCGAATATATTAACATTATAAATGACATATTTACAAAGAGGCGAATTAACCCAGTAACACGCCAAAAGTTTTTACTACTATTAAACTTATGTATAAATGAGAATTATTTTAAATTTAACGCGGAGTACTTTAACCAAACAGACGACGGCCTAGAAATAGGATCTCCACCAAGTCCACTCTTAGCGGAAATCTTTATGTCTAATTTTGAAGAAAAATTTTTAAATACAAAAGAAGCCAAAATATATTTTTCTGGTACAGAAATGTCGTCCATTTTGATCTGTTTCAAAGGAAATAATGGAAAATTAAAAAATGTCTTAAACATACTAAACTCTATTCACCCAAAAATTAAATTCACTTTAGAAAAAGAACGAAGACAAATCGATAAAAAATCTCTATCAGACAAGATTGGAGAACGAAATAAATAAAAATCCAGTGGTAAAATAAACAGAACATCAAGAAGACCGAATAATATCCCTTGGTTCTGCGAGGAAGTGAAATTAAAATGCCAAGAAAAAACAAAATACAGATCAAGAAAAACCAGAGAAACATATGAAGAATATAAGACAGTCCGCAATGAAACAAACGCACTAGTGAGAAAAAATAAAATGAAAGACTGGGAAAAATTCACTAAAGAAATGGAACATGACTTTTAAGGTATACAAAAGGAGATTTCGAGAATGAGACGTGGACAGCGAAAAGAAATGAAAGAATTAACAGAAGTAAGCTACATCGAAAAAGATACATGGATAAATTATACAAAGCAATTGTATAATACAACAGAAAATTTGGCACCCGAAACACCAGAAAGAGTAATCAACGAAACATCAGAAATGGATGATAAACAGGTGGAAGAAGCTCTCAAAAAATTAAAAAACCGAAAATTAGCTGGTAAGGACGAAATACAAAATGAACTATTAAAGTACGGAGGAATGAAACTGACTAAATTGACGAAGCTCATAAACAAAATAATACAGGGATCGCGAATACCAGAAGAATGGAGAACCAGCATAATGACACCACTTTGTAAAAAAGGAGGAAAAACTGATCCGAATAATTATCGAAGAATGAACCTCTTGTGCACAACTTTAAAACTGACGACAAAAATTGTTACCAATAAAATAACTTGTCATAAAGTGTAGACATTTTATGACATTGGATATAATAAAACTAATTCTGAACATTTACAAAAGAAATAAAATAGAAGCGAGAGTAAATTCGGAGTTAACGGAACCCATAGAGGTAACAACTGGTATTAGACAAGAAGACTCACTGAGTCCCCTACCGTTTAACGTTATATTGGATGAAATAATTAAACAGATAAAAACAAAAAAAAAGGCTATAAAATGGACAATAAAGAGATACAAATATTGTGTTACGCCGACGATACTGCCCTAGTCGCTGAGAATGAAGATGACTTACAACGATTATTACATCAGTTTAATACAACAGTAAAGAAATTTAATATGAAAATATCGGCTAGAAAAACCAAATCAGTAGTTATCTCCAAAGAACCAATTAGGTGCAAGCTGGAAATCAATAACCAGATTATACAGCAGGTGATGACAATTAAATATTTAGGAATTAAATTATCATATAACAACATAGAAGACGAAATAAAAGAACAAATAGTAAAAGCCAATAAAATAGCAGAATGTTTGAATGACACTATTTGGAAAAATAAATATTTGAGAACAGAAGCAAAATCTCCAGTTATGAGCTACACAGTATAGACAAGACCAGAAACACGCAAAACTCAGAGATAGTTACAAACAAGTGAAATGAAAACATTAAAAATAATTGCAGGAAGAACATTATGGGATAGAAAAACAAATGACAACATAAGGTACATATGTGAAATAGAGGACATTAACACGTGGATAAGAAACAGAAAACAAGAATGGAACCAACACATAAATAGAATGTTCGAACGATTAGAGAAAATAGCACCGGTGGGCCGAAGGAGTATAGGACGCCCACGAAAAAGAAGGAACGACGAGCTGTAGCGACAATACATTAAAGAAAAACAGGCAGGAATGCCTAATATAAAGAAGAAGAACAAGACAACAGTATCAATTTCCTAGACATCACTATAAGAAAATGTAATAACCATTTACTGTTCGATATCTACAGAAAACCCACATACACAGTTACAAAAATACCTAAAGATTCTCTCCATCCAATGTCCCATAAACTAGCGACTTATAGATCAATAATTCATAGAATCCTCTCTATTCCGTGAGAAAAAACGAATCTGGAACGGGAACTCAGTATCATTGCTGATAATAACGGATATAATGTCTCTGAAATTAACAATTGATCTCCAAAAAACGAACATCACTAACTATTAGTCTAATATATCCCAAAAATAAACAAGTCTCACATACTTCGGATAAACATCC
Source organism: Pachyrhynchus sulphureomaculatus (assembly GCA_019049505.1). Taxonomy (NCBI): domain Eukaryota; kingdom Metazoa; phylum Arthropoda; class Insecta; order Coleoptera; family Curculionidae; genus Pachyrhynchus; species Pachyrhynchus sulphureomaculatus. The sequence continues at coordinate 70,223,638 of CM032452.1, read as the reverse complement.
AATAAAATCTGAAATATTAAAAAAAAAAAATGAAAACAAAAGTACTGCTTTCAAGCCTCTCAGAAACTTTCAAACATGATTTTCAATGTAAAAAGTAAAAAAGATAAATTTAAAAAATCAGGAGTTTATAGATTAAAATGTAATGAATGCAATACCCTGTGTATGCAGGAACACATTTTTACAGATATAGAAAATATTATGATTTATACACATTTAACAAACAAAATTCCAGACGTCACATAACTTTCCAGAAATAAATAGTCTAAATATTTTACATTATGAACAAAAGGGCAAAAAACTAGATTGTTTAGAAGCAATCGAAATTTACAAGAACCCTAAATATTCCAATATAAATCTACTAAATTTACAGACCCGTATTAAAAATTCCAGATTTCTAAGCCTGTTTGACCGTAATTAAGATAAAGGAAAAACCCCTAATCTTTAATAGTCAACAAAACTATACCTCACTTTTAAATACTGCACTGACTTAGCCGTACTTGATGGAGATCCATAATAACTAGGAAATAAAAATTTAGACAACTATTTAAGATCACCACTTATATTTATTAAATTATTGCTGACAATTGTTTCGACACACTTTGGCTTCTTCTGGAGCACGATGTAAATTAACTGACAAAGTATGTTACAGAATATATAGTTTACCTAATTACAAGTAGTAAATTCATTAACAATATTTACCTTAATACCTAGAACAAGTTCAATAAAGGAGACCCTCCCCCATCTAATCGATCGTTGAGTAATAAACCTGAGGTTTTTTTCTGGTTAATTTCTACTTGTTCTAAACAATTCAGTAATTTTCCTTTTTTTTTTTTTTTTTCAAAATTTTGCATAATGGAAAGAAAGGAAAATTACTGAATTGTTTAGAACAGGTAGAAATTAACCAGAAAAAATCCTCAGGTTTATAACTCAACGATCAATTAGATGGAGGAGGGTCTCCTTTATTGAACTTGTTCTAGGTATTAAGGTAAATATTGTTAATACTTGTAATTAGGTAAACTATATATTCTGTAACATACTTTGTTAGTTAATTTACATCGTGTTCCAGAAGAAGACACAGTGTGTCGAAACAATTGTCAGCAATAATATAATAAACATAAGTGGTGATTTTAAACAGTTGTTCAAATTTTTATTCCTAGTTATACCTCATTTGAGTATAATTTATTCATTGCGTTTGAGAATGTAGTAGTACTACGAAACTGCAGTCACGCCTAGTGCAACTTTTTGTACTTATCAGTTAACAAAATAAAAGTATACTCTGTAACTTCTGTTGTAAATGTACACGGTCTTTTCATTTCATACCTAAATACACAGTAATAAAGAAAATAAATGATTACCGTTAACTAGATAGAAATTGACCCAAATAAAGAAAAATATAGAATAGACGAAAAGAAACAAACGCCCATATATCTTACTCAAATAAATGGACTACATTTATCCTACAATAGCCGAAAATTCCTAACAACCTCAACAAAGAGCCGACGTGACGTTATTAGTAATAGAGATAAATGATCAGACACATAAATATGGTCTTAGCGCTATTGCTGGCAAATTACCAATTTTATTTTTAATAAGTAGCTTGCGTTAGCGGTTTTTTTATTGTTCACCTCCCCGCATGATTAGGAATTTTACCCTTTTTTATATCCTAAAAATATCAGCGAGAATGTCATAATACCCGTCAACGTTGTCGAAGTGCCGAAACGTACATTTTTGTATTTCACAGCACCTTTTAGACAACGCGATAGTGCTGCCACGGACGTTATTGCATTTCTGCAAATAACTGCTACCTATGCATATGGCCATACCAAATATACCTAAATAACTTAATAAATAAGTATACCGATCTGTCGGGATTGAACCCTTTCCTTCTGCACCACAAGCAAGTACTACGCCACGGAGCCATGGGCCGCCACAATGTACTACATCATCATCATCATCAGATAGAACAATCCATCGTACGTCCACCTTCTTCGGTTTTGAGCCTTTTTTATCCAGTTGTATCTCACTAGTCTTTTGATGTCGTCAGACCATCGGGTTTGCGGGCGTCCCCTACTTCTTCTCTCATTCCAGGGCCTCCAGTTGATTACCTTATGGGTCCATCGATCATCAGAGAATCTTATGATATGACCCGCCCATCTCCACTTCAACCTGCTTACCCTCTCAGCTACATCAGTTATCTTGGAGCTTCCTCGAATGTCTTCATTAGTCAGCCTATCTCTCAAGGATATTCCCAACATCTTTCTTTTCATCGTTCGTTGAGCGATTTATAATGTCTTGAATCAAAGCCCACGTTTCCGTTCCATATGTCAATACTGGCAACACGGATTGATCAAATGTGTTCGCTTTTAGTATATGTGGGATATTGGACAGGAAGATGTTCCACAATCTGCCGTCAAGCCAGTGATATCCTCCATGATAGATCCACTTTCAAGTGTTCCAAGATATACGTATAAATCCGTTCTTGTGATTTTCGCGTTTTCAATGTTCAGTTCTGCTTTATGACAGTGGTTATTTGTCATGAACATGATTTTGGCGATGTTTATCTTCAGACCAATCTCTTTGGACTTGTTGTTAAGTTCGTACTGTACTATACACTACATAAATACTAAAATGTTTCTGCTAAAATTGAAATAATGTATAAAAAAACAAAATTTTCAGGAACTTCTACTCTAACAATCCCGAAAACAGTATACCTGTGATCAAGAAATAGTAAGACTTTACGAGTTATTTATTTTTCCAAATTTATTTCGCCCCCTTCAAAGTAATCCCCCCTGGATACAATGCATTTATGTCAACGTTTTTTCCAGTCTTCGAAACAGTTGTTGAATTCGATTTCTGGAATGGCCTTCGATTCAATTTTAATCTCCTCAATCGACTCAAAACGATATCCTCGAAGCGGTTTTTTGAATTTAGGGAATAGCCAGAAGTCCGACGGAGCTAAATCAGACGAATAGGGCGATTGCGGAGTAATATGAGTTAAATTTTTGATGAAAAAGTCGCGAAGAACCAATGCTGTATAAGAAAGCGCACCATCGTGATGAAAAAACCAAGAATTATCGGCCCATAATTCCGGCCTCTTGACACGAATAGCTTCACGCAAACGACGCATAACACTCAAATAATATCACAGGTCTGCAACAAAAATGCTGTCTGGATGTTTTCAACTGATTTCTATGTATTTAGGTGTTCTGAAAACTAAAAAAATACTCAAAAAATTCCAGAACGTCAGGTTATTTTGCAAAACGCAAAAATTTTATTATAAAAAAGGGTTTTTTTTTGGGCTAACTTGAAGTCATAAATAAATAGGTACAATTTTATTTTGATTACTGTTTTTAAATGTATACAGGCCATAACTATCATTACTTTCTAAATAAAGAACGCTCTGTGTGAGCTAAATTAACAAACATAAACGTTGTAACCAGAACGTGCCCGCTCCGATAGTGTAGAAAGTGGCGCGGTTCAATTACGTGTTAACTCGTCATTGTTTTATAGATCTTGGTTCAATATAGTGCAATGTCATCTGTGCGGAAGTGTGTGAATTCGTCTGACAGTTTCTGTTATATTTGTGGCGAATATATGGTATTAAAGCAACAACTTAATATTACGGACTTTGTAAAAAAAGTATACTTCACGTATTTTGGCTTAAAACTTGGAGATCAGGATAAAGTTTGGGCACCTCATAAAGTCTACAAACGATGTGTTGAAGACCTTCGAAATTGGTTTAAGGGCAAGAAAAAAGCTTTCCGTTATGCGATTCCTATGGTATGGCGCTAGCAAAAGAACCATAGTGACGATTGTTACTTTTGTTCGTGTAATGTGAAAGGGTATAATTCAAAATGGAAGCAGTCCATTTCATACCCCAATCTGCAATCAGCTATTCGTCCCATCCCTCATGGGACCGAAATACGAGTGCCCAAGGCCCCTGCTACCTTGGAAGAGATTCCAAGTTCTGACGAAGATGGTGCTGTACCTGAACCCGATGACAAGTCAAGTTTTCAATTTGAAGATGACAGCAGTCCGAAATTGTTTTCCCAGGGCGAGGTAAATAATTTGGTAAGAGACTTGAATCTTCCCAAAAACGCTGCTGAGTTGCTTGGATCAAGGCTCAAAAGCAGGAACTTACTTTTGCCGGGAGTGTCTTCCTCCTGGTTTAGATATCGTGAGAAGCAGTTCACTTCCTACTTTGCCCAAGAGGACGAGTTGGTTTATTGTACCAATATTGAAGGTTTGATGCATACATTTAAGATCTCATACGACCCAGCACAGTGGCGTATTTTCATAGATTCTTCAAAAAGAAGCCTTAAAGCAGTTCTGCTTCACAATGGCGGTTTCTATGCTTCCATTCCTGTCGGTCATTCCGTACACCTCAAGGAAACCTACAAGAACTTGGAATTGGTTCTTTGCAATTTAAAATATAAAGACCACGGTTGGCAAGTGTGCGGTGATTTAAAAATCTTGGGCATGTTGCTCGGACAACAATCTGGGTTTACCAAATTCCCTTGCTTTTTGTGTCTATGGGATAGTAGAGACCGAGGAAATCACTGGACCAAAATGTGTTGGGCCTCCGAGGGAGCTTAAAGTTGACGAAAAGAACGTCCTGCATGAAACTTTGGTGCCTCCTCATAAAGTTCTTCTACCACCGCTTCACATAAAGCTGGGTTGATGAAGCAATTTGTAAAGTCACTTCCAAGAGATGGAAATTACTTCAAATACTTAATATCAAAGTTTCCAGGCCTTTCGGAGGCAAAGTTGAAGGAAGGTGTTTTCGTTGGACCAGATATTAGACGGCTTATGGCTGATCCACAATTCATCACAACGATGACGGATCCTCAAAGAGAAGGGTGAATTGCTTTTAAAGAGGTCATAGAGAAATTTTTAGGTAATAACAAAGACCCTAACTACAAACAAATCGTCAAAAGAATGTTAAAAGGATTTCAAGCTTCAGGTTGCCTAATGAGTTTAAAAGTACATTTTCTTCATTCCCACCTCGACTACTTTCTAGAAAATTTAGGAGATCTGAGTGAAGAGCAAGGTGAACGATTTCACCAAGATATTAAGGAGATGGAAAAAAGATACCAGGGAAGATGGAGCGTCTCAATGATGGCAGACTACTGTTGGACGCTTCAGAGAGACCTTCCAGATGCTTCCTACAAGCGAAAATGTACCAAAAGGAGTCTCACTGGGAAAAAGAAATGTGTTTAGTGCTTACTAATGAATGTATTTTAGATAAAAAAATAAGTTTTGTTACGCAATTATAAATTAAAAAAAATTTTTTTAGTCTTTTATCTTTTATTTTAAGATGATAACGTGTTTAACGTAGATACCTACATTGTCAGAAAACGTGACGTTCTATGACAAAATGAAAGTCATTTTCGGATTCAGTACACCCAAAAACATAAGAATTACGCAAAAAAAACCAAAACAGCTCTCAATTTTTTTTTTTGCAGACTTGTGTATTCCTTGTTGACTGCTTTTTTAAACGCTTACTGTACACAAACTACTAAGTCAATGTCTAAGCTGCCACTATTTACAATAAAAAATGTCAAATTTTTCAATGGTAATGTCACATCTCAAAAGCACCATCTAGTGGCCGTTTGTAAAAACTTAAAAAGCAACCGCCGCATATAGCAGAGAATCAATGTTTATGAATACTTACCAATGATAAACTGGAAAAAGATTGCTTGGAGGCAGAAAATCGACAGTACGAGTCTTCCCTTTGAGGTGTGCCGGTTATCTGGGGCCATACTGTGTCCTGCAAAACAGAAAAACCTGATGAAGTTTATGTTTTGTATACATTACATCACAAATTCACATTGAAACTTGATTATAAGAAACAGGATGGTAAGATAAACTAAGATTTAAAAAATTATACATAAGAACAATGTTCACAATGACACTACTCACTATACGAAACACTTTATTTTTGCAGTAGACGCACGTTTCGCTAATCATGTTAGCTTCATCAGGAGCGACGATTGACTAAAGCTAAACTACAAATCTAACCTACTTAACATAACACCTGAATTACTCAGGCGGAACTAATGGCATAGGCTAGGCAATCAGTTCCGGTCAAGTAACCTGTAAAGGGGACTATAAGGAATAGGCCCTCTGTCTTTATTTAAACTACTTCTACATTTTATAATTTCCATAATTTTGTGTGCGTTCAATAATCTCCTGTCACATACATTTTTAATTAACCTTAGATTATCTAATGTTACAGTATGATCAGCTTCAAGGGCATGTTTGACAATGCTAGACTTATCTATTCTACTGCATTTTAAATGTGCTAAATATTCTTTAAATCGTGTTTGAATTGACATTTTAGTTTCCCCCACTTACTTTTTGTCGCAATCATTACAACTAATTTCATAAATTCCACTTTTCTCACAATTAGGAATCTTGTGTTTGGGATTTCCTAGGATTTTCCTCAAATTATCTGATGACTTATACACTAAGGGGAGGCCTATCTTATTAAATACCTTTTTTTTGGTTTGTTTATTGGCTCGGTTCAAAGACCATTAGCCAGTCTTATTCTTGGCTGGTAGCCATCTGTCTGACTCGCAGTCATGTGACTATCCAGTCTTATTATATACATATGCAATCAACTTATTAAGGACGAAACACAACACCCCAGCAGACGGGCGGAATCGAACCGCCGATCATTGGATTCACAGTGAACTTCCTAGCCCACTGCGCCAATGGTTCCGCATTAAATACCTTATTGAGTCCCCTGCTATATTTCGGATTATATGGTATAGAATCATACTTGTTCTTTTTTGTTTCTGCTGTAAACAAGGTGGAATTCTGAATATTTAACCCAAACATAGGTCTATTTATTAACTTGATTATTAAGTCATCGTCACAACCATTAACACTAGTTATATTCCTAATACGATTCCTTTCATTATTAAAGTGACCAAACGATGAACTAAAAAATAAAATGCGGCTAATTTATGTTGTTTGCAATAAAATGAATCATTAGGAATATATCTATCTGTTACTGTGTCTTTTCTATAGATATCAAATTCTAATCTCTTAATATTTTTTATTTTATATATTTTAATTATTAAACAATAATAATCTAATAGATTAGGATTTGATATCTATAGAAAAGACATAGTAATAGATAGATACATTCCCGATTATTCATTTCATTGCAAACAACATAAATTAGCCGCATTACATTTTTCAGTTCATCGTTTGGTCACTTTCCTTCTGAATAGAGTAAACTTTATAATGAAAAGAATCGTATTAAGAATATAACTAGAGTTAACGGTTATGACGATGACTTAATAAACAAGTTAATAAATATACATAAGTTCAGGTTAAATATTCAGAATTCCACTTTGTTTACACGCGAAGCAAATAAGACCGAGTATGTCTCCATACCATATAATCCGAAATATAGGTATTTAATAAGTCTTCTATAAGTCATCAGACAATTTGAGGAAGACAAGATTCCTAATTGTGAGAAAAATGGAATTTATGAAATTAGTTGTAATGATTGCGACAAAAAATATGTTGGGCAAACTAAAAAGTTAATTCAAACACGATTTAAAGAACATTTTGCACATTTAAAATACAGTAGAACAGAAAAGTTTAGCATTGCCGAACATGCCCTTGAAGCTGATCATACTGTAACATTAGATAATCTAAGGCTAACTAAAAATGTATGTGATAGATTGAACGCATACAAAAGTATCTAAATTACAAAATGGAAAAGTAGTTTAAATAAAGACAGAGGACCTATTTCTTATAGTCCCCTCTACTGGTTACTTGGCCGAAACTGAAGGCCTCACCTATGCTATTAGTTCCGCCTAAGTAATTCAGATGTTAACCTAGGTATAAACAGGGTAGATTTGTAGTCTAGCTTTAGCCAATCATCGCTCTTGATGAAGCTAACATAGTTAACGAAACGCGCGTCGGGCGCAAAATAAAATCTTTGGTGTAGTGGTAATATATACTGAATAGTATCCATAAGAATATTAGCCAAAAAGAAAACAGAGGCGAGCCATCATATTCTTCAAAGGTTGTTTTGATAGAATTGTACAAATTATACTTAAGACAAATATTAAAAAATTAAGCTGTTCAACTAAAAGAACAGATAGGTCACTGTCTATGAATTTATTTCTTAAGATAACAAGAACTTTCCGAGTCAGAAAACTCGTAAACAAATTGCGCTCTTCAAACAAAAGTAAGCAAGCGTTTAGTAGAGTAAAAACCTTTTGTATTTTCATTGCTAAAGAGAAATATTCTTAAAAAAATTAACTCTTCGCCAGATTTTTGCGTTTGAGGGTTCCTAGATCACGAAAAAGATAATCTTCCTTGCTGTTTGTTTGTTTGCGGTATGATAGATTTCAAATTTATTATGTACATAATTCTCGAAGGACGATAGAAACACAGAAAAAAAAGGGGGGAGGTAGTTAAATACTGTATAGTCTATAATATATATAAAATGTAACGTCTCTCTGTCTATCTGTCTGCCTATCTGCCCGTTAGTGCGCTTATGACTGGAGAACCACTTATCCGATTTACATACTTTTTTTTTTAAATATACATATGTTCTCTGGCCAGATTATAGGCTATATGTTATTACGATAGGTAGCATAAGGAATGAACTGTGACGATAATCGTGAATGAAGTCGGAAAAAAGTTTGCCGCTAGCGCGTTCCCTTGCAATACACAGCCTAAACCGTTAAATATGGAACAATATTATATAGCAGAGAATATCTATAATCTATAATCGATAATATATATAAAATGCAATGTCTCTCTGTCTGTCTGTCTACCTGTCTCTCTGCCTGTCTGTCCATTAGTGCGTTTATCACGCGAGAACCACTTATCCGATTTACGTGTCTTTTTTTAAATTCATACATATATTCTTTGGCCAGGTTATATAATAATAATAATAATAATAATCTATATCTATAATATATATAAAATGCAACGTCTCTCTGTCTGTCTGTCTACCTGTGTCTCTGCCTGTCTGTCCATTAGTGCGTTTATCACGCGACAACCACTTATCCGATTTACGTGTCTTTTTTTAAATTCACACATATATTCTTTGGCCAGGTTATATAATAATAATAATAATAATAATAATGCCTGCCACACAAACACAGCTGAAAGAACTCCACAAAATCACAGAAATATTCACCTTAGATGTCAATATGGAATTTGGTATAAGTAAATGCAAAGTGCTCCACATCAACAAAGGCCAATGGAAGTTCCACCATGAGACAGAAGCCATCAACAATGATAGCACTCGATGACATGTTCGACAAAGAAGCATACAAATATCTAGGCTTCCAACAAAGCACCAAGCTCAACCACATTCACATCAAAACAGAGCTCAGAACCGAATTCAAAAACAGACTGACGAAACTTTTGCAAACAAAACTCAACTCTAAGAATCTCACTAAAGCCATCAACACGTTCGCTATACCTATACTCACATATTCATTTGGTATCATCAAATGGTCACAAACAGACATAGAAAATATTCACATCCTTATACGATCTCAATTCACCAAATACAGGAAATTACACCCCAACGCATGCAAAGAAAGACTTACCATCGAGAGGAAGGCAAGAGGAAGAGGAATTATAGACATCAGATCATTACACAGAAAACAAATACAAGCACTTAGGAAATTCTTTCACAGCAAGCAAACCAGCCTCCACACAGCGACAGTGAAAGCAGACAAAAACTACACACCTCTCGACTTAGCCCGGGCAGACCACTCAGCAGACACACACAGTCACGTCCAATTACAACAGGAAAAGATGAAAACGTGGTCAGAGAAAACACTCCACGGAAAACACAGATATCATATAGAACAAGACCACGTAAATAAAAAACAATCATACACCTGGTTACAGGATGGGCAGCTATTCCCTGAAACAGAAGGCTTCTTACTTGCCATCCAGGATAAAGTCATATTAACCAGAAACTACCAAAAGCATATCATCAAAGACCCGACTATTGCAGAGGACAGATGTAGGAAATGCCACCAGCAGAAAGAAACGATCGAACACATAACGAGCGGATGTAAAATATTAGCCGGAATAAAGTACACAGCTAGGCATGATTCAGCTGCCAAAGTAGTTTACCAAGCACTAGCCGCAACATACAAACTCATAGAAAACACAGATCCCTACTACAAATACACACCAACATCCATACTTGAAAATAAAGATTACAAGCTCTACTGGGACATCAGTATCCATACAGATAAAACAGTCTCCGCCAATAGACCCGATATTACTTTTCAGTGCAAAAAAGGAAAAGTCACCTATCTAATTGACATAGCTGTTCCCAACGACACAAACATCCAAACGAAATACACAGAAAAAATTTCCAAATACACAGACCTTGCAATGGAAATAAAAAGGCTATGGAAACAAGAAAAAGTCAGCATTGTCCCCCTCATTATATCAGCCACAGGCCTTACACCAACAACATTCACACCACACTTAGTACAATTAGGACTCAACACAAATATACACAAAAACATTCAGAAGTCAGTGATTTTGAAAACATGTAACATTGTCAGGTCATTCCTTAATACACAATGGTAATGCGTTTGTGCTGACTTGGTTTGCGCCCGTCAGCCAAACATGGAACCACATTGACCAAATGTGAGAAAGAAAAACAAAAACAAAAAATAATAATAATCTATATCTATAAGATATATAAAATGCAACGTCTCTCTGTCTGTCTGTCTGTCTGTCTTTCCGTTAATGCGCTTATCCCTCGAGAACCACTTATCCGATTTACGTGATTTTTTAAATTCATACATGTTCTCTCACCAGCTTATAGATATACATTTTATTACATTTATAATATATATAAAATGCAACGTATCTCTCTCGGTCTGTCTGTCTATCTGTCCGTTAGTGCGCTTATCACGGGAGAACCACTTATTTGATTTACGTGCTTTTTTTTAAAACATACATATGGCCAGGTTATAGGATATATTTTATTGTTAGGTAACATAAAGAATAAGCAATGACGATAATAGTGAATCAAGTCGGGAAAAAGGTTACCGTTAGCGCGTTCTTTTGCAAATACACTGCCTAAACCATTAAATATCATGTTACAAAGAATATAATATACGTAATATGCAACTTCTCTCTGTCTGTCTGTCTGTCTGTTAGTGCGCTTATCACTTGAGAACCACTTATCCGATTTACGTGTTTTTATAAATTTATACATATGTTCTATATAATTCGATATAAGCCTAGATAATGGGAGATAAGGTGAGATAATGGGAGATAAGGAGAAATAATGGGAGATAAAGAGAAATATTGAGAGATAAGTCGCGATAAGCCTAGATAATGGGAGATAAGGTGAGATAATGGGAGATAAGGAGAAATAATGGGAGATAAGGAGAAATAATGGGAGATGAGCAGAGATAACCCTAGATAATGGAAATTATGTAGAGATAATGGGAGATAAGGAGAAATAATGGGAGATAAGGGGAAATAATGGTAATAAATTTTATTATGTTAGGTAACATAAGGAATAAGCAGTGACGATAGTAGTGAATCAAGTCCACGCGAGCGGAGCCGCGGGCACGGCTAGTTTTAATACATTGTGATAATTTGTTCGGGTTTTTGGTTGCAGGATTGACAAATTTAAAGCATATTCTTTATATTCAAGCATATAAGTTGTTAAAGGTATAAGGAAGAACAGAAAGATTGCTTTGTATATATCGGGTTATATATTTAAAAAAATTTGCCATCTGACAATTGCGTTGTTTCTTCAATTTTAGCGGGAATGGTATATTGAGGTCAGGAAAGAACGTATCGCACATTGTTCACTACAAAATGTATTTATTTAAAAGTGTTTTACATCATTCGACAGTAAAGGATTGCCATTAAAATGCTAATGATTCAGTAGTTCGTACAGTACAGCGTACTTTTGACAGTAAAAATTGATTGAGTAATATTGCAGGCAGCGTCTGAAAACAGGTAGTGATCCCAATCCGACGCCAGGTCACATTTAATGCTCTAACTTTGTAATGGGATGAAATTAAAAAAAAAGAGTATAGAGAATAAAAATCCGTAAACAAAATCGAGTTTCTGAAAATTCAAGGTGAACTAACCCCTTAAAATTACTCTACAGCCTTAATAACAAGCCTTAATAGGTAAAGTAATCCTCCCACTAGTGTATACATAAGAAAATCAAAACAATTAGTAAAATATAACCTTTATAATAAAAGAGGTAATCCGGTAGTAAATTAATATAACTCATCTTCCCACTGTTTATTTACTAATAATAGGTTAACCGAAGTGCGTTACATCTTGTCAACGTTGTATATTTAATGGTAAAGTAGTTTTTATCTCTCTTCGTCATCTGAAACCTCAAATTTCCTCCTGTCCGCCTACATAACGTCCCAAAACCCAATTTATTTTACCGACAAAAGGTTTCTGACGAGAAGAAACTAAAAGCGAAGGGAACGACTGTTCAAATATTTGATGTACTTTAGTTGAAAATTTAACAAACATTACATACTGCTGGATAGTTTAGGATTGTATCCTAAGCGAGATATCGAGATATAGTTAGGTCATCTATTTGTTAGTCCTTTTCGTTTTGTTTAACCAGAAATTCAGACAAATATAACTTTCCTTTTACCCAAAAAGATAACGAACGTTTAATCAAAGTGCACGCATTATGTCATGAAAAGAAGAAGACAGAAACTTTAACAGCTATTTTTACAAATATGCTCTGAAATATGGCAATAAAAATTTATAATAGTTTTAGAATGGTACCTACTGGTGCCTGAGATATACGTACGTTGATCGAACAACAAAACTCTAAAGCAGAAAGTTCAAGTACATTTTCTCAGAAAATCAACTGTCATGGGTATATATATATATATATATATATATATATATATATATATATATATATATATATATATATATATATATATATATATAAGTTGGATTGAATTCTTTCTTGAACCTTGGAATATTGAATATATATTTTTTCAATTTCTTGGGCTTTATGGTTCTTTTGTTTTAAGGATAGAGAAATTACATCATGTTCTAGTTAGAATTTATTGAAAACGTTTCGCCCGATTTTCAGGCTTCTTCAGTTCATCTAAAAATTGAAATTTTCTGTTTTGGATATTCAATAGGACGCACAAATTTTTTTAATTATGAATATATAAAATTCTTAAACTTATAATACAATGTAGAAGGTGAAAATAATAATAAAAATACACTCAAAATATATATGAAAACTTACATGTGTGGGTTGAAACGAAGACACACTTAACATTCTTTAAAAGGTGTTACTAGGACGGTCACATTTTTTAAAAAATGTGACCGTCTTAGTAACACCTTTTAAAGAATGTTAAGTGTGTCTTCGTTTCAACCCACACATGTAAGTTTTCATATATATTTTGAGTGTATTTTTATTATTATTTTCACCTTCTACATTGTATTATAAGTTTAAGAATTTTATATATTCATAATTAAAAAAATTTGTGCGTCCTATTGAATATCCAAAACAGAAAATTTCAATTTTTAGATGAACTGAAGAAGCCTGAAAATCGGGCGAAACGTTTTCAATAAATTCTAACTAGAACATGATGTAATTTCTCTATCCTTAAAACAAAAGAACCATAAAGCCCAAGAAATTGAAAATATATATATATATATATATATATATATATATATAATATATATATATATATATATATATATATATATATATATATATATATATATATATATATATATAAATATATATATATATATATATATATATATATATATATATATATATATATATATATATATATATATATATATATATATATATATATATATATATATATTATATATATATATATATATATATATATATATATATATATATATATATATATATATATACATATACATTAAGATTCGAAAGATACTTTTTATTATTTTTATTTTTAGTTTTACTTACAACGTAACGGTTCTATTTTAATTATGTAGCGACCGTGGGAAAATTGCAATAGTGGCTATCGCAAGAGAAAACACTTATCACTTGATGCTAAACAAATAGTGAAAAATGTTTACGACAGTTTGATAAAAAAAAATTTGAATAAACAAGGTGCTTTGCAAGAAACCAGTGAACTAACAAAAACCCCAATTTCTACGATTAAGGGTATTGTAGGAAAACCATCACTTAAGAACAGGAAAAAAACGAAAAGATTTTCAAATGCATCATGTAGACCAGGGGTGGTCAAACGGTCGATCGCGATCAAGAAGTCGATCGCAAGTGCTTTTTGAGTCGATCTCGAGAAAAAAATTCCGATATAGAACTATTCACAGATTTTGTTTTAGGTAACTAAAACAAAATGTAATGAATAAACTACTAAAATTTATTCGATCCACAATTAGGCCAGAATAACCCCCTCATCACTTTCTTTTATCGTAATAACCCCCAGCTAGCGGCAAAAGGCGGCTTTATCAAAGGAACGCGCAGTACTTGTCAAAGAAAAGCCGCATTTTTGATTCCCGCCGATTTTTCTAGAAACTTCGGGCGGCGTGTTTGACGGGAACATTCGAGACTACGTTCGCGCCGATATAAATGTTGCGCCTGCAGGAATAGGAGTCAGTCTGAGTTGTAACTTGAAGACGATACATCGATACAAAGTTTATTAATAAATAGTCCAAAATGAGTGTGGCGGAGAAAAGTTAAACTTATCATTTTAATAACGATTCGGAGGAAGAATTTTTCTTTTGTATGGTAAAGGATAAGTGCATTTGTCTCATTTGCCGTACGTCAGTTGCAATACCTAAGCGTGGGAACTTAGAGAGGCATCATAAAACGGTTCATAAAAACTATGAAAAGGATTTTCCGTCACAGAGGGAATTAAGAAAACGAAAAGTACGTGATTTGATAACTTGTTTGAAAAAAAAACAAACCATGTTCACAAGACCAGCCAAACAATCAAAAGCTGCAACGATCGCGTCATTTAAAATATCTCATATATTGGCGAAACACAAGAAACCATTTGATGATGGATTGGTTGTGAAGGAAGCATTTATTGA
Organism: Pachyrhynchus sulphureomaculatus; assembly: GCA_019049505.1. NCBI lineage: Eukaryota > Metazoa > Arthropoda > Insecta > Coleoptera > Curculionidae > Pachyrhynchus > Pachyrhynchus sulphureomaculatus. The sequence continues at coordinate 70,208,560 of CM032452.1, read as the reverse complement.
AGCGGGTGAGACTTTATTTGGAGATTTTAAAAATAAAACGGAGATTATGTCTGCTATTAGAGAACTTCAGTAATCTCGTCCGACTATCACAAGGTGTGTTGAAGTCATGAGTCAGGACATGGCAGATAAACTAAAACATGATATCATGGAATGTACATACTTTTCTTTACAGTTCGAGGAATCCATGACAGACACTGCCCAGCTGTGTATTTTTATTCGAATGGTATTCAATGACATGTCGGCTAAGGAAGAGTTCTTGACAATGATTCCTCTGAAAGGAAAGACCCGTGGCGAAGATATATATGACGTTTTCTTCAATTTTGTAACAAACTATAAGCTACCAATATATAACCTAGTGTGCATTACAACCGATGGAGCACCAGCAATGACTGGAAACGAAAACGGTTTTGTGGCATTGTGTCCAGCTAATGATGATTTCCCTTCATTTTTCTCCTTCCATTGCATTATACATCAACAAGTTTTGTGTTCAAAAGTTCTAAACATGGAGAAGATTATGGGCATTGCAATAAAAATTGTGAATTCTATCCGTGCACGTAGCTTGCAACGACGGCTCTTTAAATTGCAGTTGGAAGATAGTGAGTCAGCTGAACACACTGATTTAGTTCTTCACACGGACGTCAGGTGGTTGAGTCGCGGAAAATTCCTAGAAAGGTTTCAAGAATTATTGGCGGAAATAACAGCTTTTCTGGACGAAAGAGGAGATGACATTCAGATGCTGAAAAACGGAAAATGGCTGACTGATTTGGCATTTTTGACAGACATCACAATGCATTTAAACACCATTAATTTGGAGCTTCAAGGTAAACGAAAAACTATTATTGAGATGATTCGCACAATAAACGCATTCAAAAGTAAATTGCAACTTATGATAGATCAACTGAAAAGAAAGGATCTGAAAAATTTTCCGTCTTTGAAAGCAAGGATTCCTCAGTTGAATTATGATATTTATGAGGCAGAATTATCAAATATTTTGAGCCAATTCGAAATAATACGTTTTTATGATTTGTAAAGTGCTAGATTCCTCCGTATAAAGAAACTTTTTTTAAATTCTCTTATAGTTGTGTATATAATATAAACTGGGAAAAAAAGATGAATTACATTTATCCGAGAATTTTTCCCGGTTACGTCAAAAATTAGTTTTTTGAGATGGACCTATTCTGGTCTGTCGCTTAATTTCAACGGAACTTAGCACCTGAAAATTGAATCCCCCTCCATTATGTTTGGAGCAAAGCGCACGCCTCATTTACACGCAGCTTTGCCTTGAGGACGCTTGCGTAGGGGCCAATTTCTGGCATCACTAGTAATGGCGTACCGGTCTGCGGCCAACCAAACGAAAACTGCGGCCAATAAAACGAGTAGTTATCAAAGCTACCATACCGGTAGCGGTAGATAACTACTCGTCTCCACGAATATATATCTCGTCTTCATCGGTAGCGTCTGGTTTCGGTACATTCGGTATCAATAGTAATGATTGACAAAAATGGGTGGGCGTATACAATTATAAATGATACATACATATACCCGAAATTAAACTGAATGATAAATACAAACCGAGCGTGCACAATTAGGAATGCTAGCAAAATTTGCAAATCGTCAATGCAATATTTTATTAAATAGGTATCTGAAATATAAGTACACATTTTTGTCGTCTATGAATATTGAATTGAATATGAATATTTTTTTAATTAATTAATTAATTATTTGGACACAATAGTAAACACATCAAGAATAAATCAGAAATTTTAAAAATTCTCTCTCTTTAGGAACACTTTTAAATTAAAATAAAAATATATTTTATTAATATAATACACAAATATAATACAGAAAATTATAAAAGTACCTATATACTCTCAATCCTTAAAAACAATGAACCTAGGTAAATAAATATTACAACAAAAATAAACTTTATAGCAACGGGAACTTTAACGCTATTTTTCATTTCTTAACACTCAATAAAAACTTATTACGGTTGAGAAAAATTTGATTTGAGTCCGTTACGCCGTTCAGTAATAATCTGGCCAGCCACCGACTAGTGTAAGTAGGTATATTGGCAACGACCTGATGAGAGCGGTACTTTATACCGGGTACAATGTAACGGATTTTTTTTTAAGAAATACCGGATACCCTAAATACCGGAAAGTCCCGATACTTGACATCACTAGTTTGTAACAATTATCCTATTTCCCTGTTTCTTGAACCTATCTACTAAATGATAAATGCATATTTCATGCTAATGACCTTGCTAATAGCATAACAATATTAAAGTTAATAGTAATATGGGTGGGGAAGCAAGCAAGCAAACACACCGCAGAGATTCTTTTTGTCAACCCGTATTAAATCTGGGTAATGAAACCACCGATCACCAACCTTGATGGTGTACCAAACTGAATACCCATGAAGGCATCCATGGCATTGTAGGCACGTCGGTAACGGCGTTCAATCCTTCCTCTTCAACATCAGACCTGCATCTCATGGTAGAATACTGTCTATCTCCGCGACTGCTGACCAACAACGTACCATCGACAGTCTTCCGTTGGAGTCGGCCCTCAGTACCCAACAGCTGACTTCAAATACCCGCGCCACCCGTGGGATGTGGTACCTTTTTTGTCACGTTTCCATGGTTCGAGCAGCCCCCTACAAACAATTGCTTTTTACACCGTGTCGGCCTTTAAAAATTTGCTGTAGCTAGTCAGCACCATAACGCGGGATGTGTCCTAGCCAAATATACTTTTAAAATAAAAATGTTCTGATCTGCTAGGGTTCAAACCCACAACTCTGCGTACAATAAGTCAGATCTATACCATGCTGCTCCTATATATTACAGATCAGTAGAAACTAAGTGTTATACCTCTAAAAATAAAATATTGCAGATTGCCAAATATTGTAGGAGAAAAACATTAATTAAGCCCAAGAAATTTACTTTAACTTATTGAATTTATCTTTTTTTGACAATATTTGGCAGCCTTTATAGTTTTGCAAAATTTCCACAAACTTATCTAAAAAGGGCCATACTGTACCCAATATGATCGCTTTTAGAATCAGAAAGCCTTATTTACTTAACACATCATATTTAAATACGAAATTATGTTATGTACTTTCCTATGATCATGTTCTCTCGAACATTTTATTTTCCCATTCGACAGTAAAAACTTTGTTTCTTTTAATCGTCTAAATTTTGAACGAGCTCCACTACTAAAGTTAAAGAGTTTAACAGAACCTTCTCGGAAAACTTTGCTAGAAACAAGTTCTTTTATGTTTCTCTTCTTAAATTTATGAAATTACAGCAAGAAACTTTTAGACAATTGCATTTCTATTTATTTAAAACTTTTTTTTTAACTTTCTCTAATGGTCAAGCAATCAAGATTGGACGATTAAAATATACTATATGGTAGACATGATGTTTTTAGGTTAGTTCAACTCGTTTTAGTACCCACTACAATCGCGTTGTTAAATAAATCGTTTAAAAAAGTTTTAAGAAAACGGCTAAAAAAACTGATAAAGTTATTTACTTGGTACTTGCAAATACAAGTTGTAAAATTTATACGAAATTAGAGTTGCTCACACTAAATAAATACTGTATTGGTCACACGAAACTGACACTGATATTAAAATATATTCTGGTATTCTCTTACAAAATTGTTTTGTGTTGTATTTTATCCTATATTTCTGTAGATATGTCGATAAAGTCTTTGAATCACTCGGATAATTCTTGTTACGTATATGGAGAACTACTTATCTTTTCAAAACTAATGGTGAAATTTTCCATCATTAATTACCAAGTGCTATCTTTTCGACTATTCTCTTTGGTTTTGGGACACATGAATTTCCCATCCTGCTGAGTGTTAAATTTTTTAGAAAATGGTCTAAGAAATCTCGACATACGTCCATTGCTGCGTCAATGATTTGACCGGAACCTAAAGATCATGTAAGTGATTGTTACTCTCGCTTAATTGACATAAAGATTATAATTGATAACTCGATATACTATCAAATATCCACACCAATTTTCTGTAAAAAGGCCAGTCCCTTATAATGCTGAATTGCCTACGTTACTTAGAATGACGTCTTTCGAATCTATAGAAGAATTGTTTGTCATCGCTAGTCAAAAGAATGAATCGGAGTGCAATGAATATATCCTCAAATTCTTAGAGTTAAATTGGCCGGGAATTCTTTCGGAAAAAAAATTTAATTAATGGAAACCCAAATATAGTTATACGAGGATCCCCAATAAGGATAACAACATCAGAAGTTAAAGAAGTATGTAAAACGCTAAAAAATGGTAGAGCTCCAGGACCAGGAAACATCCCAGGAGAGATAGTAAAATACGGAACTGAAAAGCTATTTAGCGCTTTGAGGAACTTATTCCAAAGATGCATTAACACATCAGAAGTACCTGAGGAATGGAAAACATCATACATATCAACAATTCATAAGAAAGGAGACAAAAATAATTGCGATAACTATAGGGAAATAACGGTTACAGGATCTATTAGCAGAATATACGGAAAAATACTTAAAAATAGACTAGAAACGGAATACGCGGACGGAGAAGCTGAAGAACAGGCAGGCTTTAGAGCAGGAAGATCCACAATAGACCATCTCTTCTCACTGACACAAATCCTAGAAAAGAAAACCGCATTTGATCAGGAAGTCCATGTCTTGTTTGTTGATTTAAAAAAGGCCTACGACAGCGTGCCCCTAATGAGATTGTGGGAAACACTACAACAGAGTAATGTAAGCACCGAAATAATTAAAGCCGTAAAATCCTTATACCAAGACGCAAGAAGTAGTGTGAAAACCAAATATGGTATAACAACAGGGTTCCCAGTCACAAAGGGTCTCAAACAGGGCTGCTGTATATCCCCAACGCTATTTAAAATCTATTTGGAGAGTGCACTGAAGAACTGGAAAAGGAAATGCAGCAGTATGGGATTACCACTGGATGACGATACTACATTGTACACGATATCATTCGCAGATGACCAGGTAGTAGTCGCTCAGGATATCGATGATATGGAATACATGACACAAAAACTTATGGAGGAATATGAAAAATGGGGCCTAGAAGTCAATATTAAAAAGACCGAGTACGTCGGAGGACAACAGCAGGACTTGAAACTGGCCACAGGACACACCATCAAACACTGTGCCAGTTATAAGTATTTGGGAACGAGAATGTCTAGGGACGGAACACTGGAAGGAGCATATTCGAGAGGAATATCCAAGGAAGAAAAGCGATTGCAATGCTTAATAGTATACTATGGGACAAAAACATAACCATTGAAAATAAGAAGAGAATTTACAACTCAATAGTAAAAAGTATAATAACTTACAGCTCCCAGGTGTGGCCATTAAAGGAAATAACAAAAAAAATACTAAAAGCTACAGAAATGGATTTCTGGAGACGAGCAGCCAGAAAATCCAGAAAAGACCGCATACCAAGTGACACGATAAGGCGAACTTTAGAAATAAAGCACGATATAGTGGACGAAATCAGAACCCAACAGTTGGTATAGTACGGACATGTACAGAGAATGTCACAAGACCGACTACCTAAAAAGATTTTAAATTGGAACCCTCATGGAAAAAGAAAGCGAGGAAGACCACGCCAAAGCTGGAAAGCAGGAATCAACAAGGAAGGAGAGAGATCTGGGGAGGAGGAATGGAGAAACCGGGAGGAGTGGAAATTAGGCATCGGAAGACGGAAGACGTTATAAAACCGATTGATATATATATCTATATATATCTATATATATATATATATATATATATATATATATATATATATATATATATATATATATATATATATATATAACTTATAACATCTTACAAAACTTTTGGTGCAAGATTTCAAAAACATACTTCCTGCGTTTACACCTAGGATTTTCTTCCCAAAAATCTGGGTGATATTAGCGGTGAACACGGTAAAACATCTCACTAAGACATTTCCAGCATGAAGAAGTAAGTCTAAGAGAACTCACGTCCTGGATTGTTGGCTCACTATCGCTGGACACTTTAAAAAGACCTATTTGGCATATATATTGAGCCTTTTTCTCGATAGGTAGATTTTAGCACATATCTCAGGTAATATAAATCGCATCGGCTCATACTTAGAATAAGTTGAAAGCTGACATTTGATAATAGTAGACTTGCAAAAACAATTGGGATTCATTGATTCAGATTTGATTTAGAAGCTTTAAAAATAAGTAAAATTTTTGCTACATTTTCAATTTTACTTTGATAAAGGCACGAATGCTGCGCAGGCCTAAAAAGAAATTTGTACTAGTAATGGTCAAGATACTTTATCAAAAGCAATAGCCAAAAAATGGTTTAGCCGCTTTCGTTCTGAAAATTTCGATGTCATAAATGCTCCTCGCACTGATCGACCAGTGGCAGAAAAAGTTGATAGGATTTTCGCAAAAGTTGAGCAAGATAAGCATGTAAGTAGCTATGACATCGCCAAGGAATTAAGCATTCATCGCCAAACAGTTTTAGAGTATTTGGAGAAAGCTGGCTACAAAAAGGTGCTTAACGCTTGAGAGACATTAGTTTAACGCGAAAAAATTTACTCGATCAAATTTCCGTCTATGAATCTCAACAGAAACGTAACAACATCATGCCATTTTTAAAGTGGCTAATTATGAGGGTTGGAAAGTGGATCACGTTCAATAATAATGTGCGAAAAAGATCGCGATTGAAAAAAAATGGACAGGAACTAGCCAACAGAAAGAGGGTAGTCTTACACCATAACAACGCCGAACCACACACATATCTTTGATGACTCGGCAAAAATTGAGAGAGATTGTGAAACTGTAGGCTGAGACAATATGCGGATGACAGTCTAAACAGTCTTTTGGCTATACGTCTGTAAAACTTCAGAACGAGATTTCTGGAGATTTGCTTACTCTGTCTGAATTTTCTTTCAGAAGACGACTGAAGGAAATTTTATTTCAGAGTTACTTATTGTTGTTATTATTATGACTTGTTATTTTTATGTCTTTTTTATAGAGTAAGGTGGGGTCACGGTTTGTTTATATTTGGGTATTAATAAGAAGTTCCGGAAAGCTGTTTAGATGCAGAAATCATCTTGCTATTTAGGAAAGGAGACTCAGCAAATATAGAAAACCACATACAGATAAGTTTATTTTCCCACTATTTACAAAAATTATTACCAATCGACTAACATCAAAATTTGACACATACTAACCTGTGGAACAGACTTATTTCCGTAAGGGCTTCAGCACAAGTGATCATTTGCAAACCATAAGATCCCTTATAGAGAAAACAACTGAATATAATGCACAAATACAGCTAGCCTTTATCGACGAGAATATCTACAAAAACGCTTTTCCTCATATAAAGATAGATTAAGAGACGAAAACCAATAGCATTAAAGTCGAAAGAAGCGTTCGTCGGGGAGACACTATATCTCCAAAATTATTTACTCTTCTACTCGAGGATGTCTTTAAGAAACTACCATGGGAAGATAAAGGAATCAGAACTGATGGAGTATATCTGAACCATCTCCGATTTGCGGATGACATTGTCTTGATATCAAGTGACTTGAACGAATTGGAATCAATACTTCAAATACTGAGTTACGAGTCGAAACAGGTTGGCCTCAAAATGAATTTCGAAAACAAAAATAATGAGCCTAGAAGACCTACATATATCGATTGAGAACCAGTACATAAAGAATATTAGTGAATACAAATATCTGGGCCATTCAATCACTCTAGGGAAAGAGAACCAGTACAAGGAGGTTACCAAGCGAATACAGCTCTCCGGGACAACATTTGGGAGACTCTCCTTTGTGCTGAGAGATAGCAGTATCCCGATTAATTTAGAAAGGAAAGTTTTCGATGTCTGTATTTTTTTTTTTTTATGGATCTAGCACACGTGCTGCAGGGAAGTCGCTAAAGCGCTATAGGAGCGACACATGTGCGGAAAAAGCGATTCACGTTGTTCTTGAATCGCTGTAAATTGTACTCGGTGGGAAACACAGTCCTGGGCAAATTATTCCAAAGGGATGATGTTCTCCATATAAGAGACTGCTTGAAAAGCGTTGTACGAGGAGTAACAAGCTGAACCTCATACGGATGTGAAGTATTAGCGCGACGTGTACTTCTAACATGCACCGCTCTGGGAGGAATTAAGCGAAGCACATCCTTCGAACACTTTCCATGAAAATACTTGTAGAATAGGCTCAAGTCGCCAACCGTTCTTCGATGTTCCACCGAATCAAGGCCACCGGTCAGTTCCGGGTCGCCAATCAGACGAACAGCTCTTCTCTGAATAGAATCCAACAAATGCAGTGTATGTTTGGGAGCGGAGCCCCAAACATGGGAGCAGTATTCCATAGTTGGTCGAATTTGAGCTTTGTAAAGAACTAACAGTTGTTGTGGAGTGTAAAGCTTTCTGGTTCGAAATAATATTCTACTGGTAACAACATATGGAAAGCTAACGATGTGTCTAACGTAGAAAAACGCCGACAGACCGAGAGTAATGCAGAGGGTAATGGAAAGATCAAGGTTAGGGTTGTCTCTAAGTGACAGAATCCGAAATGAAGAGATTCCTCGAAGAACAAGGGCTACGGATGTTATAGAGAAGACTGCCGAACTGAAGTAGCAATGGATTGGACAAGTCGCAAGACAGCAAGATGAAAGATGGCCACTGAAAATCATACAGTAGCGACCTATGGAGACAAAACGAAGTAGAGGTAGACCCCAATTGAGATGGATAGATGATATAGAGTATAGCTGGTAGAGACTGGCACCAAAAAGCACAAGACAGGGCAAAATGGAAGATATTAGGAAAGGCCTATGTCCAGGAGTGGGCCAGTTAAAGGCTGAAGAAGAAGAAGAAGATTAATAACAATTCATGTGGAATAACAAGATTTTTTCCTTACCCTTTTTTAATTTAGAGTAAGTAGAGTTAAGTAATGATTGTGACTTTTTGAATTGTATTTGAGTTGTATTTCTTTTTGTGTATTGTATTTTTTTTGGAAACTAACCAATCTGGAAGATAAGCGGCAATGTGGAATGTATATAAAAATTTTCATATGAGATGTCTACCGTCTCAGCCATCTCGCGAGGCTTAATGCGAGGATCTTCCAGCATGATGCAGTGGGAGAAGTGAGAATGTGTCCGCGATAATTTATTTTTAGTAGAGGGAACCTTTGTCTACGACGCATTTTAGTAAAAGTATCAGTCGATTCCGAACTTTTGTCGAAATCACGTAAAATCCAAAATAAGCCACTTGTTTGCGCGTCGGTTCGAGGCGATTTTTCTTTATTCCCATCCAAAGGGGCCTAAAATGACACATTCCGCGACCGCCAGATATATTAAAAAGTCGGTATCGTTTGTGAAGAAGTGAGTAAATCGTTTTAATGAGACAAAAAATATCGACGACTTGCCAAAATGTGGCTCGGTAGGCAAAGTCACTCCGAAAGTCGAAAAATGAATCGTGTCTTCGTTTTCACGGGACACGAAATTGAAGCTTCGTCAATGAGCGGCAAAATTAAGAAAATTGGGTTTGAATGTATCCCATAAAACTATTTGACAAAATCTTTATGCTCATGATATCAAATTCCGAAGCTCGTTGAAGAAATTTTTGCTGGGAGAAAATTACGTCGCGAAGCGGCTTACTTGGGCCCACATTAAGATACCAGACTGACCATCAAAATCGCCGGACGGCAGCCCTATTGAAAACGTTTGGTCCCTTACAAAGAGAGTTTAAAGGAAGACTCTGAGGACTTTGACTCAGTTGTCTCGCGAGATTTGATAAGTTTGGAGATCATTGCCGCGCCGGTATGCAGAAAATCTCGTCGACACGATGCCTCGAAGATGCCAGGTTATTGATGATTTGACAACTTACTAAGGTAATTGCGCCGTTGTTAGTACACCAAAGAATACACTGATAGCAAAAAAATTTTTCGATATACATTTTTTCAAGAATACGAGAGATTACATTCTCATTTAACCGACTGTACCATGAATTTTATCGACCATTTCTTCAGAAAAAACCCGGGCATATATAGTATGGTATTAAGACAACAATCAATTTTATTAAATGTTGCTAAAAATTGTCTAATAAAATTAATTATTTATGGGGAAAGTCTTATAACATCAACTGCTGTAATGGGGGCGTTTCTTAACTATCATATTCTAGGGTCTGCATGATTAGATTCACTGAAATTACTGGCCAAATATCAGTTACATGTATAATAAATTCGGTGCCACTATTTTTTTCCATAACCCTGTTAAATTTTTAGAAAAATTTATTCCCCAATTTTACCCTTAACAAATGCTAACTCAGATTCCCTTATTAACTGTACGCTATTGACTTCCGACAAACCAGACGCCTCTAATTGAGTTAGTGTTTTAGGGACAAAGCTGTAATTGCCCTTTATAAATGAAAGCTCTCGGTTTATCAAATTATTTTAGAATAATTCTTTAGCTTCCGAAAGTGATTGGGAACTATGGCCTGAAAAATCAGAAAATAAATCTCCATTTCAGAAAAATTGTCAGCATAAAAAATTGGGGCTTCCCAGCAAGTAGCCCATCTTTTTACAATAGATTATGTTGGAAGATGAATATTTGGCAGCGTCTTTTTATAAAACTGCAACTTCTAGGTGTCTTAAGATATCCTTTTTATTGTTCCGTACGGAACACTTATAAGATCACTTCGATGTCTGTCTGTCTGTCCGTCTGTCTGCCTGTCTGTCACACCCGATTTTCTCTGAAACTATTTGACATAGAAAATTGAAATTTGGTACTAATATAGAAATTGATGGCCTCATCAGAGCCGTGTAGTTTTGAAAGTTAAATTTTGACTTAAGGGGTTAGTTTTGGGGAGTGAAATCGGAAGTGAAAAAATATTTTTTTTACTAGGTCATCGAGTATGGTGTCAAATGAAAGCTTGTGAAAACATGAGTAAAAAATGTATATATAATGTAATACTTGCGCACACTTTTCTCTGTATTATTTTTAAAAAATCGCGAAAAATCGCTGTCCCCCCACCTTTCTCGAAAAGTACTGATCGAAAAATTTTGAAAAAATTCTGGAATATTCTCCATGGGATTTAGATTGAACTAAAATTATCACGAGTGCATTACCTTTAATAATGTATCTGGTATATAAAAAAAAAAAAAAAAAAATTCAAGGTCATCAGTTTTCAGTAAAGATTGGATACAAACTTTGTTGAAAACTCATTTGGATTGTGTTTTGTGAAGTCACTGATCATTTTATACCACGGTAACAATTTTTTTTATTTTAAAAGCAATCAACGTACGGAACACTAATTGTGCAAATTCAACTTGCATTTGACCGGTTATTTATACATGAAATTAATTTAAATTAAAAAATGGAATTTTTTCTCCGATCTCTTCAGCAACTCTGCTTAAACTGTGTGCTATCCACGTTAAATGCTTTAAATTTGGATAAAATATTTTTAAATTTTGCCCTGCCTCCATCATATAAGGTGCTGCACTTGATAGCAATAGTAAGAGATTGTTACTTGGAACAGCCTCCAAAAGAAAAAATTTTGCAAGTTGTTCTCGTACAAACCTCGCTATTGTTCAGGCAGTGGTTTTTTTCCGTCTATTTAGATGCAGTAAGATAAGATTTGAGCAAAATGGAATTAAAAACTCCAATTATTAAGCGTGCAATATAACGTCTTATAAAATCGGTACTTTTGCCAACGCTTATATAAAAATTGCTGCTTCCAATTTTTTTCTTTATTTCCTCCATTACCGCCGAATATATAGAACTCACAGTTACAATGCTTCCGAAGGAAAAAAGAAAAAATTTCGTTGTTTAGTATCGACAAAGAAATAACTGAGGTCACCAATGTGCGACATAATTTCTGGTTAAACACTTGTTGTCCGTCACGTTTCTTATCCTGTTTTACAAAACAGATCTACAGAATAGAAGATTTTAGATGAAGATGACTAAGCTTTTTCACCGGACTTCAACTTCCCCACTGTGGTGATTGGCGATTTAGAATTCCGTTTCGCATGGTATCTGGTCATGGTAAAATAAAAAATTCTAGTAGGAAGAATAAATTTTGATTTGAATCCAGAATCATTTTATAAATAAATTTTTAATATTTGAAATACACTGTCACATTATTGAAATCCGAAATTTTCTGTCTGTATTAAACTAGATGTCATATTGTCCAATGCCGTAAGTTTTTTAACCAAGAGTTGCGACGCCTACCTGGCTCTCTTTTACCGATTATTTTTCCTTCAATTATTAGTTGTAAGAGTTCATATTTTTGGTTTCTCATAATATGACCCAAGCATGTGCTTTTGCTTTCTTTAACATCTGTAATCATTTCTTTTTCTTTTTCATATTTGGTTAAGTGTTTCCACATTTGTAGAATGTTCTCTCGAAGGAACGCGCGACAGTCAACAGTATCACCACATCTCGAAGGACTCTATTCTCTGTTGTATTGTTTCTGTAATTGTTGCCGCTTCTATACCATATAACATCACCGAAAATAAGTAGCATGCTATCACTCTTGTTCTTGTTTTTAAGTTTAGTTTGCAGTTACCCAGTATGCTGCACATTTTGTTAAACGAACTTGAGTGTTTTTCAATAGAGTGGTCCCAATCTTCACTAATTACGCTTCCTAAGTGCGTTATTTTTATTACTCTTTCAAATGTTTGTTCGTTTATTTTAAAGTTTATGTTTCGATTTTGATTTTTACTGACCACCATTGTTTTTGTTTTGCTCGTATTCAGTTTCACGCTATATTACTCACATATATTAACAATTTCGTTCATGAGTCTTTGGTTCTGTACCCTGTTCACTGTATCCATATATTATTTGTAGATCTTTGCCATCAATACTCGTATTACAAGACTCTAGTTGTTTTAATTGTTAATTTAAAAAAAAAAAACTATTTAGAAGAACTAAAAAAATAATTAAAGATTCAGTACTTACTGAATACAGTTCCAAAGATTTTTTCATTTATTTTAGTTAGAAGTAAATAACTTGGTGAAAATCGAGGAAATTCATGTTCGTACTACGATTTCTAGATACGAGTAATCTTGTTTACGTACCTAGAGAAAAATAATTTCTCTATATGTCGTTTTACTACAAGCAGAACAATAGACCTTCCCCATATTCATATACATTTCCTTGTATCGTTTAATTCTCATTGAGACACTTGTTATTTTAAGCATTTTAATATTAATTAGGAGTACACGAAATGATGTAGACACCTCAAAGACACAATTACAAGTGAAATTAAACGTAGCACCAAGTTAGATACTTTGGGGTTCACAATATGCTACCTGCATATATAAACATATTTTAAGAATTCAATAATTATAACGGCTATTATCGAATTATTACTACCTATAGTACTTTTGAGGGTTTAATAGATACCAAGTTTTTTCAAACAATCTGTATTTGCAATTAATGGCCAGGGTCCATAAAAAATTATGTTTTAAAAATTAAATTGGATTACCAAGTTTTTTATGCATTCCATACAGCTTTTTACCAAAATACAGTCTGTCAAGTAAGAACGTGTTCAAGATAACTCATTTTTGGTAGATGCGATTCTAGTGATTCAATAAAAAATCGGTAGAGGGAACCTTTGTCTACGACGCATTTTAGTAAAAGTATCAGTCGATTCCGAACTTTCGTCGAAATTACATAAAATCAAAAATAAGTCACTTGTTTGCACGTCGGTTCTAGGCAGTCTTTCTTTGTTTCCATCCAAAGGGGCCTGAAATGACACATTCTGCGGTTGCTAAATATATTAAAAAGTCGGTATCGTTTATGGAGAAGTGGGTAAATCGTTTTAACGTGACGAAAAATGTCAACGACTTGCCAAAATGTGGCTCGGTAGGCAAAGTTACTCTGAAAGTCGAAAAATAAATCATCGTGCCTTTGTTTTCACGGGACTCGAAATTGACGGTACGTCAAGGAGCAGCAAAATTAAGAAAATCGCGTTTGAATGAGACCATTCGACAACATCTTCGTGCTCATGATGTCAAGTTCCGAAGCACGTCGAAGAAATCTTTGCAGAGTGAAAATCACGTCGCGAGGCGACTCGCTTGAGCCCACGATAAGACATTATAGAGGCACTCGCAATCGCTGGACGCCAACGTTATTGAAAACGTTTGGTCCCTTGTAAAGAGAAAAATCAGAGGAACGACTCTGTGGTACATATATGTTTGTCGTGCAATATGCAATGACATGAAATGAAGCTGTATTCAAAATTTCTAAAAATTAAGCTGGATATTTCTAATATGTCAGGTAAAGCTGGGATCCTACGTGGTTCTCTCTGTAAGACAATCATATAACATTCACATAATGTTCTACACAAATCTATATATATAAATATATATAAATATATATATATATATATATATATATATATATATATATATATATATATATATATATATATATTTGAATTGAATTGTCGATTGAACTTGTTTGACTATGCCCCTGATATTATAAACGGAACAGGCCAGATAATCAAATCGAGTTTCCGTAATAAAAAATGTTACTAATTATATGCAGAAGTTATCATTATTACCGTCGGTGGGCGTCTGTACATGTGCCTGACTGTTCGTTAATATTACTGTTTTATGGAGCGTAATCGATAGCGGCATGTTTTAGTAATTTTTAAACCTATATAGTACAGTCTGTCAAGTAAGAACGTATCCGCGATAATTAATTTTTGGTAGATGTAATTCTAGCGATTCCACAAAAAAACGGTAGAGGGAACTTTTGTCTACGATGCATTTTAATAAAAGTATCAGTCGATTCCAAACTTTCGTCGAAATCATGTAAAATCCAAAAAGAGTCAATTGTTTGCGCGTCGATTCGAGGTAGTCTTCTTTGTTCCCATTCAAAGGGGCCTAAAATGACACATTTCTTGGCTGCTAAATATATTAGAAAGTCTGTGTCGTTTGTGAAGAAGTGGGTAAATTATTTTAACGAGACAAAAAATGTAGACGACTACCAAAACGTGGCTCGATAGGTAAAGTCGCTTCGAAAATCGAATAACGAATCATGTCTTGGTTTTCACGGTACCCGACATTGACGCTGCATCAAGGAGCGGCAAAATTAAGAAAATCGGGTTTGAATGTGTCCCATGAGACCATTCGACAACATCTTCATGCTCATGATGTCAAATTTGAAGCACGTTGAAGACACCTCTGCTGGGCGAAAATCACGTCGCAAAGTGGCTCGTTTGAGCCCACGATAAGATACTAGAAAGGTCCTCACAATCGCTAGACGCCAATCTTATTGAAAACGTTTAGGTCCCTTGTAAAGAGAAAAATCAGAGGAAAAACTCTAAGGACTTTGACTCAGTTGCCTCGCGAGATTCAAAAAATTTGCAGAGTATGCAGAAAATATCGTCGACAGCAAGCCTCGAAGATCCGCCGTTGTTAGCCACGAAGAATGATGGCAAAAATTTTTCCCGTAACACATTATTTCAAGAATACAAGCAGTTACGTTCTTACTCGACAGACTGTATGCAGTTTCTTAAAAAAATACATAAAATATGCAAAACATTAATTTGCATAAATGCCGTTCTTTAGTAATAATAATAATAAATGTGAGTTTAGGTCAGGTATATTTTAAATAAGAAGTCCATAAATCTCTGATGTTAGATTCATTTATATTACTATGTATACTAAGTTTACATTTTAACATACTAGCCGATATCCTAATAACCTCGCTGCAAACTAAAATAAAGTTGAAATATCCTTTAATGTCCATAAAAATTCCTCAAACTCCTACAAAGTGCCATCTATTATCGAAAGCGTCAGTTTTTGCGGCTCGTGTTCTACAGCAAATCATTTTTCCGTTAGCGAATCGCTTACCCTGCAGGGGGCGCCACAAATAGTATTCGCGCTCGGATAAAGCGATTTTCGATAAAAGATTGAGGGCTGATGCTGACGTTCGTGAGATGGGCGGATAATACGGGGTGCATAATAAAATGTCTTGTTTTTGGGTCATCGAGTCTTTGAGAAATTGGAGATTGTTAAATTAGTCATTTAGGGTACCACTTCTAGATATAAATTTTCAAATTTCTAGGCTATATATTGTTGTTTGGATTGAATAATGTAGCAACTCAAAAATTCATTGTTCTTAGAAACTCAAGAAAAAGGATTTAATTCGGTAAAGCAGTGCAGCACACATGTTTCTTGAGTGTTAGTTCTGGAAATTTTTTGTCCGGAAAATATTCTTAAGACTAGCAGTTCGGAAAATATAATTTTCCTTGCGATTTCACAAGACATATCTGTCATGCATTTTTGACGAATAAATTATCATTTATTAATTTTTACAAAAGGAAGAATTATATTTGGGAAAATGATCACATTCCGATATTTTTACATTTCTTCACATTCTTCAAGGTCTCTAGGTGCTGGCATGTTTGTCTATTGGCACGAAGATTCTCGAATAAAATAAGATGTGTATTTTAAATTTGGTATAAATATCATACTTGAAGTAGGGAAAGAATCTATAGTTTTTGAGTGATATAGCAGAAGAAGAGATTGACAGAGATAAAGGTCGACTAGGCTGAAAAGTTTTTGGGCTAGCTACTTAAAACACATTTTTTTTTGCAAGATTCGACTATATTCATCAATATAGTCTCCTTCAAGAGAGATACAATCAGTCCAACACTTTTCTAACATTTTTATACCTTTCTGGTACAAGCATTTGTCTTTGCCTTCAAGACAGGCCTCAGTTACGGCGAAAACTTCTTCATTGACGCCAAATATCTTTCCCGCGAGCATTTTTTTGAGGTCTGCGAATAGATAATAGTCGCTGGGGACCAAATCTAGAGCATGCGGTGGATGAGGAAGCAATTTGAACTTCAATTCATGCAATTTTGCCATCGTAACCATTGACTTGTGACACGGTGCATTGTCTTGATGAAAGAGCCCTTTTTTTTGTTCATTTGGGGCCGTTTCTTTGCGATTTCTAACTTCAAATGCACCAATAACTTTATATAATATTCACTGTTGATGGTTTTTCCCTTCTCAGCATAGTCGATGAAAATTATTCCATGCGCATCCCATAATACAGAGACCAAAATCTTCCCAACCAACTGTTATGTCTTTGGTCGCTTCGGGCGGCTTTCACCAGGTGCTGTCCACTCAGCTGACTGCTGATTTGATTCCGGTGTATAGTGGTGGATCCATGTTTGATTCATTGTCACATATCGCATGAAAAAATCTTTTTTATTGCGCTTAAACAGGTCCTTCAAACAGTGTTCAGAATCACCAACACGTTGTTGTTTTTGGTCCACTGTGCGCAAGCGCGGTACCCATTTCGAACAGAGCTTTCTCATGTCCAAATTTTCATGCAAAATATGAACAACCCGTTCTTTTGATATCTTTAGGGTGTCAACTATTTCATGCAATTTCACTTTACGGTCATTGAAAACAATTATGTGGATTTTTTTATATTTTCCGGTGTAACCACCTCATTTGGGGGTCCAGACTGTTCAGCATCATTTATATCTGTACGACCGCGTTTAAATTCAGCATACCAGTAAAAGATGAGTGATTTTCCAGGGTCGGGGACACACACTTCTCAAGCCATTGCTTTACTTGAACACTATTTTTTCTCATCAAAAAACTGTGTTTAATCAACACACGAATTTCGATTTTTTCCATTGTTTCGAAAATATCAAAAGTAGCGTCACTAAAACCACTGTAACTTGTAAACTAATCTTCGAAATGTCATGAAATTTTGACACGTATCGTTTGAAGGTTGGTACTTCCTAAAAATCGTACGGATTTTTTGAGAACGGCGACATCTATGTGTCAGACCAAAAACTTTTCAGCCTACGTGTTATATATATAAAAATCTGTCAACTGTCATTCGGAAGGAACGCTGTCTGGGAAAACATGAAGGCCATTAACAAACCAAACAAAAAAAATTTTAGTAGTTATAATTAACAGGTTGACTGCCGACCACTCCGATCGGAGTGCGTCGGGTCTCTTCGCCAACGCCGTCTACTCCGATCGGAGTTCGACATGCGTTCTTACGAAACGTTTTCGTATTCCATCAGCGTTGTATATGAAACGTGTTTCTAGTGGTGGCGTTGCTTAAAAACGCAAGTTCTAACAGGTGCTTAAGTGGTTCCGCGGATTTGCTTTTGGTTTGGTTGTAATCTGCCGTACAATATGGACAATCAACCTGGGCCTTCTGGTATTAAAAAAAGACATTGTAGTGATGAAAAAAAGGTATATGATAAGAAAAAGAAGCTAACTGACACTGAATTATTGCAGCTATTGGAAGAAAGCGGAGGTAATAGTGACGAACATTACGTACCAGACACAGACGATAGTGATGTAAATTCAAGCTCCGAGTCCGAAGAAGAGAATTTTATAGACCCTATTCGGCCACATCAAACACTTCCTAGCCTTGATGAGATAAAATGGAACGACAGAGGTGCGTTAAAACAAATTTTGTTCCAGAAAACCCAGGAATTATTGGTGCAAATTCCAGGACAGGGTGCACCTATCGATTTTTTCCAAATGATCATTGATGATGATTTTTTACAAACTATTGTAGAACGAACGAACTCTTACGCAGTCGAGGTTTTGCTGCGCCCAGAAACAAGTACAAAATCACGTATTACTAATTTTAAAGATCTTACTCTTGACGAACTAAAAATTTTTTTGGCCCTGTTACTTCACACTGGCACAATATCCTTGAGCCGTCTTAACGATTATTGGAAAACTGATCCGCTATTTAATCTACCTGTTTTTAGAAAATATATGTCAAGGAATAGATTTTTGCTTATCTTGAGGTGTTTGCATTTTACATCTCCAGATATGGATCCGGCAGATCGGCTAGGAAAGATTAGATTTGTGGCAGATTTTTTTAACAACAAGATGGGAGAAATTTACTATCCTGGAAGAGAGTTGTCTTTGGATGAAGCTATGGTACTTTATCGGGGTCGTCTCCAGTTTAAACAGTATATCAAGAATAAGCGTCATAAGTATGGTATGAAGTTATACATGCTGACAGAGCCTAATGGACTTATTTTGAAATTTCGTGTCTACGAAGGTGCGACAGATGTTTATGGTGGAAGCGGACATACTGAAAAGATTGTTTTACATTTATTGGAGGAAAAATTGGGTGTGGGACATGCTGTTTATCTAGACAATTTTTACAATAGTGTTAATTTAGCTAGGAAATTACTTCAACAAAATACATACTGCACTGGTACGCTGAGAGCTGAGAGGAAAGATAATCCGAAAGAGGTAATGAGTGCAAACTTAAAACGTGGTGAGAATAAATCTATGTTTTGCAATGGAGTGCATGTCGGAAAATGGCGCGATAAACGCAATGTTCAATACATTTCAACAGAATTTGGAAGCGAAATGGGCATTTTTAAAAACAAAAGAAATCAAGAATCTGAAAAACCTTCCGCAATCATTGGATATAATGCTTTTATGTCCGGTATAGATAGACAGGATCAAATGATGGCATATTATCCTTGCAGCCGTAAAACCATTCGGTGGTACAAAAAGTTATTCATGCATGTGCTGCAAATGAGCATGATAAACGCCTATTTTTTGTACAATAAATATTCCGATTGGATGTCATAAGAAATTTACTAGCCAGACGACCAATTACTAATTTGCCGCAAATTCCTCCAGGCCAAATAAATGTCCACAGCATTAGCAAAGTAGAAAAAATTGTTAGTGAAAAAAAGGAACTAAAGCGGGTAAGCAGAAAGGAATGCAAAGAATGCAGGAAAAATAAAATAAGAAAGCAAACAGTGTATGAATGCAAAATGTGCCCTGGACAACCAGGTTTTTGCCTTAATTGCTTTGAGGATTACCATAAAAATGTACAAAAATGATTTAGAAATAAATGTTTTGAGTTCATGAGTTCGATTTATTATTTCTTTACTTATTTAATTGGACACTCCGATAGGAGTGTTCGGCATCTAGTAAAAATTTTCACTTGCAATGCCGATTACTCCGATCGGAGTGAAATTTTTTTTTTCTAATATTTTGAATGGCACATAAAAAAAACACATCCAAGACTCATTTTAATTCATATTTACCACAATAAAATAAAAATATTTGGAAAAATCTTACCGGCGTCAACCACAAACTCAAAAATATAGATCGGCAGTCAACCTGTTAAAGAAGGAAATTTTAATAATTAAATTTCCCCTAGTTTACAGTATTCGCACAATTTGTTCCTATGTTTCCACGTAAATTTTTTCATTTTTATAGAGAGATTTCGTTAAGTAATCTGACATTAATTTCGGAACTGTCAGCCAAATATTTAACTTAATTACTACAATTCTATTGTTAATTTAACAGTGACTTAACAGCAAGTATACGATTACACACGGTATCTCACCCAAGATATTAGATTGTTCAAGTTTAATAACACAATTATAAATTAATGTGTTACACTGCCAACACCCCATTCCTTAATATAGATTTTAGGGTTAAGTATTTCATTACATTAGCGAAACTGACGAGCATCTAACTGAATGGTACATTAGCCAGGTAAGACTTTACAAAATCAGAATATATGCTGCCGTAATAAATCTCTTAATGCAGGAATCTGCACTCTATTAATCACAACACGCAGTTTGTCTAAAATCTAGATGGTAGCGTTACTTATGAATCTTAATGTCAAAGTTTGGTCCTTTATTAATGACGGTAAAGTAGAGTAAAGAAATTAAAAAATCAAAACCAAACAATTACTTAATTATATAGGGTGTATCAGTATTCCTTGTACAGGGTGGTACAAATTGGACACTTTTAAAGGTAAACCCCTTTATCTAAAGGAGATAGACGAAAACTGATGTCGGTGTCTGCGGCTTAATTTTTATGTCATGTGAAAACCGCATATCGATATCTAGTACCGCTTCAAATATACATGGTGTTTTTTCAAAAATCTGCATTTTGGAAAAATGTTTGTAATTCTTTTTCTATTGTAAATTTTTGATTTCTGTAAAAACATTCTCAAAGCACTTTTTCACGTGGATTTCAACAGTGTAAGTTACTTTACAACTAATATTTTAATAGTTATTAACGCAAAAATATATTTTTTAAATGGGATATCCTGTATATTTTTTCTTATCTGAATAGAGCTTTAAATTATCACCCTAGAAATAAAGCACACTTTATATTTTGCTTAAATCTACTTCAAAATATAAAGGTTTTCAATTTTTACGCGAGTTTTAAATGCACATTTTGTGAAGTAGGCTTTGGACCGAGCGGCAATATCAATTGTTTACCGATAGCAGTCAAATCGTAAAAAAAATTCCCACAAGTAACTCTAAGAGTCATAACTACAATGAAATTTACTAAATGCTATAGTACTTTAAACTATGTAGAAAATAAAACAAAACAACGATAAAACAATTTATTCCGAGTAGACCACACTAAAACAAAACAATTTTCTATAAGAGATATTCGAAATGTCGACCAGTTTCATTTACACATAGGCGGCACCTTTTCTGGACACTTCTTACCGAGTTGATTAGTTCAAGAGTAGTGGGAGCTGCAAAATTTTGTATCACTGCGACTTCTAACTCTTACCTGGTGTTTGTCGGCAATTTAAAAATTAGTCTTTTAATCTTCCCCAGAGATAGAAGTCTATGGGTGTTAAATCCGGTGACCTTGTCGGCCAACGGTTCGGACCTTGGTTGGCTATCCAGTTATTGTCGAAATTGGCCGATAAAAAATTACTGATAACTGCAGCGTTATGAGGGAGTGCCCCGTCGTGTTGAAAAAATATAGTTTTAAGGTTCATTAGTTTTTGGTAGCCAGTGGATTCTTTTAATTGTCGGGTTGAAGTGTTGGGATTATTTCCGATAGTTTCTAAAACTACTATTTCTTCTAACTACTTATCCCTGTTTGATGCATAATTTTTGGGTCATTTCTTTTTAAACTGGCCACTATTAACTAGGTTATGTCGCAATCTAGCGAATATATCCTTGAAGGATTGACGCCTACACACTATCATATCCCATTTTTCGTAATTTTCAAACTTCATTGCGATTTCTTTGACAATTCAATAACTGATCCTGAAGTAAAATTTGACAACTACGAGCAAACAATTGAATTAAATCATATGGCCGCTCCGTCCAAAGCCTACTTCACAAAATGTGCATTTAAAACTCGCGTAAAAACTGAAAACCTTTATATTTTGAAGTAGATTTAAACAAAATATAAAGTGTGCTATATTCTTAGAATGGTAATTTAAAGCTCTATTCGGATAAGAAAAATATTCAGGATATCCTATTTAAAAAATATATTTTTGCGTTAATAACTATTAAAATATTAGTTATAAAAAAATGTAACTTACACTGTTGACTAAGTTGGGAATGTGGAATCTTGGGCACAATGATACTACTCAGTATATATCACCACTACACCAAACACTTTATTTTTGCACTCGACGCGCGTTCGCTAACCATGTTAGCTTCATCAGGAGCGATCATCGCTCCTGATGAAGCTAACATGGTTAGCGAAACGCGCGTCGAGTGCAAAAATAAAGTGTTTGGTGTAGTGGTGATATATACTGAGTAGTTACACTGTTGAAATCCACGTGAAAAAGTGCTTTGAAAATGTTTTTATAGAAATAAAAAAATTTCAATAGGAGAAGAATTACAAACATTTTTCCAAAATGCAGATTTTTGAAAAACACCCTGTATATCTGAAACGGTACTAGATATTGATATGTGGTTTTCACCATTGAGTTTATCATAAAAATTGAGCCTCAGACACCGACATCAGTTTTCCCCTATTTCCTTTAGATAAAGGGATTTACCTTTAAAAGTGTCCAATTTGGACCACCATGTACATAGAGTTACTGTGGATTTCTGGGATGAAAATTTGACCATTTAACTCAACTTACCTTAGGCCAAAAATTCATAATTTTTGAGATACAAAGTGTCAAAATTATACTTTTATTTTAGTTTTTCTTAAGTAGCTTTCTTAATAATTGTACTATTTGCACAAAATTCGGTACAGAGGGGTTTTCTGAGATGAGAAATCGAAATCAGCTCATAGTTTTGTTGTTAATTGTAGGGGACGCCACTTATTGCACTGTGTATACTTTTAAATTTTCATAACTTTTTTATACCACTCTGTATGATATTTTTAATTAAATATTTGTATTCTCCGCCTTCTCCTGTCTAAAAGAGCTCTCTTGGTAAATGTCGCTCCGAGCAACAGTTTCTGAGATAGTGGGTTTTTTAGGAATTTATCAATTTGTTGGTAATCTTTTTTGCCCTTAGCCAGTTGGTTTTTACATTTTTACTGTTGTTGGCCCGTTGGTCTTTAAATTTATTATTGTTGTTAGCCTGTTTGCCTTTAAGCATGCTCCAAATTTCAAATACTATTCTTTTGGATCTGTCCTAAGCCTGGATGAAGTGTGAAATGTTAGCGAATTTGACAATGGGATTAAAAAATGGAAACAAACATCCCATTATCTCAGAATCTGTTGCTCGGACCAACATCCTCCCCTTATCTCGAAAAGTACTGATCAAAAAATTTTGAAAAAATTCTGGAATATTTTTTACAGGATGTAGATTGAACAAAAATTATCGCGAGTGCATTACCTTTAATAATTGATCTGATATATATATAAAAAAAAATAAAAATTTCAAGGTCATCAGTTTTCATCAATGATCGGAAACAAACTTCGTCCGTAACAAAAATTTTTATTTTAACAGCAATCAACGTATGGAACACTAATTACGCAAGTGCCACTTGCACTTGGCCGGTTATTTACCAGTTATTTAGGTACTATGGCGAATGTAGATTTTACAAATTTAAACAAATAGTATATTGTATCGTATGATTAAGTAGGCATAGTCAGGCAAATAGACAAAAAAGATCCTTTTTGCCAACTCCCTTTAAAGTCTAAGTAATGTCCGTCAAATAAAACTTACAGTGTACTAGGCATATGATCCCTATTTTTTTAATACAGATACGCAGCCACCAGAAAACGAAAACATAAATAGGGTTATTGACCTACACTGTCTCCATCATCTGATTTAAGTGGTCGTCCACCAACAACATGCCATCGAGAGTTTCTATTAAGATTGGCCCTTAATCTATCTTTTTCTTTGATTTTAGATATGCGCAGAGCCAGAAGAACATTATCTTTAACGTCAATGTGTTCTGACTCCAGCGTTTTTCCACCAACAATATGCCTTTACAGCAATGTCAGCCTTAATAATTTGGCAGCATGATGTAGTATGTAATATAGCCAAATATACCTAAATTAATAAGTATCGTCAGATCCAATCTAGAAACTCGTGCACCTTATGTGCAACGTAAATCGCTTAACTCCAGCTTTTACTATTAAAAAATTTCTTCATAAAAACCTTTATTTGGTGAGACATACAACGAAATATAACATTGTTAAAACCAGAAACCAACCGGACAGCTAGAAGCTTTAGCTTCAATGGCCACAACAATTTTAACTTTCAGATTTTTTTTAGTAAATCTCGCTATAAATGCGTTTGGCGATAAATGGATTTTTCAAAAATCGGGAAAATTAATTAAATTTGTACTTCCTGAAATTTGTATACATTTTTAGTGTTCCGTACGAAACACTTATGGGATCAGTTCGGTGTCCGTCTGTCACACCCGATTTTCTCCGAAAAAAACTATTTGATATATAAAGCTGAAATTTGGCACATATAGAAATTGATGGCCCAATCAGAGCCGTGTAGTTTTGAAAATTAAATTTTGGCATAAGGAGTTAGTTTGTAGGGCGAAGTAAAAAAAAATTCTAAGGTCATCAAGTAGGGTGTTAAATGAAAGCTTGTGAAAACACGAGTTCAAAAATAAATATGACTAGCTGTGCCCGGGGCTCCGCTCGTGTGGACTTGATTCACTATTATCGTCACTGCTCATTCCTTATATTACCTAACGTAATAAAATATATCCGATAACCTGGCCAGAGAACATATGTATGAATTAAAAAAACACGTAAATCGGATAAGTGCTTCTCAAGTCATAAATACACTAACGGACAGGTAGACAGATAGACAGGGCGACGTTGCAACTATAATATGTATAAAATGAAATGTCTCTCTGTCTGTCCGTTAGTGCGCTTATCACTGGAGAACCACTTATCCGATTTACGTGTTTTTTTTTTAAATATACATATGTTCTCTGGCCAGGTTACAGGCTATATTTTATTACGTTAGGTAACATAAGGAATAAGCAGTGACGGTAATAGCGAATCAAGTCAAAAAAAAAAATTGCCGCTGCGGTTCTCTTGCAATACACTATCTAAACCATTAAATATGGAACAATATCATGTAGCGAAGAATATCTATAATGTATACGCAATGTCTCTCTGTCTGTCTGTCCGTTAGTGTGCTTATCACTCAAGAACCACTTATCCGATATACGTGTTTTTTTTAATTCATACATTTGTTCTCTGGCCAGGTTCTCTATAATCTTCTATAATATATATAAAATGCAACGTCTCTCTGTCTGTCTGTCTGTCTGTCCGTTAGTGAGCTTATTCCTGGAGAACTACTTACCTTTTAAAAAAAAAGGCACGTAAATCGGATAAGTGGTTCCGAGTAATAAGCACACTAACGGACAGACAGACAGACAAATAGACAGACAGACAGAGAGACGTTGCATCTTATATATATTATAGATGTAATACTTGAGCATACTTTCCTTTGTATTATTTTTTAAAATCTCTGCTCCCCACCCTAACTTGAAACGTACTGACCAAAAAATTTTCAAAAATTCTGGAATATTCTTCATAAAGTGTGAATTGAGCCTCAAAAGTGCATTACGTTTGATAATTTATCTGATATATGGAAGGTGAAATCGGAGAAAAAATTTTTTTTACCAGGTCATCGAGTGGGATGTCGAATGAAAGCTTGTGAAAACATGAGTTCAAAAATATATATGGTGTGGAAGTATTACTTGCGCACACTTTTCTTTGTATTATTTTAAAAAAAATCTCCCCACCCTATCTCGAAAAGTACTGATCAAAAAATTTTGAACACATTCTGGAATATTCTTCATAAAGTGTAGATTGAGCGAAAATGATCACGAGGGCATTACGTTTGATAATTTATCTGGTATAAAAAGAAGCTCTGACCCTCGACAATATCGAGGAGGTTTCCCGACGGTATGGTGCTGTTAAATATATTTTCTGTGTAAATTTATTTTATCTGTTTATAATTAAACAAATATTTATGTAGTAAATATTTGTTTTAGACTTTTATTACTAGGTTGTAGATTGAGCTAGATTGATTTATTGGCTATTAGGTAGCTAAGATGCTATAACTTTTATATATTATTGACTAAGGAAAAACGAGAAAATACATATTGGATCTTAAGATGTTAGGGCCTAATTAACTTAACAAAGGTAAGGATTTTATTTTATTTTAAAAGCAATTACGAAACGAACCACTAATAGCGTAAGTTCAACTTGCACTGCACTGTTTTTTTTTTTATTATTTTTATTGTACCTTTTTCACATGGGTTGTTGGCTCAATAATTAAATTAGATGCTTATAATTTTGGAGTCATTTATAACAATCACAGATAATCAAATGAAGACACACTAATAACTTAAAATTCTTATTCTTTTAATTATTAATAATTTACATAATAACCAGACATTGTTCTCGAGAAATTTTATTATTTAAATCTCGTTTTAATTAAATAAGCGGCATTTGTTAATATCCGGTTACGCATCCAACTCAGCTAGTAATACGACAAGAATCCATTAATCGTCCTCTGGATAAATTTGAATAATAAGATACGAATCCCAGAAATATTTCAAAACTTCTAAAAAATGGCTGTTGAACAGCTGAAGGCAGCATTTTTAAAGAGAAAACTCATTTTTCTGCTTGACGATGAGACGTGAGAGTAAACATTATATTTCTCGGGGATTTTTTTAATTTCCTTTTTTTTTGTGGTGTTAAAAACGCATTATAATTTATTACTTTGTTGATATTTTATGTTGATATATTGCTGGTCAAGGAATGCAATTATTTACCAGGTTTAAGTATTCCTACTCATAAGTATTAAATATATTACATACGACATAATTTCACGGCCCCACAAAAAAAAAGTTTATTACCACGAAACAAAATACATGGATCTAGTGTATTTTTCGACGCTGAATTCGAATTTGTCTTTAAACAAAAGATTTACCGTGTCATTTTTTTTTACCAAAAACATACCTTGAAATGGGCTAAAACTGTAGTAATATTGTAATGACTCCTAATGAAGTGTGAAAAATGGATATTTTATAGTCTAGAGAAAAGAATATGCATTCAAACCACAGCAAGCTATTTCTATTAATTAAACCGAAATTCACCCTTACAGGGGGTGAAAAATACCTCTAAAATTCAAATAATGCACTTGAGTTTAAATAACATGTACAAAGAACAAATTCTTGTAGCTCTTAGGAAAAAATATCTGAATCTGGTGTTACGACCAGACATTACCTTTAAAGGGTTGAGACTATAGGATGTAAAAACCACCTCCACCTACGGAGTTTCAATAACGACGAAAAAAGTTTAGACAGGGTGAACAAATATGGAGTAGATTCGCTTGAAATATCCATACACGACTATAAACTGTCCCTAGAGGTGGTAAAAACCCCCCTACGCTCTAATAATGCACATGGATGTTTCTGAAATTCGGAAAGGATCAAGTACTTTTATCTCATTGTGCCAAACATTCAAGATAACTAGATTATTTTTCTAATAAGGTCGAAAATCTCTAGGAGGGGGGAACTACCGTCTAGCATTGATGAATCTTAGAAGTTCTAGCATCTGAGAAAAAATGCAGGTTGTATTTGTCCATCCTGCCTAAAACTACGAAAGCCTTTTCTCAGATGCTACAACTTCTAAGATCCATTAATTCTAGGAGGTAGTTCCCTGCTCCTAGGCTTGATTTTCGACCTTATTAGGAAGATGATTTAGTTGTCCTGAATGTTTGGTACAATGAGATAAAAGTACTTAATCCTTTCCAAATTTCAATAACATCCATGTGCATCATTAGAGCGTAGAGTTAGTTTCTACCACTCTCTAAGGGTAGTTTATAGTCGTGTATCGGTGTTTCAAGTAACTTTACTCCATGAACATGTTGCAGGCATAGCAAAGAGAGCTTCTTAAACGTTGGGAATATTATTTCGAACCAGAAAGCTTTACACTTCACAATAACTATTAATTTCTTTACAAAGCTCAAATTCGACCAACTATGGAATACTGCTCCCATGTTTGGAGCTCCGCTCCCAAACATACACTACATTTATTGGATTCTATTCAGAGAAGAGCTGCTCGTCTGACTGGAGACCCGGAACTGACCGGCGGCCTTGATTCGCTGGAACATCGAGGAACGGTTGGCGACTTGAGCCTATTCTACAAATATTTTCATGGAAAGTGTTCGAAGGATGTGGCCCGCTTAATTCTTCCCAAAGCGGTGTATGTTAGAAGTACACGTCGCGCTAATACTGCAGTTCAGCTTGTTACTCCTCGTACAACGCTTTTCAAGCAGTCTTTTATACGGAAAACATCATCCCTTTGGAATAATTTCCCAGGACTGTGTTTCCCACCGAGTACAATTTACAGCGATTCAAGAACAACGTGAATCGCCTTCTCCCACACACGTGTCGCTCCTGTAGCGCTTTAGGGACTTCCCTGTAGCATGTGTGCTAGACCCATAAAAAAAAATATTTGTTCACCCAGCCTAAAACTACAAAAGCCTGAAGTTTTTTCATTGTTATTGAAACTTATGAGATACCTCCGTAAGTGGGGGTGGTTTTTACATCCTATAGGGGTGAGTCTTAACTCTTTAAGAGTAATGTCTGGTTGTCACACCAGATTCAGATATTTTGTCCTAAGAGCTATAAGAATTTGTCCTTTGTATATGTTATTTAAAGTCACGTGCGTTATTTGAGTTTTAGAGGTACTTTTCACCCCCTATAAGGTTGAATTTTGGTTTAATTAATAGAAATAACTTGCAATAATTTGAAAGCATATTGTCTTCTCTAAGTCATTACATTATTACTATAGTTTTAGCTCATTTCAAGGAATGTTTTGGCCAAAAAAAAATAACACTATAATTTTTTTTTTTTAACTTCGGATTCGAACTCAGCATCGAAAAATACGCTAGATCTATGTATTTTGGTTCGTGGTAATGAACAGTCATTTTTTTTGTGTGGCTATGTTATCAAAAGATTTACTCACCTGGTTAATCGTAATACATATTGATGACAATTATCAGCTGACGTGGTAATTTTTAACGAAATTTATTAACTTCTTTGACAAACTTTGTCCTAACGTCTTTCGGGGAGTATACACTTGCATATTTTATACAAAATACAAACTAAAATAAAAATAATGTTTCCTTGTTCTTAAAAATTCGGAAAAAGTCCGAACACGATAAATATGAAGCCACCCTACTCACTTCGTCAGTGCTTAAGTCTCTTATAACTTCTTCTTCTTCTTCTTCTTTCTTATATGGTGTGTCATATAAGTAGGCATACTGCCTGTTTTACCCCCATTAGGTCTCTTCGGATGTGGACGTTCAGCATTCCTTCCACCTTTTCGGAGGTTTACCCCTAGTTCTTCAACCGCAAGGTTTATTGCGTTTGATCCTTTTTGACCAGTCTATTGTCGTCAATATTTATTTCACTGTTTTCTTCTAGTTCTGGTCCATTTGGGTATTTCTTGGATCTTACTTACTTCTTGTAGATCTTTGTTGCGGATTTTGTCCTGGATAGTTTTTCCATGTATGTCTCTATTAACCTTCATTTATGTTGTCCTTTTCATTTGTGCTGTTTTACATGTGCCAGCTCTTGTTTTTAGAGCATATGTGAGGATCGGTCTCATTGTTGTCTCATATATTCTTATTTTGAAAAATAACTGAAAACAGACGAAGTCAATATTTAAGCAGTTTATCCACTGCTCTCTTATTCGTCAAATCCACCCTGAGACGTGTTTCGCCATATCACGGCTCATCAGTCAGGCTAGGAGTGACGAGTAAGAGAACAGAATTTGCTGGTACTTATCCCAGACGTTAGGGAACGCGATGGTACGATACAACGAATTGTATCGAAAGCTGACACAACACCTTTCAAACCGACAACGTCTTTTGTCCTTTTTTGAATCTTGGAATTGTTATGCTAGTTTTCAAATCTTAGGTATTTGCCTATTTTTTACTCTGTTTGTAGTGAGCTGTGCTAGTTGTTGATGTAGATTTTCTCCTCCATATTTTAGCACCTCATTTGTAATGTCTGGTCCAGAGGTTTTTCTATTTTTAAGACTTTAATTCTTTCTGTCTGTTCTAAAGTTACTTCTTCCACTTCTTCAAGTAACATATTTCATTATTCTCTTCCTCTTTATATAATTTCTCAAAATATGTTTACCATTCTTGAATTGTAATTTTATTAGTTTGTACCGTGTCTTTTATATCGAGTTGGTTGTGTCTTAACATTTTCCAGACTTTCCTTTGAGCGCCATACAGATCACTTTCCATCTCTTTAGTAAATGTCTCCCATTATTCTTCTTTAATTTATTTTCTTCTTCAATTCATTAAATTTCTTTCTTTGTTGTATATGTAATGTATGTATGCCTCCTTTTTCTTCTTTGCCAGCTTCTTTATTTCTAGCGTGAACGAAGGTGTTTTATTTATTTGTTCGTTTGTTATATGTTTTGTTATAAATAATTAAGTGTAAAATTTGTCCATTGTCCCAATCAAAGCAATATAATAAGTTCTCATAACGCTATTGAAACTATATGATAATTGACGACCCATACCTCTTTTACCCCCTTCCTCTAAAATTATAAATAATAGAAAGAGTAACTTAATTTTCAAATTACTCGACCCCAAAAAACTGCACAGGACATATGCCACGATATATATGAAGCAACCCCTCTAACACCTACTCCACCTCTTTAAAAATTTAGGTATTTTACTATAAATAATATCCTTAAAATTTGTCCCTTCGATTAACCAATGGAGAAATTCTCAAATGCTATTGAAACTACAAAGTAATTAACGACTCCCTTCCCTTTCTTCCCCTTCACTGGTGAAAATTGAAAGCAATGAAAAATTGACTTAATTTTTAGTTTTCTCCCTGAAAAGAACATATAATACGATATTTATGAAGCAACACCCCCAAAAAAAATTGCGATCTATCCCTAAGTTACCAGTAATTGGTAGTATGGAAACTATTTTATCGACTTCGACACCAGCTAATAATTGTTGCCTTTGCGCCCACTATAAAATCATTTTCAATTAGGTTATTATTTTCTTGCTTTAAATGAGTTTCTAACAAAGGAAAATAATTTTTGCGTGGTTGATCCCGTCCTGGATATCGTTGAACGTACAATGGTCTCTCCTCTCTTTGATCTTTTCTGGCTTCTCCGTATACTATTAACATATCAATTTGATGCTCTCCGGAAAAACACGGGCATTTTTATTGGAATTAAAGCAATAAAACATAATTAGAATATATTGTAAAGACATAAATTTAGTCTTAATTTACGACCCACGACTGTCAAAAGAAAAGCTTAGATTATACAATAAGAACGGCGCCATAAAACAAATGACATCATTGAAATTCAATAAGCCGCTGTTCAATATGCATAGCCACCTTAAATTAAAGCACAGCATTAAAGCATAGATAAATAAATTGGATGACAGGTAGGGTGCCCAGTTAATTATAGATATCTCAGAAACTTTTAATTTTACGTATAGCAAAATATACATAAAAATTGTGTAAAATTGTCTAGAGGATATCAATGTTAAACAAATTGAATATCATCCTATCATAATTATTTAAATTATTTGACCTTAAAAATTGATTTTTAGTACTCTTTCGGTTGAACCAGAAGTAATAATTTTGTGGCATCAGTTCTTAACATTTCTATTATAAGCAAAAAGAATGGTTATTATTTTGTTTTTATCTACATTTGTTTTCAGTCAAAAATACTTTCCCGTTACCATTTATAACCATTATTTTTTCAAAAACAACCTAAGAAAATTATATATAATATAATAAATGATTTAGGATTAGTTTTTTTCTAGAATTAAAAAATGACATAATATGCAGGGTTTTCATGTTTGTTTTTGGCTAATTCGAAAGTGAAAATTACTTGTTTTTACGGTCAAATTCTGTGCTAGTTTGATCCATATAAGTCCCTAAAATTTGGATTTAACATCTTTTTATATGTAAAGATAAGAGCACCCGTTGTATATACATGATCTTCTTTATTAAACATTTTTTGTTCAAATAACTACCTATAACTTTTAAACCAAATTTATAGTTTAACTTCTTAACAGACGATAAAAGCAGTTTGACTACGGGCAATATTAAGTGTCACTTGCATTGTACTTCGATCAATAGTTGGCAATCTTGAACCATTCAAATGCATATATAATACCGCAGTTTAAAGGTAAAGCCAATAGTCAAAGTTTAGTCTATTTTTTAGCGATATACGAAGGGGTTTTTGAGTTAAAAAAATGATGTCATACAAAAAAAAATACTTGGTTGGAAAGTTACTTTTGGTATTCTACTCTTTCAATAGTATTCTTAGTACTTATTACGAAACGTAGGACCAGTTGCACGTTGTTTTATGGACTGTATAAATGAAAATAACGAGTTGAGTGTGTTTCCTTACATTATAGTCCTGTAGGTATCGTAAGTTTACTTGTCAGTTTTATATAGTCAATTTTAAAGGCTTAATTAGACTCACCAGATATCGTTAAGAAGCATTCCTAAATTTATATAAAAAAGAAAAAAACAATCATTTTTACAAAAAACGGTAAATATGACAGGTTAATACCTAGCAAATACTACCAGAAAGTCTTCAGATAATTTAAGAAATTACTTTTTTTGTTAATAAAAGTTGAATTTAATCTAATTCTAATTTTTAAAACTACAAAGCAGCTCTTTTTCATTAAGAATAAATAAAACTAATATTTATATTTGGTTTGTATTAATATTTTATTGTTCAAATATGCAGTACTACCAGACTTCCCCATATATTTATGGACAAAAAACTAAAGCATAATTAGTCATAGAAAATTTAAACTAAGAAAACAGATATGCGTTTACAAGGACACATTAAACTGTTCAAATTTTAATGCTAATAAAACAAGAAAGTTCACGTTAGATGTAGGCAGTAAGGATGCCATAATCCGCCAGTTACAGAACAGAAGAGTGCAATATCCTCATTATTAGAAGTTGAAAATACAACGAGCGTACGGAGTTTTCGCATTTTATTTACTAGTGCCCAACAATATTTTTTCTATTGTAGAATTATTACCTCAAAATTTCTTGAAAATTACATGCAATTTATGTAGAATATACAACTGAAAAAAATATTGACCAGCAATGTTTAAGTAGTTTTTAAAATAATTTTGGCACATTCCGTCAATTGAGATCTCACCTATTCAATACGAGATCTCGCGGCTTTTTGAGGAATTAAACATAAGGTGCCTTTTAAATCTGTCATAAGCACCTGTGTTAATTAATATTACAAATTTTCTTAAAAATGGACACCGAAATTTTTGCTTTTCATGAAAAATCAAAGAAAGACTTTTATCCTGTATTTACAATTGTGAAAGTCGCCTGCAAATCCCAAATGTAGTTTTTCATTTTTTTTTTTTTTATGGGTCTAGCACACGTGCTGCAGGGAAGTCCCTAAAGCGCTCCAGGAGCGGCACGAGTGCGGAAAAAGCGATTCACGTTGTTCTTGAATCGCTGTAAATTGTACTCGGTGGGAAACACAGCGCTGGGCAAATTATTCCAAAGGGATGACGTTCTCCATATAAAAGATTGCTTGAAAAGCGTTGTACGCGGAGTAACAAGCTGAACCTCATACGGATGCGAAGCACCAGCGCGACGTGTATTTCTAACATGCACCGCTTTGGGAGGAATTAAGCGGGCTACATCCTTCGAACACTTTCCATGAAAATACTTGTAGAACAGACTCAAGTCGCCAACCGTTCTTCGATGTTCCAGCGAATCAAGGCCGCCGGTCAATTCCGGGTCCCCAATCAGACGGACGCTCTTCTCTGAACAGAATCTAACAAATGCAGTGTATGTTTGGGAGCGGAGCCCCAAACGTGGGAGCAGTATTCCATAGTTGGTCGAATTTGGGCTTTGTAAAGAATTAACAGTTGCTGTGGGGTGTAAAGCTTTCTGGTTCTAAATAATATTCCCAACTTTTGAGAAGCTCTCCTTGCTATGCCTGCAACATGTTCATGCCAAGACATATTTGCTC
The DNA here is from genome assembly GCA_019049505.1 of Pachyrhynchus sulphureomaculatus. Classification (NCBI taxonomy): domain Eukaryota; kingdom Metazoa; phylum Arthropoda; class Insecta; order Coleoptera; family Curculionidae; genus Pachyrhynchus; species Pachyrhynchus sulphureomaculatus. The sequence continues at coordinate 70,174,271 of CM032452.1, read as the reverse complement.
CCAAACTAACGCCCAACAAATTGAGCGACGATGCTAGGGGAATGGAGTGCCCCGACATAACTATGTAGGTTTCAGCAACGTTAACTTTTTTAGAAAAAACTGCCGCTTGGGTTTTTGTAGCGTTAAATTCCACTTGGTTACTGTCACCCCAAGATAGAATTTCTTCCAGGTCTTTGTTAAGTTGAACGACCTCCTGCTGTCTGCGGATACTCGCCTGAGCAGCCGATGTCCGAGCGTTCAAGGTGAATGAAGAGACAAGCGTACTGTCATCTGCAAAGCTATAGACTGGATTCCCGGTCTTTTCCAGCAGATCGTTAATGTAAATGAGAAAGAGAGTAGGAGACAGTATGGAGCCCTGGGGCACACCGGCGTTGATAGTGAGTGTTAGAAAGAAATCCGTCGACCGCCACTCGTAAAGAACGCTCTCTGAGGAAACATGAGAGCCACAAACAGAACCTTTCAGACATACCATAAGAGCGTAACTTAGCCAACAGTCCATCGTGCCAAACACGGTCGAATGCCTTGGATATGTCAAGAGCAACCGCTCGAGATTCTCCAAAATGTTCAATTGCGTTGTTCCAAACATGTGTTACATAAGTCAGAAGATCTCCTGTTGATCTATGTTTACGAAAACCATATTGGTGATCGCTAATAATATTGAATCGTTCAAGATATTTTAGAAGATGCTCATTGATAACCTTTTCCATGACTTTCGATATTATTGAAAGCAGTGCGACTGGTCGGTAGTTATTTGGCAAGGTCTTCTTACCTTTTTTAGGTATCGGCTGAACCGTGGCACATTTCCAGCAGGACGGAAATATTCCCTTTCTGTAGGATAGGTTAAAAAGTCTACAGAAAACTGGTGTTAGTTCCCTTGCACAGTTTTTGAGAACTATGGCAGGTATTCCGTCAGCGCCAGAAGCCTTCTTGGTGTCTAGCTTCATTAAAATACGCTTTATGATGCGCTGTCTGAAGACAACATCGGGCATCCTTGACTGCAATATGGGAATAGTAGGTGGTGTTTTTCCTTGGAAATCGACAGTAGAATGTGAAGCAAAGAGTTCAGCCAACAAGTTCGCTCTCTCAACAGGTGTGGTTGCAATGGAATTATCTAGCCGTGTGAGTGGTAAAATTTTGACTAACTGCCTTAGCGACTGCCCAAAAGGACCTGGAATTGTTGGGACAAGCGAGAAGTTTGTTTCTAATTCGTTGATTGTGTGCCTCCTTGGTTTCGTCGATAATTCCCTTGCATCTGTTCCGGGCATGAACAAAGATGTTACGATTTACGGTGTTAGGATTTTCACGCCATTGTCGATAGGCAATATGTTTAGAAGCAACAGCTTCTTTGCATTTTCGATCGAACCAAGTCTTGCCGTTGGAGGAGCATTTCTTCGAAAAAGGGATGTAAGCTTCCATACCAGCCAAAATAACATCGGAGACCTCCCTGGCGCAGTCAGATGGGTTATCGGATCGAAAACAAATGTCCATCCAAGGGAAAGTTCGAAAGTATTCCATAAGATCTTCCCATTTAGCAGATTTGTAGTGCCAAATCTTGCGCGGCCTAGGCGCCTCTCTGTCACTGATTGGCAGGATACTCGATGTCGAAAGCAGTTTATGGTCGGAAGAGCCTAACGGCGGATTTACGGTAACCGTGTAAATCTCCGGATTGGTGGTTAAAAACAGATCAAGAAGACTGGCGAACTCTCCGTCTCGATCAGGGATCCGTGTTGGTTCGTCAATAAGCTGAGTTAAGCCATAACTGATTGAGAATGATTCAGCTTCACGACCTTGTTCGTCGGTAGTATTGGAATACCAGGAAGCCAGTTGATATTGTGGACATTAAAGTCGCCCAGGATGGCAATTTCGGCACTTGGATAGTTACTTTGTAAATGATCGATGGTGTCTGCAAGAGAAGCGAAAAGTGTTCGAAAATTGGTATCACTTGGTGGTCGATATAGGATACAGATGAATCTTGTGGTTTGTTGAGTCGTTATTTTTAACCACATAACATCAAAGTTTTGGGGCTCCAGAGCTTCTTCTCGTTGACAAGAGAGGTCGCTTCTGACAAAAAGACAGATTCCAAAGTTACGCCTAAATCGGGAATAGAAGTCGTACCCAGGATAAAGATAGTTGACCGTGCTGGTCGATGGACTGACCTTGGTTTCACATAGAGCGAGTACATGAGGTTTATTTGATTGCAGGTGTTGATGCACTGAATTTATGTTCGAGTTTATACCTCGTATGTTGCAAAAATCTATCTTAAAATTATGATGTCTGCAAGTCGACGCCTCCGAACCAACCCCCACCCGGAGATCCGAACGGGGGGCCATTCTACCTCCGGAACTTCTTGCATCCAGGCGCCTCATGCTCTTTGGTCCCACAGTAGTTAATGTGGAATTTTCCTGTTCTGTCACATGTTTATCTTTGCCTTCTTTGGCTTTGATCCAGGGGGTGTTATTATTGGGTAGTTTGGGTTCTGACCAGATACTTTTCCAATGACCTGTGAGTTGTTGTTTGTTTGGTGGTTCGGTCACTGCTGTCTGTTTGCTGTGCATAGTTTTCCGGTAGAACTGTGTTTGGCTTCTTCGGAAGAGGTTGTTGGTATCTTTCCTCTCGTTTGGTTCTTTGTATCTACGGAGTCTTGCGGCATATACGGATAATTTTTGTTTTAGAGTATCCAGGATTTCTGGCAGTGTTCTGTCGGGAGACCGGACTTGATCTTGTTTATACTCTGTGTGATTCGTTTGGACACGTTCCCGCTGATAAACTGGGTAAGGTGTCCTAGGTATCTCCTGATGTTGTTGATTTTGTTTTCTATTCTTATTTGCCGTTTGAATTTTGGTTTTGCGCTGTTGGGATTTCTTTGCCGTTGCGGGAGTTTTTGATTAAATACTTCGTCGGTTGCGTTCATGATTGATGGTGGTTGGTCTAGGCGGCGAGTGATTCCCTTCTTAGTGGTTTTTTTGTCAGGACTTGTGCTTTTATCAAAGCAACGCATGGTGTGTTCGTTTGTTCCTGTAGTATAACTCATGCGTTGCCCTGATTTTCCCGCCTTGGTGGGTGTCGGCTTACTCGCCTTCACAACACTTTTGGCAGGTCCATTGTCAGTTGCCCGGTCTTCATCGTTTTGGTCGAGCTCCCATTTCCCGCGACGTCCTCGACCGTTACGTCGCTCGCCCGATGCTTCTTTTATTGGTCTACTGTTGTTTGGGATGTTTTTAGTGTTTTGTGGTATCAGAAGCTCAAAGTGTCCCGACATTGGGTTGCCTATTAGTAGAAGTTAGAAGAATGCATTTCCAAAAGCGAATGAGGGTTATGTAAATATTACTAATGCATTTGGGCAAGGGGAAAAAGTGTGGAAAAAAGTTCTCCGAACAGAATGAAAAATACCAATTGATGCTAAAGTTTGTTCTAAACATTTTAAAAAAGAAAATTATATTCTTCCACGTAAATAAAATTATTTATTCTTTAACAGTCATTTGTTTTTTTTTGTAATTTGTGTACGTGTGTGAAACAAAAATTCCTTATTAGGTAAAATCTTTCAGGTTTTATTTTGATAAAATAGTGTCTCAATTATTTTGTATTCATTCAAATAGTTAATAAATATTAACCTCTGAAGTAAATTGGCATATGACTGAAACCAGTTTAAATTTTTCCGGTTCTAATGTTTCCAATGCCTCCTAACGTTTCACTTTCCAGGTGTATTTGATATCAATGCAGGTTAAAAGACTTATCTCATTGTAAAAAATTAATTTTAATAAATTGAAATGTAAATATTAGACATTTATAGGTTAGAATTTTACCGGTAACAATACAAAAGAGTTTCGAGGATATGTTTGCATTTTTCACCTTCGCCGGCTTTACAATAACATTTCATACATAAAATTCCTCCTGTTCTAGTGTTGAACGTGCCATTTATCTCAAGCATTACTGTTCGCAATTGGGCCGTAGATATACATGCTGCTTGAATTTTCGTTTTGTTGGGCGCGACAGTTTTGTCATCGATTATTTCACACCCAAGGAAAAGATTTGATTTTAAAAGGTTTTCACCGAGTGTGAAATTCCTTTGAGAAGAATTTGCACCGGTCCATTTACCAATATTGCCAATTGTTAATAATATTTTTGAAAAATACTGTCAGACTCCCTGTGTTTCACACGTTACAAATTTCAAACCTGCACCCATATTTAGGGCATCTTAATAATAATCACAGTAGGCTCCGCTTACAGGTAAAATCACCGTTATTCTGTAAAATTTATCATTTCCATTTACTTTACTATGATGCACGCTCCTTCCGGAGTGCTCACAATTACCAATAACATAATTATCACTTGTTAAATATTACACAATTATAGCTACATGGTTACCATTTCCTGTCATCAGGAATGCATGCTCTCATAAGCTTATTAAATTTACAATTAGTTTCGTACCAATATCACTTATCATCAAACCATTTTTGTCTTGCATACAAGTTTAGCGGCTGTGGTTCGTGACAGTTAGCAAAACGCCGCTAGAATTTTTATATATGTATGTATAAATGTTAATATTATTCACATGGAAGTTACATAATGACAAGTACACCACAAAGTGATTACTTTGTAGTCTTCTTCTTCTTCCGACTTATAGCTAGGCTATTTTCTTTGTTCTCTGCTCTATAGATCGTCGCTCAATCTCTTTCTTGGACGTCCCATTAATCTTCTTCCATTCGGTCACTTGTCTCTTGCTATCCGTACTATCCTGTTGTTGGCCATTCTTCCTATGTGTTGATCCTATTCCACTTTTCTTCCTCTTATCCACTGGTTGATATTCTCTATATGATATGTGCATCTTATGCCTACCCCTCAGTATCTTGTTTATACATCTCCTAAGTATTCTCATTTCGGTTGATTCCAGCATCCTCTATGTTATACTTGTATCGGGTCTTGTTTCAGATCTGTAAGTCATTACTGGTCGTATTACGCTTTTGTATATTCTTGTTTTGGTCTTCACGGAGAGGAATTTATTTCTAAATATGGTATCATTGAGGCATCCCGTTATCCTATTAGTCTTGTTAACTGGATGTTTTACTTCTTCCTCGATTTTTCCGATACTAGATATTTTGATGCCCAGGTAATCGACCTCTGTCACCTGTTCTATTGGTTTATCTTCCACCACCAGCTTGCATCTAATCGGCTCTTGTGCTATTACTATTGTCTTGGTTTTTTCAATTGAGATTGACATCTTATATTGTCATTATTTTCGCGTCATCTGCATAACATATAATTTTAAGTTCTCTATTACACATTCCCCTTCCTTTCTTTCTTTTGACATTCTTTATAATTTTATCCATGACAACATTAAATAGAAGAGGACTTAAAGAGTATTCCTGCCTAATTCCAGATTCATAGTTCATTGTCTTCTATTCGCACATTGTCGAAAGCTTTTTTTAAGTCTATCAGGCACAAATGTGCTGGAATGTTGTATTCCATGGAGTTTTCTTTTACTTGTCTGGCAAAGAATACGGCATCGGTGCATAAGCGCCCACTTCTGAATCCTTACAGTTCGTTCTCCTTCCAGTTGTATCCTCGCGTTTATTTTTGTTGTAATATTCCTTGTTATTAATTTCATTGTATAGTTTAGTAGATTTTTGCCTCTATAGTTAATTCGATCTTCTTTTTCTTTTTTATATATATATTTTATAATTGTTAATATTATTCACGTGGAAGTTACATAATGACAAGTACACTGCAAAGTGATTACTTTGTAGTAAGAGTAAAAAGTCATGATAAATTTTGATAGGTAGATAGATATTGAAATTAGGGCCCACAATGAAATCAAGTCCTATATCTCCATTACTCAAAGAAGGGAAGAGAAAAGGACATTTTAACCATATTTACCTTTGAAATAACATAATACTTTTATTTATACAGGGTCATACAAAATAAGACTTGAGTGAACTCTCTAAATAAAATTCTAACTACCTGACTTACTAAATACTTTAAAATTGGTCTGATTTGACAGTCAAGAATTATAAAAACAACAGGAAGCTAACTGAAGTCATGAAGCAGTGGGATATAAGGCCAGGCAATTTGATCTTATTTGGGCTTAAACCAATAAAAAAGAAATGTGGTGTTAAAATTTTAAAAACAGTTATATTTTCTATTTGTTTCAAGACCAAGCCAGTTCTTCACTTTTATATCATGTTTTCGTATAAAAATATTTATTTGGTGGTATTTACAATATAAGATATTACACTGTTAAACACAAAAATAAACTGAAAAATTGTGTATTTTAAATACCATAAAAACTAGACCAGGTCCAACTTTTGAACCCTTTTAATGTGTATAGCTGATGATGACATTAATTTTAACAACAGTAACCCTCCAAATCCTAACTAGCAAAATATTTAAATTTCGAAACTAAGTAAAGATAAAAAATATTTCCCCCTCCGGGGCATTTAACTTTGTTTCTTTAACATCAAACAATTGTAGTGTGGTACACATAACAAAAAACAGCAAAATATGAAATCGAAGACAATTTTTTTATTATTTTGGAATTAAACATAAATACAGAAGTCATTTTAGAGTCATTTATTGAAACACTACAATCAACAGACTTAAAAGTTATGTGTGCATATGTTGTTAAAGAGTTGAATGCTGTGATTAATAAGCCAAACTTAACCTTAGGGACCACCGCAACTTTGAGTTTTTAAGGTCGTAATAAGTATCCACAACGCAATCCTATTTAATTTCTTAAAAAATATTTTTTCATTACTGTTTGTTATCTTAAGGGAGTTTTTATATTCTTTCTATTTACTTTCATTTGATTTGATTTAAAATTTGATGAACTTTTTTTTCAGTTAAAGAAACACAATTGATTATATTCTTAAACTTTCTGATTGTTTTAAGACATAAGTTAAAAAATTTCATTAAGTTATTTCGGTGGTATTTGTTGAAAATATAAATTCAAGTTGCAAAGCAATATTTAAATAATGCATTAATTTTAAACCATTTGTTGCCAAAATGGCAGAGTTCTAAAACAATTTAATCCCAGAATAATTGATATGGTGTTAGGGTACACAAGCAACTGCAAACAGAAGATAATCATATATCACAAAGGATATTTCAGCTTGAAACCAAACATCACATCTTTACAATTTTTCATGTCGTTATTATTTAATAGTTGCTGCAGGGATTTTATTTTTAAAGGTTTTTAGGAGGTTTTGATGTAGTACTTATTTCAGCGTTTTTAAATTTTCGTTACATTTAAAACCTTAAAATAACTATTTCAAGGATATTTCGTAAAAATTAAATTTATAAGACTATTATCTTATATTAATTTATGCATATGTTCTGATAAGTTGTAGCTAACTAAGTTGGGAATTTGGAATCTTTGGCACAATGACATTACTCAGTATATGTCACCACTACACCAAACATTTTATTTTTGCACTCGACGCGCCTACTTAGCCTAACCCTTGAATTACTCAGGTGGAAATAATGGCATAGGCAAGGTCATCAGTTCCGGTCAAGTAACCAGTAAAGGGGACTATAAGGAATAGGCCCTCTGTCTTTATTTAAACTACTTTTACATTTTATAATTTCCATACTTTCGTATGCGTTCAACAATCTCCTATCAGATACATTTTTAATTAATCTTAGATTATCTAATGTTATAATATGATCAGCTTCAAAGGCATGTTCGGCAATGCTAGACTTTTCTGCTCTACTGTATTTTAAGTGTGCTAAATGTTGTTTAAATCGTGTTTTAATTGACCTTTTAGTTTTCTCAACATACTTTTTGTCACAATCATTACAACTAATTTCATAAATTCCGCTTTTCTCACAATTAGGAATCTTATCTTTGGGATTTCCTAAGATATTTCTCAGTTTGTCTGACGGCTATAGACTAAGGTGAGGCCTACCTTATTAAATACCTTATTGAGTCCCCTGCTATATTTCGGATTATATGGTATGGAGACGTACTTGGTGTTATTTTCTTCGCGTGTAAAAAAGGTGGAATTCTGAATATTTAACCTGAACTTATGTCTATTTATTAACTTGTTTACTAAGTCATCGTCATAACCATTAACTCTAGTTATATTTCTAATACGATTCCTTTCGTTACTAAAGTTTACTCTATTCAGAGGAAAAGTAACCAAACGATCAACTACAAAATGTAATGTGGCTACTCTGTCTTTCCTATAGATATCAAATTCTAATCTATTATTATTTTTAATAATTAAAATATCTAGAAAAGGCAGTTGTCCTTTGTTCTCAACTTCGTAAGTAAATTTAATGGAATCATACCGGCTATTTCATTTGGAAACAAAATCATCAATATTTACTTTCTTTGTATCAAAAATCGCGAAAATATCATCCACATACCTATACCATACCCTTGGGAAATATTCAAATTCTTGACTGGCTTCGGTTTCAAACTTACTCATGAATAAATTGGCTATGAAAGGTGATAAACAATTACCCATAGCTGTTCCTTCTTTCTGAACATAAAATTGACTGTTATATTGAAAATAATTTTGTTCCATGCAAAGTTTAGATAATGTTAAGTATTCATGAATAATTTCATCCTCAAAGTCATTCATCCTAAGTAATTACTCGAGATAATGTAAAGTTTGTGGTATTAGCACACTTGGGAACAAAGAACTGACATCAAAAGAAATTAAGATTTCACCTTCATTAAGAATTAGATTTTTTGTCTTATTAATGAATTCTAAGGAATTCTTCACTGCGAAAATATTTAATGCTAAATTCTGAAGTTCTTTTGACAACCATTTGGATATTAAATATGTGGGTGATCCGACCGATGAAACAATGCATTGCTTTTCCAGGTTTGTGAATTTTGAGTAAGCAATACAATTTTGGTATGATCGGATTAATCACATTTAATTTAAATTTTAGCGAATCGGAGATAAGGTTCTTTCATTTCTTTAGAGAATTTTTAACCTCTGTTATCACTCTCGGCAATGGATTTCTTATTACCTTTTCATAAGAGCCAGATTCGATAAGATTATCTACGCGTTCAAAGTAATCTTTCTTATCTAATTCCAGATTCAATAAGATTATCTACGCGGTTAAAGTAATCTTTCTTATCCAATATTATAATTAATAAATAAATCTATCAAATTTATTTTAGGTATAAGAGAATTACTACATAACACCTTCGGACAAACCATAGATTTAAGGAAAAATTTGTATTATCATATTACACCTCCAGGCAAATGTAGTTTTAAAAAATAATGCCACCCGCCCTTCCAATCTTCCTTGGGTAAAACAACTCTTATGTGTAAACTACGTAGTTATAGTTACTAAGTTTTATTTTAGATCACTCCTACTTTGGAATTACAATATCAAAGTTTTATATAAACGAGTTTTTGTAGTTAACTTGTTTTTCATTAAAACTTTAAGTCATCTTCCAACCTTGAAACAATATTATTTAGGAAAAAAATTAAAAAAGGCCTTAAGCATGGGTCTCTGTAACACACTTAAACATTGTAGAAACTTAGCAGATCCGTATTATCGATGTTATTTATATTGATACCTGTCAGAAAGATATAGAATTAATTTGTATTTTTGAATGAACCAAAGCAGAAAGCATTTTATTGAGTATTATAGTAAGAATGTTGTACCTATAGAGAAGTGTTGTTTATAATTGAACCACCCCTGTAACTGGCTAATTTAAAGAGATAGCGAAAAATGTTAAACACATTATATGGTGCTAAGTAAGGGAGCAAGAGAAAAAAGCTTCTATTAACTTTGCCGAAATTGGCTGTGCTCCTTCAACAATAACGCAAACTGATATTTATTTATATTAAAAATTTTGTTAGTAGTAAGTTAAAACTAAATGCTCTCCCAAGTTCCTCCACTGGTCCCTATTCTGACCTCTCCGACACCAATAGTTTCCACCTATTCTGCCTATGCTGCCAAAAGGTTACTCTTGATGTCAATTTATTATCATTATCCTTTGCAATAGGTCCTACCCAACTCCATTTCATTTTTGTAATTCGTTCGATAACATCTTCTTTACCCACCCAGCCCTCTTATCTCTTCGTTTCGGGTCGTATCTCCGAGCGAAACTTCTAGCATTGTTTTCTCCATGGCTCTTTGCATTATTCTCAACCTATTGGCACTTTTCTGTGTCAAAGCTATAGTTTCGCGTCTGTAAGGGGCCACAGGCAAAATGCAAGAATCAAACACTTGTCTTTTTAGATTTATTGAAATTTATCCATCCTTTAATATATAGTTCAATCTCCCGAAGGAAGCCTAAGACAGTCCAATTCTTCAGGAAATTTCTAATGTTTGGTTTTTTGTCCCGATTGTAGTATTAACTCCCAGGTATGTATATTCGTTTACGTTTTCTATGTTGTTACCATCTATCTTGATCTGGGAACTGTCCTTGCTCATTATCTTTGTCTTATTAAAGTTCATCCTAAGACCAACCTTCTGTAACGCTGAATTTAATTCTTTTAATATCTGTTCTACGTCGTCTGCAAAACACAGATTGTTCAAGTAAGTTCCATCAATATTCATGCCCTTACCTTCCTACGAGAGTTTCTTGAAAACATCTTCCATAGCCAAGGTGAAGAGGTGGATTGAAATCCGGAATTTTAATGTATTACATTCCACCATCCGTGAAAACCTCTATTGTAACATATATATATATATATATATATATATATATATATATATATATATATATATATATATATATATATATATATATATATATATATATATATATATATATATATATATATATATATATATATATATATATATATGTTATATATATATATATATATATATATATATATATATATATATATATATATATATATATATATATATATATAATACAAAATATTTAGTAAAAATGGTTATTACCAAAGGCAAGTACTATCGAAATATACAAAATTTTATGAAAGGAAAAGAAAAATCCCTAACTTATCTACACTTCCAAGAATATACAACCACATTTTAATTGAAACAACGGTTAAACGAACGAAAATAACTCTACAATGAGGAAAAAATTACATAAATGAAAAGTCAGAAACTTGCGAATACGAGATGCTGCCAAAGATGTTGGCAGAACATATTACTAGATTTCAATATTTTACAGACACCTGGTCATTAACTATATATAATTTTACCAGTGCAGCAGTGAACCCAGGAAAACAAAAAATTACGTTTAGGCTTTTGCCAGGAGATAATGCAACTTTTTTTACTAATGTATCAGTTTTCACAACAACAGTTTTTATTGAAAAATGTTGACCTTCAAACTAACAAAAATCCTCAAGCTATGCGAAATATAAAAGATTCTGGCTCTTAGTTGACTTGGGTTTGGTGTAGTATATTGAACAATAAAATAATACGTCCAATATTTTTATTAGAGATTAACATACCTAGAAATAATAATAGATTGTTGAAGATTTGGTAACACATAATAATAGGAAAATAAGCTGCCAGTAGGATAACGCTCAACCATACAACATTTCCGTATTAACCAATTTTTAAATGAAACTTTATGGTTAATTTGAAAGATAAAAATTTGGTGTCATATATCGATAAGGCGACCAGCAATTATTTCTGTTTTATCTCCGTAAAAAATTCTTTAAAAACGCCACAACGTTTGTATTTAACATTTTACTGAACTTTTCAAATAAGCGATTTAGTGAGGTCTATTCATAATCAATAACCCTTATTTATACGGTTGGTTGATAATAGTTAATTTTCCGTGCGAGTGTGAAATCATTCCAGCTTACTAATATTACAAATAACTGCAATAAACTGGTAGTTTAATACCATTTTTAGTTTCCATTAATTCATAAAACATGTTTTGCTGTGTAGTAATTGTCTATAAATAGTTGCTGAATTTCTATTTATTACTAAAATTGCATTATTTGACTCTTATTTATGAGATACCTTTTGGATATCCACTGATATATTTTAAAATAGATACAGAATATTCACACAATATGGGTCCAGCTTCAGAATATCTTAGTTCTTAGTTTATTTTCTCAGTAAACAATTTCGTCCAGCAAACAAACTACTTCATTAAGTATTCGTTGTCAATTGCTCGACATTTTTTTTATGTATAAGGAGGCAGAAAACTAGATGTTTTTAACAGAAATATCTGTATATGAGCTCTATAGGTGAAAAAGACGCCTAACACTTTGTTTTTTATTAACACAGTTTTTTCAATCTATGAGCGGTAATGGACATAAAGAATAAAACCGTTAAAAAAAATTTAGTGCGTCGGTTAAAATATATACCCACTCCACAGTAATTCTTAACAATACTATGTACAAGATATTTACGCCAAAGTTCAGTTTATTGTATTAATAATGTGATCACCTAAATCAGTCAGATGTCTTTAAATCAATTAGACGTTATGTCACCTAACTGGCAATACTATTTTAATTCAGGAATGAGTTCAATGATGTACACTATTAATACGTGTCTGAGTGATTGTCAATTAAATTAAAACTTGCATATTCTGGGAAAGATAATTTCCATAATCTCGGTGCAGGTAAATGATTATAAGTTTCAGTCTTTGCATTACATCCACAACATTTCTGATTAGTGAAATGTATTTTATGAATATACAGGAGTGAAAGATAATATAAGGTGAATGTCAGAAGTAGGCTGGGATAACTTCTAAATCAAGCCGCTATAGCCAGAGCGCAGCATAATTATTTATACATAAAAAAATTGTACGTGTCTGAGACTATTTAATTTTAGAATTTCTGTATATATATATATATATATATATATATATATATATATATATATATATATATATATATATATATATATACCTTATTTATTACATAATTAACATTTGCGTTGTACTAAAAAAATATCGTTTCAAAAGTACTTCATAACTTTAATTACTTAAACTTAATTTATTTCCCCTGCTAAGGGAAGTATTGTATTTGTGTGAAAAATATGACACATTAAGAGACTTTTGCATTTCTTCGCGTGTCAAGGGGTCGCTATAAATATTCCAGTATCTGTCAGTCTGTCTGTCTTTCAGCCTGTTGGCACGCTAACCCCCAGAGTTCAATGAGATATTGATTTCAAATTTGATACAGATTAATACTTGAAGTAGGAAAAGTACCTACGATAGTAGTTTTTAAGCCATATTGCTTTGTGAAAAAGAGATGAAAGACTGGACATTCCCGAGGAAAGTACCAAGTATATCACGATACCGATGTTGATCGAGTTTTCTAAACAATGAAGAGAACACAGAACACTTTACAGAAACTAGGAACGAAAATTTAAACAACTATTTAGGATCACCACTTATATTTATTATATTACTGCTGACAATTGTTTCGATACACTGTGATTTCTTCTGGAACAAGATGTAAATTAACTACAAAGTATGTTACAGAATATATAATTTACCTGGTTATAAGTACTAAATTAATTAACCATATTTACCTTAATACTTAAAACAAGTTCAATCAAGGAGACCCACCCCCATCTAATTGATCGTTGAGTAATAAACCTGAGGATTTCTTCTGGTTAATTCCTACCTGTTCTAAACAATTCAGTAATTTCCCTTTCTTTTTATTATGCAAAATTCTGAAATCTTCCTTGAAAACATAATTTTCATCTGTTAAATGTTTAGCGTAGTGAGATATGTTATTTTTTATTCTATAACTTTGTTTATATTCCTTTATTCTTTTATAAAAAGATCTGCCTGTTTGTCCTATATAGGTTTTATTTCAAGGGCAGCAGCATAATTCCAAAACTCCTTCTTCTTTTTTTATTTTACTTTCATTAGTTTTATTATGTAGAGCTAATGTGTTATGGGCACGAAAGGCAATGTTTATATGATTTTCATGGAAAAAAATGTTGAATTTTATTTGCCAATTTACCGGTATAAGTGTGTGTATGAAACTTATCTTTGTTTCGTTGTTTGTAGAGGTAAACAAGTGACTCCTGACCCTTTGTTTATACTGATTTGTTTTATAATATTTAATTCTTTTAGAAAATTTTCCTCTAAATTTTTTATTTTTAACACCATGACATGTCTCGCTGTACGACAGCTTCTTCAGATGGTTTGTTACAAAATGAGGGTAAAATTACTATATTATACGGTTGGTTCACAATTTATGGTAGGTAATAAAATAATTTAATTAAAACAGATATAGTAATGGTGAATTATTTAAGTCTAATTGTTCATTTATTAAGGAATCTGAATTTTTCAATTTGTTTATTTCTAAAGATTCTAGATAATTAAGTTTCAGGCTCTTTGTGCGAGTAAGTAATATTTCAAAGTTTGGGTTGAATTGGTGGTTATTTTCAATTAAATGATTTGCATAATTTGAGTTATTTTTTCTATTGATGTATGATGAAGCATGTTCTTTTATTCTTTTTTGAAAAACTTCTTCCTGTTTGAGCTATATATGTTTTTAAGCAATTTCCACAATTTAATTTGTATATTCCGGATCTATTGTCTATCTGTTTTAGTTTTGTTATTTTTTATAAATTTGCCAAGTGTGTTGGATGTTTTAAATGCTCAAGCACTCTCAGCACTAAATTAAATAGATTCTTGAGAAAATTAAATATTAACACAGCATTTAAAAAATCCAACACACTTGTCAAATTTATAAAAAGTAACAAAACTAAAACATATAGAGACAATAGATCCGGAATATATAAAATTAAATTGTGGAAATTACTCAAAAACATATATAGGTCAAACAGGAAGAATTTTTTCAAAAAGAATAAAAGAACATGCTTCATCATACATCAATAGAAAAAATAACTCAAATTACGCAAATCATTTAATTGAAAATAACCACGAATTCAACCCAAACTTTGAAATATTACATACTTGCACAAAGAGCCTGAAACTTAATTACCTAGAATCTTTAGAAATAAACAAATTGAAAAATTCAGATTCCTTAATAAATGAACAATTAGACTTAAATAATTCACCATTACTAAATTTGTTTTAATTAAATTATTTTATTACCTGCCATAAATTGTGATCCAACCATTTATTATAGTAATTTGACCCTCCTTTTGTAACAAACCATCTGAAGAAGCTGTCATACAGCGAAACATGTCATGGTGTTAAAAATAAAAAATTTAGTGGAAAATTTTCTGAAAGAATTAAATATTGTAAAACAAATTAGTATAAACAAAGGGTAAAGGAGTCACTTGTATACCCGCATAAACAACGAAACAAAGATAAGTTAATGGTGTATTTATTAGTCTATAGGTGTAGTATTATAAGTCGAGATTTTATGTGTGAACGGATGGTTAGAATTGGCGTATATAGTTATATCTGAGTATGTTGGTTTATGGAAGATTTCAAAAACATGTTGATTCATTTTCTTTGATATTTTAAATCTAGGAAATTAATCGATTTACTTGTTTGTATTTCTGTTGTAAAAGTTGGTTAATATAATCTAGAAATAGTTTTAATTGTCGATCTATACCAGTAAAGCATGTCAATAGGTCATATATATATATATATATATATATATATATATATATATATATATATATATATATATATATATATATATATATACCTGTACGAATAAAAGAAATTTTTAAAAAGATGAGAATTACTGATTTGTTCTTCTAAATGATCCATACAAATTTCAGATAAAATTGAACTAAGGGGGCTTCCCATTATTAAACCTTTTCTACTTATCATCATAAATTCGAAATAATCCTAGTCTAAACACAATGTTACGATGTCTAATATTTTTTGTTTAATTATTGGGCTAACATTATTTTTATTGAGTAATCTTTGAACCAGAATTATGGCATCTGACGGTGGTATATAAGGAAAAAGATTTTGTACGTCAAACGATATAAATTTGGAGTTATTTGGTAGAGTTAACGGATGAATTTTTGGTATCAATTTATTCAACATACTTTGTAGTTAATTTACGTCTTGCTCCAGAAGAAGACATAGTATGTCGAAACAATTGTCAGCAATAAGAATACATAAGTGGTGATCTTAAATAGTTGTTAAATTTTCGTTACTCGTTATTATGGATCTCCATCAAGTAACGGCTAAGTCAGTGCAGTACTTTTCAGAAAATTATTCTGGTAGTTGTAAAATATCAAAGGTCCCAGTGAATTCTAGGGTAGAGACAATATTTTTTTTAGGTTCTTCTCATACTTTAATGCACTAGGTACTACTTACCTTAACTAGTGCTAAGATATTTTCAAAATGTATTATGTGTTTTAAAAATAAGTTTCAACTAATGAATTAAAAATCACTTTTCAAGGTTTCGAACACAAAAAATTACTAAATAATTCCATCAGCCAGGTGTGTTAACAAAGTATCTTTTGATTGGCCGTCTTATATTTTAAACTATCAATCACGTTTCCCAATGCGAAGGGTAGCAAAGTCTGAAATGCACTTTTAAAGGCCTTTGTCACTTCTGACGTTGAAAAATTTCCGGAAAAGCCTGATGGAAAATCCGTTACCGATTTATTTGGCGAGAAAACTGTTTTATTTATTAATGAATATATATTTTTTCATTTGAAGTGACAGCCTTTTAACCAATTTGGTGTTTATTGTTATTAAATAAATATATATATATATATATATATATATATATATATATATATATATATATATATATATATACATATACATATATATATATATATATATATATATATATATATATATATATATATATATATATAAACATAGATTCAAAAGTTTTGCATCACCCTAAATCTCCGAAAAAAAATTTTTGTTCATTATAAATGGATCAGTGATTAATCAATTGATTAGTTTCAATTAAAAAAATATATATTTTTGACAACATTTTTTTATTATCCATTAATAAACTTGCTTTAAACATAATAAGTATTCTTAAAAAAATAATTAATAAATACAAACTGATGTTTTTTTTTAAAGTGAGAACTTTTAATAAAGAGTATTTCCACCTCTAGAATTTATGCAAGCTTGAAGTCGCCTACCCATGCTGTTTACCAAATTACTAATATTCGGTTGAGGGATATTTCGCCATTCTTCCTGGGCCGCATGAACAAGCTCTTGTACACTCCTGGGTGGATTTCTGCGGGTGGATTTCTGCGTGCTGCCCTTCACTGCCCTCGCAAGCATGTCCCAGGATATCTATCACCAGTCATGTTCTATGGGATTCATGTCCGGAAATAGGGCCCAGCACTTCCTCCTCTGAAGGGCGGCACGGGGCGAGCATGCGCAAGCTGAGCCACTCTCGTTGGATCCCGCCACACACGTATTCGATGGCTATCTTGTACCAAACAAATCCTTGTCTCGTCGGAAAAAAAAAACACCGAATTCCAAAATTCTGCAGGCAAGGCCGCGTGCTCTTGAGCCCACTGTAGTCGGCGAACTCAGGTTGTAGTCTGGGCACTCTTATTGGTCGGCGACACCTCAAACCTGTCGCAAGTATTCGTCTTCGTAATGTCGAGATCGATACTTGAACTCCCAACGCATGTCTCATATCTCTTTGGAGTGCTGGTATTGCCATGGTCGGGTTTCTTCGGATAGTTAAGTGGATATAGCGGTTCTGCCGCTGATTAGTAACACGCCTTCTACCGCTCCTAGGTCTATCACGAAGAGAATTGGTCTGGAGATACCGGTTCCATACCCGAGACACATCACTTTGCCAAACGCCAACTCTGTTAGCCACGAACCTTTGAGAATGACCTTCTTCAATTAAAGCCACTATTCTTGCACGGTTTATCTCACTTATGACTTGACGATTCATGTTTGCGCTTAAAATCGTAAAATTCAAATGACTTGAATGTAAGAATGATCGCACTAAAAATGTGATCTTACAAAAAAAAACTGTAAACATGTGTATATTGCAAAAAATATGGGACGTATTGGAATGATAAACTTTGATAAACAAGCCCACAAAAAATTGTTAGCGCAAAAAAATTCCTTCGCATCCGAACAAGGTGATGCAAAACTTTTGAATCTATGTGTATATATATATATATATATATATATATATATATATATATATATATATATATATATATATATATATATATATATCTATAATATATATAAAATGCAACGTCTCTCTGTGTCTGTGTCTGTCCGTTAGTGCGCTTATCACTGGAGAACCACTTATCCGATTTACTTACTTTTTTTTTTTTTTTAAACGATAGGTAGCATAAGGAATGAGCAGTGACGTAAAATAGTGAATGAAGTCGAAAAAAAGTCTGCCGCTAGTGCGTTCCTTTGCAATACACAGCCTAAACCATTAAATATGGAACAATATTATGTAGCAGAGAATATCTATAATCTATAATATATATAAAATGCAATGTCTATCTGTCCATTAGTGCGTTTATCACGCGAGAACCACTTATCCGATTTACCTGTCTTTTTCAATTCATACATATATTCTTTGGCCAGGTTAGTGCGCTTATCCCTCGAGAACTACGATTTACGTGATTTTTTAAATTCATACATATGTTCTCTGACCAGGTTATAGATATATATTTTATCACATTTATAATATATATAAAATGCAACGTATCACTGTCTGTCTGTCTGTCCGTTAGTGCGCTTATCACTGGAGAACCACTTATCCGATTTACGTACTTTTTTTTTAAAAACATACATATGTTCTCTGGCCAGGTTATAGGCTATATTTTATTACGATAGGTAGCATAAGGAATGAGCAGTGACGTAAAATAGTGAATGAAGTCGGAAAAAAGTCTGCCGCTAGCGCGTTCCTTTGTAGTACACAGCCTAAACCATTAAATATGGAACAATATTATGTAGTAGAGAATATCTATAAACTATAATCTATAATACATATAAAATGCAATGTCTCTCTATCTGTCTGTCGATTAGTGCGTTTATCACGCGAGAACCACTTATCCTATTTACCTGTCTTTTTCAATTCATACATATATTCTTTGGCCAGGTTATATAATAATAATAAAAATAATCTATATTTATAATATATATAAAAATGCAACGTCTATCTGTCTGTCTGTCCGTTAGTGCGCTTATTACTGGAGAACCACTTATCCGATTTTCGTACTTTTTTTTTTAAAACATATATATATGTTCTCCGGCCAGGTTATAGGCTATATTTTATTACGATAGGTAGCATAAGGAATGAGCAGTGACGATAATAGTGAATAAAAACGAAAACAAGTTTGCCGCTAGCGCGTTCTCTTGCAATACACAGTCTTAACCATTAAATATGGAACAATATTATGTAGCAGAGAATATCTATAATCTATAATATATATAAAATGCAATGTCTCTCTGTCTGTCAGTCTGTCCATTAGTGCGTTTATCACGCGAGAACCACTTATTCGATTTACATGTCTTTTTTTTAATTCATACACATATTCTTTGGCCAGGTTATATAATAATAATAATCTATATCTATAATATATATAAAATGTCTGTCTGTCTGTCTGTTAGTGCGCTTATCACTGGAGAACCACTTATCCGATTTACGTGCTTTTTTTTTAAACATACGTATGTTCTCTGGCCAGGTTATAGGATATATTTTATTACGTTAGGTGACATAAGGAATAAGCCGCGACGATAATAGTGAATCAAGTCGGAGTTTGCCGCTAGCGCGTTCTCTTGCAATACACTGCCTAAGCATTAAATATGAAACAATATCATGTAGCAAAGAATATAATATATATAAAATGTAACGTCTCTCTGTCTGTCTGTCTGTCCGTTAGTGCGCTTATTACTCGAGAACCACTTATCCGATTTACGTGTTTTTATAAATTTATACATATGTTCTATATAATTCGATATAAGCCTAGATAATGGGAGATAAGGTGAGATAATGGGAGATAAGGAGTAATAATGGGAGATAAGCAGAGATAAGTCTAGATAGTGGGAGTTATGGTGAAATAATGGCAGATAAGGAGAAGTAAGGGGAGGTAAGGAGAAATATTGCGAGATAAGTCGAGATAAGCCTAGCTAATGGGAAATAAGGTGAGATAATGGGAGATAAGGAGAAATAATGGGAGATAAGGAAAAATAATGGGAGATGAGCAGAGATAAGCCTAGATAATGGAAATTATGTAGAATAATGGGAGATAAGGAGAAATATTGGGAGATAAGAGGAAGTAATGGGAGATATTTTCTTACGTTGGGTAACATAAGGAATAAGTAGTGACGATAGTAGTGAATCAAGTCCACGCGAGCGGAGTCGCGGGCCCGGCTAGTATATATATATATATATATATATATATATATATATATATATATATATATATATATATATAATATATATATATATATATATATATATATATATATATATATATATATATATATATATATATATATATATATATATATATATATATATATATATATATATATATATATATATATATATATATATATATACTGAGTTGGGATTGACAAATGAGAGAACCAAACCCGAAGTGCTTATTGGTTTGTGAAACTCTAAAATTTAAAGGCATACCTGCCCTCCGTTGGTGGCGGTTTAAGGCCACAAACCAACAGAGAAATTTTTTTATGTGCGTAGCACACGTGCTGGGAAATCCCTAAAGCGTTATAGGAGCGACGCGTATGCAGAAAAAAAGCGATTCGTGTTCATCTTGAATCTCTGTAAATTGTAGTCGGTAGGTAGCACATTCCATGGTGAGATGTGGTTCTCCATATAAAAGACTACTTGAAAAGGGTTGTACGAAGAGTAACAAGTTGAACTTCATATGGGTGTGAAGTATTAGCCTGAGGTGTATTTCTAGCATGCGCCGCTTTGGGAGGAATTAAGCAGGCTATATCCATTGAACACTCCATGAAAAATACTTCTCGAATAAACTCAAGTCGCCAACCGTTCTCCGATGCTCCAAGGAATCAAGGTTAGTGGTCAGTTCTAGGTCTCTAATCAGGCGAAGAGCTTTCTTCTGAATAGAATCCAACAAATGCAGTGTATGTTTGGGAGTAGAGCCCAAAACATGGGAGCAGTATTCCATCGTTAGTCGAACCTGAGCCGTGTACAGAATTAAGAGTTGTTGTGGAGTGTAAAGCTTTCTAGTTAGAAATAATATTTTTAAGAAGCTATCTTTGCTATGCTTGCATGTTCAAGACAAGACATATTTGTTCCCAAAATTAACGCCTAGCAAAATTGAGTGACGACGCTAGAGGAATGGAGTGCCCCGACATAACTATGTCGGGTTCAGCAAGGTTAACTCTTTATAAAAAAAAACCGCCGCCTGGGTTTTTGTAGCGTTAAATTCTACTTGGTTACTGTTATTTCAATATAGAATTTCTACCAGGTCTTTGTTCAGTTGAAAGGCTTCCTGCTGTCGGATATTTGCGCGAGTAACCGATGTTTGAGCGTTCAAAGTGAATAAAGAAATAAGCGTACTGTCATGTGCAAAGCTCTAGATTGGATTTTTGGTCCTTTCCAGCAGATCGTTAAGGTAAATGAGAAAAATAGTAGGAGACAGTATGGAGGCTTGGGCCACACCGACGTTAATAGTGAAGGTGTCAGAGAGACATGCCACTCGTAAAGAGCGCTCTCTGAGGAAAGACAAGACCCATAAACAGAACTTAACATACCATAGGAGCGTAGCTTAACCATCAATCCATCGTGCCAAACAAGGTCGAATGTCTTGTATATACCAAGTGCAACCGTTCGAAATTTTCCAAAGTGTTCAATTGCGTTGTCCTAAACATGTGTCACATAAATTAGAAGATCTCCTGTTCATCTTTGCTTACGAAAGCCATATTGATGGTCGCTAATAATATTAACTTCTTCAAGATATTTTAGAAAGATGCCGATTGATAGCCTTGTGATTTATTGAAAAAAGTAGTTGTTTGGCAAGATCTTCTTGCTTTTTTTGGGATCGGCTGAACTGTAGAGCATTTCAATCAGGAAGGAGATATTCCCTTTCTATAAGACAGATTGAAAAGTCTACAGAAAACTGGTATTAGTTCTCTTGCGCATTTTTTGAGTACTATCGCAGGTATTCGGTCAGTGTCAGAAGCTTTTTTGGTATCTAGCTTCAATAAGATACGTTTTATTTTAAGCTGCCTGAAGACAATAATATGGGGCAGCCTTGACTGCATTATGAGAATAGTTGAGGGTTGGTAGAACGTGAAGCAAAATTATTACATCAAATTACATTAAACTACCACTAGACAGTTCGATCGTTAAAGATCTAATCCAGTCATGAAGATCTATACAAACTATTAAAAATGAACAAACCCCATATTTTAGTAGTGACTACTGTGGCACTCCTAACCTAAACTAAAACTTTACATTTCCTTTCCTTTCAGTTAAAAATGAGAATCGTTAAAAAATAACACAATTTTCAGATTTCCAATCTCCAAAATTCCTGAAAGGCCTAAATAGTTTTGATGTGTTCGGGTTTTCTGTTGGAATCCCCTTGCGAAGAAGAAGTCGATACAATGGAATCATAAAGGCGTTACACCTCCAAAGAAAGCGAAAAATCAGTCGTTTTCTAGAAAGTTGATAGCGGCCGTTTATTGTCACTGCGAAGAAATTTGCTATGGTTTATATAAAAAATCTGCCCACAATTAGAGAATAAGCCATCAGAGAAAACACACACAGAAACCATCTAGCCTTCATAGACATAAGAAAGGCCTATGACTCAGTACCAAGACAAAGATTATGGAACGCAATGAAAGAAATAGGCATTGTCAAAGAACTAATATACGCAGTAAAAGCTCTCTACGAAAACAACACAGTGAACATAAAAATAGGATATAAAATAGGGAAGAGACTCCAAACATCAAAAGGCCTATTACAAGGATACTCTACATCCCCAACACTATTCAAAATATACCTCGAACAAACATTAAAAAAATGTAAGCAAAAATGTAGTGGAATGGGAGTCCCAACACTAGAAGATTACTTATATACTCTAAGTTTCGCAGACGACCAAATAATCATAGCGCCAGATGAGGAAGACCTCAGTTATATGGTAAGAAAACTGAAAGAAGAATACACTAAAGCAGGATTAGCAATAAACTTTGATAAAACTGAATATCTAACAACAAAGGAGGGAAACGTGGAGAATCTAGAAGTCGATAACGAAACAATAATCATAGGAACCGATAGATTTAAATATTTAGGAAATATCATTTCAAAAAACGCAACATCAGAAGAAGAGATTAAAGCTAGATTGGGACAGACGCGGACATGCATAAGACAATTAAATTCGATCCTGTGGGGCAAGCACATTACAAATAGAAACAAAGCACGCATATACAAATCAATAATACAAAGCATAATGACATATGGGTCAGAAACATGGAAGATCAACAAAAGAAATAAATCTAAAATTAACGCAGTAGAAATGGAGTATTGGAGAAGATGTTGTAGAGTGACACGTATGGAGAGAATAACAAATGAAGAAATAAGAAGCAGAATGAACATCAAAGAGAACGCAATAAACACCATTGAAGAAAAACGATTAAAATGGTATGGACACATAAGACGGAGCGAAGATAATAGGTGGATAAAGAAAATAACGGAGTGGAGCCCTATAGGGAGAAGAAAAAGAGGAAGACCCAGACGATCGTGGAGAGACGATGTTGACGAGGCTATGGAGGACAGGGGTCTAACAGATGGAGACTGGGAAGATAGAAACGGATGGAATCAAAGGCTGAGAGAAGGAAGGCAGCGTCAGCTGTAGAAAATCCTTTATATATATAGAAACCACCCGAATTCATGAAAAATCAAAACTTTGGCATCGCACATCAACTGTAGGGCCCACAAAGCTCGCAGAGTTCAAGTTATTATCGAAAGCTGTGCATTTATTGAGCTACAGCATCGACCCTATAGCCCTGTGACTTTCCTTGTTCAAACATCTGAAGAAAAATTTCGGAGCCGAAAATATTCCTTAAATGATGAGTTGACAAGCCTCGTTTTTTTTTAAGACCCAAACCAAAGAATTTTTTTGGATGAAATGAATGGTAATTATGTAGAAACATATATTTTAAGCTCTGCGGTTTTTTTTTTCATAGCTAAGTACATATCATAAAAACTCGGCCAAGTTCAAGTCCGACTTGCGCAATTAGTGATTGCTTAATTTTATTTTTCCGATCTTTGATTTTGATATACCAGATAAATTATTACAGGTGATAATAATATTTTTTCGAAATTTTTGATTAGTACTCTTTTGATAATTTTAAAAATATATATTTTTGAATTCGTGTTTTCACAAGCTTTGATTTGACATCCCACGCGATTACCTTGGAAATTGTTTTTTCACTTCCTATTTCACCCCGCAAAACTAACCCCTTAACATTAACATTAACATTTAACTTTCAAGACTACACGGCTGTGATTGGGCCAGCAATTCCTATATTTGTGACAAATTTCAACTTTCTATGTCAAATAGTTTCGGAGAAAATCGACTGTGACAGACCAATGTAATTTCATAAGTGTGCCGTTTTTAAATTTTGATATGAAACACTAAAAAACAGCCTTGTATTTCGTATATATCCTGTTTTTCATCTTTCGAAGAATTTATACTTCACACTTAGTTTTAACTTACTGCTATCAAATTCCAGCAAAGTAAGAAAAAGTATTTTTCTTCCTTAATTTTCAGAATAACACGATGAAATATATATATATATATATATATATATATATATATATATATATATATATATATATATATATATATATATATATATATATATATATATATATATATATATATATATATATATATATATATATATATATATATATATATATATATATATATATATATGTGCGTGAAAATTCTAACACCATAAATCGTAACACCTTTGTTCGTACCAGGAACAGATGCAAAGAAATTATCGACGAAACCACGGTCAACGGATTAGAAACAAACTTCTCGCTTGTCCCAACAATTCCAAGTCCTTTAGGTCAGTCGCTTAGGCAGTTAGTCAAAATTTCATCAAATCCACCATACCACCACTCACACGGGCAGATAATTCTATTGCAACGACACCTGTTGAGAAAGCGAACTTGTTGGCTGAACTTTTTGCTTCACATTCTACTGTCGATTTCCAAGGAAAAACACCACCTAATATTCCCATAGTGCAGTCAAGGATGCCCGATATTGTCTTCAGGCAGCGTATCATAAAACGTATTTTGATGAAGCTAGACACCAAAAAGGCTTCTGGCGCTGACGGAATACCTGCCATAGTTCTCAAAAACTGTGCGAAGGAACTAACACCAGTTTTCTGTAGACTTTTCAACCTATCTTACAGAAAGGGAATATTTCCTTCCTGCTGGAAACGTGCTACCGTTCAGCCAATACCTAAAAAAGGCAAGAAGACCTTGCCAAATAACTACCGACCAATCGCACTGCTTTCAATAATATCGAAAGTCATGGAAAAGGCTATCAATCAGCATCTTCTAACATATATTGAAGGATTCAACATTATTAGCGATCACCAATATGGCTTTCGTAAAAATAGACCAACAAGAGATCTCCTGACTTATGTAACACATGTTTGAAACAACGCAATTGAACACCTCGGAGAATCTCGAGCGGTTGCTCTTGACATATCCAAGGCATTCGACCGTGTTTGGCACGATGGGCTGTTGGCTAAGCTACGTTCTTATGGTATGTCTGAAAAGTTCTGTTTGTGGCTCTCATGTTTCCTCAGAGAGCGTTCTTTGCGAGTGGCAGTCGACGGATTTCTTTCTAACACCTTCACTATCAACGCCGGTGTACCCCAAGGCTCCATACTGTCTCCTAATCTCTTTCTCATTTATAGTAACGATCTGGTGGAAAAGACCGAGAATCCCTTCTACAGCTTTGCAGATGACAGTACACTTATCTCTTCATTCACTTTGAACGTTCGAACATCGGCTACTTAGACGAATATCCGCAGACAGCAGGAAGTCATTCAACTTAACAAAGACCTGGAAGAAATTCTATCTTGGGGTGACAGTAACCAAGTGGAATTTAACGCTACAAAAACCCAGGCGGCAGTTTTTTCTAAAAAAAAAGAAATCTATAAATGATATCATTTCAGGAGAAGAACGCGAAATAACTCTCCAACGTCTCGAATGATATCATTTCAGGAGAAGAACGCGAAATGGATGGGAAATTTTGTACACTTTCCATAATATTATAAGAATTTTTCTGGTCTTAGTTGTCATAGTTAACAAATTTTAATCAAACTTACTAAGAGTCAAATATATAAGGGATCTAAGTTGAAAGGTAGGGGTTATTTTGATAATATCATGATATAAATCTATTTCGGTAATCTTGGAATCGAGCAAAAATCTTTCAATGTTTTCAATTTTAACGGAAAAAATATCTAGAAGAAAAAACCGGTTTCCACTTTTAAATGAAAAACGACATCATACTTCATCATATATTTTATTTTATTTCATTTTCTTTAAGAATTCAATAACATCCTAACATTGTGAAACCTCATTCATTAAAATCAGTTCCGGTTAAGTAGTTCAGGTTTTAGGTACAAATTTTTGGAAACTGACAGTAAATGCTGATTGTTTGTTAACAGGATACCAAAACTCGCGCTGATTAATCTGTTTCTGACCTGCCTTTTCCCTGGAATTTTAACAGAACTTGTAGTTTTTGAGTAATACCTCTTAAGCTGAAGGGTTTGATTAAATTTTGTATAGTTTTAATAGTATTATGAGAATTTTTCCTTGTTTTTAGTCAGAAAATGAAAATATTTTAAACATATAAGTGGTACAACGAGACGTGGGCGGCGGTTAGAGGAGTTGCTTCGAATATACAGTGTTGTGTCTTTTCAGGGTTCTTAAAACCAAAGACTGCTTAACGTTTTTTTGTAGGATTAACATCTCACCATAAATTCTTAGAACTTAAAATATTGGATTGTAATGTTTGGGTTAAGTTATTATTTAGTGAGAGAAAGTCAAATTCATTATATATTTTTAGGACAGGATATCGGCAAGTAATGGATAAATCACTTTAGGATTTTTAAAATTTAATGATACATTTTATAAAACAATATTATTACAGCAAAAACAACAAATTCCTTTCAAATATTTAAACCAATTACAGGGCGCCCCACATGTATGGAATAATGATTCCACAGCATTTATTAATTAGTGTATTAAAAGAATGTTTAAATAAAAGTTATAGGGTATTACGGCGCACATGCTGAAGTTGACAATAAAATGTTTTGAATTGTCAGTTCGAAGAAATTACGCCATTTAAATTTTTTTAAATGGAAAGCCCTGTATATTATTTTATTTTTGAGTCCTACTATAAATTCTAGATATTATTTGTCCAACATATCATATGTCTAAATTGAACTATTTTGAAATCAATAATATTTGAAATTAAGGAGATCAAATTAAAGAAAAAAAAATAAGCTGGCTTGTGTCAAAGATTTACTGTCAGGTAACGACTTAACGCGTCAAAAAATGATTTATTGACGAAAATGTTTATTGCTGCATTTTGTGAAACTGCAATTTGAGCGTACTATCATAATGGTACATTTAACAGAAACTGAAAGAATCACTTTGTTAAAGATGGTTGGTTACGGAGACACAACAGGAGGTGTGTGATCTTTGTAACGCAGAATATCCGAATCGAGAACCCATTACCCAATTCGTAGTTAGCAAAACATTAAAGTGATTTAGACAATCAGGTCATGTTAAGGATCGTTCTAAATCTGGTCCTCCAAAAGTCAAAACAAGTGATGATAAAAAGTTAGATGTTTTATTGGAAATTACAGAAAATCCCCCTACAGCCACTCGTCAGCTTTGCCTAGAACACAACATAAGTAACGGTACCTTAAGTCGTGTACTGAAAGAAAAATTGAATCCAAACAAACCCATTCTATTGTAAGAATTATCTGAAGATGACTACGATAGACGCGTTGAATTTTGCGAGGTCAAGATCGAACGAATCAATAATGATCCTAACCTAATTCATAATATTGTTTTTTCTGACGAGGGCACATTTTGTCTTCACCGAAGAGTTAACAGGCATAACTGCCGGTACCGATCTACTGAGAATCTCCACTGGATAATCGACAGCCATTCTCAAAGACCACAAAAGATAAACGTGTGGGCATCATATCATTGGTTACTCCAAGAGCAAGTTATTCCAACTTGTGCAGGTCTTTTTCTCGGTGAAAATAATTTGGATACCCCTAACACGAATCTGTGAAACTGTGGTATCAACAGGACGGAGCACCTCCTCACTATGAAATCAATGTTCGTAGATAATCGATGGATAGGCAGGAGAGGTGCTGTAGAATGGCCTGCAAGGAGTCCCGATCTTACGCCACTCGACTTTTTTTATGGGAATCATTTGAAAACCAAAGTTTACCGTAGTCTACCTGAAACTGTAGAAGATTTAAGAATTCAATATGAAGTAGCACAGGTCACCCCGAATTCTCTGCCAAACTCTGTTCAGGCTTTTTATGACAGATTGGGCCATTACCTCGCTGTTAACGGTAGACATTTTGAGCAATTGTTACCTTAAAAATAAACCTAGAGTATTTATTAATAGTTGTTTGTCTTTTTAGTGCTCCGTACGGAACACTTATAAGATCACTTCGGTGTATGTCTGTCTGTTTGTCCGTCTGTCTGTCTGTCACACCCGATTTTCTCCGAAACTATTTGACATAGAAAGTTGAAATTTGGTACTAATATAGGAATTGATGGCCTCATCAAAGCCATGTAGTTTTGAAAGTTAAATTTTGAATTAACGGGTTAGTTTTAACGGATGAAATCGAAAGTGAAAAAAAAAATTTTTACTAGGTCATCGAGTGTGGTGTCAAATGAAAGCTTGTGAAAACACGAATAAAAAATATATATAATGTAATACTTGCGCACACTTTTCTTTGTATTATTTTCTCGAAAAGTACTTATCAAAAAATTTTAAAAAAATTCTGGAATATTCTCCACGGGATGTAGATTGAACGAAAATTATCACGAGAGCATTACCTTTAATAATTTATCTGGTATATAAAAAAAAACAAAAATTTCAAGGTCATCAATTTTCAGTAAAGACTGGAAACAAACTTTGTTGAAAACTCATTTGGGGTGTGTTTTGTGAAGTCACTGATCGATCATTTTTTACCTCCGTTACAAAATTTTTTATTTTAAAAGAAAGCAATCAACGTACTGAACACTAATTGCGCAAATTCTACTTGCACTTGACCGGTCATTTATTTATTTTAAATTTCAAATGATAATAATTCCAAAACAGTTCAATTTAGATATATGGTATGTTGTACAAATAATATCTAGAATTTTTAGTAGGACTCAAAAATAAAATAATGTACAGGGATTTCCATCTAAAAAAAATCAAGATGACGTAATTTCTTCGAAGTGACAGTTCAAAACATTTTATTTTCAACGTCGGCATATGTGCCGTATAACACCCTCTAACTTTTATTTAAACATTTTTTTGATACACTTATTAATCAATGCTGTGGAATCATTATTCCATACATATTGGGAACCCTGTATAGTTTAAATGCTTTGTTATTAAGTCATAAAATTTTTACTTTTGAAGTTATAAATTTAACTCTTTCTAGGCAAATGCAGTTCTATCTCGGCGCCTCGAGGCGTGGCTCACAGCAACGCGAACAACGGGCGGCGTCTCGGTGAGCGTCGCAACGCTGTGCGCGTCAGGGTCATCAGCCTTCGAGACGCGTTCCACTTTTGGGCCCCAAACTGTAATAACGGGGACTTAGAGCAAAGATCAAGCGTTCGTTGGAGAAGCGATATCTTTTACCAACGAATATTGCCTTGAGTTAGGACCAAATATATTGTTTTACCTTGGTGGGCCAAATAAAATAAAACTATGTCTACTATGTGTTTACTTCACGTTAGAGACATAGCATTAGTAAAAGAAAAATATAAGAGACGAAGTGACGGAGAACAACGTTTTTAAAATACTGTCATAAGCGAAAAGAGGCCTAAATTTACTTCCCGAACAAAAAGGTTATAAAAATTTATGCCAGCCCTGAAAATAAGTATTTTAACATAGGATCTGTGTACTGAATTTCACTATAAATATTGTTTCCCCTAAACAATAGTGTAAGTATATAAAAATCTTTTTTTCATTCAACAGGTATTTTATTACTATTTGAGCGACAATTTGTTGACACTTAAAACAGAGTTAGTTTGTGCATTCGTAAGTTAGCAAATCTCTCTAAATTGAATCATTTTAAATTTCCGCTTTGAACTGGAGATTTTACCCTTTTCTGTATCCTAAGAATCGAAGCGAGGATGTCGTAATACCCGTCAATGTTGTCCAAGTGCTGAAACATACCTTTTTGTATATCACGGCACCTTCTTAGGCAACGCAGTAGTGCTGCCACGGATGTTATGGTATTTCTGCAACAACTACTACCTATATATGTGGCCAAGCCAAATATACTTAAATAAATTAATAAATAAGTATACCTACCGACCTGCCGGGATTGGAACCCGAGACGTCTGCACCATGAGCAAGCCACAGGTCGCCACATGCTACGATGATTTAAAAATAAATTAACTTACGGCTCAGCAAATATATATATATATATATATATATATATATATATATATATATATATATATATATATATATATATATATATATATATGATACATTATAATTCCGGGTTTTAATCCGTTCGTCTAACAATGAATTTTCACGGCATTTTGCCAAAATTTCATTTGGCATTTTGAAGTGCTCCCGCAGCTGCTGCTCGATACTGTGATCTTGCTGCTGCTGCTCGAAGCCCGCGCGGCGGTATTCTATTCCTAAAACAATCACACACTCGGAGATTTTTTGCTTATTTTTACATTTTAGTATTCCTAGAACAAGAAAAACATTTCCGTCGGTCTATCTGTCGGTCTTTTGGCCCGATAACTTTCAAACAAAATAAGATATTAATTTTAAATTTGGTACATACATATATAATAAAGAGATGAAGCCTATAGTTTTTGAACGACATCGGTTAAGATGAGGAGGCTGAAAGGGGTGAGTGGTAGTAACATGGTAATGTTTCCTTGCATTTTGTTTAGATAAAAAACAAATATTATGCATAGATATACTCGTATATAGTAAAACATAAAAGGGGACAAAGGGGTGGAGAAAGGAGATATAAGTGTGACTTGGTATTCATCATATTATAGGTGTTTTTCGGGGTTATTTCGAACAGAGAATCATTACATATTTATTTCATTATTTTCATTGTTAACATGCGAAGAGGGTAAGAGGGGGGTTTTGTATCGATTCAATAGTATTATGAAAATCTTTCCGGGTTCTTACATAGAATATTAATTATTATAAAGTATTAAGTTGGGAATGTGGTATCTTTGGCACAGTGATACCACTCAGTATATATCACCACTACACCAAACATTATATTTTTGCACTGGACGCGCGTTCCGCTAACCATGTTAGCTTCGTCAGGAGCGATGATTGACTAAAGCTAAACTACAAATCTACCTTATTTATACTTAGCCTAACCCTTGAATTACTCAAGCGGAACTAATGACATAGGCAAGGCCGTCAGTTCCGGTCAAGTAACCAGTATAGGGGATTATAAGGAATAGGCACTCTGTCTTTATTTAAACTATTTTTACATTTTATGATTTCCATACTTTCGTATGCGTTCAACAATCTCCTATATTAATTATGAAAAGATAATAAGAAATCCATTACCGAGAATGATATCAGAAGTTAAAAATTCTTTATAAAAATGTAAGAACCTTGTCTCCGATTCGCTAAAATTTAAATTAAATGTGAGTAATCCACAAACCTGGAAAAGCAATGCGACCCACTGTTTCATCGGTCGGATCACCCACATATTTAATATCCAAATGGTTATCAAAAGAACTTGAGAATTTACCATTAAATAGTTTCGCAGTGAAGAATTCGTTAGAATTCATTAATAAAACAAAAAATCTAGTTTTCAATGAAGGTGAAGTCTTAATTTCTTTTGATGTTAGTTCTTTGTTCCCAAATGTGCCAATTCCACAAACTTTACAATATCTCGAAGAATGACTTAGAATGAATGACTTTGAAGACGAAATTATTCGTGAATATTTAACATTATCTAAACTTTGTATGGAACAAAATTATTTCCAATATAACAATCAATTTTATGTTCAGAAAGAAGGAACAGCTATGGGTAATTGCTTATCACCTTTCATAGCCAATTTATTCATGAGTAAGTTTGAAATCGAAGCCAGTCAAGAATTCGATTATTTCCCAAGGGTATGGTACAGGTATGTGGATGATATTTTCGCGATTTTTGATACAAAGAAAGCAAATATTGATGATTTTGTTTCTAAGTTAAATAGCCAGTATGATTCCATTAAATTCACTTACGAAGTTGAAAACAAAGGACAATTGCCTTTTCTAGATATTTTAATTATTAAAAATAATAATAGATTAGAATTTGATATCTATAGGAAGGACACAGTAACAGATAGATATATTCCTAATGATTCATTTCATTGCAAACAACATAAATTAGCCTCATTACATTTTTTAGTTCATCGTTTGGTCACTTTCCCTCTGAATAGAGTAAACTTTAATAAAGAAAGGAATCGTATTAGAAATATATCACTAGAGTTAATGGTTATGACGATGACTTAGTAAATAAGCTAATAAATAGACATAAGTTTAGGTTAAATATTCAGAATTCCACCTTTTTTACACGCGAAGAAAATAATACCAAGTATGTCTCCATACCATATAATCCACAATATAGCAAGGGACTCAATAAGGTATATAATAAGGTAGGCCTCACCTTAGTCTATAAGTCATCAGACGATCTGAGGAATATCTTAGGAAATCCCAAAGATAAGATTCCTAATTGTGAGAAAAGTGGAATTTATGAAATTAGTTGTAATGATTGTGACAAAAAGTATGTTGGGCAAACTAAAAGGTCAATTAAAACATGATTTAACGAACATTTAGCACACTTAAAATACAGTAGAACAGAAAAGTCTAGCATTGCCGAACATGCCCTTGAAGCTGATCATACTGTAACATTAGATAATCTAATATTAATAAAAAATGTTTCTGATAGGAGATTGTTGAACACATACGAAAGTATGGAAATCATAAAATGTAAAAATAGTTTAAATAAAGACAGAGGGCCTATTCCTTATAGTCCCCTCTACTGGTTACTTGACCGGAACTGACGGCCTTGCCTTAGTTCCGCTTGAGTAATTCAAGGGTTAGGCTAAGTATAAATAGGGTAGATTTGTAGTTTAGCTTTAGTCAATCATCGCTCCTGATGAAGCTAACATGGTTAGCGAAACGCGCGTCGAGTGCAAAAATAAAGTGTTTGGTGTAGTGGTGATATATACTGAGTAGTATTATAAAGTATGTTTTTTATATTATTATTATTAGATGAACGGGATGAGGTGGAGGATTAGAAAGATAGTCGCGTATATATCATATTATACTTCTATTTCAGGGTTCTTCTTTGTCCATTATTTATCTTAACAGTAATAATGTACAGAGAAGATTGAGATCTGATTACAGAGTAACCTAAAAAAATGTTTAGTTGAGTATAGAACAAGTTTTAGAAATATTAACAGTTAAGTTGGCGGAAACGAACTTGCGCCATAGCAATTACATTATTATACTTCCGTTTAGCATCCTTAGACACAGACTTAAGAACAGCCCTTGATAGGAAACAGCATACGGGTATCGTGTCCCTGGATCTAAGCAATGCTTCTGATATCACAAATGGAATTTGCATCCTAAACCAACTGAATGAAATGGGTATTACTGGAGCCCTCCCGAAATTCATAAAAAACTTTTTATCCCCAAGAACATTTCAAGTCAGAGCGAATGGCATAATGTCTGACACATTGGAGTTCCCCACGGCTCGGTATTAAGTCCATCTCTCTTCAACATAGCTATCTTGCCTATCACTCATCTCATCTCTTCCCCTATAAAATTCAAAATGTTTGCTGACGACTTACTTATTTATTCCTCATCCAGAGAAATTACAAGAATTGCAGATCACAATCAATACCCTAAATTCGTGGGCCACCAATAATGGCTTCGTATTTCCTCCAGCAAAATCGAATGCAGTCCACTTTTGTAGGATCAGAAATGTCCAAAAATGAACGTATTACACATTAACAACAGGGACATCCCCATAATAAGCTCCACCAATATTCTCGGGATAAATTGCGATAGCAGTCTCCCTTATATCAAGAAACTAAAAGACCGTATAATGCAAGATCTCAATATTCTAAGAATGCTTGCAAACACTAAATGGGGAGCGGATTTCACCTCTCTAATAAATTTATATAAGTCCTTGATCCTTTCGAGGCTCCAATATGGGGACTTCATTTATAATGCGGCCAGCCATTCTGCAAAGAAATTATTGGACACTATACAAAACCAAGCTCTGCAAGTTGCAACTGGAGCACTCAGAACTTCTCCAATATCGAACCTTCAGTGCGTATTCCCTCTCTCCATCTCGTAAGACAATTTTCTCTTATGAAATTTTATTCATCCTCACTTTAACGCCCACATTCCAAACTTTCGTTGGATCTATTCCAAGTTCATCGCGCCAATTATTCCTCTCCTTCCAAATCCATTCCTAGCAGAATAAAAAATTACCTGACATTACATGGACTCAACCTACCAACCTTCAACTACCCACTATACACTACGTTTTCTCCTTGGTTATCACCTACCCCACTTATTGACTTTCAGCAAAAATGACTTTATCGGCTTTGAAGTAAACCAACTTTTCAGACAAAGATTTCTTACTCTATACTCGAATTACTCCATAATATTTTGCTAACGGGAACTACTGTACTCGTGAAAAAATTACACATTAGGCAACGAAAAACATAATTTTTTACTTTAAACTCTATAGTAAATAATATCGCAAGAATAATAATCTAACCATATATCATAAGAAAGTTTTTATTTTTATTTACAGATTTCAAGTTTTTTTTAAAAATAAATGCAATTTTTTATATCTGTATCGTCCAAATTTGAATTTTATTCATTAACGTAAGCACGTATTTCGTTAGCAGTAAGTGTATGGTTTGTTCAATGTGATTTTAAAAGGGAGGTAGTTTTTCAATCATTAAATACATATATTTTTTAATTATTCAACCAAGATAAATTTGTAACTTCTTACTATATTTAGTCAGAAAAAGAAACACTCGAATTCATTTAGAACAAAACTTTGCTTACTACATTCAAAACTGATTTCTATTGACTTAAAAGTAACGTCAACTCTTTTGACTTTAATAAGCTACAAAAAGAACTAAGCAATGTTGAATATCGTGTTGATGTGGCCGAGAATGATATAGAAGTTTTGAAAAAGGAAAACGATAGTCTAAAAAAAGAAAATGTGGCTTTGCAGAATTACTCTCGTAAGGCGTATGTTATAATAACCAGTATTCCTGTAAGTCCATATGATGATGTGGGAAAAATATATAATAGTTTATTATCCATAGAATTCCTGCGCGTATCGGAACAAGTGTCAAATCTTTAGTTAGTTTGTTAGTAGACAAGAAAAGGAGCAGTGGTTGACAGATCTTTTGAAATTTTATGAAACTGACAAGAGTGGTGTGTATATCTCTACTACAGTCATCAACAAACACCTTGACGAGGGGCAGGTATTGACACATCAACATCCTGCCCCGGCGATACTCAACCTTTACAGGAACACTAGGAAGCTGGCTGTTGAAAGGAGATATGGTGTGCGGGTGCGAGCGACAGGTGGATAAACACCGAAGTGATCTTATAGGTATTCCGTACGCTACACTAAAAAATAGGCATATTTAGTAGCCGCTTTACAGTTACAACATATTCTCTATGACATGAGAGCAGCCATTTCGCACAGGTAAGTTTCTATAAAAAGAAGCCACAACATCTAAAGGAAAACCTCAGGGGTCTAAAATTTTCCACAGATAATAAGTAGAAAGCCGTCATTTTGAAGGCGCCAACAAACTCGAGAAATGTTAGACTTAGTATTAGTTCAGATGGTAGTCAAATAGAATTTTTTTAAATATGAGTTTCTTTCGGGAGTTAAGGCCGTGTTCTCCAGGTATTAACTTCCTGGCGTTTCATGGACACTGAGGTTAACATTTTCAAAGGCGATGTGGCATTTTTTTTGTTGTTGAATTTCCCGAATTTTCTTTCATAGCAAAGTATATATCTTAATGGAAAATAAGGAAAACTTTATTTCAACAAACCCGGATGTTGTCTCGCTTGATGACAATTTTAAAAATGTTCACCTTAATAAAATTTAGATGTCAACACCATATTAAAAGGTAATGATTCTTACCTAAACGACTTATTAATATTAATAAATTCTTTTGTTACGTCAAATCCGTTTCACCAAAGCGCATTATCATTTCCAAGAGTAGCATTGAAAATCAAAAACACCAGAACGCTTTTATTTATGGACAATAAAATATAAATTATAACATTTTTACGTCTCCAAAACGAGCATTGCTTGCTGTAGTACGTATATATTTATTTGACTGTTTATTTTATCGTTTGTGTTTATTGTTTCATAATTTTAACTATTGTTTATGAAATTATAGTGATTAGTGATAATAAATGAAAGAAATCTATATGTATAATGTCCTCCAAAAAGTTTGTCTGCCATCATTTTTTCTTTTATTAGGAGTTATACATGCTTTTGAGTCAACAAAAATTAAAAAAAAACCTTCCCGAAGGTAGTCACGTGACTTTTTTCCATTAAAAGAGATTCTTGTTACAATTTCGAAAAGCTTCATAAAGAAAAGAAGCTTTGATAGGACACTTCCACGGGTTCTAGAGCTTACAGGTGGTGCTGACGTTTTGCCGACCAACTCACCGGCTTCTTCAGATCTTGTTCCTAGAACTGGCTTCGTCAGAATCTACCGCGAAACTGATTTAATTTAGCTTGCACACGCTATTTATATTAACGGATCGGGGTGGAGGTTGGGCCTTCATGGTTGATCTGCTGCCTGATTGGTGAGACGAAAACAGCAGTGTCACGATTAAGGTTGTTCGGATGTTCACATATGTCGATGAACTCCCAAATTTTCCTAGGAAGAAAAAACCAATTGGTTGCAAGGATCTCCTATTGGTCAAGGAGAATCTGCCCTAACGGAAAGCTATAATTTTCCCTTAGTTACTTGGATAAAGGACTAAAGATGTGTTCTCGTATTTGCTGAACCTAGCCCAGCTGATGAGCCGTGATACGACGAAACGCGTCTTGGGATGGTTCAGCAAATACGAAGAACACTTTGGTAACTTCTAAAAATACGATTTTTTTCGTTTTTAGTTATACCAATACTGCCAGAATCTGCCCTTTTATGTCCTTCAGGACTAGTACATATCTTTCTGCTCCTTTCGCCGATATAGGTTTTACCACATGGGAGACTCCTAGATTTTTAAGGGGAATTTTATCTTTGACAAATCTACTATATTATAAGAATTTAACATAGAATATGTAAAGAATTGTGTAATTATTTCACGTTTCTGCAGAATTTTCGAAATGCAATCTATGACATTTTTA
This sequence comes from Pachyrhynchus sulphureomaculatus, assembly GCA_019049505.1. Lineage (NCBI taxonomy): Eukaryota > Metazoa > Arthropoda > Insecta > Coleoptera > Curculionidae > Pachyrhynchus > Pachyrhynchus sulphureomaculatus. The sequence goes on along the minus strand of CM032452.1, from coordinate 70,136,773 downwards.
ATGTATGCCAAAACTACAATCCCTAGAGACTTACCTATTTACCTTCTAGTTTTAGGAGCCTTTTGGAAGGATATATGTTTTTGAATGGAGTTTTTTGTATCTTGGGATTGGAAATTTTTTGATCAAATAAGAAAGTTTTAGTTCTGATTGTGGCTGAGACAGTGATACAGCTGAACAAACACGGGAGGTGATGATTGAGTGTTTTTGAGCTAGAGAGGATGCATTTAAATATCGCTACGTATGAGTAAGGTTTCCGTATACTGAGTCATGTTCTTTTATTGTAGTTGATATCCAGTTTTCATACATACACCGTATTATACGAACAGGGAATTTTACATATACCTTCAGTTTGTTAAAGTATTTGATTTCTAGGGGATCTCAAGCAATCTCCAATATTCTTACTAGTATTAAAGATTATGCGAATGCTGGGTCTTTTAACTCACAGCAATGCAGATAAATAAGCCAATTATTTAAAATATTGGACAATGCTTAAGATCACCAAAATACACTATTCTTCTACAAACTGAAAGTGTATGCAAAAATTCCCTGTTCGTGTGGTACAGTGTATGTAGAGAAAAATAAACGATGAGAGATGATGAAGAAGAAATAATTTGTACAGTCAGTTGAATATCAACATTCTGCATTTTAAGAGGAACCAAATTTCTTGCTTCAATTTCCAATTTTGATACACAAACGTTTAGGGAATCAATCGAAATTTACAAACGTCCTAACAACATTAATAGAGATTCGGGTTAATTCAGATTAGCATCACACGTGGAACACGAGAGATGGTTCGGTAAACATCGGTAGACTTATGCTCCTGCGAGATCATTTAGTGTTCCAATCTCGAAGAGTAAAGTTGGTTACAAGATCTAATCCCATAAAGCATGTTGAAAATGATTTCGTTTTAAATTTTTATCATTTTAACTTCCTTTAAATCGCAAGAAAAACGATGTATTGTATTTGATAACTGCAAGTGCATTTATCGTTTTTAATTTTGCTATAGAAAGTGTCCGAAAAAAATACATTTTTAAAAAAAATGTTTTAAAATATTTCACAAACGTTTATAAATGTTGACTCGATTATAAAAGAATAATGCACACAAATATATATATATATATATATATATATATATATATATATATATATATATATATATATATATATATATATATATATACATATATATATATAACAAGGATTTTCTACGTCTTCCTTCTCTCAGCCTTTGATTCCATCCGTTTCTATCTTCCCAGTCTCCATCTGTTAGACCCCTGTCCTCCATAGCCTCGTCCACATCGTCTCTCCCACGATCGTCTGGGTCTTCCTCTTTTTCTTCTCCCTATAGGGCTCCACTCCGTTATTTTCTTTGTCCACCTTCCTTCGTCTTATGTGTCCATACCATTTTAATCGTTTTTCTTCAACGGTATTTATTGCGTTCTCTTTGATGTTCATTCTGCTTCTTATTTCTTCATTGGTTATTCTCTACATACGTGTCACTCTACAACATCTTCTCCAATACTCCATCTCTACCGCGTTAATTTTAGATTTATCTCTTTTGTTGATCGTCCATGTTTCTGACCCGTATGTCATTATGCTTTGTATTATTGATTTGTATATGCGTGTTTTGTTTCTCCTTGTAATGTGCTTGTCCCACAGGATCGAATTTAATTGTCTTATGCATGTTCGCGTTTATCCTAATCTAGCTTTAATCTCTTCTTCTGATGTTGCGTTTTTTGAAATGATGGTTCCTAGATATTTAAATCTATCGGTTCCTTTGATTATTGTTTCGTTATCTACTTCTAGATTATCCACGTTTCCCTCCTTTGTTGTTAGATATTCCGTTTTATCAAAGTTTATTACTAATCCCGCTTTAGTGTATTCTTCTTTCAGGTTTCTTACCATATAACTGAGGTCTTCCTCATCTTGCGCTATAATTACTTGGTGTATATAAGTAATCTTCTCATGTTGGGACTCCCATTCCACTACATTTTTGCTTCCATTTTTTTAATGTTTGTTCGAGGTATATTTTGAATAGTGTTGGGGATGTAGAGCATCCTTGTAATACGCCTTTTGATGTTTGGAGTCTCTTCCCTATTTTATGTCCTATTTTTATGTTCACTGTGTTGTTTTCGTAGAGAGCTTTTACTGCGTATATTAATTCTTTGTCAATGCCTATTTCTTTCATTGCGTTCCATAATCTTTGTCTTGGTACTGAGTCATAGGCCTTTCTTATGTCTATGAAGGCTAGATGAACTTCTCTATTCTTTGCCAGTTTTTTTTTCCATTGTTTGTTTTATAGTGTATATGTGGTCTATACATGATTTTCCGGCCGAAAAGCCTGCTTGGTCTTCTCCAATTTTTTAATGCACACTAATTAGACAGATAAATTTTGTTAGAAATTTATGCTGCTATGCCGTGCAGATTTCTGCGTAGACGTCTGTAACCAAATTTCTCTCATCAGATGAGTCTTTCTAAAGCCGCATTTTTCGTGCCATTCCCCTTTGGCCTTGAATTCTACCGTGTAGTATCAGGCGTTGAAAGCTATAACGTTCCCCACGAATAATATGACCCAAGTATGAAACCTTTTTCCTTTTTATGTTCTCGAATAATTCGCGATCTTCCAGATTGGCTCTATTGATTATCCCCTCATTCCTCACTCTACCAACCCAAGATACTCTCAGCATTCTTCTGAGTATCCACATTTCAAATGCATCCAGTTTGTTAATAGATGATACTTTCAATGTCCATGTTTCAATACCATACAAAAAAACGGACCATACATAGCACTTAACCATCCGGTACCTGAATTGTAGGTTCAGGTTTTTATTATAAAGGAATTTGCGTAACTTGATGAAAGTTGCTCTTGCCTGCTCAACTCTGGCTTTAATTTCCATGTCCGGATCCCATTTGTCATTCACAAAGCATCCCAGGTATTTAAACTCGAAAGAAAATTCATTATGCACAACAGCATTATAATCGATGAAAACAGTCAGAATAATTTTCGTTTTTGACTGAAATCGACGAGATTTTTTTTTGTTTTGCCACATTTGGAAAATGTCATTCGCTTGAATAATTTCTTGTACTCGTATACCCACGTCTTGTCACCAGTAAATAAGTTGAGAATCATCTTTTAGCAAATTCAATCCGTTGACTTTTTTTTAACAAATTTAGCCCTGTTGGAACAAGTCTAGCAACAACATGTTTTAAACTCAAATCTTCACGTAAAAGGCTCTGAACGGATCAAAATGATCTCTTCTGCTATCTATCATTCATATCAATATCATTCATATCAATTTCTTGTTTTCTTTAAGCATTGTTTTGATTTTGACGTTTTCATTATTTAACGATGTTGATAGTACTCTAGGAACTGGATCGTCTTTTCCTAAGTCACGACAATTCTCAAACATCGAATATCACTTATTTGTCATTATTTTCGATAAAGCATGATCACCATAACACTTTAGTAACATTTTTAGTGAAATAAAACCATTAATTTTATTTCTGAAAGAGAGTTTAACACAAAGTCGCTATTCAATTTCTATTTGAGATCGAAGAATAGCAAAAAGTTAACGTAAACAAAGCGCTGTCGCGAAAGGCGTAAAAAAAGCCTAATACTGTTTCTGCTATGGCTGCATTGCGTTATCTAGAATTTGTCCTTTTGCCTTTATGATAACGAAAACACTTAGTTAGATCAGGTAATTTGCTTTGATCTCATACAAGACATGTAAGAGACATGGAGACGAACAGAATATTGGATGCTAGTTAATCCACTTTCTATCGAGCGTCCAAATTTACAAAAAAGCAACCGATTTTAAATTCTCATGAATCTCATGTAGAAGCTAGTGTTCGATTAATACTATTTTTTCAAGAATGGCGGAATGGCTTACTACAGGGTCTACTACTACTTCTGCAACTGAAAAGAAAAAATAATGCCTCAAGCTATTAAATAATAGAATATAAGATATGAATGAGATATTCTTCAGTGTTTTGTCATTATTTGTGGTACATGGTCATTGTTAAAAACGATTTAAGATTTAATATTGTTGAAACAGACTTGCAATAAAAATGGCCAAAAAGAAACTTTAAGCTATAATATTTAAAAGGTAACTTACCCAGTGTTGGCTAATAGTGGAACGAAAAGTAGATTGCTGCGAAAGTTTTTAACTAGAGTAATTGAAAGTTGGGAGTATTATTTTCGTGAAGTTTAACTCTTTTTAAGTTAAACGACATTGACAAATGAAAAAGAAATTAACTAGTTTGATTTATACATTGCTTGAAAAAGTTGTGAAAAATGGAATTGTTTCGTTCACAAGTTCGAACGATGATTTTGAACAATTTTCTGTGTGGGTTAACTCAACAACAATGCACTAATATAAATAACCTGAATCTAGCTGTCGGGGAGAAAGCACCATTAAATGACACTGTTTACAAATGGTTTGCCGAATTCAAACGTAAACGTATAAATATCAGCCTGACATACTGTGAGATTCAATAGGTCATCATGGGCTAGGAGATCGAAACGAAAGAGGGAGGACACTAATAGATTTTCTACATCACTAATAGATTTTCTTCTTCAAAAAGAACAAAAACAGAAAATGGGCATGGTCTAGCTCAGAAGTTAAAACAAAAATTGCAGTAGATTTCATAATTAGTAACAGGAAAGACATCCAAGATGTAAGTGTCCTAAATAAATGTTCAGTTGGGAGTGACCATCGCATTGTGAGAGCAAAAGTGTTAAATAAGAAAAAACAATAAGAAATGGACAAGAGATCGCAAGCTCCTTGGAACACAATGAAGACAACAGTTGATGACATATTCGAAAACAACAAAAACAGTATAGAAAATGCCATTGACAAAACTTGCCCAAAACAACAAAAAGAACAGAAATTAAATCAAAGAGTAAAATAACTAATGAAGCAAAGGAGATAAATGGTAGATAAGACTACAGATGAATACAGAACTATAAATAAAGAGATATCGAGGAAAATTAGAAAAGATAAAAGACAAAAAAATGCAGAGGAAACTAAAAACTTTGTAGAACCGAATAGAAGCTTAAAAGTCTTGAGAAGGAAGAAGACAGTGGGAAGGTAAGACATATGCAAGATTAAGGACATGCATGGTTATGTAATAAAAAACAAAAGAGATATCTTATAGATCATCGAATTATTTTATCAACAATTATATACCTTCCAAGATAAAAGAACAGAAATCAACATACCAAAAGTCCTAAATCAGGAGTGGGAGGATATCCCCGACATCACAGAAGAAGAAATCACATCAGCCTTGAAGGACATGAAAAATAACAAAGCTCCGGGTGAAGACAATATTGTAGAAGAGGCAATTAAACAAGAAGGACAATAAATTATCAAATCACTTAAAATATTATTCAATAAATCATCAATATATATATATATATATATATATATATATATATATATATATATATATATATATATATATATATATATATATAACATGTAAATCGGATAAGTAATTCTTGAGCGCTAAGCGCCCTAACAAACAAACAGAGAGACGTTGCGTTTTATATATATTATAGATTTTTTTTGATAATATTAAGTTAAGAATTAAAAAAACAACACGTAAATTGGATAAGTAGTTTTCGAATGATAAGCACACTAACGGACAGACAAGCAGATAGACAGAGAGATGTTGCGTTTTATATATATTATATAGATTATTATTATATAACCTGGCCAGAGAACATAAATATGTACGAATTAAAAAAAAACACATAAATCGGATACGTGGTTCTCAAGTGATAAGCACACTAACGGACGGTATTTTATATATATTGTATTCTTTGTTACATGATATCGTTCCATATTTAACGGTTTAGGCAGCGTATTACAAGAGAGTGCGCTAACGGCAAACTTTTCTCCGACTTGATTCACTATTATCGTCACTGCTTATTTCTTATATTACCCAACGTAATAAAAGATATCCCATAACCTGGCCAGAGAGCATATGTATAAATCTAAAAAAAAACACGTAAATCGGATAAGTGGTTCTCGAATGATAACCGCACTAACGGACAGACAGACAGAGAGACGTTGCATTTTACATATATTATAGATTATAGATTATTATTATATGATCAGAAAAGAGAACATATGTATGAATAAAAAAAAACACGTCAATCGGATAAGTGGTTTTCGAGTGATAAGCGCACTACCGAAGAGACAGACAGAGGGACCTTACATTTTATATTTATATATTATATTCTTTGCTACATAATATTATTCCATATTTAATGGTTTAGGCAGTGTATTGCAAGAGAACGCGCTAGCGGAAAACTTTTTCCGACTTGATTCACTGTTATCGTCACTGCTTATTCTTTATAATAAAATTTATCCTATAACCTGGCAAGGGAAAATATGTATGTTTAAAAAAAAGCACGTAAATCGGATAAGTGGTTCTCGAGTGATAAGCGAACTAACGGACAGACAGACAGAGATTCGTTGCATTTTATTATATTATAGAAGATTATAAATAACCTGGTGTGAGAACAAATGCACGAATTAAAAAAAAACACGTAAATCTGATAAGTGATTCTCGCGCACTAACGGACAAACAGACAGAGAGACGTTGCATTTTATATATATTTTAAAAGATTATAAATAACCTAGCCAGAGAGAGTATGAATTAAAAAAAAACACGCAAATCGGATAAGTAGCTTTCAGGTGATAAGCTCACTAACAGACAAACAGAAGAGAGACGCATTTTATATATATTACGTGTATAGAAGATTATAAATAACCTGGCCAAAGAACCAATGTATGAATCAAAAAAAAAAACGTAAATCGGATAAGTTGTTCTCGAGTGATAAGCGCACTAACGGATAAACAGACAAAGAGATGTTGCATTTTATAATATATATATATATATATATATATATATATATATATATATATATATATATATATATATATATATATATATATATATAGAAGATTATAGAGAACCTGGCCAGAAAACAAATGTATGAATTAAAAAAAAAAAACATATAAATCGAATAAATGGTTTCAAGTCATAGGCGCACTAACAGACAGACAGACAGATGGAGAGACGTTGCCTTTTATATATACGAGTATTATATTCTTTGCTACATGATATTATTCCATATTTAATGGTTTAGGCAGTATATTGTAAGAAAATGCGTTAGCAGCAAACGAGAGAGACGTTGGATTTTATAAATATTATATACATATATATATATATATATATATATATATATATATATATATATATATATATATATATATATATATATATATATATATATATACGCGGCTGGTTTGAAAAGTCCGTGCAAAAATAAAAACTACTTATGTGTTTGGGGTAAACCTTTTTTATTTTTCGACATAGTCTCCTTTTAGGCTTATACACTTCGTCCAACGATGTTCTAGTTTGTTGATCCCTTCCGAATAATAGGATTTGTCCAAGTCTGCAAAATATCCATTAGTTTCTGCAATCACCTCCTCGTTTGAATAAAATCTTTGTCCCGCCAGCCATTTCTTCAAATTGGGGAACAAATAGTAGTCCGAGGGAGCCAAGTCTGGAGAATAGGGGGATGTGAAACGAGTTGGAATCCTATTTCCATTAATTTTGCGACCACAACTGCTGAGGTGTGTGCTGGTGCGTTGTCGTGATGGAAAAGGACTTTCTTGTGGGCCAATCGCGGGCGTTTTTCTTGCAGCTCGGTTTTCAAACGGTCCAATAACGATGAATAATATTCACCTGTAATAGTTTTACCTTTTCCAGATAGTCGATGAAGATTATCCCTTGCAAATCCCAAAAGACAGTCGCCATAACCTTTCCGGCCGAAGGAACGGTCTTCGCCTTTTTTGGTGCAGATTCCCCCTTGGTAACCCATTGTTTAGATTGTTGTTGGTCTCAGGAGTATAGTAATGTATCCATGTTTCATCCACAGTGATGAAACGACGCTTAAAGTCCTCCGGATTCTTCTGGAACAGCTGCAAACCATCCTTGCAACACTTCACACGATTCCGTTTTTGGTCAAGCATGAGTAATCGCGGCACCCATCTTGCGGATAGCTTTCTCATGTCCAAATGTTTATGCAAAATATTATGTACCCGTTCAGTCGAGATACCCACAGCACTAGCAATCTCACGCACCTTAACTCTTCTGTAATCCATCACCATATCATGGATTTGATCAATGATTTCTGGAGTCGTAACCTCCACAGGCCGCCCAGAACGTTCAGCGTCACTTGTGCCCGTATGGCCAGTCCGAAAATTTTGAAACCACTTATAAACTGTTCTAATCGAAGGTGCAGAGTCACCATAATGTTTATCAAGCTTCTCTTTAGTCTCCTGAGGCGTTTTGCCTTTCATAAAGTAATGTTTAATCACCACACGAAATTCCTTTTCGTCCATTTCTTGAAAATCACTCGACTTCCTTGATTCACACGAACGCCAAACACAAAGAAATAGACCAATATGACTGAAACTTGGTGTGCGTTCATTCAAGAGATGCTACTAACTAAACATGACCTCGATACGCGCCGATGGTGCCATCTCTCGGACTTTGCACGGACTTTTCAAACCAGCCTCGTATATATATATATATATATATATATATATATATATATATATATATATATATATAGGGTGTTATGGAAATCATTTAATATATTGACACGCGTGATTTCTGGAGTCAATTGAAACATAATTGAAAATTTCCAAAACATTAAACTACATATATTAAAAAGTCAAACGCCCTAGTTAAAGCTAAGTGATCATGGCTGAGAGAGACTGTGACTTTTTAATGCAGGTTGAAGAGAAATGACACATGACACGATGTCAGTGACAATCTTACCCTCAAATCTCTTGGGAGACAAAATGTTTTGTTTACATAGTGAAAAATAATACAAAGAATTTTTTTTTTTCTTGAAATATTGCATATTAGTAATGCAAAATTTTGTTAAGTGTTTTATTGATATTGGCAAAATTTAGTGACAATTGGTTTTTATGAAAGTTTGCTTAATTAAACAGAATTATTATTGTGTATTTATAACCTATATCTAACGTTTGTAATGCATTTTTTATTAGGCACTTTGTTATTGCTGACGAAAAATACCTTGTTTTACTTATTTTGAACTATACAGATAACGAGAAGTCATTTAATTATACTATATATATATATATATATATATATATATATATATATATATATATATATATATATATATATATATGTACGAAAATTATCTCCCAATAAGTCTGCTCAGTTCATTCTCCAAAATATTTGAACATCTTATGTGCCGAATTCTAGGATTTATGGTGGAAAACGGCCTACTTAATAAAACACAACATGGGTACTTACACGGAAAATCCACTCAAACAGCAATTGTTAACTTTATACAACAGATAATAAACGTTCTAGAAAATAACGAGATTCCTCTAGGGTTGTTTCTTGATTTATCAAAGGCATATGATACATTAAACCATAATATACTTATACACTAATTAAACATGTACGGAATTCGAGGAACAACCCTGAAGTGGATCAAATCATACCTTGTAGGGAAGAAAGGGTGGTGATAGGTAAAGGAAGTGACAGGGTGTCATCTCAAAAAAAGAATGTTAGGCATTCCACAAGGTAGTGTTATGGGCCCTATAGTGTTTTTCTTATATGTAAATAACATAACTGGAATATTTTTAATAAATAAAAAATTACTAATTATGTAGATGATACGAACATTTTGTTAAGTAATAAAGACATTACTTACCTTGAAGAAGATACTGAGATTTTTATGATAAGGGGGAAGGAATGGTTCACAAAGAATAGGCTAGTCATGAATAACACAAAAACTAATATTATGATATTTAAAACAAGCAGGTCACGACTAGAGGAACCAACTAGTTTAAACTTAAATGGTAACAATATTAGTTTAAATGCTGAAGTTAAGTTTTTGGGCATGTTTTTAGATAGTACTTTATCCTGGTAATATCATGTCAACCATGCTGTGGGTAAATTAAACAAAATATATTATAGTCTTAGAGTCTTGGCAGGTATATCGAGAAAATATTGTATCATGCAAACTTTGAATCCCATATAAGGTATGGAATTATCCTATATGGAAATTGTAGAGATGCTAGTAGGGTTTTTGTTTGTCAAAAAATATTATACTCAATTTAAACCATAGAGAATCATGTAGAGGAAAGTTTACAGAAAATAAACTACTTACTACTACTGCTGTTTACATATAGGAATGTATACTATTCCTGTTTAAAAACAGGTCTTTATTTGAAAGATATGAGTCACAAGCTGTATATGCCACAAGAACAATGAACTATACTTACCCAAGACACCGACTGACTATGACAGAGAAGGATGCACATTATCAATGTATAAAGTTGTATAACACTTTACCAAATGATATTAAATTAATTGCAAATCTCAAAATACTCAAAAAGAAAATCTTTAGATTGTTATTGAAAATAAAGCCTTATAATATTGAAGAATTCTATAGATACTTTGATAATGTTTAATCCTGTTAGGTAGATTTAGTCTTAGTTGTGGACACTATTTTATTGTATGCTAGCATAGTTTTAAAATAAAGAGAATTTTGAATTTCATTAAATAATTCAGGCAGTGCGTGAGTTGATTTTAGATCAGGAGTTTGTGACTTATTTCAGTTATTTTACGTGTTATTATCGAGGGGTGCTATTTATTAGTATTTTTCTACAATTTTTGCTACAGTGATGTGCTGGTTCCAATATATTAAGTGAATATCATAACACACTGAATGTAAAAACACATTACATGAAGTGTTGAGGTGAAAAATATTTTTATAAAAATAATTTTATTAAAACATTAATATTTTCACAAGACCTCTTTGTAAGCTTTTGCAGATTTTATATTACTTTAAAATTAAAACATTTTACGCCGACAGCTTGTGGCATAAATCCTGACGACGTATGTACTTCCTTATGGTCTCAGGAAATCAACCAGAATATTATATATGGGCATAAATTGTAACCATACTTTATACTTAGCTTTGCATTTAATAGCTAGGAAACATTTTGGAAAGTTTTATTGAACTTCCTTATTAAAAAAAAAAGATAAATATATGACATTAATGATCAATGTCATAAGAATGAGAGAAACAAGCAAAAAATTATAACTTTTTGTGTTCATTATCTTTTTTGTGTCTAGCACACGTGCTGCAGGGAAGTCCCTAAAGCGCTCCAGGAGCGGCATGTGTGCGGAAAAAGCGATTCATGTTGTTCTTGAATCGCTGTAGATTGTACTCGGTGGGAAACACAGCGCTAGGCAAATTATTCCAAAGGGATGATCTTCTCCATATAAAAGACTGCTTGAAAAGCGTTGTACAGGGAGTAACAAGCTGAACCTCATACGGATGTGAAGCACCAGCGCGACGTGTATTTCTAACATGCACCGCTTTGGGAGGAATTAAGCGGACCACATCCTTCGCGCACTTTCCATGAAAATACTTGTAGAACAAAGTCAAGTCGCCAACCGTTCTTCGATGTTTCAGCGAATCAAGGCCGCTGGTCAATTCCGGGTCTCCAATCAGACGGACAGCTCTTCTCTGAACAGAATCCAACAAATGCAGTGTATGTTTGGGAGCGGAGCCCCAAACGTGGGAGCAGTATTCCATAGTTGGTCGAATTTGAGCTTTGTAAAGAGTTAACAGTTGTTGTGGGGTGTAAAGCTTTCTGATTCGAAATAATATTCCCAACTTTTGAGAAGCTCTCCTTGCTATGACTGCAACATGTTCATGCCAGGACATATTTGCTCTCAAACTAACGCCCAACAAATTGAGCGACTATGCTAGGGGAATGGAGTGCCCCGACATAACTATGTCGGGCTCAGCAACGTTAACTTTTTTAGAAAAAACTGCCGCCTGGGTTTTTGTAGTGTTAAATTCCACTTGGTTACTGTCACCCCAGGATAGAATTTCTTCCAGGTCTTTGTTGAGTTGAACGACCTCCCGCTGTCTGCGGATATTCGCCTGAGCAGCCGATGTCCGAGCGTTCACGGTGAATGAAGAGACAAGCGTACTGTCATCTGCAAAGCTGTAGATTGGATTCCCGGTCTTTTCCAGCAGATCGTTAATGTAAATGAGAAAGAGAGTAGGAGACAGTATGGAGCCCTGGGGCACACCGGTCAAATAATATGCAAAATAATATGCAATAAGACAATAAATAAATGCGACGAAGACAGAAAAAATGAACCAGATTCCAGTGGTCTCAACATTTGATGCTGATTGCCAATTTCCCATAAATATATTTTCTCTTATTATAAAATGAAACTTTTATATAGCTTCTTGTTCAAACATATTGGAGGTACGTTATAACAAGCATCTATTAAGGCCCGAAAAACAGACAAGTCAGAAACATGACTAAACATTAAATCTAGAAATACATTAGGGTTATTAGGTATGGATACAACCTGAGACAGGCCCAGGAAAGTAAAGTTCTCTGCAACAAAGTTTGCGTGAGAATCAGGTGTACAGTTAACCCCTAGACCTGTCCGGTGGTTACTTCACACAGCAGATGGAAAGTTATAGTCTCCAAATAAGAGTAGGTTGGGTAAAGAATATTCATGACAGATCATCTCAACAGACTCACAGTGTTGCTGCTGGTATTGCTCCAAATGGGAGTTTGGCAGAATATAAACTCCACCGATAATAAACCTGGAATAGCCATGTTGAAGAAAAATAAAACGTTGTTCTGTAGAAGTGTTTTGGGTTTTGATCAAACGCCTGAGTAATGTTTTTTTATGAGCATTAGAACACCACCTCCGCGCTTCTTGACACTTGTTTTCTGAGTTCAATGACACCGATACGCCATGTTGTTCTAGCTTTGCGAGTTTTCGTTCATAATATATATATATATATATATATATATATATATATATATATATATATATATATATATATATATATATATATATATATATATATATATGTATATATATATATATATATATATATATATATATATATATATATATATATATATATATATATATCAGTATTATGTTCTTGGGGTAAGCGGTCTTTGGAAAAGGACTAAAAAGTTTTGGACACCTTTTTAGCTACGCCAAGCTTTCGAACTTATTTTATAACGGGCATGAAGCTCCCTCCTGGCTTCGTACTGATAAGCTTGGATGCTGTCTCTTTATACAGTAATATCCCTTTACAATTAATCATCAAAAGCATCAGAGAACACTGGACTGATATTCGCAAATACACGAAATTGACACTCGTCAACTTTGTTGAAATTTTAAACTTTATTTTTCAGTCCACATATTGTAAATTCAATAAACTTTTTCTATAAACAAATAATGGGTACTCCAATGGGGGCTACTCTTTCTCCTATCATATCACAATATGTGATGGACGACCTCCTCAAGGAATCCATCCCTAAACTCTCCTTTAACTTACCATTCACAAAAAAATTTGCTCATGATATCATTACCTCGATGCCTTACAATAAAATAGATGAGATTTTTAGAATCTTTAAACGACTTTCATCCCAAACTACAGTTCACCATTGAAGAGGAAACAAACAACAGTGTCCCCTTTTTAGACACACTTCTAGTCAGAAAAGAAGATAACTCCGTCATAGTAGATTGGTATACCAAACCAACCTACTCAGGAAGATACATTAACTTCCATTCCTCTCATACCACTAAAATCAAAATAAACATGATATTGGGCTTGAAGTCGAGAATAGAGAAAATCTCTCATCCTTCCCTCTGACTAAAAAAATCTAAATAAACTACGAGATACTCAACGCACCAACTCCTATCCAATCCATTAATTACTAAATTATTATTTAACTCAACCACACCCCCCTTACAACAAAACAACAATCTTACACCGGATATTAGTGCTTTCCTCTCTGGAAACCGAATCAAATGCTATTTTTTTATTTCCTTACATAAAAGAAATCTCCACCAAAACAACTAAACTTTTCAACAAATTACCTAATTTAAAAATTGCTTTTAAACACAAAAAACTATCAACAATATTTTCACTTGTCTAAAAGACAAAGATGAAATCACAAAAGTTTCAGAAGTAGTTTACAGCATCCCTTGCTCTCAATGTGAAAAAATCTATATAGGACAAACATCTAGAATCCTAAAAGACAGAATCACTTCCCACGAAAGTGATTGCAGATTAAAGAAAAACTCTTGTGCGCTTGCTCAGCATAGTAGCCAATTTTCACACGAATTTAATTTTGCTGAAACCAAAATCCTATGTAAAGAGAGAAATCTCGGCAGGAGATTCTTTAGGGAGATGGTGGAAATCCACCTTGAACCGAACTCGATCAATAAAAAAAACTGACATTGAAGATCTGAGTTTAATTTTCTCCAATCTATTACAAAGAGGCAGTCAAAATGAAAACTCTTACAACATATCTGACATATCTCTTGGATAATAATCCCACTGATTTTCACTAACTTTTCAACTTTAAAACGATCAAACAAAATGTCAACGTCATTCTACTTTCAAATATAAATTAACCATAACTTAACTAAGAGATAGAAACACACTGCCTTTAGCAAAATGACAAGAAAACATAACAAAAAAATTCTTTATAAATTAAAATCAGTTTACAACCACACAATTCTTCGTACCTTTCTAAGAAAATGAAGTAAAAGTTTATTATATTGCCCAGAGATCAGTATGTCGAGTTTTTCTCATGTTTTTTCTGATGAATAAGTGTAATAAAGTGCCCCCACAAACAACAATTTTTTAACACACCACTTAGCAGTAAGTACTTTAATGTTACATATAAAATAGGGTTGTTTTTACTTTTAATCTCAAAAATACTGATAATCTACTGTAATTGTAGCTCTGATGAAGAAAATGAAATATTTTCGAAAGCTTGGCGTAGCTAAAAAGGTGTCCAAAACTTTTTAGTTCTTTTCCAAAGACCCCAAGAACATAATACTGCTGTTTAACTAGTCGGTAAAGACTACCCTTCTCCTATATATATATATATATATATATATATATATATATATATATATATAACTTAGAAAAAACATCCCCATAATAGTAACATAATGTATGCACATACACTTAAACTAAAATCCAAAATGTTTAAAAGTAAATATTTATTACATTTCTCATTCTTTCATGGAAATTTTTCAGTGACAACGAAATAAAATCATATTTCATGCTTAACATTGCATTTTAACAACGAAAAATCATTTCGAGAACAATAAAAACTTTTATTACGTCCTTTTATTTTTAAAAGGAATTAATGAAACTTTTGGACGGACAATCAATCTTATCGCTTAATTTAGTTTTTTTTTTTCTGAAACAAATCTATCAATTTTAGTCAAGTTTAAACTCGAGACTTATGCAAATGGACCGTTTTTAATGAAAATGTCAGGCATTGTCTTTTCGAATAGAATGTTCTTAATTCCAGAACTTCAAATTGTCCAATTTAAATTGAAGACATTGTTTGAAAGCACGAAAAACTAATTTTAGTCAATAATGAAATCTTGTTTACTGTTTATAATGTAAATTAGAATTTTATTTGTTATTCAAAAACTTCATTTATCAATAATTATATATTTTAATATGAAAAAATAATACTAAAATACATAATCTAACTACAAATATCGATACTTTCGGAATGGATACAACTTTAATAATTCATTTACCTTTTTTTAATTTTGTACTAACTGACGAGCTATATTATAAATAAGCGGCACATAAGTGCAAGTCAGACCAGAAGTAGTAATAAGGGCTAGAAGGGTAATGATTTTGGTTTTTATCAGTAAATTAAATTGTTACATTAAAAATGTTCTTTCTCTTATCCCTACTTTCAATCCTTATTCTCCTTATTTCCCATTTAAATCATTTTATTCAGTCAAAAGCGTGAGGTATCTTATGGAATTTGGTATCATTAGATAGAGAATAAAATGGGCTTTCAAATGATACTAAAATAGATAAATATATATGAACATTAAATTCTAGGATCCGTATTAACTGAAGCCAAATAGTTTGAGTCGATTTTTTTGCTCACCATTTTATTTTTTTTAAATATTTAAATTTATATTATTTTTGAAAAGAATTGTTACAAATTATAGAAAATATATAGCGAACACACTGAAGCAAGTATTCGATGCGACATATATAAATGTGATGTATGTTTCCGGAAAATTAAAAGCAGCAGCAATCATATGTCGTTTATTTATAAATTATTGGAAGTTAGAACTGAACATATCAGTTTAAAAATAAAATTTATATTCTTTCAAATGGACAATAATTTTTGGATAAAATTAATTGTAAAATCTTTGACGCCTACTCTTAACCGTTAAATCTTTCAACTCGTTAAAAATTCTCTTTTTCAAAATACTGTGTCAACTAAGCACATATCTGTCGACAGTATAAATAAAACATCAAAATTGTTGCAAGTAGGTGCAATGTTTTAACACCTAGTCTTCTTCTTTTATTTAGGCTGTGGCCTGTTTTTCTTCACGCGTTTTCTCTATGGCGTTGCTGTTGACGAAGATACCCAACTTTCTTTCCATCGCTTTAAACGGTCTTCCTGGAGCTCTCTTTCCTGCTGTCCTGTGGTCTCCCGCTATTTTCATTATTCTGTCATCCTTTGCTCCTTGAATGTGTTCGTTCCATTCTTTTCTTCTCCCTGTCGCTTAACAACATCCTCAATTCTACATTCGTCTCTTACATCTTTGTTTCTTATTCTATCTCTTCTTGTTTTCCCATTATTGCTCATAGGGTACTCATCTCTGTTGTCCGCATCAATTGTTTACTTTTGCTTGTGTCAGCTCGTGTTTCTGCTACATAGGTCATTATCGACCTTACTATCGTCTTACATATTTTCACCTTACGTAAGATGTGCTTGGGGAGTTGTTTCAAATATTTCACGTTATACCTCTATTTCAAGGTTCTTGCAGTCCAGGAAATTAAAAGTCATGAAATTTCTTACAATTTTAACTGTAATAGTATCTAAAGAAATGTCAGTTGTCAGTTGTAAATAACATCATACGTGATTTTATTTTAATTCCTTCAATTTAAAAATTTATAAAGCCGATGGTACTTATATAGTGAAGACAAAAACTAAAAGACCTTGTTCATAAAAAATTGTTGAATTTAAAGTCTTTTAGACTCTAGGCGACTAATAGATTGACGCACAAGATGGATTTATATCAACCTCCGGAACAGGCTGGATCTCGAAAGCAATTCAACATAATAGACTACCTACAGACACTACGTACGCTCATTGAGAAAGCCACGGAATATAATATACCCTTACACCCCTACTACAAGAAAGCCTTTTACTCTATAGAAATGTGGGCAGTTTTAAGAGCCCTAGATAACGCTAGGATAGACACTGCGTACATTCAACTCAAAAATATCAATAAAAAGAGGAGTACGCCAAGGAAATACGATCTCGCCAAAACTATTCAGACTGGTACTGGAGGAAGTTTTTAAGACCTTAGACTGGCAAAATAAGGTGATTTCCATAGACGGAATACGACTTAATCATCTACGATTTGCGGACGATATCGTTTTAATCGGCACTACACCCAATGAATTAACAACTATGTTGCAATCTACTCTCTCAGCGGGTGTACTACGGGCATCGGGCAGGTCGCAGAAAGATGCATACTGGTTAGGCTCGCTATAGACATCTAGGTGCGTGCTAGACAGAGATCAGGCATTGTCATGGAGAATGATGCAACGTTTTCGATTGTTTTTCCTGATTTCATCGATGACTTATGACAAACAAATTGTATACCCTGCATTAATTGTTCTTCGATCCTCTAAAGCAATGGTTGCTACATGTCCGCTATAACCAAAGAAACAGTCGATTATTTTCTTGGAAGTGCTTCGCGAACAAACCACTTTTGTTGGATTTGATTCATCTTGGAACACTCAAACAGTTGATTGTTGTTTAGTTTCCGGCCCGTACGAATATACCCAAGTTTCGTCTCGTGTTACGATATTGTATACAGATTTTGTATGTCGTCGGTTGAATTTTTTGACCAATTGACACGAACCTGTTCTTGAGTTTCAGTCAAATTATACTGAATCCACCGGGAACAGATCTTTTTCAGAGTTAAATGTTCATGCAAAATCGAACGTACTGCAATCTTCGATATGCCCAAGAATACCTCTACCTCACGGTAGCCGATCCTCTTCAATCATGTTGCGCACAGCATCGATGTTTTTTTTTTTGAAACACCAACGATTTCGGTCGACCTTCACGACATTCATCGCTGACGGAAGCACGACCGTGAAGAAATTCTGCAAACCAATTCTAAACAGTTTTTTCTGATGGTGATTCATTACCAAAAGTTAAACGAAACGATTCGAGGCATTGTTGTTGAATTAAGTCTTTACTAAAATTGTTAAAAATCATCCAACAAAAAATTTTCACGTGAAATTTCCATTTGTTCACAAAAGTGTTTTTTTTTAAACGCTCACTGTAAACAAAATACCCAGCCAATTTCTGAGCTGCCACTGTCACAACAATGGTAATGTTACATCGCAATAGCGCCATCTAGTGGTCGTTTGTAACTTACTTAACTTTGTTTGTAATCAATATCTTATCATAAAGTACATATCATTTAATAAATCTAGTTGTAACGCTTAAGAATTTAGTTCGGTGTTCGTCTGTCCCTTGGTCACACCCGATTTTCTCCGAAACTATTTGACATATAAGGCTGAAATTTGACATAAATATAGGAATTGATGGCCCAATCAGAGCCGTAGTTTTGCAAATTTGACTTTTTTTTACCAAGTCATCGAGTGGGGTGTCAAATGAAGGCTTGTGAAAGTACGAGTTCAAAAATATATATGAGGGTATTACTTTCGCTTACTTTCCTTTGTATTATTTTTAAAAAAATGGCCAGAAATCTCTGTTCATCCCTCCTATCTCCAAAAGTACCCATAAAAAAATTTTGAAAAATCTCTGAAATATTCTTCATAAAGTGTAGATTGAGCGAAAATTATTACGAATGCATTACGTTTGAAAATTTATCTGATATAAAAACAAAAAGCTATGAAAATTATGTTCCTTGACAAATGGTGGAAGTTTGGTTAATACACTTTTCAGTACGCTCGCGCGTCGCTCCTGTTCTGAGACAAAAGAATTTCTTTTTATTGTTTATAATTAAACAAATATTTTAGGTAGTACTTTTATTACTAGATTTATTTATTGTCTATTCGGTAGCTAAGATGTTATAATTATTATACATTATTGACTAAGAAAAAACATGAAAATACATTTTGGACCTTAAGATATATATATATATATATATATATATATATATATATATATATATATATATATATATATATATATATAGTAGAACCCCGGTTATCCGAGGTAACGTGGGGGAGCCACTAATCCGCCCTATCTGCCGAAAAGTGGGAACCGCAAGAAGAAGCATACCGGACTCCGCAGCATACCTCTAGGTGCGTGGCAGGCGGAGATGGGCTGTTGGTCTCACGAACTTATAACTAGGCCATCTTATCCACAAAGAAAGTGATATCCTTTCTGCCGGGAAGGGTGGTGGGGTGTGTCTGGTGTATCAGCGATAGAAAGGAAGTATCTTTCTCTCGGTCAGTCTATCATGGCTACAAGCTTTTACCTCAAATTAAAGGATATATAAAAAAAGATAGAATCCAGCAACGTTGGATCAGATTGGCTTCTTGGCTGCTGCTCAGCTGTACCTGCTCACCTCTCAGGCTCCTGGTCTACTTAGCGGTTTGGAAAATCGACTGGTTCTCCCCGTTTCAGTGTGCATAATGCTATTTTATAGCCGCAGCGAGGCTATGTAGATGCCCGTACCGAAGCATCGACACGCGCTGACCGTGATGTTATAGCGTTAACAGCAGCTTGGCATGTTGTTACTGTGTGGGAATAATAGCGGTCCTAGGCGTGGTTGGAAAATTACAAAACCGATATTCCACATATCCGTCAAAGGATTAAATGGAGTGATTAATAAACGCAGGTTCATAGTTACTTCTTAAAGCAAGAATGAACTTTTTTAATGTGGCGTACGAAAGATAGATTCACCACGCATATTGCCTTAAAAAAAAATTATGGAACTGCGTTACAGTTTGCAAGGGACGTACTGGGTAAATTTCTTCACTGATTTATTTAAGAGTATCTTCATTTAAGGCACTTTTGCAAGAAATTACACTAGTCGGCCCTGTTCTAGTCACGCCGAATGGACATTGATTTTAAAACATATGTAGATATCATAATAATAATAATAGCTTTATTCCCAACAGTAAGAACCATTTACAGGGAAAACAAGAAAGAATATGAATGAAATTTTCTCTTAAAACTAAGGTACTAAAGTAACAACAAAAATAGACAAATACAACAAAAAAAAAGAAGAAGAAAGAAATAAAGAAATTAAATGAATCAGCGCAGTACAAATTAGAATAAAAGTGAAATAAAACAAATATTAGTTACATACATCCAACAAGCAAAAAAAGCTTCTAAAAGAACTTTTATAAATGTCCTATCAAGTGAAACGATCTAAACATATTGACCGAATCTTATTTTCGGTGTCTGCAAAAATGTCACATTCATTACTAATTAAGTTAAATTTATTGCACATAACATTGATTGGTTCAATTAACCTGAGATTAGTCCTAGCACGTGAACAAACAAAAGTAGCCACCTCCGATAGCAGCTGAGGACAGTCGATGACTCCGTGCAACAATCTGTACAAGAAAATTATAGACGAACACTCTCTGCGAGCCTCAAGAGATTGAAAATTAAATCTCTCCAATAACAAAGAGTACTCTATTCCTCTCATGGGATAGACACCGTCTACCTTATATGATCTTCTTTGAACTCGTTCTAGCATTAGTTTGTAGCATAAATAATATGGGCTCCAAATAAGAGAGGCATACTCTAGTTTGGATCTCACATAAGACTCATATAGCAGTATTAAAGATCGTTCACTATTAAAGCTTCTACAGTTGCGCACTATAAAACCATATAGACCATTGGCTTCCAGTGTTACGTTATTAATGTGATTAGAAAAATTCATTTTGTTATCGAATACTACTCCCAAGTCCCTTACACTGTTGGTGCGCCCGAGAGTTGACGTTCCTAGTGAAGATTCATATGTTATTATATGGTTTTTCCTCGTCACCGACATAATTTTACATTTAGAAATATCCAAGTCTAATTTATTGTGCTTACACCAATCCTCAAGCACGGAAAGCTCAGTTTGAAGCACTTTACAGTCCTGAATACATGAGACAGGCGCATACACCTTGAGATCATCAGCGAAAAGCAGCCTGCCACAATTCAGAGTATCACAGAGGTCATTAATATATAGCAAAAATAGTAGGGGACCAAGATTGGATCCCTGTGTCACGCCCGAGGTTGCGGTATAGGAATCGGAAATATATCCATTATAGTATACTGACTGAGAGCAGCCCCTCAAATATGAAGAAAACAAACTGCACGCATCCACACCAAAACCCATACGCCAAAGCTTCTGCAGCAAAACGAAATGAGATATTCTATCAAAGGCTTTAGAAAAATCCGTGTATATTACGTCAACCTGCCCTCCTGCGTCTAATATGTTCTCTGTAAAGTTTGTATAAACTGCCAAGTTTGTTACAATGGCTCTACCATCAATAAATCCATGTTGATGGGTTGACAGAATACCTCTAACCTGAGTATAAATGCGATTATACAGAATTACTTCAAATAGCTTCGAAAAATTGTTCAGAATAGAAGTAGGTCGATAATTGTTTACCTCGCTACGTTCGCCGGACTTGAAAATGAGGCACACCCTCGTTTCCTTCCAGCTCCCCGGAAATGTTAACGTCCTTAACGCCAGATTAAATATGTATTTTAGAGGCACCATAAGTGCACCCATACAATCTTTAACCATAAAAGATGGAATACCATCAGGTCCTGCCTATTCTTCAATTTTTCTAAACTTTTAGATATTCTCATTATAAAACTGCAATAGTTGTGTGTGACCGTAGCATATTTAGTTTGCCAAAAAATCTAGTGGTTACAGTTAAAATGGTCAATTATCGATACTGTAGGATTATTGACCTGAAAAATTTTAACTTAATTTTACTATAAATCTTTCTAATTATGTCGACAAAGTATTTAAATCACTGGGATAATTTTTGGTATGGATGCAGGAAGCTAACTTGTCAAGATCAACGCAAAATTTTACACCTTTAATTAACAAGTACTATGTTAACTATTTCGGCTTTTCTGTTCGGCATCCGAACAAATCTTGATCTTATATGTCTACTGTATAATTTATATTAGACTTCTTTCAGGATAGGCTAAGACATTCATTGGCACAGAAAAGAACATATGTCCTTCTCTGTGCCAATGATTTAGACGGAACCTAAAGTTAACCTAAGTAATTATGATTTTTGCTCAGTTGACATAAAATGTCTACTAAGAAACACACCACTAAATGTCGAGTCCTACTAACTCCATCGTAGAATTTTAAAATCTTTAGAACTTTAAGAATTGTTTGTCATCCCTAGAAAAAAAACAGAGTATCTAAAAGTTAATAACACACAAATTAAAAAAGAGATAATTGTAGATCCTTCAGAAGAACATCTCTATCTTCCTGAAAAAACTCGTCTGTAGCGCTGTTGAAGACGCCGTTAAGAACTTTGGCAACCATAAAGCAAGAAACTATAGATTTTTATAACAGAACTTTTTACATCTTACAAAACTTTATCTTTGAAAATACACTTCCTGAATGGCATTTGCGAAGGAGAAAGTGCAAGATTTTACCCAGACATGTCCAACATGAAGAAACAATACCAAAGGAAAGGAAGCCATTAGTGGACTATTATTGGACGTAATGTTGGTCAATCCTAGACAAGAAAACAGAATATGTAAAACTTAATAACGCACAAATTAAAAAAGAGATATTCGTAGATCGTTCAGAAGAACAACATCTAGATCGTCCCGAAAAACTCTGTCTGTAGCATCTTCTAAAATATCTTGAACGATTTAATATTATTAGCGATCGCCAATATGGTTTTCGTAAACATAGATCAACAGGAGATCTTCTGACTTATGTAACACATGTTTGGAACAACGCAATTGAACACTTTGGAGAATCTCGAGCTGTTGCTCTTGACATATCCAAGGCATTCGACCGTGTTTGGCACGATGGACTGTTGGCTAAGTTACGCTCCTATGGTATATTTGAAAGGTTCTGTTTGTGGCTCTCATGTTTCCTCAGAGAGCGTTCTTTGCGAGTGGCAGTCGACAGATTTCTTTCTAACACCTTCACCATCAACGCCGGTGTGCCCCAGGGCTCCATACTGTCTCCTACTCTCTTTCTCATTTACATTAACGATCTGCTGGAAAAGATCGGGAATCCAATCTACAGCTTTGCAGATGACAATACGGTTGTCTCTTCGTTTACCTTGAACGCTCGGACATCGGCTGCTCAGGCGAATATCCGCAGACAGCAGGAGGTCGTTCAACTTAACAAAGACCTGGAAGAAATCCTATCTTGGGGTGACAGTAACCAAGTGGAATTTAACGCTACAAAAACCCAGGCGGCAGTTTTTTCTAAAAAAGTTAACGTTGCTGAACCCGACATAGTTATGTCGGGGCACTCCATTCCCCTAGCATTGTCGCTCAATTTACTGGGCGTTAGTTTGGGAGCAAATATGTCCTGGCATGAATATGTTGCAGGCATAGCAAGGAGAGCTTCTCAAAAGTTGAGAATATTATTTCGAACCAGAAAGCTTTACACCCCACAACAACTGTTAATTCTTTACAAAGCTCAAATTCGACCAACTATGGAATCCTGCTCCCACGTTTGGGGCTCCGCTCCCAAACATACACTACATTTGTTGGATTCTATTCAGAGAAGAGCGGTCCGTCTGACTGGAGACCCGGAATTGACCGGCGGCCTTGATTCGCTGGAGCATCGAAGAACGGTTGGCGACTTGAGTCTGTTATACAAGTATTTTCATGGAAAGTGTTCGAAGGATGTAGCCCGCTTAATTTCTCCCAAAGCGGTGCATGTTAGAAATACACGTCGCGCTGGTGCTTCACATCCGTATGAGGTTCAGCTTGTTACTCCGCGTACAACGCTTTTCAACCAGTCTTTTATATGGAGAACGTCATCTCTTTGAAATAATTTGCCCAGCGCTGTGTTTTCCTCCGAGTACAATTTACAGCGATTCAAGAACAACGTGAATAGCTTTTTCCGCACACATGCCGCTCCTGGAGTGCTTTAGGGACTTCCCTGCAGCACGTGTGCAAGACCCATAAAAAAAAGCGCTGTTGAAGATGCCATTAAGAACTTTTCTGGCAATCATAAAGCAAGAAACTATAGATTTTTATTACTGAACTTTTTAGATTTTACAAAACTTTGTCTTTAAAAACACACTTCCTAAATGGCATTTGGGATTTTTCCCGAAAATCCGCCTATTAGCGAAGGAAAAAGTGAAAGATTTTACCCAGACATGTCCAGCCTGAAGAAACAATACCAAGGGAAATGAAGCCATTAGCGGATTATTATTGGACGTATTTTTGGTGGTTCCTAGAGAAAAAAACAGAATATCTAAAACTTAACAACGCACAAATTAAAAAAGAGATATTCGTAGATCCTTCAGAAGAACAACATCTTGATCGCCCCGAAAAAACTTGTCTGTAGCGCTGTTGAAGATGCCGTTAAGAACTTTTTTGGCAACCATTAAGCAAGAAATTATAGATTTTATAACTGAACTTTTTACATCTTACAAAACTTTGTCTTTAAAAATACGCTTCCTGAATGGCATCTGGGATTTTCCCGAAAATCCGGCTATTAGCGAAGGAGAAAGTACAAGATTTTACCCAGACATGTCCAGCATGAAGAAACGATACCAAGGGAAATGAATCCATTAGCGGACTATTATTGGACGTAAAAAACTATTTGTTATTTTATACCTCAACTGTTCAGTTCAAATTTAATATTCTACGCTCTTAATGGAACAAATGAAATTTCATATCAAAAAAATATGTTGCGTTTCAACCTTTTTGAAATTATTTTATTGTTAAGAACGCTTAACACTATCGAAATATTGCGTAATAAGTTAAAATTTTGTAGACCAGCGATATTAAGATATTATAAGTAATGGGAATTTTTTATTTGGACTCTATTTACTCTTTGTTTTACAAAATTAGTTTTGAAAGATTTATTAATGATTTGTCAAAAATAAAATATACATTTCTATGTAATATTGAAATAATACTGAAAAACCTACATTATCCGCTTTTTTTGTAAGCAAGCAGCCCAATATTAAAGTGCAGAATAGGTGTATATTTTTATTTTTTGACTACGACATCGCCAAAAGTGCCATTATGTTTCTCGTTTTCGTAAGTACGTAACGATAATCAAGAAACGGGCACATATTCTTGAATCACTTAGTTATTGATTATCACAGCTCAATGAAATTCAGTCTACAGCTAACTAATGCTAACTGAATTAAGAATAAAAGGCTAATGGAGCCGATGCGACCAACGTCTTATTAAACTTTGTCCATGTTTTTTCCTAATCTGATAGCTGATTATTCCCCATTCCTTCTTGAAATCAGTAGAGTTGATTGCAAGTACTTTTCCCTGTTGTAAGTATCTGATTTTCCTGAGCGCCCACAAAATCGACGTTGTATTTTTCGAGGTAAGCAGTAACTTCTTTTGTATGGTAACAGGTAGCAACTCAGAAAGTTTTTATTGATTCAAGAGATTAGGATCTTCTTAGGCAAAAATTCAAATGGATTTAACCATTCATCATTTTGTTTACTAATTCAGGAAATGTTAACGTTATATCTTAAATATTTCTCAAATGTAAATTGTTTTGATTATCGGCTGGTCTTGTTTTTTATTTGTAGGTTACCACAGTCCTTATATTATCACACTCTCCATAAGGTTTTAACACTATACGGTTATTTTTTGAGCCGTCGAAATACTGAGCAAGCCTTAGGTACTCTTGATTCAGATTTAAAATCTGGTGCCAGGCACCGGTTGAAAAATAAAAAAAAACCTAAAACAATATGCGTATCTTTTACTTTCTTGAAAAATGTTTATTTATATGTATTTATACACAACATATATTAGATAAATAAAAGAAAAATGTATAATATATTGTGGCGTGCTAACGTCGCCCGCACATTGAGGCGCTACTTGTGGCGTTCCCCTTTCATAATTTCTGAGAATGGATTGAGTAGGTATTAATATTAAAAGAACTAAAGAAATTAAACATACACTAGCTCAGTTTTTCTTGGTAGAGTAATATGGGTAAGAGATAATTTTTGTACGTCTTGTGGAAATAGTCTCTACAGTTGTTTAAAATTTTTGGTTGTACAAATTTTGGGCACCATTCATTTTAAAATAAAAAGGATCTAACTTCAGCTAAAAAAAATGAAAAAACACTGAAGGGTTATGTCGTTGTTAAGGAAAATTTTGATATGGTGCAACTCTTTTGTCCTGAAAAGTAAAATAGGTGGTACAGTGAAACACTAGCCTTAAACAAAAAAAAAAGGTTTATTAATGATTAAACTAAAAGTTCTAACTTTGCGGTTCTGTTATTATAAAAAACCTTAGCCTAATAAGTGGTATGGCTAAATAAAGTCCTTAAATCAGGATTTTTACTTTTAAAACTTTGCTACACCCGAGGTTCACTTTACGAGTTATCAGTTCTATACGATGTGAAACACACTTATCTGCGGAAAAATAGGTCTATAGATGGATATTCTGGTGATTTACGGTTTTCCTACGAGCTTCTAGGCCTGTTCCGGAGGGATGTTCATACATAGATGTCTCCCCCTTGGTTACTTCAGTTCCCTTTAGGCTATTAAACTTCTTTGGCCCCTAAAAGTCTGGGAATAAACCGGATTCAAAGAAAAAGGCCTTGAATTGAGCACTAAAACCGTTTTCACACTACTCCATCACTAATATATCAGTACGGCTACATGATGGAAAAAAGCCTACTACAGCTTCATGTCGAAAAAAGCCACTACGGCTCCATGTTGGAAAAAGCCACGTACTCGACTTGGCTCTATGATGAAAAAAAGTCATGATCCGTGTCATCCAGACCCTTAAATATTTCTCTCCCTTCCGCATAAATCACGTCTTTAAGATGGCTACTTCCCGGATACAAATGTCCAGCCAATCGACGCATTAGAAACGAATTAAATAAATCCGGTAGAAAAAACCCGTAATGCACACTGTAATATAAAGGGCTTAGAAATTCGAGTGAACTACACTGCTTAAAAGTTAGTAAACACTGCCTGATATAAAAATGGAAAAAAAAAAAAAAAAATGTAAATTATAAGGAGAAAACAGTAACATAACATGATCTTAAAATCTAGGAAAAATGGATGTTACAATATATTAATATTACTGTAATTCCTAATAAAATAGGACAATTTTAAATAAATATGATAGAATAACATCATTTATTGTAAAAAAATCTATATTAATGCAATAATATCCACAGCAAAAAAAATATACAAAAGGCAGCGAAAGTAATTTGGTTTAGGTATGGAGGACTGAATGGAAACAAAGAAGCTAACTTAATAAAAACGACGACCTTGTCATCATTAGGTAGTGCTGACGGCAATAAACCGGTGACTGAGCCGTACAATAAAAAATAAAAACGTTATAGCAAAATGTGAAAATGTTAAGTAGTTTTTTGTAGGCTGTATTTTACGGAGAAAGTGGCTAATAAAAGCTTCGATATTTCGTATAAAACTTACTTGACTATATATATATATATATATATATATATATATATATATATATATATATATATATATATATATATATATATATATATATATATATACATATACAGTAGAACCCCGGTTATCCGAGGTAACGTGGGGGGGCACCCTCCTCGGATAACTGAAAACTCGGATAATCTGGATTTGTTTTTTATTCATTCAAAAAATAAACACCAATACTTTAAACCGATGTATTAATGTTTTGAACATATAAATAGGTACATACATTATAAAACAGTGAAATAGGTATCTATACGCTTCTGTTTCATATTGCATCTTCTTTTTCTCGCTGCAATGTTTCTCCATCTATTAAGAAGAAGCAAATACGCTGGGGTTGCCTCTGGTTGTTGTTCGATATACCTCAAAGCTTTTTCCAAAGAAGCAAAACCTTCTTGATGAGAGATCTTAGTGGGAGACTGTTCATCCACCGCCGCTTCGTCATCGTCATCTGATTTTTCGGTTTCCTGAAAGGCATTCGTTATTTCTTCAATACTCATTTCTTCTTCTAAATCATCTGCTGTAATCCATTCAACAACATCTTCTCTTGTCACATTTTCGCAACCTTTTAATTTTTGCATTAATTCAAATTAACTTCTTTCTTTTTCTTCTATCTCGCTGTTAAAATTTGAACAGGACATTTCTCCATGGCTTCTCAATTTCAAAGCTAATTCATTGAATGGAGTATCATCTCCACTGTCATTATAGTCCTCAAAATCAATAACTTTTGACCAAGATTTTTGAATAGTGGTAGTACGCACAGAATCCCAAGCTTGACTTACCCAGTAAATAACATTTTTCAGTGTAACCTTTCTCATCCCATTGATAATATCCTCCTTTTCTGTGTATTCTAACAGATGTTCAAGATATAAACGCCTATAATTTTTTTAAATATTTTCGAGGATGCCTTGATCCACTGGTTGCATTATGCTGGTTACATTTGGAGGAAAAAATTTTACAACAATTTCACCCACATAAAGTTCTTCTCCAGGGAGAGAGGGGGCATTATCCATTAACAAAATTGCTTTAACAGGAAGACGGTTTCTGTTCAAAAATTTAGTCACAGATGGCACGAACTCTTCTTCAAACCAGTTAGTAAATAAGGTCGCATCCATCCATGCGCTCTTCTGACTTTTGTAATAGACTGGTAGGGCTTTGGGCGAGATGTTAAAGCTCTTGGACGTGCAGACTTGCCAATCACCATCAGTAGGATTTTGTGCTTGCCAGATGCATTGGAACATACCATTATAGTTAATCTTTCCTTACTTCGTTTGTGCCCAGGAGCTGATATTTCCTGTCGAGATGCCAATGTTTTTGATGGAAGCATTTTATAATTCAAACCAGTTTCGTCACAGTTGTAAATTTGATCACATGTTTATCCACAATCTTCGATTTGCTTTTTAAAGTTCTGCTTAAACTTCTCAATTGATGACACATCAGCAGAAAGTTTTTCTGATGGCTTTTAATTTTTCTTCAATAGGAACGACGATTCTTTTACGCCTGTTTTGCTCCATTATAATACGACAAACAAAAATTCAAACAAAGCAGTTCGTATTAATTACACTTTACTACCAGCACTCCAACCAAATAAATTA
>CM032452.1:70019870-70104870 GCA_019049505.1 Pachyrhynchus sulphureomaculatus | reverse complement strand
CAAATAAATACTGATTTAAACATTTTAATCGTCATTTTCTGCCGTTGTCGTATTACAGAATGTTATATGGTAGAAAAATTCTAACATTTCACCAGTCATATATTGCATAACTTTTTTAATATCCTCGACTTTTTTCTCATTAATAGGTAGAGGATCTTTATAAGCGCCAGCAGTCGGTAGAGAAGGACTTTCCTTATGTTGCTTTAATAACTTAAATGTGTAGGAGAGAAAACCGTTTATGTAATTCCACGTTGTCACATAACCTGGAGTTGAACTGTCATAAAGAAATT
The DNA here is from genome assembly GCA_019049505.1 of Pachyrhynchus sulphureomaculatus. Classification (NCBI taxonomy): domain Eukaryota; kingdom Metazoa; phylum Arthropoda; class Insecta; order Coleoptera; family Curculionidae; genus Pachyrhynchus; species Pachyrhynchus sulphureomaculatus. The sequence continues at coordinate 70,104,580 of CM032452.1, read as the reverse complement.
GCCTATAGTTTGACACAGCAAAATTTTCTTTTCTAGTATTATCACCACTGACTAAAATAGAACACGTTTTTTTACAATCAGTCGGCCACCACTTTTTAAAATCCATAATATCGTTATGTCGAATTAACTTTACAGTAAATGGCTGTTTTTTCCTTGAAGATAGTATTATTTCTTAATATTCTTCTGGAATATAAATTCGATCGTGTTTTTTAATCACCCTCTTGACACAACCAAAATCCCTGTCGCAGGGCAAAAATGAATGCCCTCTTATTGGAAAGTAATGGTATATTTTGTTAAATCTCTTGGTCGCCTGCAATGCTACCAAAAAGCGAACCATGGTCTGGTTACGATTCTGTCCCGCACATCCATCAGAAAATAAGTGTAACTCAGTGATTTCAGATGGTATGTGGTTCAATATATAATCATAAAGAAATGTGCATACTTCATTAGATCCTTTTAGAGCTTCACCCTCGTGGTAGCTATAAAAATGACCAGTGTTGTCTTTAAGATTATGAATCTGAAATGCATATACCCAAAGTTGCCTCAGATAAAAAATTTCTTGAACCGGGATATGTGGGAGGGGCATATTCTGCATATAGTCAAAAGCTAGGCCCATTACTTCTGGTCGTTCCTTACACAGAGATTGCACTTCTTTTAGTTTCGTGTAAAACTTTTTTGCGCGCCTTTTATGAACTATGAGTTCCGCTGCAACCACTCTCTTTGCATTATCATTAAGATTAACATCTTTAAGTTTAGCTCCAAGGCTTTCACATACCGAGCAGACATCAACCTGTGGTCTTCCAAACCTGAGATTGTAGTTTTCATTATAATATTTTAGATAGAATTCGTATTTAACCAAATTTTCTAGCTGTGGATTTTTATCTATAAACAGATTGTACATTTTCTTCACATTTAAAGATGCATCCAAATAATGAATGGTTTTTGAGGAGTAATGGGAAACTTTAACAGGGAATGACTCAATGTGTTCTTTTATTTTTCACAATCCATTCTTCGCATATTGCACGAGGTCTGTTGTTGTGCCGGCCTCTTAAATCCTTTGGTGATTTTGTAGCTAGAAGTAAGGTGTTTAAACGCTGAACTTGCCAATGAGATATGGCATGAAGGCTGATAAATGCCTGTTTACATACGGAAATTCGATTTGATTGTTTCATAACAAGGTACAAAAAATTTGATTTTCTTTGTTCAATAGGCTTTGCTTCAATAAGCCCCTGCAAATACGTATCTTGTTCATTTTTTGGCTTACCGTCGTATAATTTTGATATTATTTCTGTTTTCTCTTCATCAGTAAACTGCTGCATGCACTTTTTTTTTACACCTTAAAAAATGTATTCATTAGTTAAAATTAATTAATTAAAAAAAAAAATGTAAACTTACATGCATGTAGGTCCGACAGTTTTCGCTTCAATATGTTTTCCGTTTTTTTACCAACATATTCCTGACCGTGCAAACGTGCTATTTTTCTTTGGTTATGTTTCCAACTAACAATATTCCTTTTTCTTTTTTTGTTGCCATTGCTAGTAACCACATCTTCTCTGTCACAGGATGACATATTTTATTTAAACAAATTTAAAAACACACGATAATTAAGCTATTTTAATTAATAAAACCCACACGAAGTCAACTCTTTCTTTGTAAACAAATAACTGCAGATATTTTAGTAGCTGAGATGAAAAACCGTACAAGTCACGGACATGTACGGTTTTTCCAGTCATCACCGAACGGCAGCCTACTGTAGAGCGTTAACGTTTAAGTATATCGTACGGTTTTTATGCTCAGTTGATAGGGGGATATATTTAAAACAAAATGGCTATCTCAGTTTAAAATGTCAAATTTTGGACTTGTACGGTTGTCGAACTCACCGATTCAATTACATGAATGATTGACAAAGCAAATCTATGGAAAATCAAACTTTTTGCTTATTCGTATTTATCTTTATGGACGTTACTTTCATGTACTACATACACAATTTCCCATTGTATAATTATTACACTTTCAAATATTAGATAATTATCGCTACATGATCAGCATTTATTATCTTGAATAATATATTTTTTCTACTTTACAATTGTTTTCGTGCCAATCTCTTTCGCCATCAAACTATTCTTATCTTGTACAATAGCCTGGACGTAACGGCCTATGTCAGTAGCCGAAATTATAATCTACACGAGACCAACGTCAAAATTCTACCACCATTTGAAATAAGAGTACCTACTGACTTTAACATTACTTTGAAAACAATTTTAGTCTTCTATTATTTATTTTGTATGGACGTCGATCATTATTGAAATTCCTATGTCCAGTTTTAAGGCGTTACGAGAACGAAAAAACTTTTGATATAAAAATTTTGCTGGCATCTAAAATACACAACATATTTTATGCGGAGTGATACAAAAAGGGCAACGTAAGTCAGTTTTATATTTTATATACAATACCCCTAATCAAAAACACAGTATGCTTTTTCTTGAATTTACACTCACAGGAACAGCAAGAGAAGTCATTCTAGTGTATTATTTTGAAACAATTAAATCAAAATAGGTTATATGCACACACACAGATACACATACACATACGCACACCTGCGCCCACGCATACGCACGTTTATATTTATATATACGGGGTGTTACAAAAATTGGTTAAAATATTAAGATAGGTGACTCATGGGACACATTCAATTCTGTTTTTTAAATTTAAACATTTTTAGAAAATATAAAAAAAAGCAAAGCTGGATTTTACAGCCAAACCAACCCTCACCTGACGTCAAATCAATGGCTGCCATTGAACCAAAGAAGATGGAGAACACTTAACTAGATATGGAAATTCCCCAGTGTCACAAAATGCATGATAACATCATATATCCACCGATTACAAACCACACAGAACAATAGAATCATCACTCACAAATCCAAAGGAGAAAATAAAGCTGGAAAACCAGAGCGTATATAGTCTTTTACAGAGCAATTCCAATAAGTCCAATATGGTCTATACATGAATAACCTGCTCGTGTACTTTGCTGAATGTACTAATGACTGACATGCATCGATAGTTCTTGGTATCTTTTTTACTGTCTTTTTTATGTTTCCTGTAATCTAGCTTTTTCTCTCACCGGTTTTTTTTATTTACATATCTGTATGAAACAGTTGTTGTAGCATGCTATATAGTTTCGTAGTCCCATTTTCTAGAACTTCTGCAGAAATTCCTTCTAGGTCTACTAGCATTCTTATTTTATATGGAGCTTATGGTTTTTTTTACCACTTCTATGCTTGGGTTAAGTATTTACAAGTTTATAAAGTAAATTGTGCGAGTATATTAAGCAATCTATAGGGCACTTCCTGTATATCAGAAACTATACAAAAGGTAAAATATTTAAATTTCAAAATTAACCGGAATGAAAAAAATATAACCAAATTTCTCCCCCTTGGGCATTTATCTTGGTCTCTATTCCTCCATATTATTGAGGGGTGGCTGACGTAACCGAAAACATCGATATTCCAAACCAAACACACAGAATCGTCTCGCCTTTTTATCCAGAAAACGCTTCGTTTGTTTTTTTCTTTTTAGATTGGCCCCATTTGCACTTTCCGAAGTCCTAATGAGTGCACAAATAAGAATCCTATTTGCTTTTCTGAAAGAGAATTTTTTCATTACTGTTTGTTCTCTTAAGGGATTTCTTATGTATTTTTCTATTTACTTTCCTTTGTTAGAATTTGATTAACTTTTTTTTTTACCTGAAGTAACAGAATGAATTCTTTTCTTAAACTTGCACTTTTATTTTTAAAAAGTTTTTTAATAAAACTAGAGAAAAGGTTCCAATATTTCTGTGTTTTTTTTTTTAGGAAAAATAAAACGTATACCGTAGAGATCTAGTGGTATTTCTCAGAAATTATTCTGCTTTATAACTGGTTAGATCAGGAAAATTTCGGTTTTTATCCAGAACAGACGTAAATAATGAATTAATTATAGGCCAGTGATTGCCAAAATCACGTTCTAGTAAAAAACTGAAATATGACAATATTGAAGTTTATGAACAAAGTTTGCACCAAAAGCTTTACAATAAACTTCGTAGTGTGTCTCGTCTAAAGATAACTTAGTTACGAAGAATAGTCATTTAATAAATAATATTCAAAATTAGTTGGGTAATTTGGAATAAAATTATAAACGTAATTGAGTACAACAGCACGAAATATGTCAATACAGAAGCACCGAAATCAGCGACGTTAGATCCTAGTCAGCTACCGACACATACTTATCCAGGAGCTTTCCCTCCATGCATTTCATAATTCTGATCTCTCAAGATATGACCCAAGTAACGACTTTTCCTTTGTTTCAAAATCAGCTGTTCTTTTTTCTTGTTCAAATAGATAAGTGTTTAAAGATGGCTGATCTTGTCCGCCCAATAATTTAATTAAAATGTTTCAATCCTTGCCTTCATAGAGCACCTGAATGTTCAGCTCCCGCACCTGCACAAGAACATTAGGAACTTAAACAAATGTCTGATTTTTGACTTTATCCCTGATCTTAGACTCCAATATATAGTACAAGACCAAATCCCCTTCTGTGCTATATAAAGCTGCCAATTATGAGTTGTAATTCCATTAGTGTCGGCATATCCTAGGTTGTTAATTGATGTGCCGTTAAAAATGACGTCACTAGGCAACCCGTCGAATAAGTGAGTACATATTGAATAACAATAACGCCTTTACATATGTGCATTGCTTATTATGATTCCAATATAATTCTGGAATATTCTTTAATGTCAATACTTTAGTTTCTCAAAATTTATCTTACTTTGTCCATCTTCACACAGTTAAAGCTTTGCTGTAGCCAATGTAGCAAACATCACAGTTTTTGCGCTCTGCTGACACATTTAGAGAGAAGAGTGTTTCCGTGCTTCATTGCAGGCCTCAAACTGAGCATCATCTAGTTTTTTTATACATTAAGGTATGAATGAATCCTAAGAACACTTTAGAAAATTGTGGCATTAGACCGATAATCATTTCAATGGACGTAACTGCTCTTCTTGGGTAAAGAGAAAACTGATTTAAGCGAACTATGGGGTATTTGTCCAGTGGAATATATGACACTGAATATTCTCGTCAAAAAGACCAAGCTAGTGCCTTCAATTTTCCAAAATCACTTTTGAAATTTTGACATGAGTGAGTCGATGATCGTGGAAGAGTCATTTCCAACGACGAAATTTGTGTTTGATGTTAAAGATTATTTCCTCATCGCTTTACAGTAGTGTCTACGGTGGATTTCGGTGGCTACTCTTGAATTATCTGATTTTCGGTTGTAGGCTGTATCCTGTTTTGCTAGAAGTTCACATTCTGAGGATATTCAAAAATTTTTGGTATCTTTACATTTTCTGCTAATGAACTGATGTAACTTTCTGGATCGGATGTTTTATATTTTCTATGTTTTTTCACTAAAGTAAAAATTTTAGGTGTCGTCCATTTTTATTTTTTGTAATGTTTAGTATAGTCGGTGATATTTTTATGTTTACCAACATTACTTCGATAGTATTCAACATTACTTTCTTTTTTCTCAAGCACTCCACCCTACAAGACTTTTCATCATAGAGTTTTGTAACTTGCGAACATCTACTCTTGGTGATATCTTTTTCGTATGCGTTTTAACGGATTTTATATAATTCCAATATTAGTGAATAACTAGTATGGAGTCTATCTGATTTCTTATGATGCTGTCATTCTTATCTACTGGAGTGGTTAATGGATACAATCTTCTAAGGTGATGTTTAAAAAATGTATTGGTGACTATTAAATTATATTTCGTACAGAACTGCGCCAGTTGTGTTCCGTTTGCCCATTTGATATTGTCCTACTGTATTACCTTCTGCTTCTAGACCGATTTTGAAGTTAAAACCTCCGATTACAAAAGTGATTTCGCCCATTTTTGAAATCTTCATAAGTTAAAAAAGTCTATATCCTTTTGGGGTTTATTATTAGTGGGAACGATATTATAGGCTGAAATATGACGAGGGATGGAGGGCTGGATGAGGAGATTAGGGCGAGGACAGAGGCAGCGGGGAAAAACTCTTTAATAGTATCAAGAACACTTTCCTAGGCAAAAAAGAAATACCAAAATCAACAAAACTACAAATCTTCAAAAGGGTGGCGACACCAATAATTACATGCGGATCTGAAGTGCGAACAACAACACAGAGTCACAGAAGTAAGATACAAAGCGTCAAAATGAGATTCCTCAGAAAGATAGAAGGAAAGACAAGAGTGGCTAGGATAAGAAACGTTAATATACGGGAAACATTGGAGATGAAGCCGATACAGGAGGAAATAGAAGAAAATCAGTTGAGATGGTTTGGACATATACAAAGAATGGAACAGGAACGACTGGTAAGAAGAGTGTATGAAACAAGAGAAAGTGGAAAACGAAGTCGAGGAAGACCACGAAAAACATGGAGGGAGGAAGTAAGGGGAGCAATAGAGAAGAGGGGAGTGAGGTGGGAAGAAGCAAAAAGGCTAGCCCGAAATAGAGAAAGATGGAGAGAAGTATGGAAGACCATAACCTAACCCAACCCACTCACACCAGCCTACACCGAGAGGTGTCATGGCTAAGGATTAAGTAAAAAAAGTAAGTACAATGCGCACAGAAATGACTGAGATAAAGCAATGAATAAAGAATGTGAAAAATGAAAATTACAAGTAACGATTTACAAATAACATACAGTCAACTCTTTTTTATGGACGAATGTTTATAATGACATTTTTATATATTGACATTTCGTGTGGTTATCTCGTAAAGTAAGAATAGCAATTATTGTTTCCGTTTTCGTTTTATTGTATAGATATTAATTACATTTTTAGGATTTTTTTTTGCTTTAATGAAAACAAATGTATTAAAAAGGATATTCCTGTAATTCAAAATTATTTAACTTTGGAATTTAGAAGCCTATTGGATATAAATTCCTGTTTCATATTTTTTTGAAGTGAAAATACGTCGAATACGCCTGGCCACCGTTCCCCCGGACAAAATCCTATATATGTTTCTAATACAGTTTTAATTGTATCCCTTAGCGATATTATTTGACTGTAAAATTGAATGAAAATTGTATCGGAAATCCTTTACAGAAAATATTTTAACTCATTTTAAACGAACGAAGAATATTTTTATGTCTCCACTCATTACAATCTTGAGAAGTGCGAATGGGGCCAATCAAAGGAAAAAGAACGTTTTTCAAATGAGAGCGTAAATGTTTGAAAAAGCCTTCTAGGGAAACAAAAATTTGCAATCAGATGATCTGTTATAATATCGCTTGGCTTTTAAGAATCATTCTTATAAATTTTAATCAGTTTTAAAAAGGCTTTTTATCATATTCCTTACGTACAAAAATAAATTTTACTTGTGAAAATTATCGTACCTCGTTCTGAAATTATGAATATGACGTAAAATATATTTATAATTACTTAAAATTGACCTTAACTATTTTACTACGTAGTATATCTCTCCCCTGCAGGAAACACTTTATTTTTGCACTCGACGCGCGTTTGACTAACCATGTTAACTTCATCAGCAGCGATGATGACTCAGTCAATCATCGCTCCTAATGCAGCTAACATGGTTAGCGAAACGTGCGTCAAGTGCAAAAATAAAATGTTTGGTGTAGTGGTGATATATATTGAGTAGTGCCATTGTGCCAAAGATTCCATATTCCCAACATAACTTAACTATTTTAAATTAATGACCCTTATTTGCACTAACATCAGTAAACAATCAGGACTTGCGTTATCCGTTACTGCCATAGTTTTTCAAATTATATTTGTTCAGATTTTAACATGCAATAAATTTTCCGTCAAACGAATGTATGTAGAGGGTGTTAAAACTTATTATACGGGGTGCCCCATATGTATGGAATAATGATTCCACAGCATTTATTAGTCAGTGTATCAAAAAAATGTTTAAATAAAAGTTATAGGGTGTTATCGGCGCACATGTTGACGTTGACAATAAAATGTCAGTTCGAAGAAATTACGCTATCTTGATTTTTAAATTGAAAGCCCTGTATATTATTTTATTTTTGAGTCCTACTAAAAATACTTGATATTATTTGTCATGCCATATATTTAAATTGAACTGTTTTGGAATTATTGATATTTGAAATTAAGGAGATCAAATTAAAAAAAAAATTATGCTGGCTTATGTCAAACGACTTAATGCGTCAAAAAATGATTTATTGACGAAATCATTTATTGCTGCATTTTGTGAAACTGCAAATTGAGCGTAATATCATAATGGTACATTTAACAGAAACTGAAAGAATCACTTTGTTAATGATGGTTGGTTACGGAGACCATAGGAGAGAAGGTGTGTGATCTTTTTAACGCAGAATATCCGAATCGAAAACCTTTTACCCAATTCGTAGTTAGCAAAACATTAAAACGATTTAGACGATCAGGTCATGTTAAGGATTGTTCTAAATCTGGACCTCCAAAAGTTAAAACAAGCGATGATAAAAAGTTAGATGTCTGATTGGAAATTACAGAAAATCCCCATACAGCCACTCGTCGGCTTTGCCTAGACCACAAGATAAGTAAAGGTACCCTAAGTCGTATACCGAATGAAGAAAAATTGCCCCCATTCTATTGCAAGAATTATCTGCAGATGACTACGATAGACGCGATGAATTTTGCGAAGCCATGATGGAACGAATCAATAATGATCCTAACCTAAGTCATAATATTGTTTTTTCTGACGAGGCCACATTTTGTCTTAACGGAAGAGTTAACAGGCATAACTGCTGGTACTGGTCTACTAAGAATCCCCACTGGATAATCGAGGGTCATTCTCAAAGACTACATACAAAAGGTAAACATGTGGGCAAGGATTTGTGGATGTCATATCATTGGTCCCTTTTTTATCGATGGAAATCTTACAGGACAACGGTATTTATAGTTACTCCAAGAGCAATTCCAACTTATACAGATCTTTTTCCTGATGAAAATAATTTGGATACCCATAACAGGAATCTGTGGTATCAACAGGACGGAGCACCTCCTCACTATGAAATCAACGTTCGTAGATATTTGGATTCGATTTTTCCTAATCGATGGATAAGCAGAAAAGGTGCTGTAAAATGGCCTGCAAGGAGTCTCGACCTTACGCCACTCGATTTTTTTTATCGGATCATTTGAAAACCAAAATTTACCGAAGTCGACCTGAAACTGTAGAAGATTTACAACAAAGAATTCAATATGAAGTAGCACAGATTGCCCCGGATTCTCTGCAAAACTCTGTTCAGGCTGTTTATGACCGATTGGGACATTGCCTCGCTGTTAACAGTAGACATTTTAAGCAATTGTTACCATAAAAATAAACCTAGAGTACTTATTCATAGTTTTTTTGTCTTTTTTTACTTTAAATTTCAATTAACAATAATCCCAAAACAATTCAATTTAGACATATGGTGTGCCAGACAATATCTAGAATTTTTGGTAGGACTCAAAAATAAAATAATATACAGGGCTTTCCATTTAAAAAATATCGAGATGGCATAATTTCTTCGAACTGACGATTCAAAACATTTTATTGTCAACGTCAGCATGTGCGCCGTATAACACACCTAAAACTTTTATTTAAACATTTTTTTGATACACTGATTAATAAATGCTGTAGAATCATTATTCCATACATATGGAGCACCCTATATATAACTCATTCCGAAATCAAAAAGCGCACCGAATATCAGAAACTTCTTATAGTGCCATTTATAGACTTCCAGAAAACATTTGACACTCTAAAGATATGGGCAACACTTAAAGCTCTTACAGACTACAGAGTTAACTCTCACAATACAACTGTATTAAATTGGAAAGCAAATCTGAAAAGTTCTCAGTTACTAGAGACATCCGTCAAGGCGACTCCATGTCCCCCTAGCTCTGGAAAACATTTTCAAGGAACTACAATAGGAATCGATGGGAATCAACATTGATGGCGAGTACATAAATAACCTAAGATTTGCTGACGATATCAGTTTGATAGCAGAAAGTGCCGATATGATTTGTCTTATGATAAATGATCTTTTACGTAAATCCGGAAATATAGACGCAAATGCACGATTATCACAAATTAATCGGAACAAGCTCTTGGAAGTCTGCCTAAGGAGACCGTAGAGAGTTATATTTACTTGGAGAACAGGATAACTGTAGGCAAAAGAAATTAGACCACCGAAGTTGACAGACGTATTTCGCTGGGATCGCTAGCTTTCGGAATGTTGAGCTAAACGTTCAGACACAACATCCCAATATCTTTTAAAAAGAAGGTATTCAACCGGCTTTCCAGTTTTGACCTACGGCATGGAAACGACACTTACTGAAAAGTCTGCCGAAAAACCCAACGCGACTTGGAGAGACGCATGCTGGGTATCTCACTTCGTGACCAAATTAGAAACAGCGAAATAAGACGAAGAATGAAGGTCGCTGATATAGTTTAGAGCGCATGGCAGGGGTAAAATGGAACTGGGCAGGGCATGTGACAAGAACTACTGATAACAGGTGGATAAGGAAAATCCTGGAATCGCGCCCTAGAACTCTAAAACGCCCACATGGCCGTCGACCAAACAGATGGATGGATGATATAATCTAAAGAACTGGTAAAAACTGGTAGTTGAAGACACCAGACAGGCATCAGTGGAAACATATAGCGGAGGCCTTTACCCAGCACTGGGTGTAGTGTGCTTGTGATAATGATGATGAACTCACACCATTGATTTCCGATCATAAAATCCTTAACCTACTGTATTTTACATGGTAATATATTCTATTCTATTTTTTACTCTAAGACTAAGGGGGCACCAGTACGAATATAAATTTTCTTAAGCAAATAACCTGTCCAAATTTAAATTGAAAAATAATAGTGGTGAATAATAAATCCTACATTATCATTTAAATGTTTCAACATCTCCTTTCAGACCTTAGAAAATTGAAAATATTGCAAAAGCTTTAACATTTATAGAATAATACAATTTTAATGGATTTTAAATCGAAAATTAAAATGTAAGGGTAAGATATTTTATCTTCTTATTTTCCTAACAGGCACAATTTACAGGTTTCGTAAAAAAATCCGATTGTTAATTGCTGCTCTATTGTAATAAAAATAGAACTCCAGATCGTTCACTGCGCTTCAGCTTTACTATAAACAAGATAACTCAAGTGACCAACAAACAAAATAATTACAAAGTATTATTACAGAAGTCGTCTAGACCATAATAAGCTTCACCAAATAATAGATTTGATTTTTTTACATTTTTTGTGAATTAAAAATTTGTATATTGTTACGTAAATGATTAAAAATTTTTAGATTCTCAGAATAACGGAACACAGAAATAACATAAAATTTACATAGAAACTAGAAATAGAGTCGAGCCCGCTATAGGGGCGGGCAATCCGGACATTTGTCCGGGGCGCCAAAATTTGGGGGCGGCATTTTGATTGTAAGTGTACACTGTAAAAAAAGTTTCCTGGTATCAAATCAGTTTGATTTGACTCAAGTGCTTCGTGGGGTTAGATACGGCGCAATACACGTAAGCATTCTACTAAGTGCACGGTGGGTTTGAAAAAGATTCTTAAGCCAAGAATCATTCTTTTGAATAAATACTGTAATAGTAGTGGATCAATTTTTCGTAGTTCGATCTAAAGAGTTCATTATTTATTCCAAATGAAATTACAAATTAAACTAAATTACATAAATTTGTCTCAAATAAATATGCTATTGAAATAAAAAAAATACTGAAATAATTCTATATATCTTTAAATTAAAAGAAATACATTTCAATGATGCGTACTAATAATTTACTGAAAACAAATGTTTATTGTTTCAAAAATATATCTATTTATTTGAAAATAATTTCATTTAAATTCAATGCATTTATTATGTTATGTAAAGTTACGAACTTCGATTATCTTTAATAATATTAAAAAAAAAAAAAAATTATCTCAAGATTCTTTCATATTTTTTGATGATTAATGTTAGATTTGACATTACTACGTGTGTGAGAGTCTTCGATCGGATTCGTCCTTTGTAAAAATTATTATTGATGCAAAAGAACTTGCTACCGAAATTGACGTGGAGGCTAACTTTGAATCAATAACAGCACGACATCGCGTAAGGAGAATAAAAAGGAACTTCTCATACGAAGCATGAGATGAACCGATCGAAGATCCAATTTGAATTCCAAAAGAAAAATATAAAATAGATTTTTATTATTTTAAAATCGATCGAGCCCTAAATGCACTAGATGCTAGATTTGAACAGCTTAGTAATCATAGTAATTATTTTCAATCCTTATATAATATATACGATTTAAATACCATGTCCAAAGAAATGCTACTAAAACACTGTAAAAATTTAGAATATATTTTAACTGATGGTGATTCTGTTGACATAAATGGGATAGAGTTAGCAGAGGAAATTTCAGCAGTATCTGCGCTTTCGGGCAAAAAAGAAAGCGTACGCAATGTACTGAGCTTAATTACGAAGTTAAATTTGTGTGGCAAACAAGTGTACAACCTACCTAATGGTAAGTAGTCACCGCAGCCTATGAACGCTTGCAACAAATTATGTATTCTAAGGGGCGGCAATTTGTCTTTTTGCCCGGGGCGACGTAACCGCTAGAGCGGGCGCTGAATAGAGTTAATGTCAGAATAAAAGCAATCAAATGGGATCATTGGATTAAGTAGGGAGCGACACAATTAGAACTTCCAAAGGACAAACATTTTTTTTACATACAATATTAGTGCAACATCTTAAGAATATATCTTCAAAATTTTAGGAACAAATTTACATAGAAACTAGAAATAGAGTTAATGCCAGAATAAAACCAATCAAATGGGAGTATTGGATTAAGTAGGGAGCGACACAATTAGAACTTCCAAAGGACAAAATTTTTTTTACATATAATATTAGTGCAACATCTTAAGAATATGTCTTCAAAATTTTAGAAACAAATTTACATAGAAACTAGAAATAGAGTTAATGCCAGAATAAAAGCAATCAAATGGGAGCATTGGATTAAGTATTGTATGTAAAAAAATTTTTTACATACAATATTAGTGCAACATCTTAAGAATATGTCTTCAAAATTTTAGAAAGAAATTCCAAGTTTTAAAGAAGTTATAGTATGTAAGCGGGATGGTCGTTGGAGCAACATTTTTGCCTAGAGTGAAAGTAGCAGGTAGAGGCGATCACTCAGGGGCGTGCCTTCTTAATTTCATATTTGTATTACATCTACTTAGACCGTTACTTTGGAGTAGGGCTCTCAATTTACATACATCCAAGAACACATGTTTGAATTTAATTGCTAACGTTTAGTAGAGTCTCGAAACGATTTTATTGCAGGTTAACTTTATTTTTTAGCCTACTTAGAATGATTTCGAGAGCGAAAAATGTCGAGTTATCCAAAAAGAAATAGAGATGAATCGAGTTGAACATCTAAAACTCACAAAAGGCAATCAGTTCACGCTTAGAAACAATGAAAGTAAAGAAACCAATAGTGCCAGTGCAAGAAAAATATCCAGCAGTAATACTGAAGAAATATCGTGGAATCCTTTTCGTGGCTATCGTTTTATATATTTTTTGCCGTTTTTACAGCCTTAAAATTAATTATTTGTCGAGAATGTAAATAAAACATAAAGTTTGAAAAATATGGAAATAAAGATCTAGGTTTCAAACTTTTGTTGCACCGATGTGATCGGCGTACTATTAATTTAGATACTCTTATCAATACTGGATAAGAAGTCAATCGTCGTATTGTGTTTATCGCACGTCTCTTACGTTTCGGACATCCGCTACAAAATAAATGAAAGTTCATATAACAACATCATCATACATCTCTCAAAAGTGTTTTTGAACGCCTCTGTAAAAAAGCTGCGGAAGAAGAAAAAGAAAAGAATGCATATCATGAAAGACCCATTTTGGATTTTAAAGTATCTAGTTATGGTTCTTGGAAAAAGCGTGGATTTAAGTCCTTATATGGAGTTACTACACTCATAGGCTATTACTCAGGTAAAGTTATTGATCTGGTAATAAAAAGTAGTTTTTGCCAAGCATGTACATTTTGGAAAAAAAAAAGGGATTCTCCCGAGTATGAAGTTTGATTGAAGATCACCGTGAAGAATGTTCGCTTAATCACGAAGCGTTTTCAGGCAAAATGGAAGTTACTTCTATATTTTTGAGATCGGAGGAAAAGTTTGGTATAAGATATGGATGTTACATTGGAGTCCGAAACTCGAAAACATTTAAAACTACGTGGGTAAATCAAATATAAACGGTAATTTTTTTTTATACGTTTATTGAATAACCTTATACACAAATCATTGATTTAACATTTTTTCAATATAGTCTCCTGCGTGATCTACACACTTTTGCCACCGATTTGGAAGTTTCCGTATTCCCTGGTCATAAAAGATTTGCGGGCGGGTTGTAAGCCAATTGCGAACGTGTTCCTCGACTTCTTCATTGCTTCCAAATCGCTGTCCTCCCAGTGATTCTTTCATAGGCGCAAACAAAAAATAGTCACAGGGGGATAAGTCAGGGCTATAAGGAGGGGGCTCAAGGGTTTCCCAGCCCTTTTCTTCCAGTGTATCCCTTATCAAAGCCGCAGTGTGAGGCCTGGCGTTGTCCTGGAGGAGAATGACATCTCTGATGGGCATGTCCCGTCTTTTCTTTCGATAGGCTGCTTTTGCCAACCGTAACAACTGGCAGTAGTAAGCCACATTCACCGTACGTTGATCGTGCAGGAAACCGATCAGTAAAATTCCCCTTGAGTCAAAAAAAATCGTTGCAAGGACTTTTCCAGCAAAGAGACGAGTTTTGGCCGTCACTGGGGAACCTTCATTCTTTCTTCGCCACTCCTTACTTGCCATTTTGGAGTGTAGTGATGTACCCACGTCTCATCACATGTCACTATGCGCTTTAAAAAGGCCTCCCCTTCTTGCTGAAATCGATTCAAAAGCCTTTCAGCGATCTCCGACCTGACCTGTTTTGGTTTCAAGTCAACAACCTGGGAACCCATCGAGCAGTAAGTTTTCTGAAACGTAGTTGATCAGTAATTATGGATTGAACACTTCCACAGCTGATACCCACTTCTGAGGAAATTTCTTCAACGGTTAATCGGCGATCACCTTCGATAAGGTGTCTAATGTCACGGATGTTGTCATGTCATACTTTCGTTTTCAACCCGTTCTCGTCCGCTCTTAAATTCTCTCGCCCACGAATACACACGATTCTGAGACAGTGTACTGTCCCCAAATTGTGCCTTCAAACGGGTTAAAATTTCTGACGGTTTAAGGCCTTCATTGGTTAAAAACTTGATGATAATACGTTGCGCAACAGACGAAGGTACCTCTTGCTCGGTCATGGCTGTACTGACGACAAAGACGAGTTGGCGCGCGCACCCATCCGGTTCCCCCACTCCGCACAAACCAAACATCTACTCCACACAATATCATCTAGCTAAGAACTGCATTCTAAGAAGAATAGCAAAATTACCGTTTATATTTGATTTACCCACGTATATTAGACGTAAATCCATATGGTGACGATTTTAAAACTGTTAAAAGTGAATGTATTGATCACGCCGCGAAGCGAATGGGCACTCGGCTTCGCAATATAAAAAACAGAAATGCTTGGTGGAAAGGGTAAGTTGACGGAAGCTTTGTAAAAAAAACTAACAATTTACTATGGATTAGCTATCAGAAAAAAATGTGAATAGTGTCGAGGAAATGAGAAAGAGTATCATGGCCACTTACTCATCATTTATGCTCTACTGATGAAAATCCACAGCATAATTACTGCCCATCAGGCAAAGACAGTTGGTGTGCTTGGCAAAAGAGTTTAGATAGCGTAGAAAAAAAGATCCTTTTCAGCTCACGCAACAACATATTTTACCAATTTATCAAGATTTGACAAAAGATGACTTGCTGGAAAGATGTCTAGGAAGTTATACGCAAAATGCGAATGAAAGCTTTAGTTCAACCATCTGGATTCTGGCTTAAAAATAACTGAATAATTCTTCGAATATTGCGACTCTTCAAACAAGGATATTCTTCTATTTTGCAAATTATGCAGGAGCTAAGGATAATTATTGAGCACAAAGCATGAAATACGCTGATGAATATAGCGAGCAGCGGCTGGTCTGAGAGGAGCGTTGCAGCTCTTTATCCACCAAAGAGGCTCGTATAACACGCAGAGAGCGACAAGTGAATCAGGATAATTTCTTTAAAGAGACTGAGGGGTTATTATATAGCCCTGGAATCACTGATTAACCGGTAAGTTACAGATATTAACCAGTTTTCACTCACAGAAACGTTTTTTTTTTTCGAAACCGCATTTTCAAAACCTGCGAGAAAATTACCTAAAAAACTCTTTTATTGAAAAAATAGTAAAAAAAGTAAAAAAATCGATTTTTTTTTTTAAACTCGCACAACATTCTGAATTTTCATTTTTTTTTTCAATTTCATATAGAAGCTACAAATATAAAACATTGTGTATTTCAAACTGGTCTTTCTCAGATTAATGCAGCAGCAGTGGCGTAGCTAGCATGGGTGGCTCCTGGTGCGGATATTTAGGTGTCACCCCAAGAATGAAAACTGTTAAAATTAATAAAAATTCCATAAACGTAAAGTATGTTTTTATTTAATTATTACAAATGACAGTCTTTTATAATTAAGTTATTATGATAATAATAATACTGCTTCAATTATACATTCTTTCACATTGATGCATAAAAGTGAAAGTTGCAACTTGCAACTTTAACAGTTGCAAACTCGGAAAGCACATCGTCAAAATTTATATTTTGTGTTGCCTCGTGTTTTGTTCTTAATATGCCAAGATTGTTAAGTCTCATTTCGGTCATTGTTGCCCGTAAGTAATTTTTAATTAATTTTAGTTTGCTGAAACTCCTCTCACACGAAGCAACTGATACGCAAATTGTCATAAATAATTTTAGTGCGACTATAAGATTCGGAAGAGATTCTGTAAAATCCCATTCGATTTCAAAAAGTCTAGAGACACCCAATTAGAAACCGTTGGCAAACATTGGCAGCTTTTAAAACGTCTTCTCAATCTTGGTATCTCTAAAAGGAGTTCTGTTCTGATACCTCATCATAAAAACCAGTAAATTTTGATACAGCTAATTTCAACTCTTCAGTGTTTGCCAAAAGTAAAGTATTTGTCTGCACAACCCCCCTTTAGTTTCCACCATTTCTGAAATCCAATCACAAATTCTGCTTTTGTATTAGTACTATTGGTGACAGTAAATAAACGACAGCAGAAGCAGTATAGGTTATTAGTTATTGGAGAATAAACCATTTATGACCGCAGAATTTTTTCGCTATTAGACATCACTTTATAAAACCCGTCTTTTGAAAGATGGTGATCATCACCTTTTATTTTTAACCCGTGTCTGGATACAGTGGCAAACGATCCTTCTCTGTTTTGAAAATATCCACTTCCTTTTTTTTATGACCTCAATGCGAACATTATCACGAACAGGTATACTCCAATGTGAGACATCCCTCAAGTCCTGAAGTGTTCTATCCGTGCAAATACTGTCTTCGATAGTAGAAGCATTATTAGTATTATCAGTGTCATATTCAGTATTTTTTTCTTATTCGTCTTCATCATGTGTTATCATCATTAATTCTGTATTGTCGCTGTTGCTTCCTGAAGATGAGCTAATATTATCTGAGTCATTCCTTACATCATCGCGGAAATCTATTTCTTGTAATGAACTTTGGCTGTCATCAGTTTTTGTAACATATTTAAGAATGGATCCAGACATACTCTGAACTACATCCATTTTAGCCTGTTTGGCTTTTTTCTGCTGAAATCAACTTTTTCTTTTAGATGTATGAACTCCCTGAGCAGGTCGATGTCATAAATTATTTGTAGAACACATAATATTTCATAATAAATACACTGTGTTAACGAATAGATATAACACCAACACGCTAGATACGTAAGGGTGGCCTCTTGACGGCTGCCAATTGTAATAAATATATTTTTTTCAAAATCAAGACTTAAATCAAAAATCTAGTTTGAAGGTTACTAAAAATAAAGATACAGTATATTATAAAATACTTTTATAACCTAAATCAATATCGTGTTTATTTTTAATTATCGTTATTGAATTTGTTTCCGCCAAAAACGGCCTCTCTTAACAAAATCACATTTAGTAACTGCACGATACTTTTTCAGGTTATACAGATATTACTGAAAAATACCATCAAAGATACCATCTTTATTTTTAGTATCCCTCAAACCAGATTTTGGATATGTCCTAATATTGAACAAAATAATTTTTTCTTCGAATTTATTTTGTTACTTAATTGATCTTTTTCAGTCAGTTATCGATCGATTCTACAGTAACTTGCATTTATTCGTTATCGTTTATTACAAAAAATATTTATACCTCGTGTTTTTGTAAGACACCTTTTTAAGTCTTTTGTAAAACACTTTTCAAATAACAATTCACTTCACGTCAATCACAATTCGCGAAAGAAATGAGAAATGAAATGACACAGGTGACAAGCAACGACTATTTCAGGGGAATCCCCGACCGAACGAGCCATAGAGCTACGGAGCTACCAACATAAAAACAACAGACAGTGTGTACACTGTAAAAAAATATGGTCTCGTGTATGGTGTAAACAATTTCGTGTTAAATTTTTTTTTTTCACTATCGGGTGTCACCCCCAAGCAGGTGGCACCCGGTGCGGACCGCCCCCGACGCCCCCCCCCCCCTAGCTACGCCACTGTGCAGCAGGTAACGCATATTACATTGCTCGCAAACGCACAATTACTAATTGGATGCGCTGAAAAGATGCCACCATAATCATGAATATTTTAATTATTTGTAAAAAAAATAAATTTATTCAGCTGAAAGTATATTTAAATAAATAAATTTATATTGTGCTAATAGACTACCTGCAGAAAGGTAGAACCATCGCTTTATATTTTTGTATTATGCTTCACTACTAAACCAATTGAAGAATGCTATTCAGGCTAAACGTCCATATCTCACAAAAAGGAAAGAACTTTTTTATCACGATAATGCGCCTTCACACACGTTTCGGATTGTTGCTGCAAAACTGAATGATCTTCGTTTCAAAGTGCTTCCACATACACCGTATTGGCCAGATTTGGTTTCGAGCAATTACTTCTTGTTTTCAAACCTAAAAAAATGGCTGGCTGGACAAAGATTCACTTCGAATGATGAAGTTAAAGCTGAGACGAACGCTTAGTTTGCAGAGGATGGATAAATCTTTTTATAATGAGGGCACTAAAAAGTAGAATTGGACTAAATGTATTAATATACAAGGTGACTATGTAGAAAAATTAAAAAATAACTTTAATCTTGTGTTTTCTTTGTTAGGCCGAGATCTTTTGGAACTACCCTCGTAATGTACGAGCAAAAGCAAATATGTGGATAATTTTCTTATAGATTCTGTCTTGCTTTCACCTGTCCTGCAAGGCGCAAGAAACAAAATTTACATTGAATATCTGTACTTGTCAAATTGAATTCAAAAAGGAAAATTGGCATAATTTTTCTGGACAATAAAACAATATAAACAATCATGTCCTGAATCAAATAACTTCAACATTTGATCCTAAAACTAACTTGGTCCACACGGTCCACACCTGCTCATGAATTGAAGTACCAGTCGTTCTGTAGATATCAGCGTTAAGATAGCGAGATTGTAAAGGTGCATTTATTGTCACTTTATTGTCATTAGTCATTACTTATGTTAAAAAAAGTTTTGTTTGAAACAAAACAACCAAATGATTTTCAATAAAAATCTAATTATATGCCTAGTTATAGTTAGTTTAGGTTCCGAAAGATTTGTATTCGTTCGAACAATTAATTCATATTGTACACAATGTAGAAGAAATATTAAGGTAAAATATTTTTTATTATTAAATTTTTGATTACATAACAGATGTTCCTAAAGAACAAGAACAAAACTCATTAGCCAAATAGAATTAATTCTTTCTCCTATAAATTTAACTTGTAGTCCAGTCAGAATACAGGCCAAAAACAGAAATCGTCGGATACTGCTACTTTTTTTTTCAATATTCATCTCGACGAGTACATAAAGGAAAAAATATTGCTGCTGAACAATTGGACACAATACCCAAAAATGGGAGAATTGGCTGTTTTTGAGTTTTTTAGCATCTTTTATGCAAAAAATTATCTAGTCCGCATCCGTGCAACACCACTAAGAAAACTGAATGGTCGCCTGTTTTCGTGTAGTAAAACGTACCTTGGATGCGTACCGGTGTTGTCAACCTATACTTATTATTTTAGTAGCCGATTACATGTGGTTACATAAACTTTATTGATGCCCAAATTTAAAAAATAATCAGTCATAAATATAACGTTATTTACTCTCTGTTTTATTAGATAAAATGATATTGAGAAAGACAGCGAATCAAGGATTTTTTTTTTTAAATTCTGGAAGTCTAACTACTACTAATTCGTTAGCAGTCGATCCAGTCAACCAATTTTCACGAAAGTTTAGATGTATAATCAAATTTTTTCCAAAATGAGTCCAATTATTTATATTTTTTAATGAAGAAAAGTAGCTAGAGAAGATGTTTGATAACACAATTTTTAGTGTTCCGTACGGAACACCTATAAGATTACTTCGGTGTCTGTCCATCTGTCTGTCTATCTATCCGTATGTCTGTCCGTCGGTCACACCGATTTTCTCCGAGATTATTTGACATAAAAAGTTGAAATTTGGCGCTAATATAAGAACTGATAGCCCCATTACAGCCGTGTAGTTTTGAAAGTTAAATTTTGGACTTAAGGGTTAATTTTGGGAGGTGAAATCGGAAGTGCAAAAAAAATTTTACCAGGTCATCAAGTGAGGTCAAATGCAAGTTTGAGAAAATACAAGTTCAGAAATATATATAATACAGTGTGTCCCAAAAAGTTTTATACAAATGGAGAAAAAGTTTATCTCATATTATACAAAAAAATGTATTCTTTATAAAAAGTTCTGCAGTACATGAAAATCCATAATCAAGCATCAAAAGTTTAAAATATTTGATGGTATACAGGGAAAATAAAAAATAATGATTTATAATGAAGAGTAAAATATGTTTAAATTTAAATACAGAGCAAGATATTAATTGAAAATGTTAATAGGAACTAGGCTAGTTCCCCGTCACTTGTAAAATCTCAACTTACTAAAAAGCCTAACAAATGCCTCGCTACGGACGGATCTCACGGAACACGACAAAAGCTACGAAAAAGGATTATGAATATTGGTACTTGGAACGTACAAGGAATCAAAGGAAAGGCAGAGGAAATAACACAAGAATTACTCAACATGAACATGGAATTGGTGGTGCTAACAGAGACAAAGAAGAAGGGAACTGGTACAGAAGTCATCAACAACTATGTACATCTATTCACTGGAGTGCCAAAACATGAAAGAGCGAAAAGAGGCGTCTCGATCATGCTACATAAAAAATATAAAAATAAAATATCTGATTTCGATGCAGTGAGTGAAAATATTATTCGGATCAATTTGACTGTAAACCAACAACCAATAACAATTCTTGGGTTATATGCAATATCTGATGATGAACCAATAACGAAAAAGGACGAATTTTTTGAACAGGTCAGCGATGAAGTTCTAAAAATTGGAACATCAAGAGAAGTAATAATACTTGGAGACCTGAATAGTAGAGTTGGTCAAAGAACTGATGACGATGTAGTAGGGCCCCATGGAGAAATTACTACAAACGACAACGGCCAGAGATTAATTGCATTGTGCCAACAACATCAGCTAAAAATAACCACTGGATTCTACAAACATAAAAAAATTCATACATACACCTGGGTTCAACACACAAGAAGCCTTAAATCTGTAATTGACTATGTAATGGTTAAACAGAAGACAAATTTAAAAATTAATGATGTAAGATCCTATAGAGGTGTGACATGTGGATCAGACGATTACATGGTCAAGGCAAAGTTTATAGTCCCATTTAGATCCAAACAACGTGCAGATAAGAGAGAAGAAACTGACCAGACAGAAGAAGTATCAACAAAACAATATAAAATAGATAGCTTAATTAATGAAAGTACACAAAAGTTATACCAACGTAGACTGGACGAAAAACTCTTCGGAACAACAAACCGACAGCCACTAGAAATTGTATATGAAAATATAGTAAACAGTATTAGAACCGCTGCAGAAGAGGCAGTTGGATTGAAAACTAAAAAGCATAGTTACAAACTCTGGTGGAATAACGAGATTGAAGAATTAAATAAGTCGGAAAAAAAAAATAAGTCGGAAAAAACAACTATATCTTAAATGGTTAAACACCCAACAACAAGAAGACAAAGAGCAATATTTAGACTTGAAAAGGACAACAAGGAGAATAATAAACGTAGCAAAGAAGGAGATATGGGACAAAAAGTGTATGGAAATCAACACATATTTAGGGGAAAAAAGTGTTCAGAATCATGGAAGTTCATAAAAAAACGTAACATCGAACTCTAAAAATAAAGCAAACATTCAAACTATATCAATAAAGAAATGGATGGACCACTACAAGATACTATTATCAGAAAACAGAGACGAATACCTGTTGAATATACCAACGGATATACTCATAGAGGGAAAAACAATCGTGGTTGACGTTGATACAGTTAAAAAAGCAGTTAGTAAATTGAAGAATGGTCGAGCTGCAGGACCAGGAGGAATTCCCGCTGAACTGATTAAATGTGGGTCAGGAAGGCTGTTTGATCAGCTTACCTGGTGTATAAATCAGTATATAAATGGCGCGAGTGTGCCTGAGGAATGGAAAGAGGCTTACATATCATCCATTCATAAAAAGGAAAACAAGCTTGACTGTTCTAACTATAGAGGAATATCAGTGACCAGTACTTTGAGCCGTCTTTATGGAAGAATTATTCGGGATCTCATTGAAGAGGAATATAGAGCTAAAGAAGAAGAAGAGCAATTTGGATTTCGTGCTGGAAGAACCTGTACCGATAATGTCTTCACCCTAAAAACAAATAATAGAAAAAAGGTCAGCTACCAACCAAGAAACCCACCTTATGTTCATAGATCTTCAGAAAGCCTACGATACAGTCCCGGTGAAAAAATTGTGGAAAGTGTTACAAGAAACCAATGTTAACCAGACAATTATAAGAGCTCTTAAGAATTTATATACAGGGAGCCTCATCACAAATAAAGGTTGGCAACAGAGTGTCAAAGAAATTCCTAGTGCATAAAGGTTTGCGTCAGGGATGCTGTATATCACCTACATTATTTAAAATATATGTAGTGAGGGCCTTATACCAATGGAAGAGGAAATGTAATGGGATGGGTATTGACATTGGTAGAACATGCCTATACACTCTTCAGTTTGCTGACGATCAAGTCATCATAGCAAATGATAGGGACGATTTAGAGTATATGGCTCGAAAATTGCATACTGAATATAAGAACTGGGGACTAGAGCTTAACACGCAGAAAACTAAATACCTCCCTAAAGGAACGGAACCATCGAATATCCAGCTAGACAATCAAGAAGAAATAACCAGCTGCCTCTCATACACGTATCTGGGTGTAGAATTCGACACGTCATGCAAAGATGATAGCGAGATTAACAAACGAATAACACAAGCTAGAAGAGCAATAGGATGCCTAAACGGTATACTATGGAGCGATAACATCGGAAAGAGACGCAAATATAACATATATGAAACTCTCATTAAAAGTAGTCTAACCTACGGCTCAGAGACGTGGAGAATATCAGACTGACGTATTTAGAAGAACATTAGGTATATCACGAAGAGATAGAATTCGAAATGACGAAGTAAGACAGCGAATGGGGATAGATGGATCCATTATAACAGACATCGAACAGAAACAGCTGATATGGTACGGGCATGTACAACGGATGGAAGAAACCAGATTACCTAAAATCGCCATGCAATGGATACCACCGAATCACAAAAAACGAGGACGACCTAAAAAAACATGGAAGGAGAGCATTAATAAAGCTATGAGTGCTCAAGACCTGAGAGAAGATCAATGGATGGATCGAAAAGAATGGAAGTTAGGTATCGGACAACGACGAAAGACGTTTTAAACCGATATATTATTATTATTAATAGGAACTAAAAAAATTATGCTCACGTTTAGATTTGTGACCCTCCTAGTTAAAAGATCAAAAAAACTTCAGTAAACACTTCCGTAATTGTTGGATTATTTATTGATTAAAAGAAAACGAAATCACTATAAATTTTAAGCTGAAAATAAATGAACATATCTTTGGAAATACCTAACAACTGTCAATACACTTAGTTTCTATTAACATTTTCAAATAATATTTTACTCTGTATTTAAATTTAAACACACTTTATTCTTCATTATAAATCATTTTTTATTTTCCCTGTATACCATCAAATATTTGAAACTTTTGATGCTTGATTATGGATTTCCATGTGACGCAAAACTTTTTATCAAAAAAAATTTTTTTTCTAATATGTAAGATAAACTTTTTCTCCATTTGTATAAAACTTTTTGAGACACTCCACAGGGTGTAGATCCAAAGAAAATTATCAAGAGTGCATTGCCTTTAATAATTTATCAGGTATATAAAAAAAAATTCAACGTCATCAGTTTTTCAACAAAGATCGAAAACAAACTTTATTGAAAACTCTTTTGGGGTGTGTAACAATATTTTTTTATTTTAAGAGCAATCAACATATGGAACACTAATTACGCAAGTTCGACTTGCACTTGGCCAGTTATTTTCTAATAATTATCTACAGTTACGACCGAATTACCATTTCCTTTAATTTTAGTCATATCGAAAATTAAATTAGATGAGTACCCCTAAAAGTTTCGCCCTCACTTAAATTGTCATCTTTATGACAAATTTTTGTATGACCCTTAGGAAAACTATATTATTGAAAATAAATTCCTTTTTTGAGCAAAAGCGTACGAGAGCATTACTCACACAATATTACATTATTAATCATTTTATTATTTTAGGCTTGGTACAATAAGCAAAAAACTTATGAAAATTTGGAATGGCCAAACCGAAGCATGTTAGTAAAAAGTGACGAAAACAAGGGAAATTTAATCATTAATTACCACAAACTAGTTGGAAAAAGAAAATCCAACGAAACCGGATTTGAAAATGTACACAGTGCGGGTGGATGGACCAAAACTAACACTAAAGGTCGCAAATGGAAAAAAGGATTTGCTTTTACACTGATCTTTATTCCAATTTGTACTGACATAGTTATATTAGCAATTGGTGTTGTTGGGTCGTCGGGCATTACTATTAAACTGAATAAAGTCCATATTGTAACAGTTATTTACGGTTCTCTCATCTATGGCACCATGTTGGCACTCCTTTCATCGTATCACGGCTCTTTAGCCGGGCTAGGATTGACAGAGACGAGAACAAGACTTACTACTGTACTAAAACTTAATAAAATACAAGAATTTGTATCTCTGCCTGCTGTAAGCCTGGTTTTGAGGGCATACCTGCATACTCTCGGGGGCTGTTTAAGCCACAGACCGATTAAGTTCAAGCAAGAACACAATCACAGTCGCTAACAAATTGCGCTAGACTGCACGACTATTAGGGTTTTACCCAACCATACAAAAATCGGAGTAAGAACAATAATTTAATTCCTGAAATATGGACTTTGTTCAATTTTAATAATTGATATTGATTTTTATATACATGGGTTAAACTCTAATAATCGCGCTACCTGGCGGTAATTGTTAGTAGCTGTGACAGTGTCTTCGCTAAACAATTCTTCTGTAGATAACACAGCCCTTGACAAAGGGAGGGTATGCTTTCAAAACCAGGTTCACAATAGCTAGACATACATATTGTAGTGTCGTAATAATATTCTATCGGGGAGTCACTGGCAAACAACCACCCGTAGTATCATGCCTAGTAAATCCCTTAGACCGTTCGGAACCGGTATTAAACTGTGGGTCTCCTTTGTTTGTGAAACACTTAAAAAAAGGCATAAATTACAAGGAAAGACTAGAAGGTCGCTGACGTCCGTATCGTATATGGCACTTCAAAAAGAAGAATACTATTATTGAAAAAACTGATATTAAAGCTATATAAAAAAGCAAATGCTTTATTTTGCTTTGCTTATTCAGTAAGCAGTCACATATTTCTCGATAATAAATAATGGTGGATAAATTTTGTAAAACGAGCCGAAAGCGATTTGAGGAATGTGAAAGAGTATTAAATGAGTGAATAATAACTATGTAAAGGTTTTTTACAAATATTACATTTGCATATTTAAATTTTTGAAACATTACATGATATATCTGAATATTTCTCTACCTTTGGTGAGGAGCCACAAATCTTTTCCAAGAACCCGAACCAGCTTTAGTTGTATTAAAACAACAGATGAGCTCAGCCTTCAAAGAATGGGCATCGGTGTGAAAAAAAAAACAAACATATCGGAACCTGGGGTGCATGCCGGCTAAGGAGAGTGGCCTGGAAAGGTACAGCTTCAATAGCTATCTAAGAGAAGTAGGCGTGTTCTAAATCTTCTTGTGGAGGTTTTCAAAGCACACTAAAGGTTAAGAAGGCATTTCATACTGCTTGGGATGGGATTTTTTTTTCGATATATGAATAGTTATCGATGAACGAAATGTGAAGTACAATAACGACACCTATATACAATAACGATGTGTATAAAAATATCTAAGAAGAAATCGGGTCAAAAATAAGAGCAGAAAAAGAGTAATATAAAAATAAATGTGATGAAATAAAAAAGTACAAGCAAAACATGATAATTCCAATGTACACGAAGAAGTCAGAGCACTAGTAGGAACGCAAAAACTAACAAAATGGTAAACTGATTACCTGATATCTGCCTGTTTGTCCTAACATATATAGGTTTTATTACAAGTGCCACAGCATAATTCGTAAACTGTTTTATTTTACTTTTATTATTTTTAATGTGTCTAGCTAAAGTATTATTGTTACGGAAGGCAATATTTACTCGATTTTTTATGGAAAAAAATTGTTGAATTTTATTGGTCAATTTACCGGTATAAGTGAGTGTACCGGTATGAGTGAGTATATGCGGGTACATCAGTCCTATTGCTTTTTTAAGTTGTTTTTTTTTTAAAAATATTATCTACCAAGTCACGCCTCTACCCACTGTTTATAATAATTTGTTTTAAAATATTTAATTCTTTCAGAAATTTTTCTTCTATTAATGGTGTATTTGTTAGTCTATCGATGAAACTATTATAAGCAGAAATTTTATGTGTGAGCGGGTGGTTAGAATTAGCGTATATAGTTATATCTGAGTCTATTAATTTATGGATGGATATTTTTAAATCTAAGAAATTAATAGATTTATTTATTTCTATTTCTGTTGTAGAAGTAATATTATTATGTAGTTAGTTAACATAATCTAGAAATAGTTTTAATTTAAATTAGTTCAGAATCTAATAGAAAGATTATTTTCCTGAGATATAGGGAGGGAAAAAAATTCTCCTTTGAATAAGTTTCATTGTCGATGGAAGGTAGGAGCCTAGAATTAATTTGTAAACCTATGCACAGAATGCAGAAGGTTGATTTAGTCATACAAGGGCTATGATGTGCCTTATTTTTACTATATTTTCTAATTTTTTCATACTTGCTATGGGTTTTGCTTCTTTAAACTATAGTAATGCCTCGAATTGTTTTTTAGCTTTACAAAAACATAAAATAAGTAAAATCATACAGAAACAGAAACTTATGAACTTTAACGAAAACACAAAAAATATTCTCCCTATTTGTCGCATTATTTCAGGTTTGTTTTTCTGGATCTTTCGCAGGACTGGAGATCGAAAAGAAGCGAATTGCAGGAATCCAAAACGCTTGAATAATGCAATAGGGTGGTCCCCGCGGAACATAGTCAAGATGGTTTCGAGTGGAGATACGTTACCGATAAAATTTTAGAAAAGAGGTTTTTAGACGCCCTAAAAGGTTTGTTTAAGTGGAGAGTTTTTATCTCAATTGGGCTGATATTTTCCGAAATGATAAAACATTTTTAGTTTTAATACTTGATATTTAAAAGAATTTGAAGAATTTAGTGAATTAGACAAATACATAATCATTCCCGTAAATTGTTGGTATGTTCAAAAAAAGAAAGAAATTGTTCCTGAAAGTGACAGTCATTAGACTCGATTTAAATCGTTCTTTGGATCTCCAGGAATAATTATCCGCGGTTGAATACGACTGCTTTAAGAACCTTTTTTTTACAGCACAATATGCAAATTTTTGTGGAAAAAAAAAAATGAAAAAAACTTGCTAAATTACAGTAAAAAAGCGTCAAAAATAAATAATATAATGTACCATATCATAAGTTTATCCGTAAAATGTACGGAAATACTCATATATTTACTTTTTTCATGAGCACGGCACACGGGTTGGATACACCTAAATCCCTTCAAGGAAGGCATGAGCAGAAGACAATTTACGTTAATTCACATTCACTGTAAGTTGTATTTAGTGGGAAACATAATCCTGCTCAGTTTATTCCAGAGAGATGAAATGCATATAAACGAGTTCTTGAGAAGAGTGGTACGTGTACGACGTGTATTTCTAGCATGCACCACTCTGGAAAGAATGAAGCGGGATATATATGGATTAACTGGTGCCTATATTTTTATAACCTTAAATTCTATTTGGTTGCTGTCGCCCCAAGACGTTATTCCTGGTCCTTGTTCAGCTGCATAACTTCCTGTTGCCTGCACATATTTATATGTGCTAATATTGAAAAGTTCAACGTAAATGAAGAAACGAAGAAGTAAGTTTTCTATTCCCAGTTTGAGCATAATTTTGGAATATATCCTACTATACTATCTCTTTTGTCAACGAGAGAAAACTCTGAAGCCCCGAAACGTTATGTAGTTAAAAATAACAACTCAACAAATCACAAGGTTCATCTACCACCCCTATCGATCGCCAAGTGATACTAACTTTAAAACACTTTTCGCTACTCTTACAAATATCGATTATTTACAGATTAATTATTCAAGTGCTAAAAGGGTCATCCTGCCAGATATTATGTAAATTATATTCGCCTGACTTTAATGTTCACACTATCTGTCTTAAGTATTCAAATATCACCGACAAATAAGGCTATGAAGCTGCATCATTCTGAATCAATTGTGGATTTACTCAGTTTATCGATAGATCAACACGAATTCCTGAACGTGACGTAGAGTTCGCCAGACTTCTTGACCTGTTTTTAGCCACTAATCTAAAGAGAGATTTGGTACTACGAATCTGCTCAATGAAAACAACTCGTAGAATTTTTTCGAACTTTCTCGTTTATTTCAGATCCGACGATCCATGGATCCATGCGATAGGGAGCTATCCAATGTTACTTTGGCTGTCATTTAAGCATAAATCGCGTTTTCGAAGAAATACCCTGCCAACGGCAAGCCTTGGTTCAATTGAAAATGCAAAGAAGCACTATTCCTTCTATACATCTTGCCTAGCGACAATAGCGTTAACATCATAAATCATAACTTCTTCGTTCAGTTTTTTTGGTCAAAATTAGTCCAAATTTCTCTAAACTCCCACCCTTACATTCCCAATGTGCTTATTAGCTAAACAAAACTATTGATTTCTAGGGAAAAGACTACCCATATTCCCAATGTGCAGTCAAAGATGCATGGTAGTGTTTCATAAAATGTAGTTTAATGAAATTAGACACCAAAAAATCTTCTGGCGCTGATGGAATATCTGCCTCAATACTCAGAAAATGCGCGTTTGAATTAAAACCAGTTTGCTACACAGCTAAATTGAAAAATCGTTACATCTCATTCCTCTGGATACCCAGCCACTCTGGTATCAGAGGCAATGATAAAGCAGATCTACATGCAAAACAAGCCATAACGAGAGGTATTCCGGGACCGGGAGAGAACCACTTACAAGACTTCAACAACCATCTCAAACACATATATCTGTCATCATTTCAACTTAGCTGGGATCTAATTAACCAGGAAAATAAACTGTGGTCGATTAAACCACTAGTGTATCCTGCCTTGAACTCTCTCAGTATGACAAGAAGGGAAAATGTACATATGCGGAGGCTAGCAGTCGGACACACCTATAGTTCCCACTGCTATTTATTAAAAAACGAGCAAGTTCCCTCTTGCTCTATCTGTGGATCTCCTCTTACAGTGGCTCACCTAATCGAGGCCACACATTTTAAACCTACAAGAGATAAACACAACGTTCCTTCCAGCTTGAAAATAACTATTGACAATTTTGAAACAATAAAGACAGGTCTCGCAAGCTACTTAAGAGAAACTAACTTCATAGTCTAATTTCCTCAATATACACAAGGGGCGCTAAATGACCCAGCTGTCGACGCGCCCAGACCAATTAATATCTATCTATCACTATACCACCCTTACATGACCTGGTAATAGTATGACAACATCACCTGTTGAGAAATTGAACTTATTAGCTAAACTCTTTGCTTCACACTCAACTATTGATTTCTAGGGAAAACACTACCCACTATTCCTAATGTGCAGTCAAAGATGCATGGTAGTGTTTCATAAAATGTATTTTAATGAAATTAGACACCAAAAAATCTTCTAGCGCTGATGGAATATCTGCCTCAATACTCAGAAAATGCGCGTTTGAATTAAAACCAGTTTTCTGTACATTTCTCAATCTAACCTACAGAAAAGGAATATTACCTTGGTGGAAATGCGGTACAGTTCAGCCGATACCTAAAAAAAGGAAGGAAATCTTACCAAACAACTTCTTACCAGTCGCACTGGCGGGTGGCTTAATATGGCTTCCGTAAGAAAAGATCAATAGGAGATCTTCCCACTTATGTCACACATGTTTGGGACAACGCAACTAAACATTTTGGAGAATCTCTAGCGATCTCTAGAATATATTATTGTTATATCAAGTCAATATGTTATTCGATAGTGTTTGGCATGATGAAGTGTTAACCATGGTGTGTCTGAAAGGTTTCGTTTATGGCTCTATGTCGTTTTTCCTCAGAGAGCGTTCTTTCCGATGACAGTACCCTTATTTTATTAAAGAAGTAATCAAGTTTCTGTTTTAAAATTACCTTCTAAGTAAAAAAAGTTAGGTACACATCGATTACACTCTAGTTTTACCAAGTTATATTAAATAAATGTTGAGGATATATGATCGTATTTTGTAGCAATATTGAAAACTTGAGATAATTATTATGTCAAATTTGGAACTTTTGTCTTTCCTATTTTTTAACTGCGAAAATTTTCAAACAATCTGCCTAGGACAAACAGGCAGGTGGTAAATTGAAAGAACACTGGTCAGTCATAAACGGCACAGAAAATAGGGACATATCAATTCATTGTATCAAATATAATCATTTGGTAGATGTAAATAATGATGAAGATTAATACGTAATGAAAACAAACGCAAAAGACTTGACTTCCCAGAACAGCTGAAAATAAAAAAATGTTTGAAATATAACCCTGAATATATCACCAGGGAACAAAAAAGTTCCTTAAAATTTTAACCTTTTGACAACATCTGTTTTAATGATTTTACAGATTTTTTTCGACCACTGGAGGTGTTTTCGTAGGAATACAACTTTAATATAGTATATACTCTTGACAAAATTCTAACAAGATGAAGCATATGTATGTCGAGATATTCCCAAATAAAATACTGGAACATTAAAAAGAACAGTGGTTTAATTCCTACTTTTAAATATTTCAACAATGTTTCATAAGGAACTAACTACTAAAATAGCTTTATATCAATTTAATTAATTAAATCAATTTTAAATATGCATTTTTTACTATTTGTAAATATAATAATAATGTTAATATAAAAAATTACACCAAGATTTTTTTGAAGATTGTATTATTAATATTTTAAAATAGAACATGCACTGCACATACCTGGAAGTACAACTATCTATATCAGGAAGTACTCAATCAGATAAATAAAGCATCGAGAATATCTGGTTGGTAGGGGGACTTAATATGGAACAATGCCTACATGTCTACAGAAAGCAAAGTGCGTATATAAAGAACAAGGGTAAGACTGGTTCTAACGTATGCAGCAGAAACAAGAGTAAAAACATCTAAAACAAAAAACCTCATGAGAGCTACTGGGCACTATAAAAGGAATAACCCTGTCAGATCAGGTACGAAGCAAAACTATACGAGAAGAACTCAAGATTCAAGACATCGTCTGTTTCCCCAGTACAAGACGTCAATACTGGACGGATCACGTAAGTAGGATGCCAGGTAATAGCTATCCAAGATGGGCAAAAGATGACAAACCAGAAACAAAAAAACCTTCCCATCGACCACCAAAAAGACGTCACGAAAGCTGGACATCTACGTCACAAGAGGCTTAAAAACAGACGAACCAAGATCTTGGCTTATAGAAGGAAGAAAAAGGTACTTTAAAATAACTATATAAAAAAAAATAATATAAAAAATTTTCAAATTCTCTTAATTAGTTTCCAAAAACTGAAATTTTCCAGAAACTGCATTTATTTTGTATTTTTTACTCAATCAATGAAGCAATGTTTCAGCAGGTGTAGATACAAGAGAAAATTTTGTATGAAACAGTAGTGTTAATTTTATCAGCTCTACCTCAACCCGTTATACGAGGGTCATTCCGCAAGTTCTTGACCTGGCACAGCTATGGCACCAAGATGACTAAAATATTATATTTGTTAACTCTTATCTACTAGATTGCGTGCTGTCCAGTTTCAGACACGTGTGTTCAGTTGTCTTTTTGTAGAGATCGTGTAAACCAGTGATTCCCAAAGTGGTTCAGGTGGACCTCCAGGGATCCACGGGAGATTCGACGGGGGTCTACGTTGGCGTGAAAAAAAAATGGGGGGGGTTCACAAGTTGTAAGTGGGGGTCCACGAAAATTTATCTGGTTTCGATAGTAAAGAACAAAAATGTTCGCTTGGCTTTACCTATCAATGCAGGCAGATAATACACTACTCAAAAAAATTAAGGGAACAAAAAAAAATTCCAAATTTTTTGGTGATTTTTGACAGGCTGTATTTCGGTGAAAAATGGTCGTATTGAGATTTAAAAAAAAAAGCGTTTTGAAGCTTTAATATTCTAATTTTCAGATTTTTTGGCTAAAATTTTTTAGAAGGTACGGTTCTCATGCAATCCTAACAGATAGCGCGAAAAAATAATATTGCAAATATTTTGCTTTTTTTTTGGTCCACGGAAAATTTTTACAGTTAGGCCGGCATTTGGATCAGATAGCCTGTTTATTTAGCATTAATTTCCTTGTTTTAAAACCTCCCTTAATTTTTTTGAGTAGTGTATTTTAAGAAGGTCAGCGACTGTTACTTGTAAAAAAAATTGCATATTCGATATTCAGTACAACGCGCGTCGAGACTTGTAAAGCGCCGCCCGCTCGCCCGCAACGCAACCCGTTCAGACGTGCAAAGGGACGAAATACGACTTGTGCTGTGCTTGCAATCTTGCATGAACTTGTTTGATTCTTCACCAATATAAATACGAATGCCAAGGACAAACGTTACTCATTTGTTTCCGGAATTTTAAAAATAAAAGTGTGAGTGAATCGATGTCAGTGTTTGCCAGTGCCCGAAAAAGTAAGTACCTGCCTATTTGTTATTCATACTTTTATTTTATATTGTAATAATATTATATTTGTTATGTTTGCGTGTAGTAGGTACGTAATAAAAATTAAATACTGAACAGGGCCATTATTCGATACTTCTATAAAAGAACAGAAAGCCGAGAAAGATTGAACTTTTAGTAATTTTTATTATAAAATTGTTTATTTACCCGACTGTGGTGATTCACTAAAGGAGAGATATATGATTGACCTGCATGTTTGTACATATTTCAGTGCCCTCGTAGTTGCTAATGCTAAATGACTAAAAATATTTTCATAAATTGTACGTGTCTTTATGTACCACTCGTAACGTACATCAAAGTAATAAATAAATCATTAAAATCGAGGAGTTTTGATGTCAAAATATTCTTTAAAAGTACTTTCTCTCGAATTTACAGAAATGTATCAAAAAATATTTTATATTACATTAAAATAGGTTCAGCCGTTTTGTGAAAACCGCTATATGGGTCTAAGCAGTTTATTGCTTTCAATAATTAAAATCAGTTTTGCCGCCAGCATTTTGGTATTTTTCATTGCAATAATTAATTAATCCTATTTTATTCTGTTAAAATAGCCATATCCTGTTAAAGTCGCCTTATAATTACTAAAACAAACATTTTTTTTCTTTATAGGTAGGTAACTGATACGAAACATGGCTGAATCTAAGAAGAAAATGTCGACAATACAGTGTTGATTATTTGAAATTTGGATTTCTTCCATCAAAGGCAGACAAACGATTGCCCATATGCCTTTTATGCAACAAAGTTTTGAGCAATGACTCTATGAAACCATCGAAGCTCGCTGTTGAAGAGGTTTTAAAAACTGTTGATCAAATGAGCTCTGATATTGAAAGCTTCTTGTGTAATTATCTGCAAACAACTCATTTTTCTATTCATCTGGACGAGTCAACTTTACCTGGTAATGAAGCATTATTATTGGCATATGTTCGATTTGTTATGGACGAAGAAATCCATGAAGAGCTGCTTTTCGCGAAAACTTTGGAAACGGACACTAAAGGCGAATCAATATTTAATGTCCTGAGTGATTTTTTTAAGGAAAAATCGATTCCATTTACAAACATTATTTCGGTGGCAGCAAATGGAGCTCCTGCCATCTTCGGGCGATATCGTGGGTTTATAAGCCATCTTAAAAGAATTATATCAGGAGTAACTGCAATTCACTGTGTCATCCATCGACAACACCTGGTAGCCAAAAATTTGAGTGATAGATTGCACCAATCGCTTCAATTTGTGATTAAAGCAGTTAACAAAATAAGAAGCAATGCGTTGAATACCCGTTTATTTGCACAATTGTGCGACGAAAATGATGAAGACTTCGAACGATTGCTCTTACATACTGAAGTACGCTGGTTGTCGAAAGGTGCATGTTTAACAAGATTTTACTCACTTTTTGAATCAGT
The DNA here is from genome assembly GCA_019049505.1 of Pachyrhynchus sulphureomaculatus. NCBI lineage: Eukaryota > Metazoa > Arthropoda > Insecta > Coleoptera > Curculionidae > Pachyrhynchus > Pachyrhynchus sulphureomaculatus. The sequence continues at coordinate 70,069,446 of CM032452.1, read as the reverse complement.
TTTAGAGTTTCTGGAAAGTAAAGATCCAGATTTAAAAGAAAACCTGATCAAATCCAAAGCAGACATCGCGTATTTGACAGATTTGTTCAAAAAATTTAATGACATTAACTTGCAGTTTCAAGGGGATAGCCTAAATTTAATAAAAACCAAGGGTGTAATTTCGGCTTTTCTTGGAAAATTGAAATTTATGAAGCAAAATATTAGTCGGCGCGAATTCTCCCAGTTTCCAAACTTGTCACAGGTAGAATGTCTTGATGAGGATATTCAGACATACGTTCAACATTTAAATGCCCTGCATGATGACTTCAAAAATAGATTTGAAGATATTCTGACGATGGAAATACCACCATGGATCATAAATCCATTTGATGAAACGGAAGTGGCGAATGTGGTATTACAAGAGGAGCTACTCGAGCTTAGCACCAATGAGGAGCTGAAGGTGAAATTTAAAAAAGGCTATCAAACATTTTGGCTGCAGGCAGAAATACCCGAAAAATATCCTGGGCTGTGGGAAATTGCGAGAAAACTTTTGATAGCGTTTCCCTCGTCATACCTTGTCGAAAAAAGTTTTAGTGTCGTTACAAACCTATTAACAAAAAAAGGAGCAGATTGAACATCACAGAACGGGGAGATTTGCGGTTATTTCTTACAAAACTGAAGCCAAATATTGATAATTTGCTGTCAATGCATCAAGTACATCCCTCCCATTAAAATTATGACTATTTTTTTTTAATTGTTGATTTGCATTGTTGAAGTTACGGTACGTTATTAATGTTTAATTTTAATTATATTAAGTCTGTAATCATATTACTTTAATAAATAGAACACAAGAAAATATATTATTTTTCTTTTTATTTTTACCACTCCGAATTTAGGGTTGGAACTCAGCCACGACGCAAATTTCCATCGTTAGATCTAATCTTCACATTTTTTGACGAGTTTTGGGTATATGGTAGAAATGTAGCAGCAGGGGGTCCACCGAAACCAGTAAATTTTAAAAGTGGTCTACGAGAAAAAAAAGTTTGGGAACCTCTGGTGTAAACAAACAAGTTTTAACATTTTCTAAAAAATGGATAAAATTGAAGAGCGAGCTGTTATAAAATAATTCGTCTTAAAAGGTTTAACTCCTAAAAGAATTAAATTTTACATTAAATGATTCTTCCCCTTCTTTTCGACGACTAAAAGTTGGATGCGAAAACGCTTAGGACGTTAGTTGTAAACATCTCAGTAGGCCGTGTCCACTACATTTTACCCGATGTTTTGGGTATGAAAAAGCTTTCCGTAACAAAAGCGTTTATTAACAATCAACCAAAAACACATTCAAATGAACATGTCCCAAGAGTGCTTAGACTAGTTTAAAAATAATTCCAGTCCATTTCTAGATGTTTCATAACAGAAGCTGAAACATGGATTGATTTTCACACGCCAGAACTGAAGGAGTAGTAGAAACAGTGAGTTTAAGCAAATGAAAGTGCGCCCCGAAAGCAAAAACACAACTCCATCTGCAGGAAAAGTAATGGCTACGGTCTTTTTGGGATTCTCATGGTTTTATGCTCAAACCTGGAGAAAGGTAGCAACATCACCGAAGAGTATTATGCTTCACAACTTTACCAATTAAAGGGTGCTAATCAGGCAAAACATCCACATTTCATAAAAAAGAAAGTACTTATCATTACGATAAAGCGCCTTCTCACACGTCGCGGACTGTTGCTGCTAAACTACAAGACCTTCGCTTCAAAGGGTTTCCTCATCACCGTATTCGCCAGATTTGTTTCTCAGCGATTACTTTTTGTTTCCAAACCTAAAAAAAAATTGGTGACTGGGCAAAGATTCATTTCGAATGATGAAGGTAATGCTGAGGCGAATGCTTATTTTGCATGGTTGGATAAACTGTATTATAATGAGGGTAAACAAAAGTTGGAAAGTCGTTGAACTCAATATATTGATTTGCAGCGTGACCATGCCGGAAAATTAAAAGAAAATCTCTTGAATCTCGCGTTTTCTTTGTTAGGCCGACGATTTTTAGAACGACCCTCGGATATGAGGAGATATAAAGAGGAACTAAGGCTTATGAAATTCTTGAAATCTCTGTAACTGCTACTGGTGGGTGTAAGTGGTGGATTACATTTTTTAGTGTTCCATACGGAACACTTATAAGATCACTTCGGTATCTGTCCATCTATCTGTCTGTCCGTCTGCCTGTCTGACCGTCTGCCTGCCTGTCCGCCTGTCACACCCGATTATCTCCGAAACTATTTGACATAGAAAATTGAAATTTGGCACTAATATAGGAATTGATGGCTCCATCAGAGCCGTGTAATTTCGAAAGTTAAATTTTGATTTGAGGAGTTAATTTTGAGGGCCTGAAATCATAAGTAAAAAAAAAAATTCCAGGTCATCGAGTGGTGTGTCAAATGAAAGCTTGTAAAAATAGTTTTCAACAGAAAACAAACTTTGTTGAAGACTCATTTAGGGTAACAAAATTTTTGATTTTAAAAGCAATCACCGTACGGAACACTAATTGCCAAAGTCTTACTTGCACTTGGCCGTTTTTTTTTTTCTTTTTAAGAATTCTAAACAAATTGGGTTGAATGTGGATAGCTGTAACACCAACCTCTAATCACATTTAAAGTTAATTTCTTTAAGATACAGTTCACGATACACTCACTAATTTATATTCAGAAAACGATGTCCGACAGTCCAACATAGAGTGCTTCTTGATGTTGATAATTAAGTTACAAACATAAAAAAAAGTTTTACAGTAGCTATAAAATAGCTCGACTTACTTTCACCTGGTAGTTATTTTTGTTAGCTTTACAATAAAATTTTTACGGCAAAAGGTCTAATATAGAAACTAAAAATGCCGACAATAAAAACAAGAATGTTAAAGACAGTGATGTGAGCTAAAACTGAATAGTTCTTAATGAATTTAAAATAAACAAATATGTATTAGAGACTTTCAGAACAATTTTTAAAAAAATATAAGAGAGATCTTACATCGACCATTATTTGAACACGAAGCCCTCGGCTCTTCTAAACCAATTCCATCGATTTTCTTGTTCATTCTTATATATAATATTTTGGGAGCTAAGGCAGGGGAATATGGGGGTAATCAATCAGTTGAAACCTTAATGCGTTTTTTTTTGCGAAACTAGCACCTATTTGTGAGTAGCTATTATTATTTTGCAGAAATAGCACCTTTTTTGACAATTTTCCTCGGCGTTTTTCTAGAATTTTTTGGCTGTCATTATCTTGACGTAGTTCAAATTACCTATAAGAAGTAATCGATCCTTGTCCCAAAAAGCGAAAGCAAGGAATTTTCTTGCTAAGTTCCTTAAGTAAAACTTTTTGGTGCATGGCGAGCCAGCATGTTTCCATTCCTCCGACTCTTTGTCTGTGCGCGATAATAATATATTCACGTTTTCATAATTACTCTTCGGTCGAAAATGTTACATAAACTCATCAAAACCGCTACAAATCAATTTAGATTTAAGGATCCATTTAGCTGGTAATCTTCTCATACCCAAATCAGAATGACCAATGTGAAAAACACGTTGGAATGAAATGTTCATCGTCTCTAAATATTTCAGTCCAATTTATCCGCCTTAACCTTCTCTCAGACACAGAAACAGCTCATCCTGCATGAGTTTCATCACTGATATAGGGTCTGTCTCTTGGAAATTTGTAGTTGTCGCACTCGACAAACTAACCTAAGGTGTAGATTTTCACGAAAATCATAAAAATGTCAACGTTTCAAAATCTAACGATTTTTTAATTAAAGTTGTATTTACATATTCTGGTGGGTTATAAGCTGACCAATCAGCTCTCGAAGGGAATACATTGATTTCTGGAACACCCTATATATATATATATATATATATATATATATATATATATATATATATATATATATATAAAATATGTATATATATATATATATATATATATATATATATATATATATATATATATATATATATATATATATATATAAATATAAAAGACAGGAGTAGTCGCGACTGACTAGTTAAGAAAAATATATTCTCAATTTAGTGGGGCTGCAGTCTGTATTTAAATTTTTTATGGCCTTGGGTAGTGAAACAACCTTTTTTGTTAGTCGAGCTTTCGAAATTATATTTATTTCTTCTTCAGGACATCTGGAAAGACAAAATTTTCTTTTTTCTTTATATTGTTAAGTGAAAAATTGCTTTTTTAAGTACATTTGTATAGTTGAAGAGAACAAAGAAGAAAGATGGCATGAGAAAAAAGAAAAATGATTGACTTACCAAAGTGGTTTTTCTATAATAAAACAAGCAATCATTTGCACAGAGGGATATTCCCTAATATACTATTGTTAACCACATAACACAATAATTAAACAGAGAAATATAAAACGGCCAAAATGGCTAGCCTTGATACTCTCTGCTAATCCCGTAAACCAGTAAATTCACAAAAAATTATCAATTTTTTGGCGGCAAAGGTGGAGTGTGATAGACCGATATAACTTTTGTGTAGTGGAGAAGGATAGAAGGTATTGATTCGTTTCGATTTGAGATATGCTTTTAGTTTAAAACTTATTTATATAGCAAATAGTGTAGTGAATAAAGATGGAAATAGTAGTTGAGTGTGAAGATTTTTTATTTTAATAGCGCATGTGTCAGCCTGCATACGGTGGATAACAGAAAGAACCAATGCATTACAGTCTTCGGAAAAATAAAAATAAAAATATATGTATAATCGATAATATAATGTAATAGAGTGATTGGAAGGAAAAAAAAACATTTTGTCTATGTGTTATTCGTCTGGTGCAGGACGATCAATTAGTGATTGGTATTTTTCTAATTCTAATTTGAGGATGTAACCGTATATGGAACTGAGTCCCTGGGTGTCACTCTTTTTATTCATGGTGTAGGGTTCCCGGTTAATATGGACCATTTCTAAGAAAATTCGTTTGTAGTAAGAATCAGAGCGATCCAGGACCTCGGTCTCACCCCAGTTCATCTGATGGTCATTGTTAATGACATGTTGTGCTAAAGCACAAGATTGTACATTACGTCTGCAGTCACTTTTGTGTGATGTAATCCTACCCTTCAGATTTCTGGAGGTTTGACCTATGTACACCTTATTACAATTTAAACAAGGTATTTTGTAAATTACGTTCCAATTTTCATTTTTTAGAAGAGGAGTCTTTGTTTTGGTGTACAGTTTAGAGACAGTTTTGATTTGTCTTTTAGCAATTTTGAAATCAAACGGTTTGAAAATATTAATTAATCTATCAGTAAAAATATCAATATAAGGAAGAGAGAAATAAAAGTTTTGATTATTTAATTGAGTCGAGGAATGGCTCATATGAATTTCTAGGTTATTGCTTTGTATTGAGCGTTGTGTAGTAAGTGTTTGAGGTTGCGATTGACGTGTTATTATATTTTCTGGGATACTGTAAGATGTACTAAAAAGAAATTTATTAATTAAATGAACTGGGTAGGAACTGTCAAGTAGAAAACCCTTAAGTTTCTGAGCGACTCATCTCTGTAGTCCGGGTGACTGCTCTAGTTTTCATACCTAGTATGAGGTTTATTTTGGATCTCATTGGGTGGTATGAGGAAAAACTTATGAATCTGTTCGAGCAGTATGGTTTTCTGTACCATTTGGTTCATAGAACGTTGTCATCCGTACGGATTACCAACATATCCAAGAAAGGAATGCCACCGTTTGATTCTTCTTCTTTGGTGAATTGAATATGCTGGTTATAGGAGTTAAAAATATCCAGTGCTACATCAATTCTACCTTTTGGTACTGCCAGGATGAGGTCATCAACATACCGTTTAATAAAAGGTATATGAAAAGGCATAAGTTCAAGACAATCGCTAACCAAGTCATCAAGAACAAAATTGGCAAGAATAGGTGAAATTTTAGATCCCATAGGGGTTCCAAAAATTTGTTTATAGTATTGATCATTGAAAACTAATATATTAGAGTCAAAAATAAACTGTACTATGGATTTAAATAGGTCTAGGTCTAAGTTGCAGTATTGGGAGATTGTGTCCCATTTATCATTTATTGTAGTTAAAATTACTTGTAGGGGTAGGTTGGTGAAAAGTGAGACTACATCAAAACTTACAATTACATAGTTATTTGGTAGTTGAAAATTTATTAATAAAAGTGCTAAATGAGAAAGAGTCCTTTACATTAAAATCATTGTCAGCATTGTATGCCTCAGTAAGGATTTTGGTAATGAAAGCTGATAGTGCACCGTTATATATATATATATATATATATATATATATATATATATATATATATATATATATATATATATATATTTTAATGTTTCTTTTCTTGAGAATGATGTGAGGGTGGAACACCTAAACAATATTATGTCAACATATGGCCTTCACCAAACTGTGGGGTTTTGTACAAGACAGAATTCCTGTCTAGACAATCTTTATACAGATGTTTCCTGTGAAAATTTAAAAATCTCACCCTTCGACCTCACTGGTCTATCTGATCACTCCGGCTTGTTGATGGAATGCCATATGTCATCCCTGAATCACATTCGGGGTGGCACTAGAGTGAACTATAGACCCATCACCCAAGAAGGTCTATTTTGTTTGTACAACAGAATTGAACTGATTGATTGGAGCTTCATTACCAATACTGTGGGTGCTGTAGATGAGAAGTTTCAGATGTTTATTGACATTCTCACTGATTCAGTTGAGGAGTGTTTTCCTCTCAGGTCTAGGTTGGTGTCGAGCAGAGATCGTGCTATTAAGGTCCATTGGCTCAACCAGCATCTTCATGAAATGAGGGAGAGACTCAGATTGCTGGGTTTATTGCATAAACAGAATCCAATCTTGGTTCCCAAAAAATTACTCAGTGACTACAAAAGCCAGTATAGGAAGGAAATATCAAATACAAAAAAAAAAATCGTATGATAATGTAGTGCGTAAATCCATAAATAAACAAACGACCATATGGAAAATAATTAAATCAAATTCTAATTGTAGACCATATTGTCAAACAAGAAATCTGAGTGCCGAAGCCCTGAATAGCTTTTTCATCAATATTGCAGAGGAGCTGATGACACAGTTGCCTAACTCAGAAGTATCCTATAATGAATTTCTAAGTAGGAATGTTCTGGAAGATATGGAAACTTTTAAATTTGTTCAGATCACAAATAATACAGTAAGGGAAGCAATTTCTGGATTGAAAAATTCACTTTGTAGGGATCCTATTGACATGAGCACCAAAATCATCAAAACTCTAAAAAACCTAATTATATACCCCTTGACTCATCTCGTCAATCTTGGCCTGAGGGAGAACACCTTCCCATCAATGCTTAAAGTTGCCAAAGTTGTTCCTATCTTTAAAAATAAAGGATCGGTGGATGATTGTAATAACTACCGCCCAATATCCATTCTACCTGTTTTTTCCAAAATATTTGAATCAGTCATGAAAAATCAAATGCCTGTATACTTTGAGCACAACAACCTGTTTATGCAGAGTCAGTTTGGTTTTAGAACTAAAAGATCTACTGCCCTGGCAATAAATCGGCTTACCGAGTATGTGGCGGAGGGCCTTGAGTTGGGATTGGATACCTATGCTTCGTTCTTTGACTTATCAAAGGCTTTTGACTGTGTTTCTTCAGAGATCCTTCTCTCGAAACTGTCATACTACAACTTTGATCCTTGTAGCATAGACCTTGTTAGGTCATATCTTTCTAATCGCTCTCAATATGTGAGCTTTAACATGGAGGTCTCTGGCAGACAGATTATCAAACACGGGGTTCCCCAGAGGTCAGTCTTGGGACCATTACTGTTTTTAATTTATATAAATGATTTGCCAAATTACACTGATGACCCAAATTTAATCCTATTTGCAGATGATACCACCAGTCTGCAGCACTATCATCCTGGAGATCCAATACAGCAGACTGTTTCCGACATGCAGCATAACATAGGGGGTTGGTTCTTGGCAAATAGGCTCACCCTAAACCGTGATAAAACACTGAGTCTGAGGTTTACCCTAAGAAATTCTCCATCAGATCTATCTACAAATGACTTTGTTAGATTTCTGGGTGTGTTCCTAGACCCTGGGCTCACATGGGAGAAGCATGTCTCTGAACTGGCGTCTAAACTTTCCAGAATGATTTTCCTTATTCGAAGTTTGGCTAGAAATGTATCTCGAGAGGTTCTCTTAATCGCTTATCATGCATATTTTGCATCTAACATGTCTTATGCTCTTGTGAACTGGGGACACTCATCGCATGGGCAAAGAATTTTCTCACTTCAGCGACGCTGTATTCGCGTCATTGTGGGACTGGGATATCGCGACTGTTGTCGTCGCTATTTCTCTGAATTGGGGATATTGACCTTCCCCTGTGTATACATATTCCAGTGCTTAACATACATTAAACAAAATGTGTGGCAATTCACTACCCATGAAAATCTCCATAATTACCCCACTAGAGGTAACCAAAATATAATTCCTAGCTTCCACAGAATAGCTCGGACTCGCAGAGGCACCGACTACTATGGGGTCAGTTTCTTTAATGCCTTATCGGTGGCTGTTAGGGAGCTGTCGGACGAGAGCTTTGTCAGGAAGGTAAAATCCTACCTGATTGCAAGATCATTTTACTCACTTGATGAGTTTTTTGAATCATAATTTTAATGACTTTTAACTATGTAATTAATGTGTCTTACCTTTATTTTGTTCTTTTGATATCTTTAATTGTTCATTGATTTGTAGTTACATGTTTTTGATATTTTAATATTTTAGCATTTTAACAATTCCTTTTGACTTGTGACGTGTAAAAGCACATTGTGTACTTATTACTAATAAATATTTGATTTGATTTGATTTGATTTGATTTGATTTGATATATATATATATATATATATATATATATATATATATATATATATATATATATATATATATATATATATATATATATATATATATATATGTATATATATATATATATATATATATATATATATATATATATATATATATATATATATATATATATATATATATATATATATATATATATATATATATATATATATATATATATATATATATATATATATATATATATATATATATATAATATGTATATATATATATATATATATATATATATATATATATATATATACATATACAGTACAATCCTGATTATCTGAAATCCGGCTTATCCGAAACAAACTGTTAAAAAGCAAATTGTATTCCCATTAAACGAAAAAATACCCATTATTCGAAACACACGATGAATGGTTTCCTTCACGCGTCGGGAACTCCTCGACGTCTAGAATTTCACCGCTGTCTATGTTTTGGTTAGTCGACGAGTGTTATAAGTTACTCATTACGTCTATTATTATCGCAGAGGTAATAATTTCGTTTTAATAGATATTTTACAAAATGGAGCGTCATAATAATAAGCGTAAACGTGTTGTTATTACCTTAAAAGAGAAACTTGAAGCAATTCAACGTTTAGATAATGGTGAACTTCTTAAAAATATAGCGAGTTAGTATTTCAGAGTGAAGAAAAAATCGCGAAAAAAACTTGAAGAATGGCGTAGTGTTTTGTCATCGCCCACACAGGCACGAAAAAAAGTATGAAAAGCGGTGAATACCAAAAAGTGTATGATTCTTTATTTTTATGGTTTACACAGAATCGAGAACGTGGAATACCAATTTCAGGAATAATTTTAAAACATAAGGCAGTGAGTTTAAGTTAAGAGTTGCCGGTTATTGAAGCGCCTGTAAATTTTTCTGCAAGTGATGGATGGCTAGACAGGTGGAAAAAAAAGACATGGTGTACGTCAACTGAAAAATTGTCGGCTGATGTATCTGCTGCAAAAAAAATTTGCAGAGAATTTCAAGCAGCAACATGGTTTACAACCAGACCAAATCTATATCTGTGATGAAACAGGCTTGAACTAAAAAATGTTGCCGTCAAATACCTTAGCTTCAAAAACGGAAGTTGGAACACCTGGTTACAAACGTAGCAAAGAACGTATTACTGTTCTTGCATGCAGTAATGCTTCTGGAAGACACAAACTCCCATTATTATGTATTGGTAAGTCAGCAAATCCACGAACCTTTAAGAATATTCGTCGCAATGTTTTCCTGTTTTGTATAAAAATCAAAACAATGCCTGGATAAACGCGACTCTATTTAAAGACTGATTTTTTGGAGATTTTGTTCTCAAAGTGGAACTTTTTTTAAAAGAACATGGATATCCTAGAAAATGTATTCTGTTACTAGATAACGCCCCCACTCACCCAAGTGAGGAGCAACTTGAAAGTGGGGAAATAAAAGCAATGTTTTTGCCTACTGCTTTAACTTCTCTCATTCAGTCTATGGATCAGGGTGTACTGGAAAATTTAAAACGCAATTACATGCGTTTGTTATTGGAGTATATTTTAGAAGAAGTAGATGAAGGTGGCTATCTTACTGATTGTCTAAAAAAGATAAATTTGAAAAATGTTATATATTGGATAGCTTCAGCCTGAAATCGAGTAAAGAGTAGTACTCTGGAAAAATCTTGGTCAAAATTGAATCCACAAGAGGAGAGACATTACTCAGAGGCAGAAACAGAAGATAATGAAAGTTTACATCAAATTATTACAAGAATATCAGGACGTGAAAGTGTTACGGAAACCGATTTTTGTGAATGGTTAAACAATGATAGTGTGGAAGATGAAATGACTGACCAAGAATTAATTAAAAGTGTATGCAAAAATGCTAATAAAATAGACAGTGATGACGATGATGATAACGAAGTAGAAGCCACTGACGATATTCCAGTAAAAATGTCACATTCAGAAGGACTAGAGGCCCTAGAAAAAGCGTTAACTTATGTAGAACAACTTGAAAATGCAACCGCCGAGGACGTTTTGCTTATCAAACGTTGAAGAGACATTGCAGCCAAAAACAGAATTAACGCAAAACGAGTGCAGTTAAAAATTACCTCATTTTTAAGACATTAAACTTAAGAATGAAACTGTTTTATTTTCGATTTTCGTTCATATACATAAAATAAGTAAACTAATTGGTCTATTCTTTGTTTTAATAAATACCTATGTACGTAACAGCATATCATATAAATGCTTTTAAGTCAATGTGTAATGTTGTATTCATTCTAAACTTCTATTTTATAAAAAATTCGTATTAGCCGAAATTTCGATTATCTGAAATCACTTTGGTCCATATTATTTCGGATAATCGAGATTCTACTGTACATATCTACATATATATATATATATATATATATATATATATATATATATATGTATACATACATATGTATGTATATATCCGCATGTGTTAAGTAATAACGATTAAATTGGGAACTACGAGTAGTATTTGATCCCCTGTATATGTAATTAATTATTATATATACATTTTTGTGTCTTTGTTATTGGAAAAACTTAACTCTCAAGAGTGTATCTCGATATAAAGCAGTAGACCGTCAGTGTATCATCATTTTCTGTAAACCCCGCTAAATCCGGTTGTGCACTAAAAAGAGCCGAAATTGACCGAAATCCAACATTGTTTTTCATTCCTTTGCCCTCGGGCGGTGTTTCGTTTCTTTTCGTCCTTTTGTAGTCCTCGTCAAACATAAGTAGTAAATACCGCCTTCCCTCATCCACTTTGAATAAAGCAAGATATATTTCGGTAATAAGACTGGCATTTTTATCTTTATCTGGTGAATAAATACCGCCTAAGAATTTATTCGTCGGATGCGTGACCCGTAAGCGAGTTTTCTTTTTTTTGTTGTTGATATTTGTCTTTATTTAAAAAGTTTTAAGACAATTTTTAACTCCGAAGCAAGCTTGTTTCTTGATTTGAGCTGCCCAAGTTTTTTATTATGTGATTAATCAGTTTTTTTAACAATAATCATTAATGATATCTAAAAATTTTTATGTCGTGTCTTTTTTTTAAAAAAAAAAAAACTTCAGATCTTTGTTACGTTTAGCAACTTCCCGCTACTCATAGGGGTATTACAGCGTTTTAGGCGGCCATAAATCGATTTCCTAAAACTTGTCCCAGCTAGAAAAAATTGGCTACCTAACAATGTTGAATAGGTATAGAACAATATGCGATCCCTCCCGTTAATCATTTTACAGCGCGCGCGCTGGAGTCTCAGTCGGAATTTGATCGTCACTCTGAGTGTTCGTTTCTCTTCTCGGCATTCCTTACAAAACAGTTATTTAAAAAAGTGATTTTTCTTTTTTGGAGTTTATCTTGAAGAAAATTGTGATGGCTTGGAATATTACAGGTAAGGGCGCAAACATACTGTTCATTTTTATGAAGTAGTTTTTTTTTTTAAATAATTAGTAATATTTTAAAAGTAGAAAATGTTACTTAAAATTGTTTTTCGGTATTTAAAAAAGTATTTGTTATACTTTAAGGTGCGTCCCAGTGATTCTATTGGTTTAACAGAAAAAAAGAGTATTTGCACTAATCATATATATATATATATATATATATATATATATATATATATATATATATATATATATATATATATATATATATATATATAACACATGGGCTGAAAAGTCCCGGGCCTAACAAAGAAAACACGGTTTTTTTTTGTTCAAAATTAGCTTTATTCATCAACGTAATCTCCATCAAGAGCAACGCAATCATTCCAGCGCCGCTCTAACATTTCAATACCACTTTTGTAGAACGATTTATCTTTTGCCTCAAAATAGACCTCAGTTTCAGCGATAACCTCTTCATTCGTGCGAAATTTCTTACCGGCGAGCATTTTTTTCAGGTCTGCGAACAGCCAGTAGTCGCTGGGAGCCAAATCTGGCGAATACGGTGGATGTGGGAGCAATTCGAAGTTCAATTTATGTAGTTTTGCCATTGTTTTGATTGACTTGTGACACGGTGCGTTGTCTTGATGAAACAAAATTTTTTTCTTTGCCATATGCGGTCGTTTCTTTGCAATTTCGGCCTTCAAACGCTCCAATAACGCTATATAATATTCACTGTTGATGGTATTTCCTTTTTCGATGAATATTACACCACGCACATCCCAAAATACCGAGGCCATAACCTTTCCAGCCGATTGTTGTGCTTTCGGGCGCTTTGGACGAGGTTCACCAGTTGCTGTCCACTCAGATGACTATCGTTTTGATTCCGGAGTGAAGTGATGGATCCATGTTTCATCCATTGTCACATATCGAAGCAAAAATTCCGGTTTGTTACGTTTAAACATGGCCAAACACTGCTCAGAATCATCAACACGTTCTTGTTTTTGATCAACAGTGAGCAAACGCGGCACCCACTTTGAACAGAGCTTTCTCATAGTCAAATGCTCATGCAATATAAAGCCAACACGTTCTTTTGATATCTTTACGATGTCAGCTAACTCACGCAACTTCACTTTTCGATCATTCAAAACGATTTTATGGATTTTTTTGATGTTTTCTGGTGTTACCGCCTCATTTGGACGTCCACTGCGTTCTGCATCATCGGTGTCTCTACGACCACGTTTGAAGTCAGCAAACCAACGTTTTATTGTTGTTTCTGATGGAGCGGAGTCCCCATAACACTTTTCAAGCCATTGCTTCGCTTGAACGGTATTTTTTCCCATCAAGAAGCAGTGTAAAATTAAAACACGAAATTGTTTTTGATCCATTGTTTTGAAAATAACAAAAGTAGCGTCACTCTTAGCACAATAACTCACAAACTAATGAATAGAATATCATGAAATTTTAACAGCTGTCTTTTGAAGGTTAGTATTAACTGAAAAAAAGGTGACTGCAATAAAACTAGCGCCATCTATGTGTTAGGCCCGGGACTTTTCAGCCCATGTGTTATATATATATATATATATATATATATATATATATATATATATATATATATATATATATATATATATATATATATATATATATATATCAATAGCTGCCGTGATTTTCTGTGAAATCAGTGAAAACCACGTGATATTTTGTATGTATTTATTTTTTTAATTTAAACAGTTTTTATTTTGTTTTAGGTTCCGAAAGTACTTCAGGTGCTCGAGTAGTAACGCGTAGACTACTCTTTGACAAAATGCAGGAACAAAATCTCATTTTAATGGAAAATTAATATATCTTGACAGTCATATTTTATCGCAAGATGAATATTGAGATGAGCAAAGGAAGGAAGTGAAGCACAAGTTCTCCTCTTTGAACTCACAATTTAAGAAAAAGTGGACAGAAGTGCATAAAAAAGCAGAAGTTTTTCTTAAAAAGAATGATGAATGGTTACAAGGATCATTGGAAATACCTAGAATAAAACGCCGTTCTTCTGGTCGACCAACAAAGTCATTTGAAAAATCAAGTGAGATGAACAAACGTAGAAAAACAGAAGAAGTACGCAGTACTATAGACAAAGAAGTAATAATGCGTGCTGCTCAAATTCCCTTCTTCCCAGTTCTAGAGAGATAATTGCATCCAGTATTCTAAAAGACATAACTAACTCTCCCCAGACAGCCCAAGCATACAAGAAAGCATACAAAATGTTGAGGCAGTATGAAAAACAGTAACAACTAAATCCAATAGCCGCCCTCTCTATATTTGTAGAAGCAAAGGATAATCCGCACGATATACATTAAGTGGAGTTCTACTAAAAGCAAGATTTAACAGCCGACTATTTTCGTTATAATTACGATTAAATTGATTTAAAGATAAGAATTCACATAATTCAAGTAAAGAAGAAATTTGGTTATCTCTATAAGAGGCATCCATAACATAATTTGCATAAGTAGGAAGAGTGAAATCCCCCAACACTAGCAAGTCGCCCTCATTAGTAAAATAACCAGAGTCCAGCATTTCTTTAAAGAGTGTCGTAGGTAACAGTATTACTGTTTGGTGGGACATAAATCAGAAGAATGCAAACTGCACGATGGGACAATTCCAATCTGATGGCGATCATACCAACATTAGGAAGCGAAGAATGAAAATCAATTTTAGTTGCGTTGAAGGTCTTGCTCAAAGCAAGCAGTACTCCACCACCCCTAGTAGTATTCATTAAAGCAAAATTACGATCAACCCTAAAGATATTGTACTGATTACTAAAACAACTGAGCATCAAAGACACTACAGTTGAGCCAAGTTTCAGTGAGTGCTATAATATCATAGGAACAAAGATCGGAAGCAATAAGAAGGTCATGTGTTTTAGTTTTCAAACCACATACATTCGGATAATAAATAGAAAATTCTTTAAGTTTGCGCCCCAAGCCATCACCTAATTGCTATATTTTAGGTGCAAGAGATATTTTACAATCATCCAACTTAGTTTTATAAATAGGACATTTAACTGCATTCTACGCTGCATGGTTAATATCTGCTTCAACTTTTGCATTAACACAGTTAATGCGTTTAAAATGATCAGATTTACATTTAGAAATTCTGTGATTTAGAGAACAATTAGGACAGTATTCAACTGTGGATTTACAATTTTTTGAAAAACGATTTAAACCACTACACTTATATCAAAATTTTAAAGCATCATAGACAATACATGAGTCATAATCCACAAGCAACCGACCACTATTTAGAATTTTATAATATAAAAAGAAATCAACAGACAAGATTGCGTAATAAACATCGTTCCGCTTTCTAGTTGACCATACTTTTAATACTTTACATTCACTAGAAACAACAAAAACGTCATTTTGTAGTTTAAGTTTGGCAAGCAATTCCTCAGGGCTCATCTTCTCGTCAATACCAACCAGCTTTAATCTCGGATTTGAACTCCTCACCTCTCTAATCTCATATTCATCAGCTAGAGCATTATTTGCAAGGTTTTTAAATTTTTCAGCATCGTTTGCACCATCACACTCAATCAAAATACTTCCATCACTAATGTTTTTAACTCTCGACATTCGAATATTTGCATCAACAAAGCCAATGTTTTGTTTAACCTTAGATTTGTTTGTACTGTTCGATTGACCAGCCGCCTTGGGCCTAATGGAAACCATTGCTTTACATTTAATAGCGCTAAAGCAGGCACGGCAGAAAGAGATTTTTCCACCTTCTCAATGAAGTTAGATTTAACATCAGAAAACACTTGAAGAACATCACTGACTAACGTGTCTTGTTACTAATTCTATCCATAAGTACAGTACCAAAATATACCGGGCGTTTTTATATGCTTTAAGATTTCGGTCGGAAAACCAACACATCCGACGTGATAAGAATTTTGGCAAAAACTACGACAAGAAATACTGGGCTTGATACGGTTAATAGCCGTTTTACAATAATTACATATGTTAACCATGTTGGTCCAATTAAATCACTAAATAAATATTTGCATTATAAAATTCTAAAGTTCTCAAAACACAGTAGTAGAATGCATCGGCTTTAAAAGTTTTAACTTGCCACTATTAATATAGACCTAAAAGTAATTATTTTTTGCTGCCTATTGTTATTGTTGGGATTAAACTGATAACAGGACAATTGTCGTCTATTGTTTGACACTAAATCAATTGTAATTATTTTGTTTAAGGACCGATTACACTAAAACTTAGCACATATGCGGACAATCACAAGGACCACCCACCAGCACATTTACGCGAGCCTATAGGCACTACTCCCGAACTTATTGAGGTTTCCGACAGAACAACTAAAGAAACGTTTTGTTCACGATAAATCTTATCACCGTATAGGTGACATAAGTTCGATAATTGTTGATCTTTATTTAGGAAAACTATATAGATGTTCACTAATAATAATAAATCCTTCAAAATAAAAATGATGTTTGTTATCCTTCTCCATACCTTATGACATTACTAATGGCAATGCGACTGGTCGGTAATTGTTAAGCAGTTTTTTCGTATTGGCTGAACCTTCGCGTATTTCCAGCAGGAAGGAAATATTTCTTTTTAATAGGATAAGTTGAGAGTCTACAAAATAGCGGCAAAAGCTCTTATAGTTTGAAAATATGTCTTTTGATAAGCTGAGGGCCATATCAGGCATCTTTATCTAAACATTGGGAAGAGTCGGTGGGTTTTTTTTTCTAGAAATTGACAGTAAAATATGAGGTTAGCTGACAAGTTGGGTTTCTTAAAAGGTGTTGTGGCACTAGCGTCCGTGGTTGTATAGTGATGATTGATGAATGATTTCATGACACTTGTAGCTAATAGCCTTAGTTACTGACCAAGAATTTTTTTGAATATGTGCGTCCTAGTTTATGTCGGTTATTTGTTTACACTTGAGCTGGGCAGTAACAAAGACGTTACGATTTAGGATGTTAGGATTTTCACGCCAGAGTCTTTTCTCTGAGCTTTCTCTTTACAAGGGACCAAACATTTCAAACCCGATTTTCTTAATTTTTCCGCTGCTTGACCCAGTGTCAATTTCAGGTCCCGTGAAAACAAAGACATGATTCGTTTTTTCGGCTTTCGGGTGCCTTTAACGAACCACGTTTTAGCCAGTCCTCGACATTTTTCGTCTCGTTAAAACGATTTACCGACTTCTACCGCGAAATGTGTCATTTTAGGCCCGTTGGATGGGAACAAAGAAAGACACCTCGAACTGACGCGCAAACAAGTGATTCATTTTGAATTTTACGTGATTTCGAAAGTTCAGAATCGACTGATACTTTTACTGAAATGCGTCGTAGACAAAGGTTCCCTCTACCGTTTTTTTGTTGAATCGCTAGAGTTGCATCTACCAAAAATGAATTATCGCGGACACGTTCTTACTTGACAGACTGTACAAAACTACCCTTAGCAAGAGAGGTGTAAACCAATATGAAAAATGAACAGAATACCTTATGCTCAGAACAGCATATCTCTTGCGTTGATAATTTCAGGTTAAAATTATTCGTGACAAATAGATGCTTATACTGCACTCTGTCGGTGACTTACAAAGTCTATTCAAGCAGAGCGGCACGGCACGGCTGGCACTTATTGCAGAAACGCATCTTTTTCGAGCTTACCGCTCGAAGGCATAGATAGCAGCATTGGTATAACAACTAAAGACGAATCGAAAAGACTCGCATTTTTAGTCGCCGACAGAGTGCAGTATAAGCATCTATTTGTCATAGTTTTCCGTTAGTACCTAGATAAGGACTAAAAATGTGTTCTCGTATTTGCTGAACCTAGCCCAGCTGATGAGCCGTGATACGGCGAAACGCGTCTTGGGATGGTTCAGCAAATACGAAGAACACTTTTGGTGACTTCTAAAAATGCGAGTCTTTTCGATTCGTCTTTAGTTGTTATACCAATGCTGCCATCTATGCCTTCGAGCGGTAAGCTCGAGAAAGGTGCGTTTCTGCAATAAGTGCCAGCCGTGCTGTGCCGCTCTGCTTGAATAGACTTTGTAAGTCGCCGACAGAGTGCATGATAAGCATCTATTTGTCATAGTTTTCCGTTAGTACCTAGATAAGGACTAAAAATGTGTTCTTGTATTTGCTGAACCTAGCCCAGCTGATGAGCCGTGATACGGCGAAACGCAACTTGGGATGGTACAGCAAATACGTAGAACACTTTTGGTGACTTCTAAAAATGTCTTTTCGATTCGTCTTTAGTTGTTATACCAATGCTGCTAAAATTATTCGATTTATCCCGTAAAATTCATTTTATAAACCATCCATCCTATTTACATAAATAATAAAAAATAGTATGTTTAAGTATTCTTTTTAAATTTTTCTTCATGTTGCTCGTCAACTTTATATATCGTTACCTATAGATTAGCTATATTTTCCAGCAATATCACAGAAATCCGAAAGAAAATTAGAGTGGTTTCCGTAGACAGTCTTATTATGTCCCGTAGAATATCTATCTCGACAAAGTCAAAGCTCGGCAATCTAAATTTAAATGTGAAGGATAAAAGGCGATTCGCTCGGCGGAAGCCTGTTAGACCTAGCTTTGCAGAGTAATCAGATTCTTGTGCGCTGTTGTCAGAATTGAGATATTTATCTTATATTCTGGTCATGGACCTATCGTTTAATACATGTGTAGATTTTTAAATGCGTATTAAAATTGAAATTACGAAAACAATATGTAACTTCAGTTAAAATTATTATTATTACGAATATTAATCAAACGACGACGATTTTGGGTCTCTAGTTGATCACAATTAAACTTTTGGCAAAATTAATCGCCCATGGGGGGCTGATGATTGTAAACAAGCATGACCGAAAACGACACAGTGTAGTTGAAAAAAATAATAAATTGTATATAGTTTTTTAATCCCTGCAAAGAAAACTGTTTGACCTGTCCTTTCTTTCATCCTTTTTTTTACGAGGTGCTTTTAAAATTATCTTCCTAGCTATCAAAAAAAGAACTCGCGTAGCTATATATATTTTCTACATAACTACAGCCTACACTAGTACACTTAGTCCAGCATTTCTCCAATTGTTTCATTCCATCTAAAAAATACTTTGGCTTACATCTCAAAAAAACAAACTATAACGGTTTTCAACTCATCATCTGAGGAATATTTTCGACCCAATAGGTCTTTTTCAAATATTTAAACCAAAAAACTCAGCAAAATGAATTCTTCTGTGGTTCAAATCCGGTCAAATTTATCCTCTTTACTCTTGAAAAATCCTCAGAAGAAAATTAAATGTGTAAAATATTTAGACGAAATAAAGTAGTTCAGTTTTATAGAAGCTATATTAGAAATTTTGTGGCATCTTTAAATGGTGAAAATATATTATTTAGTAGCAAGCTATCCGATGCTAATAAGTCAACAAATATTATCAATAAATATTAATATGAAAGAAACATATATCCAATAAAAAATTTAAAATGAAGTGGCAATGCTGCGTTCGACCTAACAACTATAACTTTGATAAGGAATTACTAGCAGGAAAACCATGGGTACTCGCTAACCCCATAGGATATGTAAGCTTTAATACTAATACTAATAAAATAATATTAAAACCTTCAACCTAATTAGTGTGTTACGTGTACGTTACATGTATTTGTAGTTTATATATATATATATATATATATATATATATATAATATATATATATATATATATATATATATATATATAGCGTCAGAAAGTATTTGCCCACCTAGTTATTTCAGTCCCAAGACAACAAAAACCCAGATAATATGGTATATAAGTTTTTTTTAATTTTAATTGAATTATTATTTATTTTCACATTATTTACAGTCTAGAAAATCAGAAAAATATTCATGATTTTTCAGAATTTTTCTGATCTATGTGACCTCCTTTATTTTTAATTACCGCTTTACTGAGTTTCGGCATTCTGTCCAATAGTTTCTTCGGTTATTTTAACCCATTCTGCTTGTAAAAGTTCCCACAAGTGATTTTCTGATGTTGGATTGAGTTTTCGAACACACCTGTCCAAATGGTCCCACAGTAATTCGATGGGGTTCAAGTCGGGTGATTGTGAAGGCCAAGTCATCACTTCCAGGACGTCATCGAATTTCCATCGACAGAAATGTTCCAGGAATTACAAACTGAAGCAAAGAAGGTCGGTTTAGAGATGAACGTCACAAAAACCAAATTCATGACGAATGAACAAACAATCATTAATGACGTAAAATCCATACACGGACAACAAGTGGAAAGGGTGGATTCACATGTATATTTAGGACAGGAAGTTACACTCTGAAAATTGAATCAAGAACTGGAAGTCAGTGGAAGGATACGCCTGCGATGGGCGGCTGACGCTAAAATGAAGCAAGTCTTTCAGTCCAAACTGCCTTTAAAACTTAAAAGTAAAGTATATAACGAATGCATTCTACCAGTAATAACATACGGTAGCGAAACTTGGGTTTTGACACGGAAAATAATTGGAAAATTGCAATTTCATCAGAGAACAATTAAAAGGAAAATCCTGGGTATGTCACACACAGGGATAGCAAATCAAACGATTGGATCAGGAAAAAATAGGGGTCCACGACATAAGTGAGAGGATATCTTCCCTCAAAGGGAACTGGGCTGGCATATATATATGTCTATATATATATATATATATATATATATATATATATATATATATATATATATATATATATATATATATATATATATATATACATATATATATATATATATATATATATATATATATATATATATATATATATATATATATATATATATATATGTATACATATATATATATATATATATATATATATATATATATATATATATATATATATATGTATATATACTACTCAGTATATATCACCACTACACAAAACACTTTATTTTTGTGCTCGACGCGCGTTTCGCTAACCATGTTAGCTTCATCAGAAACGATGATTGAAAATCAATCATCGCTCCTGATGAAGCTAACATGGTTAGCGAAACGCGCGTCGAGTGCCAAAATAAAGTGTTTGATGTAGAGGTGATATATACTGAGTAGTGTCATTGTGCCAAAGATTCCACATTCCCATATATATATATATATATATATATATATATATATATATATATATATATATATATATATATATATATATGTATATAAGACCACAGTATCGAATAGCAGCAGCAGTGGGAGCACTTGTAAATGCCAAATGAGATTTTAGCTAAACGTCGTGCAAATTCATTGTTAGACGGACGGATTGAAAGCCGGAATTTTTTGATATTTTTTTTATTAAATTTATTTCAGAAAAGCCGACTCAAATCACAACCTTACGTCTGACTAACAATTTTTGATAATGGGGAGTTCTAGGGCTGACCAGTGGTAGCGTGAAAAAAATATTCATGACATCATTTCTTGAGGGTCAATTTTTTCCTTTATTATTGAGATCCGCTATTTAAGGTGAATTTTCTGCAATCAGCCTTGCTACAAGGATCCTCCAGTTCCAATATATGCAGAATTCCATAACACTCGATATATATATATATATATATATATATATATATATATATATATATATATATATATATATATATATATATATATATATGTATATATATATATATATATATATATATATATATATATATATATATATATATGTGGATGTGCGACAGAATATCACCGCCGGTACGTTCTTCCTGTCGTAGAAGGCGACTAACACAAGTTAGATAGTAGATGTACCCGGATGCCATCAGGCATCTCCCTATGTAATACCATCGCATCAACCTAAGCTGAAGGAAGTTGCTTAACGTTTCGTGACTGCGCTGATGTCCCCGGACTGTGGAAAGAAAGAGCATGATAAAGCTCCCAAGCTCTAGGATCTCCGGGTGGGGGTTGGTTCGGAAGCGTCAACATGCAGAGATCACAATCGTAGATTTTTGTAACGTACAAGGCCTAAACTCGAACATAAAATCAATGCAGCAACACCTGCAATCAAATAAGCCTAATCTACTCGCTCTTTATGAAACCCAGGTCAGTTCATCGACTAGCACAGTCAGCTTTTCTATCTATCCTGGTTTAGGCATTTTTTTTTCTTTGGAACTAGTCTTTTTACCAAAAGCGATCTTTCTGGCCAACGAGAGGAAACCCTGGAGCCCCGAACCCTTGATATTAGGTGGTTAAAAATAACTCACAACAAACCACAAGGTTTATCAGCTGCCTCTATCGACCACACAGAAACGGAAAGTGATACTAACCTTAGATCACTTTTCGTTTCTCTGAAGACACCATCGATCATTTACAAATTAATTATCTAAGGGCCAAAATCGCCATTCTGGACAATTTTAATGTCTCCAACATCGACTAGCTTAAGTATTCAAACACGACCGACGAACAAGATCGTAAAGCTAAATTATTCTCAATTAGTTGTGGCTTTACCCAACTCATCGATGAGCCAACATGGATCCCTGATCGAGAGGAGAAGTCGCAAGTCTTCTTGACTTGTTTTTAACCACCAATGCAGAGATTTACACTGGCACCATAAATCTGTCGTTACGCTCTTCCAAACATAAACTGCTTTCGTCATCGAGTCTCCTACTGATCAGTAACAGAGAGGCGCCTAAACCGCGCAAGATTCGGCACTACAAATCTACTAAATGGAAAGAACTCATAGAATATTTTCGAACTTTCCCTTGGTTAGACGTTTGTTTTAGATCCGACGACCCACCTGACTGCATTAAGAAGGTTTCCGATGTCATTCTGGTTGCCCGATATTGTCTTCAGACACCGTATCATTAAACGTGTTTTAATGGTTATATTTCTGTATACACTCGAGTATCTAAGAAGTTAATTGCATTATTTTACTTACCATATCGTCTGAGTCGGGGGCGATGGCTGGAGGTAAACGACAGGCCCAAACCTCTGATTCACCTACAAAAAAATACCAAAAGTTTAAAACAACATTATTATAGAAATAAATTACATTCATATCTTATTATATTAAAAATATACTATAAAAAATTTTACATTTAAAAGTGAGTAAATAAAATAATACACAAACCTCGTTCCTCAGGGGCGTGCTGGGATAAAAATTGTAACCGGGATTCGCCCTAAATCCTGCCTCCTCCCCGTATAATTTTTTTTACTGTTATACACATTATATGTATATATTATTATATATTTATGATTATTATATTGATTATTATTATATATATATTTATTATTATTATTTTTATATTTATTATATATTTTTACTTACATAAACGTTGAGGATATATTGATTGAACCAATGAAGAAAAATTCATATTTTACTAATGTAGAATATTCAATAGATTTTGCAGTACAAAAAAGTACAAAGCTCACGTTGGCTCCTGCATGGAGAAATCTACAAAAGTAAAGATCACGCAAGCACGGAAGTATTCTGAAGATTTTTTCATCAATAGCTTCCAGAACATCCCTTTCGCACGCCATGAGCATGCATGTTTCTAAATTTTCGTCGTTCATGGCTGCTCTTAATCTATTTTTGATAATTTTTAATTTGGAAAAAGCTTTCACGCAACTCACTTGCGTCACAGACAACGAAAACAAATATTTATAAACTATGTGCAGATTTTTGTATTCACAAACAGACATTCTGTACTCAACTAGTAAGGTATAGACACAACTGAAACAACGATTATATTTTTTTGACTTCTCGTTGATATTCGCTCGATAAATTTTCGCTTTCCATTCCCAAAGATGATTCATCATCACAACTTTTTCTTCATGATAAACATCTCCCAACATCCATAAAACAAAGCAAGCGACAAAAGTTCGTCACGAACGTCTTTGTCGGTTTCGGTAAGTTCACAATGTTTGTCGAGCCCATGCTTCGGTAAGCCATTTTTCACAATTTCTTTGAATTTTTTCGAATCGACACACTCTACATCGCTATAGAACGCTTTATGCTTTTCGATTCGATTTTGAATCACCATTATGACTGTGTTAAGTACGTTTTTATTTCAAAATTTTTAATTGCATCATTCGCACTACTGTTTTCATTTTTAGATTTCCGCTGGTCTGGAATCTTTGTTTCTATCTCAATATCATAAGCTTCGAGTTTATTATTCACGGTTTCTACGCATTTATCAGCACTTTTAAATAAAATTTGGAAATTTGCAGGGTCACTTCGAAAATTTTTAAATTGATGCGTGATTCCTGATTTTCACAATAAAAGTTTTCTCTTTTGGAGTGATATTTAGACTAATGACTATATTCACGAAAATAGCTTTAGATTGGATGTCAATGCTAGAATACTAAACCGCGTTTTTCCATATTTGAAATACTTTCTCGTCTGGCAAATAAAGCTTAATTTTTTCATATTCAAGCATTCTTTTATACAATTCTTTAAAGAAAACAGCTAATTCTTGTAGTTTTCCAAATAGTGATATGGCAGAAACCATACATTGAGCAGTATCAGATATAACTAAATTTAATACGCGTGCATGACACCAAGTGTGTAAATGTTTAGAATTGGTTTGTTTCAATTGTGCCGAAACTCTATTATATTGACCATGCATGCAATTTTTCATATCAAGACTACATGACAGAATTCTTGCCCTTTGACTCTTTTCACAGCGACAAGACGTTCAACTACTTCATTATGTACAGGGTGAGTCAACGATAGATTAAAGTTCATTATCTCATCTGTTTTGGGAATGACGAAAAAATGTTAAATACAATAGTTTTAGGAAATGTTAAGGTGCACAGTTTAAAATTATTTTTGAGTATACAGGGTATTTCAAAAAAGTGTGGCCGATATAGCATGTTTTTTTTTAAATGGAACATCCTATTTTCTAATTTATTTTTAAATTCTGCGTAAAATTTTATAACTTTTTTATTAATAGTGTTATATACCTAAACCTAGTAGTTTTTCTAATATTTCAATTATTTTTAAAAAATACTAGTTTTCAGTTTTGTAAAAAATTGCCACTAGCGCCATTGTTTCTGAATTTCTCATAATTGGTACGAGAGTTCTATAGAGATGAAAAAAATATATATGTAAAGAAATTCCAGTTAGATGCTACAGGGTGTTCAAAATAAATTTATGTATTTCGACTATTTTAAATTGAAAAATCTCAAATTTTTTAAATGGCACACCCTTTTTATTATTATTTTTTCTGATAGATTTTACAAAACCCTCCAACTTTTATTAAGTATGTATGTAGTTTTCGATTTATTTTGAATTTTTCAATTTTTACCCTCGTTTTTAATACACTTACGCTATAACATCACGGTTGCCAAGACAAATCAAAAATATTTTTTCCGCGAACCGCTTAACGGGCCTATATATCTAAATTTATGCAAAATGAATTACCCCAGCTTCTTGAAGAAGCTGATAACTTTGAGAGGGAACAAATGTGGATTCAACAAGACGGAGCTCCTGCTCATTACCACTGGGAAGTTCGAGAATTTTTAAACGATCGTAGGATTGGTAGGGATGGATTCCTTCAGTGGCCCCCTCGATCATGTGACTTAACACCTTTAGACTTCTTTTTGTGGGGCTACATTGAAGATCGTGTTTATGTGAATCGCCCTACAACACCAGTAGATATGGAAAATAGGATACGGGATGCGTGCAGGACAATAACGTCCTTTATGCTAAGGAAAGTGAAGGAAAATATAGTAAAACCACTAAACATGTGTATTCAAGTAGACGGACATATTTTTGAACATTTATTCCGTCATACTAATTAATCATTAGATAAGTTAAACTATGTTAAAATTATTATTAACTGTTTGTTTATGTTTTCACAATAGCGTAAGTGTATTAAAAACAAGGGTAAAAATTGAAATATTCAAAATAAATCGAAAACTATTAGAAATAGGCATATAACATACTTAATAAAAGTTGAAGGGTTTTGTAAAATCTATCAGAAAAAATAATCCTATACAGGATGTGCCATTTAAAAAATTTGAGATTTTTCAATTTAAAATAGTCGAAATGCATAAATTTTATTTTAAACACCCTGTAGCATCTAACTCAAATTTCTTTACATATATCTTTTTCTTCATCTCTATAGAACGCTCGTACCAATTATGAGAATTCCACCTTCAGAAACAATGGCGCTACTGGCAAATTTTTACAAAGTGAAAACTAGTATTTTTTTTTTTAAAAAAATTGAAATATTAGATAAACTACTAGGTTTAGGTATATAACATTATTAATAAAAAAGTTATAAAATTTTACGCAAAATTTAAAAATAAATTAGAAAATAGGATGTTCCATTTAAAAAAACATATGTTATATCGGCCACACTTTTTTGAAGTAGCCTGTATACTCAAAAATAATTTTAAACTGTGCATCTTAACATTCTCTAAAACTATTGTATTTAACATTTTTTCGTTATTCCCGAAACAAATGAGATAATGAACTTTACTCTATCGTTGACTCACCCTGTACATTTATGAATCTGACAATAAAAAAGCACTGGTCCCAAAAAGAAATATCAGTGCTTGAATCTATCATTATGGAAAAAATTCCAGCGATCCCCACCGAACGTGCTATCATACAAACTATTCCTTATTTTATTAGCATAATAATTTTATTTAAAATTTCGTCGCTTAAAAATGATAAAAAAAACTTTCGAAGTACGAGATTTTCCGAAAGGTCTTTTTTTCACAACCACAGACTTTTGACCTGATTTTTCAAGATGTCCATTCAAAGTGGGATCGGCCTTTTAAATTCAGATACTACCTGAACATATGAAAAATTTTCATGGTTCTTGAGAACATAAATTTTGCATACCCTTTGTACGTTTGAGGATGGCAACTCTAAGGTTTGGCGCGCCAGAAAAAGTCCCGGTGCCGGTGTCCCGGTGGGCTTACTGACTAAATAACAGGGTAACCTATAAATACGTACAAATTTGTTTGAACTATTGCTCGAACGCAAAGGAGGATCAAGGTGAGGACACAGCGTAATCCTGGTCCTAGAAAATTTAATCGCTACGGGGCATTTTATGGGAACGGAGCGAGCCTCTTATATGCGAAAGTTTCCGAAAACAATGATGCTCCGATTATCGCGCGGTAAAAATTTAAAGTTCAATATCATTTATCCAGCGTCAATGAATATGTGTTCAACTAAATAAAAAATAGGTGCAGAAGTTTGCTTTAAGTAAACTTCGGGGCTGCAAACGTGTAATACGTTTAAGCGTTATGTCCTAATAATTTGTTACGTATTACGAAGCAAGCGTCAATCATTATCCTATATATATATATATATATATATATATATATATATATATATATATATATATATATATATATATATATATATATATATATATGGCATTATGAAAATACTGCAAACTACGCAAAATATTGATCACAAAAATATCGAGTTTTACTTAGCGTGTTAATTTTTCTGTTTAGCTCTTTTTCCTGTAGAAGGTAAGTTTTCAGGAGGAAATCGGCAAAACCATAAAGGGACTTTCTAATTTTGCGAACGTTAATTTTGATAGCCACGATAAATAAATTTATATATAATTATAATAATAATTAAATTTTTAATCAAATTAGTTTATTTTAAATTAGCAGTTACGTCAAAAATGACACCGAAAGCATTTTAAAGTAATTTTTCGGTGGTATTATTAACGCGTAACAGCCAAATTAATAACTAGAATATGTGTAATATTTTTATTACGGTTGCTAATTAGACTCTAAAATGTATTATTGATCTAAAAAGTGGTTTTAGCTGAAGTATTTAAAAAAAATGGGATAAAGCAGCAAGTTGTTAATTTGGTGTTTATAGTAAGAAACATTACATTATTAAAAATTTAAATGCATTACTAAAAAGATCAAAATGTAAGATTTGTGTTAATTTACAAACTTTTAAGTTTGTTCACTATCACAATACTTTTTTTATTTAAAAACAAAACCTAATCGAACTTTGCATCAAATATAATTCGTGATAATGTGTGAATTTTAATATTCTATAAAAAAAATTATGGACACGACTTCACGTCCGCCAGAGGTTATAAAAGATAAATAATGAATTTTGACAGTAACAGGGACTGTCGTAGTGTTGCCATACTTAAAATAAACAGTATATTACTTCATATTTTAACAAATTAACAGAATTTTACCTCTTTCAGTTTAAAAAAACCGGTCAAGTGCAAGTCGAACTTGCGCAATTAGTGTTCCATAAGTTGATTGCTTTTAAAATAAAATTTTTGGTTACGGAGGTATAAAATGATCAATGATTTTACAAAACACTTCAACAAAGTATTTTCTGATCTTTACTGAAAACTAATGACCTTAAAATTTTTGTTTTTTTATGTACCAGATAAATTATAATGAACTGAAATGATAATTTTCGTTCAATCTACATCGTGTGGAGAATATTTCAGAATTTTTTCAAAATTATCTAATCAATACTTTTCGAGATAAGAAAAATACATGAAACTCATGGTTTTACGTTTTCATTTGACACCCCACTCGATGACCTGGTAAACTTTTGTTTTCACTTGCGATTTTATCCCCCAAAACTAACCCCTTAAATCAAAACTACACGGCTCTAATGAGGCCATCGCTTCCTATATTAGTGTCAAATTTCAACTTTCTATGTCAAATAGTTCCGCAGAAAATCGGGTGTGACAGACAGACAGGCGGACAGACTCCGAGTGATCTTATAAGTATTCCCTACGAAACACTAAAAAGCACAAAATGATGTGGAAATAAATTATATTAGAATTTCAGTGTTTTAAAGCAATTAATTGATAAATAAAATATATAAAAACAATTTTACATGCAAAGTTGGAATTTTTACCAACAACAGTAGCCGCTATATTTTCATTAAAAAAGTTGTTTAACTCTCATTATAGTTTCATTAACAACATTCCACACAGTGTAAAGATCCACAAATTAAATTTTGAACCAATAACAGCCAAAATCAAAGATAAAAACGTTTTTACTTGCCAGTATTCAAACATGGTCTAAGGTTTATTAAGGAGAAAAATACTAAAAATACTAAATTTACTATTTATTCTTAAGCACACAAAATTGTAAAATAGTCATTGAAGCCGAAATAAGTTTCAGTTTGAAAAAAAAAAATCGTCAACGGCCATTAAAACTTATCAACTTACGCGAAACAAGTAGTGTATATTGTTACACTATATGGACATTAATATAATATAATAATTATCTCGGCGCACTTTAAGCATATGTGTAAACGTAAGCCTATCAAAGAAAAAAGATAATAGAGAAAGACGAAACCTACTGCCTGCGGATATTTGCATGAGTAACCGTTGTGCGAGCGTTCAAAGTAAATAAAGAAATAAGCGTCCTGTCATCTGCAAAGCTGTAGATTGGATTTCTGGTCATTTCCAGCAGATCCCTAATGTAAATGAGAAAGATAGTAGATGACAGTATGGAGCCTTGGGGCACACTGGTATTGATAGTGAAGGTGTTAGAAATTCATCTACTGCTATTCGTAAAGAACACTCTCTGAGGAAACATGAGAGCCACAAACAAAACTGCAGAGTTCAGAAACACTACATATTCTTGATTATTTCCATGAATGTTGCTTACCTTAACTCAGGCCATAGAAAGCAAAACTTCTCTATTATTTTTCTGTGTATATCTCTTACGATAATCTAACAAAAAAGGATGGTTAAGACCACACGCTGTACATTTCACTTTATGAGAGTTAAGACTGAAATGATCAATTGTGAAACAACACATACACAACTTCTTTTTTATTAAGCTCAGTTACTGACAGTTTTAAAAATCTTTCAGACTTTATTGTTTCATGAGCACCCTTACACATAAAACATCTTTTTTTATTCCTGTTACTTAAGACTAGATAAGATTCTTCATTTTTATTTTTAAGTTTATTTTGTTTGGGGAAAAAAGGCTGATTAGATTCTTTAAGATTAAGCTTCGCATGCTCTAATGTTTTCAATAAATCACCTGTGCTGATTCCTGAAATCCCTTAAAATCTGAAAGAGTGGGAATTTCTTTCGTTATTTTAAATCGTTCCCATTCGTTCAAGCTTTCTCAATCCAATTCTGAAGCCAAATGGAAAATAATCAAATCATCCGAAAATTGTACAGGTTTACCTAAATTCTCCAAAGCACGTAAATGTTTACTAACCGTATCATATAAATTTCTTGAACTCTCAGAAGACTCATTTTTCACAGGAAAACTCTCAAAAATAGCTGCAAGACGATTCCACATTAAGATTCACTTATTAACATATCTGTTACATAATGTTTCTCAGGCAACATTATAATTTGCTGTACTGAATTCAATAGATTATATAATGCATTTGGCAGAATCCATTAGAGATGCTCGTAGATAATGAAACTTTGGAATCTCACCTATATCCGTGTTTTTATCAATAAGACTTTCAAATACCTTAAACTTAAACCATTTGTTATAAACTCCATTAAAGCTAGGAAGATTTATTTGCGGCAATTTAATTGCACTCTGTTGAAAAACTCTCATCTGCCCAATTTTTCCAGAATTAACTGAAACTTTCCTAGATCCCTCTGAAATGGAATCAAAATCAGAATCATTTCCCAATAAATCACTATATCAATCTAAATTGCCTTGAGCTTTACTCGTGGCCACGTAAAATTCATTTTCACAAATTTCCCTATGTCCAACTTGTTCTTGTAAATTTCCTTCATTACAAATAACCTCAATATCATTTTGATATTCCTCGAATTCTAACAATAAATTATTCCCTTTGTCTAATTTACTCTTCAACCGAGTTAAAATATTTTTCTTTAGTGTATATTCCTGTAAATTATTTATTGTATCCTCAACCTATGTCAAATATTTTTAGAAAGGGTAAGACGGGGCTCGACAACAGCCAGTTTCTTTATCAACAATTTTATTTTACCCAAAAAAAACAGATAGAAACGATTTAGAATAAACTAAATTAATTTCAATTTATCTCATCATACCCCGTCTATCTGCCTATGACTATCACCTGAACTTAGTTCAGCCGCCAATGCGAATTCAAACTCGGCCTTTTTTCAGTAAGTAAGGCCGCACAATACTTCTTCTCAACCAGAGACAAAAAAGTCAGCGCTCCAAACATCCTAACCTAAACTTGAAGTTCAACACAGCCTAACCTAAACTTGAAATTCAACACAGCCTAACCTAAACTTCTGGGAAATATCAAACCTATAGGTATTTACACAATCCCCTGAATAGCCAATTTAATTCTTATCCTACCAATATGGATTTTTCCTCACACAAATCTAAAATGCTACGTTAAAGATCACATATTATGTAAAAAAAAGTCCCAAGAGTTAACAGAAAAGACTGGAGAATACAATCTCAATTTATATTTGGCTTTTATCGAATTTCAAAAGCGTTTGATACGGTGGAACAATGGGCTATTAAAAAATCGCTGAAACATACTAGAATAGACAGCAGATACATAAACTTATTGAATTATATCTATAAGAATGCCACTTACACAGTTCAACTACATGAAAGTACTAACCAAATTAACATCGAAAGAGGCATAAGAAAGGGTCATACCCTATCGCTTAAACTGTTCACATTGGCGTTGGCAGATGTATTCAGGATATGAATTGGCAAGACAGGAGTATAAATATTAATGGCAAGAGGCTGAACCATTTGAAATACGAGGACGATATTGTCTTGATATCCGAAAGTGAACATAAAATACAGACGATGTTGGAAGAATCAAATAAAGTTGAACTGAGACTGAACCTCCACAGAACTAAGATTATGTGCAGCACAAAACCACATGTTATAATAGGGAATCAAGAGATAGAAAATGTCCACAGTTATGTCTATCTAGGTCATATACTAACACTTGGGAGAGAAAATCAAGTTGCTGAAATCAATAAATTTTGGAAAATTGGGACACAACATTAAAAAATAAAAAAAATTCTTTACGAATCTTGTCCATCCTTACCGGGTGCCCAAACGTGGACTCTAACAAAGCACAAGTTAAAAACTACTTAAAGAGCCATGAAACCGCAAATGCTGAGAATAAGTTTGAGGAACCGGAGAAGAAACGAATGCAATTTCACAGGCCATGTAGAAAGATATAATGCGGATATATGGCCTAAAATACTTCTTCAATGGACGCAGGACCTCGGCAAACGATCATGGGGACGACCTCCGATGCGCTGTACCCATGATCTGCAGAAGACACCGGGATCAATGTGGCAGAGAACTACTCAAAACCGATGTGTCTGAAAACAAATGAGGAAGGCCTATGTCCAAGAATGAAATGAAATGAAAGGTTGATGGTGATGAATTCTCAACTTCATCGAACTCATCCAGGCTAAAAATGTTTTTTAATTAAAACGACTGGAGTTTGTCCTTGCAAAAATGACTAATACTGAACATAATAATTTACAAGAATTTTATAGAACTGGGAGGGAAATCCATACATCTGGCCGTCATTTATATATAT
The DNA here is from genome assembly GCA_019049505.1 of Pachyrhynchus sulphureomaculatus. Lineage (NCBI taxonomy): Eukaryota > Metazoa > Arthropoda > Insecta > Coleoptera > Curculionidae > Pachyrhynchus > Pachyrhynchus sulphureomaculatus. The sequence goes on along the minus strand of CM032452.1, from coordinate 70,036,679 downwards.
ATATATATATATATATATATATATATATATATATATATATATATATATATATATATATATATATATATATATATATATATATATATATATATATATACCAACTCTGAACACACTTTGCTCATGTTAAAACAGTCATGTAAAATTTGCCGAATAATCTCTTTATCAATATTTGTTAAGTTACTAACAGTGACGTCAATTTTCTCTAATGAAAGATTTCTAAAAAGTTAAGCCAATTAGCTTCGACCGGTAGCAGCAGCAAGATTATAATATCGAGTAACAGCAGCAGCACTTGAAAATGCCAAATGAGATTTTGGCAAAACGTCGTGCAAATTCATTGACAAACGGATTGAAACTCGGCATTTTAATATATATATATATATATATATATATATATATATATATATATATATATATATATATATATATATATATATACTCGTATATCAATAAATCCAAAATCACGCCTCCATACGTAAAAGGAAAAACAGATTGCAACGGACGACTTCTGCACACAATACACGGCCTATAAACCATATAAAATAATAGAGCCATCAGTCAGAAATTTCAAGGACAAAATAAAGCTAGGAAACCAAGGAGTACACACCACAGCACAAGTGGTAATTGCAAAGAAGCTTAAGCAGGGCAAATCAAGAAAATAATATTCGAAGAATCGAGGAACAAAACCTCAGCATCCGTAATAGAGAAACCACATCGTTTCTATAAAATCGACTTCAACAGTTGAAAGCAAATAACCACAAAACAATATTACAAGACAAGGATCATCCGAGAAACCATCGAGATCGAGAAATCCGGGATCCTAAACAAAAAAAATGATGCTCATAACCTCTCAACCCCAGCACGGAAATGGTGTTTTATTTTTTTTTTTAAATATTTTGGCTTGAACAGTTCCAGTCATATAGCCAGTAGGTAATGTAAAAGTTTAATAACACCAAAAACAAACTCTCCAGGATACCACCGTTTTCTCACATCTCGGATTTATTATATATATTTTTAATTATAAATCGATAATATAGGTACTGTGAAAAATTCACTAAATGTTGATGGAAATTATTATTACACAACAGTTAATATGAAAACTAAGAAGATATTTTTACTATCTTTCTTCTTTAATAGACTTACGTTTACACATATGTACAGTAAGAGGTACTACTTTTTAAGTAAGTTGTTGGGTTAACATAACCTGACAACTAAGTTTTAATAGCGCCGCCGAGTTTTTTTTTGCTACTTTAACATTTCTCGGGCTTAAATGACTATTTTATAATTTTGTACGCTTAAGAATTAATAGTAAATTTAGGGATAATTATGAATATTTCATCTGGAAAGTGTTTTTCTCTGTACTAGAATTTAGAACATGTGTAAATAATGCTAGGTAAAAAAGTTTTTTGGATTTTTATATATACATATGTATAAATAGACACTGTCCACATTTCAGCAGTCTACCCAATGTTCTCTTATTTGTCCATTTATCTTGGGACGTGTTACGCTATATCACAGATCATCATCAGTCGACAAACGAGAGAACAAAATTTCAACACTTATTCCCGTATTAGCGTAACCTCGTAGCAAGTTATAATAAATTGTATCTCAAACTCAAAAGCATAACTGTTGTCAATCGAAGGCTAGCTATGGCCACGGGCCGACAGAGAAATGGTCAGCGAATTGCCAACATTCACAGCATATGTGGTTCAATGTAAAATCAGTTAAAATGGACAAAGTCCATATTTCAGCAGCCTACCTACTCTTCTCTTAATTGGAGGCCACAAGTGGACATGCTTCTTTTTAGGCACAATTTGTTGCTACGCCATTACGGGACTAAGTACTTGAAATTTGTGTTCTCTGGTTTGTCGATCCTAGCTCAATTGGTGAGACGTAATATGGCGAAACGACTCTCGAGATGGATTTACAAATAAGGGAACCGGGGCTAAACTGCTGAAATATGAACTTTGTCCATGTCGGTGAATGTTGATAATTTGCTGACCATCCTTCTGTCAGTCTGTGGCCATAGACAGCCTTTGCTTAAGGACAGGTATACTTTTCAGTTTTAGATACAATTTACTGTATCCTAACACACACTCACACATACATATATATACTACTGTGATAAAAAAATAGTAAGACTTTTAAATTTAAATCGCCTGGGCATTTCCAAATCGGATTAATTTTTTTTCGTTAGGTTGGTAGGACCTTAACTGCCATCTGTGTAAAATTTTAAGACCATAGCGTCAGTAGTTGATAAGATTCGCTTGCATTCGTTCAACAACAAAAGTGCATTTTTCGATTTTTAACATGAGTGAAGAAATTCAGCAAAGAAGTTGCATTAAATTTTGTTTTAAAAATGGTTTTTCGGCTTCCCAAACGTTCGAAATGATAAAAGAGTCATTTGGTGATGATGCTCTATCTATCTAATTGTTTAAAGTAGGCAGAGAATGTGTGGAGGACGATGGTCGTCCTTCAACATCTACCGATGAGAACTACGTCAAGCAAATCAAGGATTTGGTGCTGAAAAATCGTCGAGTGTTAGAGGTGAGTCCAGACCGAAGAAACCACGCCAAAGCAAGTCGAAAATCAAGGTGATGTTAACAGTTTTCTTCGGGCCAAACCGTCAATAAGGAATATTATTTGAGTGTTATTCGTCGTTTGCGTGAAGCTATTCGTCTCAAGAGGGGTCTATAACTCTTGGTTTTTTTCATCACGATAATACGCCTTCTCACACAGCATTGGTTCTTCGCGACTTTTTCATCAAAAATTCAACTCACATTCCGCAATCGCCCTATTCACCTGATTTAGCTCCGTCGGATTCTGGCTATTCCCTAAACTCAAAAAACTGCTTCGAGGACATTGTTTTTAGTCGATTGAGGAGATTAAAACCGAATCAAAGAAGGCATTAAAGGCCTTTCCAGAAATCGAATTCAACAACTCTTTCGAAGACAGGAAAAAACGTTGGCATCAATGCCATATTACTTTGAAGGAGATGAAATAAATTTGGAAAAATAAATAACCCGTTTGCGTTTTATTTCAAAAATCTTACTATTTTTTGATCACAGTAGTAGATATCTATATATATATATATATATATATATATATATATATATATATATATATATATATATATATATATATATATATGTATATATGTATAGCAATCAATCTTTCTTTAAATGACAAATCATATTGCATTGACAGCACATTTCATTTTAAATTTAATTTTAAAATCAAATTAAAATTTTTTATATTCTCACACTTTTAATACGGGTCAGACGCCTGTCCCATTTTCAGAATTCCAGTCTATCAGAGCGTTTTCCGGTTTTATTTAAATCGGCCAGCCAGCGTGTATAAAAATATACCGACTTATGGATATGCATTTGAAATCCGGATGTTTTGGTCTCCTGCCAAAAATATTAATCATGCTATCGAACTTCATACCGAACTGCGCGAAATTTAATTCTAGTATTTTGAACGCTAGAAACAATAACGTGCACTAAAACGTGAGAATAAGGATTATCATTATTGAATACCTAGGAATATTCGTAGTAAACTTGCTTTACAAAGGCATGCAAGAATTTCTATGTTACAAAGATATGCAGATAGATAATAGTGTAAAAGGTGTTGAAACTAACGTTAACCTCTACTTTATCGCACGAGGGTGATTTTTTAAAGTTATCTACCTAATTATGAGAGAAAACTTGCAAAGGTAAAACAAAAATGTCGACATAACCAACGTCTTCATTAATACACATAGTCCAGTGTTTCCCAAGTTATTTCTTTTCACTCAAAGAATCTTTAATTTGCGCCTCAAAAAATAACGCTCCACCGGCTTCAAAATTTTCTACTTCTGAGATCTTTCTTCAGATATTTGTAAAACAACAAGTCACAAGGCTTTAAATTAGCACTATAGGGCAGAAGTTCTAACGTGGTGGATCCAGAGCTTTAATGCGAGCCTTGTGCACCCTACAATTGTCATGCAACAGAATAGTTCTCGTTCTTCAAGTATTGCAAGACTCTATTTTAGATTATTCCAAAACTGACATTATAATTCGTCAACAATATTTTTAATTGACGTTAAAAAAATTTATTCAATTTGAGCAGATTAACTGTCTGTTTTAAACCCACAGAGTTTTAAGTGATTAAATATAAAAAATTGAATTAGAGACTTATTTATGGCCTCCGAGGATAATATTTAAGACTGTTTTAATTATTTCACTTTGTCAAGTCGTTCATCACCTACTCAAGCGTTAAAAATAGAGTTTAAGACCAGCGGCTATGTTCAACGCAAACTTTTATAATCTGGGTGATTTTAAATCTAACCTGAACTAACCTGAACCAACGTCTTCATTAATACTCATAGTCCAGTGTTTCCCAAGTTATTTCTTTTCACTCAAAGAATCTTTAATTTGTCCCTCAAAAAATAACGCTCCACCGGCTTCAAAATTTTCTACTTCTGAGATCTTTCTTCAGATATTTGTAAAACAAGTCACAAGGCTTTAAATTAGCACTATAGGGCAGAAGTTCTAACGTGGTGGATCCAGAGCTTTAATGCGAGCCTTGTGCACCCTACAATTGTCATGCAACAGAATAGTTCTCGTTCTTCAAGTATTGCAAGACTCTATTTTAGATTATTCCAAAACTGACATTATAATTCGTCAACAATATTTTTAATTGACGTTAAAAAAATTTATTCAATTTGAGCAGATTAACTGTCTGTTTTAAAACCCACAGAGTTTTAAGTGATTAAATATAAAAATTGAATTAGAGACTTATTTATGGCCTCCGAGGATAATATTTAAGATTGTTTTAATTATTTCACTTTGTCAAGTCGTTCATCACCTACTCAAGCGTTAAAAATAGAGTTTAAGACCAGCGGCTATGTTCAACGCAAACTTTTATAATCTGGGTGATTTTAAATCAGAAAATAATTTTAATTGGGTTTTAGTCTTTTTTTTAATCTTATTTTAAGACTTAGCGAAATTAGAAATACTACATTATATATATATATATATATATATATATATATATATATATATATATATATATATATGAGAGAGACCTACATCCAAATGATAGAGAATGGCTAGAGGAAGAATATATATATATATATATATATATATATATATATATATATATATATATATAAAGATTATTTTTAACCAACCTATATGGCTCGGCTTTCCGTTCGTTAGGAATTATATTACAAATCCTCGGAGCAGAAAAAGATAGGGACCTTTGAGTAGCACTTAAGGGAGTAGATGGTGCATACACATTATTCAGGGTAATTAGTCTGAATGAGTGATCAACCCAGTTTACCCTATGTTTGTCATTTAGTAAAATTCTTCTACCGATTTTATGTATAATTGCCTCAGTGGCAAAACCTTTAACCCCACCGTAGAGTTGGTCCGTAGGAAATCTTCGCGTTTTAAACCCTTTTCTGGGCTATTACTAAAGACAAAGATACCGAATCACCCACGGACCCCCAAACAACCAAGCCATAGCCTATCACTGACTCCACAAGTGCTTTATATACATATAATAAATATATCTTAGGTAAACACTGCTTAATCTGATAAAATCTAAAATACGTTTTTCGAATTTTACTTGTTATATAATCTATGTAAGAATCCCATCTCAAATACGAATCTAGGTATACACCCACATATGTAATGTTATCGGTGGAGCAGATCTTCAGATTGCAATCACAAGCAGCAAAGTTATTACAGCCAGGTTCATGAATCTTTATAAAATTTTTGTCGGGATAATTCCTTTTGTTAAATATAAAGGCTATAAATGATTTATCAACATTTAAGGTTAATAAGTTCAAATCCAACCACAACTTTACCTTGCTCATAGCCAATTCTGCCTTCTCAAAGACCCGGCCCCATGTTTTATCCTGAAACATTATGACAGTATCATCGGCATAACAAACCATAGATCCTTGAGATAAAATATGCAAAAGGGTATATATGTATATTGTAAATAACAATGGCCCAAGCACTGTACCCTGCGGCACACCGCACTCAATTGGAAGTGATAAGCTCATTGATTCATCTATTTTTCCTTGTTGCGTACGTCCGATCAGGTATGATTTTATTAGATCATACGGGATACCTCTAATTCCAATATGCTCAACCTTCTCCAACAATATGAGGTGAGATACAGTGTCAAAAGCCAAGGTCCAAGAATATTAAAAATGATTTATTGCCATGGTCGTTTTACTACCCTTACGAGAGCATGTTCAGTGCCCAATTTCTGTCTAAAACCATACTGTGCATCGGATATTAATTTATTTTTATTTCAGTAATCGTCCAGGCGTAACTTGATACATTTCTCAGTAATTTTACTCAGGTTGCTGATAATTGCAATGGGACGATAATTCGTAATTTCGTTACGCGAACCACCTTTATGTATAGGCGTTATGGTACATTTCTTCAAACTGTCAGGAAACAATCCAACTCGAAAAATTAAATTTACTACATGGATATGGGTTTAATAATAAATTTGTGATATCGTTTTAGAAAATCTACTTTAAGCTTGTCGTCGCCAGCATTTGAAGCGCTTCTAAGTGAGTTTATAATATGAATTATTTCAAAATCCATTATCGGGGCCAGAAAAAGTGATCCGGGTACTCTAGGAATACTATCAAGAATGGCATCTGTATTAGGAATAGTTATACTATTAGCTAATTTCTTTCCTATCTCAGAAAAAAATTTATTAAATTCATCTACTTTGAGTCTTTCGTCTAGAATTTCAATTCTTTTATCATTGAAAATTACTCCTATTTTCTGATTATTTTTTTGACTGTTGCTAGCTGACTTTATTAAATTCCAAGTTTTTTTAAAGTCACCTAAGTTTAGCTGCAATAAATTAGTGTAATAATCAACTTTGGTTTTATTTATTAACTTAGTCAACATTTTACGGTGATTTTTATACATATTAAGAGCTACAAAATTCTCTAGGGGGGTCTCTAGAAGATATTCTTTTTTATTTGTCACGCTGACGTATAGAATTGAGCAATCCCTAAATAATCCAAGGTTTAATTCGTCTCTTATTGCCTACAATATATTTGCGAAACGTGGATCTATCAATAATAGACTTTAGTTTATTTATAAAAATATCTCTACATTCGTTTACATCCTCACAGTTCAAAACATCCAACCAGTGTTCCCCTTCCAAAAATTTGTTTTACTTTAGTAAAGTCTATTTTATCAGCAAACTTTTGAGACATTAAATTTTCATTTATCTTACTTATATTCATATTTAAAAAAATAGGAAAATGATCAGTAAAGCCGTGGTTTAGAATCTCTCCATGGACTGCACACCGCTACCTGTGCTTTACAAAGAAATGATCTATACAAGTTGCACTGTTTCTATCTTTCCTGGTTGCTTGATTAATTATACAATTAAAACCCTTTTCATTTAAAGAGTCTATGTAATAACCAACAATTAAACTATTTCTATCTAGAAGGTTTATATTTGTATCTCCGCAGAAAATTTCATTATAATAAAAATGTAAATTTTTGTTATTTAGGAAAATTTCCAGAAAATTCAAAAATACGTCAACTTGTACAGATGGAGGTCTATATATAGCAGCAAAGTTACATTGTTTTTACATACCGTTACCCTTAGAAAATTGCAGCGCACTTTTAATGTACACTATGCATCCATTAGATTTGTTATCCTTATAAACTTTTTCGTATTGTTCAGTATTAAAATCTCGAGGATTATCCACTATATATATTTTACATTACATTACAATACATAAAGTTGATATAATTCAGGTGTTTACACATCATTTCCTTATTGTCTACTACGGAATAAAAAACTTTAGTAGACCATTCATTGGCCTGTATTCGAGGTCTTTCATTCCTTGACCTGTATGGTAGTAAACCTATGTTCCAGGAATTAAATATTCGTTTTAATACACATTTTACAAGTGAAAAGAAGACATTCGATTATAAGAAGTATTCTATTATATAAGAAGGAGCACATGAGGGGAAACCAAAAGACGGAGCAACCACGAAAACCTATGGACCAGGGTTGCAGCCTGGTGAAGCAAAAGAAATCGAAAATTAGAATATAATATATATATATATATATATATATATATATATATATATATATATATATATATATATATATATATATATATATATATATATATATAAGGATCAAAAAGAAAATACAATATGACATACAAGAATAGAAAATAGGTCGAGTTTTAGTAAATAATGTTGATTTGTCTACGCAATATCCACATGCATTTAATTTTTTCCTTTTCTACGGTTTCATTAACTTTTTAAAACTGTCATAGTTGTGAATGATAACATTTTTTATTTCGAAATTTAACCGTCCACTGTAATCATTTTTTTCAATTTTTGTCCTAAGGTTTAAAGGTAGCATTCCTAAAAACTTGGGAAGTAAAAATAGTATGTTTTTTTGCAAGTGTGATTTGTTGAAAAAGTGTGACTGTAAATTATAATTTATTTTAGAGCGGGTGTTGTAGTGATGGTCTCGTGTTCCAAAGGTGTGTTTAATTTTTTTTATAGAAAAAAAGGCTTGTACTTACAAATAGTCCTCTAAAATTTAAGACATCAAATTGAGAATAAAGGTCATTGATTGTTTTTGTTTAAAATGATTTTGAGAGTTTTGTTTTGGCATACTGTTAAAACCTGCACTGCATTATCATTAAGACCTCCCCAAACTACTACACAATACCTTAAAATTGACTCGACTAGTGAGTTGTATACTATTTTTATTGTTTTTTCAGACAAGACATTCCGTAGTTGATAAAATTTATAATAGAGTTTTCTGAGTGTTTTTGAGGTTTCGATAACATGTTCATTCCAACGAAGATGTTGATCAATGTATAGGCCTAAAAATTTAATTTTATTAGTTTTCTGAATATGTGGACAGGCGCAATTATTATTTAGTAATTTACATGATGAGTCGTGAATTTTAATGTCATTTTTTGTTTTTGGTTGATCGGCAGCTGTCAAAGAAAATGTTAAAAATTTTGTTTTTAATATATTTAGACTAATTTTATTATCATATATCCAGTTACACATATAACATTAAGACACTGTTCTGCCTTCAAGTATGCGCCCTCCCAAGTATCGTCCGTAAGTATCATCGGCGTAGCAAATAATTGACCCATTCTTTATTATGGTTCCTGATTCATTTATATAAATTCTAAATAGAATAGGTCCCAAGACTGTCCCTTGAGGAACTCCAGAACTCACACTCATTGCAGTACTTAAGGTATCATTACAACGTACTTTTTGTGTTCGATTTGCTAAATAGAACTTAAAGAGTTCTAGCACATGGCCTCTTACTCCAACGCTCTCCAATTTTCTTAGCATCAGGGAATGGAAAACTGTGTCAAAGGCTTTTGCAAAGTCCATATAGACTGTAAGACATTTTTTATTTTGTTGCATTTTTAATATAATCTCATGAAACTAAAAGAATATCGCATCCTCCGTACTTCTGTTTCGTCTAAAACGAAATTGTTCATTAAAAAGAACATTCTGTGAATCAAGAAAATCAACCAGACGTGCTTTTAAACATTTTTCCCATAATTTTGAGAAGTTACTTAAAAGGGATATTGGTCTATAATTTGTCATTTGGTATGGGTCTCCACTTTTAAAAATAGGAGCAATTATGGCGGTTTTCCATTCCACAGGTATTCTAGAAGTTTTAAAGGTTAAATTAATTAAATAGACTAAAGGTTTTAAAATATGCATGTGGATCGCTTTAATCAATTTCACAGTTATGCCATCCTCACCGGGGGAGGAGTCTGATTTTAAGGATTTTATGTTCAATATGAGTTCTTTTTCATTTACTGGTTTTAAGAAGATGCTTTTGTTCAGATTATGTTGTATTTTATACTCTTTTGAATTGTTCTTAGTGATAATTTTACTAGCCATTGTTTCTCCTATCTTCGCAAAGAAATTATTAAAAAGTTCAGATATGCATTCTTTGTTTTTTACTATATTATCTGTTTCGTCTTTTATTCTAATCTCACCTTTTTAGTTATTTTTATTTACTGCTTGGTTAATGACCTCCCATACCTTTTTATAGTTTTTACCTGCTTCCTGAATTTGGGTTTTATACTACTGAAATTTAGTTTTCCGAATCAAATTTGTAAAAAGTTTCTATATTTTTTATACTCTTCCTCCCTTTCAGCCGTAAAGTTTTTTAAAATTGTTGTTTTAAACTATCCCTATGTTTAATACTTAATATTTATTAACCCCAGAGAAATCCAAGGTTTAATTTTTTTGTGTTTTTCTTTAACAATTAAAGTGCTTGTAGATGTTTTTATATGATTTTCGAGTGTGGCCATAAATTGTTGATATGCTAATTGAACATCATCTGAGGTTGTGCAGCTTGACCACGTCTCTTGTGATAAAAGCGATTTTAATTTACAATAGCTTATTTTTTTGTAGTGCTGTGTTGACTTCTTATTTTTTTTCCGGTAATTTTATTTCTATACTTAAACCTCTTAGGTAATGATCTGTCATATCAGTTTGATAAATAAAAGGAGTTGGTTTAGATAAAAATTTTTTGTTGTAACTTACAAATATATGATCTATGTAACTCGATGAAACTGCAGTAACCCTGGTAGATATAAATTTTTTGTTGTAACGTACAAATATATGATCTATGTAACTCGATGAAACTGCAGTAACCCTGGTAGCTTTGTTTATACAAGAAAAAAGACCATTCTCGTTCATTAAATTTAAATATTCCTTTGTTTTTAGGGAGAGTAGGTCCAAAATATTAATGTTCATATCGTCAATAAATATATCTAAATGTTGATTACCCAAATTTACTAAATATTGTTCTAAATCGTTTAAAAATAGATCCAAATTTGTTGAGGGAGGCCTATAGCAACTTGTCATGCAGATGTCTACTTTGTTTACTTCCAAGCATAATTGGATACATTTAATTTCTGAAAAATTTATTATGTTTGTTATATGTTTTATATTATCTTTTATGTACACAATTACGCCATCATTTTTATTAAACTGAGAATTATTATAAACTAATTTAAAATTAAGTAAATTAAAGAGACTTACCTCATTTTTTTCCAAATTAAAAGTTTCTGATAACACTAAGATATCAATATTTTTTTGTTCGATCGATTCAATTAGTAGTGACAGCTCATCAAAATTCTTTCTTATGCTTCTAACATTATATATGTTACATATATATATATATATATATATATATATATATATATATATATATATATATATATATATATATATATATAAAATAGGGAGACTTAAAAAAAAAAAACGGTAGAGAAAGAAAACATCGTCAGGTCGATACCTCAATTATAATTCACACCACCTCAAATCTAAATAAAAACGATGTTACACGAAGACCTTAACGTCATCTGAATTTAGACCTAAAATTTTAAGACAAGTAAAGAAATGAAAATTTTCAAAAATAATAATTTGCCAAAAAAACTAAACAACAAAATTATTAAACAGAAAGTTTATAAACTTTATAACTACATAGCAGCTCAAAAACCATAACAAAGTTCAATTAACTAAGCTGACTAAATATATAGCAATGCCATATACTCAAAACGAAATCATCAAAAACATTTTAATAATATACATCATTGTCTGCCACAAAGCACAAAATCTTTGATCGTTAATATTCACTCCTCTAAAAAGTAAAGACCCAACCAATAAAATTTTGGTATATTCTATACTCTGTCTAAACTGCCCTAAAAATGATAAGACAATACTTAGCCAATACATTGAATGGACGTAAACATACAAACCAGCCATCCATAATCACGATGCAAACGAAAATCAGCTTTCCAAACACTAAAGTTGTCACCAAAGTAAGAGGTTACCGCAACCTTCTAGCAAAAGAAATGATTAGTATAAAACAAGAACAACATATTGTCAACGATAAACAAGACATCAGCAATTTAAGCCAGACTGATTATGATTCACTAAAATAAATATTGAACATTGAAGGAACTAACTTTAATACAACTCTATATAAATTCGGATTCTTTATCAATTATACCAATAAAAGCGAACAACCCTAAAACATAAACACTCCCTTTGCCTTAGTGATACCACTTTACGCAGTAACATGGTTTCACTGTCTTTATTGATTTCTAAGCTAGGCAAAGCCTCTTTCTTATAATTTTGAAAGTATAAAGATAATTTCTATTACTAAATGTAAACTTATTCTATCTTAACCTAAGTTCTTTCAATAGGAATCCTATACTAACTTAACCTAGGAAATGTGTTTGGTATATACATGAGATTCTTACTGCTAGGACTTAGAACTAAGACTAAAACTACCTTAGACTAAGACTTACGCTAACTTAAACTAGGACGTAACAATGACTTAAATTAGGACTAATTTAAACTTAACCTAGAATGACAATCTTCTTGTCACGGCGGGCGAGGGGGGTCATCGTCTTCGTCCGAGAGCAGCAGCGGGTCCGACGGTCTCGGGAACTGGCGGCTGGCTTGAGGTGGGAGTCGGAAGGCGTCCCTGATGCACGGGTTGGGGTGCTGGGACGCCTTCTCAAGGAATTTTTGTTGAATTTACCATGTGTGCCTTTACGGTAGGCACACCGAGGTCCCTGTGAAGTTGACGGTTCCTCATGAACCACGGGGCTCCCGTGATCATCCTCAGGGCCTTGTTCTGCACTGCTTGAAGCTGAGCTCTCCTTGTTTTGGAGAGCTAGCACCAGGTGGGGCAGGCGTACGTGAGGCCTGCCTTCACGATGGAGTTGTAAATCAGAAGCTTGGTCCGGGCAGGCAACTTACTGGAGCGATCAGTAACATGGTTTCGAGATGTTTACATATCAATCAACGAAAGTAGTGATAAAACGGTAAGAAATTATCCTTCTTGATATCTTAATATATTGATTAACTAGCTGTGTTTAGATTTTTTTGCAAGAGAGCGCGCTGGTGGTAAACTTTCTTCCGACTTGATTCACTAGTATCGTCACTGCTTATTCCTTATGTTACCCAACGTAACAAAACATATACCAAAACCAAATAAGATATCAATTAAGTCGGTTTTCATTAATCAGTTAAAACATACCAAAAAGCAACATACTTGTGAACTAATGTAAAATAGCCTAACCACAATAGGTTCTGTTGCTCGTGGAACAAAACTAAAACCGCACTTTGTTTCACGGAGGTGAAAAGTTTAGACGTCTAACGGCGGCATCCACCCTTTGGAACACTGCCGTTACGAAGAACTCATAACTGACACTTCACAGCTCCTCGATGCGCCGACAACGTGGAGACAGCCCGGGCCTATCGGATTGGCTTATGTCCAGCAATGCTTGGTGCTTCTCAACCTACAATGTCCCAAAAAATCGGGGTTGAGAACGCATCTATTTCTGTCGAGCAACCACTCGAGGTAAGATTTTCCAGCCTACGATATAAAGCCCTTCGCCTGTTTGCACTATGGGCTTCGGAACCATTGCTTTTTCGAGCGTTAGTCCGCCCAATCCTTGAGGGCAAATCCGACCTGTCTCTTGAATATAACTGAAACAGGTGCGGGTCCCAGGAAAGGAATCATAGCCCCGAGTCTGGCGCATTCATCTACCACCTCGTTACTCTGTGCCTCCAATATTCAGCTCATCCTGTTTCTTCCTTGCCAACTCATCCAGGGCATCTCTGCACTCTTGTATCAGCGCTTTGGTAATTGTCTTAAGTGCCGCCTGACTGTTAGAGCAGATTTACACCATCCGCTCGCGGCACAAAGTCACCTCTTCCATGGTGCGTGCCATCAAAAAGGTAAAAGCCTCTGCCTAAAAAACTATGGTGTATCGTAACAGAAGCTCTTTCGGACACCCATAGTTTTCAAATAAACACGTGTGGCTGCTGATGCACATCCTTTATGCGGTTTTAACTCGGAACCGACATAAACGGTTCGAAGATCTATGTTATATCGTAGAGATAAATTACCACATGAAGGGCTTGGAGCGAAACTAATAAACCTTCTTAAAGGGACAACGCTCTTGTGAACAAGAGAGGGGAGCACAGTAGGACAAGAGGCTGCAGGACCCAAGCAGGCACAATCACCTACCCTGCCTACAACCAGCCAACCAATAAATATATAATTAATTGACACTCTGTATATTAAACGATATATCTTCATTATAACCTTCATCTAGTATATATTTTTATCTTACGGAATAAAAAAAAATAATTCTTCAAGATTATCATAAAAATAAAATTTAATTTTATTTTGAACTTTATGGACGTTTTTCTAGTCTGTATTTCCTCAAATCCAATCTTTTATAACTTCGGGCTTCTTAATATTATTTATAAAGTTTGGAATTTGATTTTTAGGGGAAAATAAAAAATAGTATTTTTGGCTTAAGGGAATCTTAAAATCATAACACGCAGTTGCGAATATAACCACTAATAATATTTCATGTCAATTTTATAGATTGCCTATCATTTATAACAGCTGTCATCAGATTTTTATTTAGATTTCATGCTACTTTAGAAGTCTATTAAATTAAATTTATTATTGAGGCATTTTGTATCAGATTTTATTTACTCAAGCATTTTTCTAAAATTCGAACTAATTCTTTTTATAAAAAAAATGTTTTTTCTAAGAGCAATCTGCAAGTACTGATTTGTTTTAATCTGAGGGAAACACAAGTAGGTGACAATCAAGGATAGCTCAAGTGTTTTTTTTACACTAACAGGTTCTGTTATAATATCTAGTACTCTCATAAATACTATTACACACTTTCACGTATGCCCTCTATAAACATGAATATTATTTTGGTGAAATTATTTATGTTTTATGTTACTCAGTTGTTGTATAAAGATATTTATAATTTGAGCTCTTTAACAGTGCAGTGGGGTTATCGAGAAAACAGGATTACTGTTATAGCTTTATTTAAGTGAGGTATGGAGAAAAGCGACAATTTTAAGTCCTTGAAACCGCTTAAAAGAAGTCGTTTATTTGTTTACCGGGCGATAAAATTATTTGAGATGGGGGACGTAAAAGACAGACAACGTTCAGGAAGACCAAGGAGAGTTCAAACGCCACAAGCTATTAAAGCTGTAAAAGCATGAATTGACCGAAATACTCCCCGCAAAAAAAAATATATATCATAAATGTAACTCGAATGAAAAATTCTATCTCTTATTCCAAAAGTTCATAGGGATCATCATCCAGCAGTTATGGTTTGGTGGAGAATCAGCTTTGATGGGGTTACCAATATTCATTTTTGTGAAAAAGGTGTGAAAATTTTAGCTTAAATATATCAAGACACTATTTCAAAGAATGTTCTGAAACTCCTAAACCACACTCTTTTCAAAAATAAGCATTGGGTCTTCCAGAAAGATTTTGCACCAGGACACAAAGCTAAAACAACACAAGCATGGCTTCAACAAAATGTGCCTTCATTTATTACTACAGAAGATTGGCCTTCTACAAGTCCTGATCTAAATCCTTTAGATTATAAACTATGGTCCCTCTTAGAGGGTATGGTTTGCTCTAAAAGACATGCCAATGTTTACTCTAAAACGAGCTTTAACAAAAGCGGTGGACAATTTTCCATTGGATCAAGTATATGCAGCCATAGACAGATGGCCTAATCGTTTGAAGGCTTGTGTAAAAGCAAAAGAGGGACATTTTGAGTAAATGTTAAATTAATTTTGTAATTGTGAATAAAAGAATTAATTCCATAATAATTTGGTTTAATTTTCATAGAAATTAAATGTTTAGGTTTGTAACAGTATATATGGAAGTACTGGGGACAATATGTTTCACATATAGTTGTCGAATGCCTAACTCCCACGTATTTCTATTATTTTATAGCCCCTCTCTTATTAAGCTCATTGCTTTAGAAACTTTCTCATTCTAGAACCTCTTTGATTTTCCAGGTTTTCCGCTGTGTGGTGATACCCATTTCATAACTTTTTTGAGGCAATCTAATTCCGGATTTTCCTGCATATGATGCCATCAGAAACCCATCCGGTACCAATCGTTCTCCCTCACTTCGAATTCCGTACTTTCTAGGTATCCAGTGATCATCCAATTATGTCAATTTCCGTCGATTCCATAAAAATTATTTTAGAGATATTTTTGTTTCCTTTTGATGTTGTGACTCCGGAGTATTCCATTTATGCAGTTTATTGTTCTCCTTGGGACTCTCATTCTTTTATTAATATCCCGGTCATCTGGTCGAATTATATCGAAGTCCACTCCCAAGTAGATATAATTAGCCTAAGTTGCGATTTAGTTTGTTTTAAATCGGATGTTCGTTGATTCTGTTTCTATAAGTAGTTATTTGCGAACTAAATTTTAATCTAGTTTGTATTCAACCGGTGACTTTCGCGCCATAGATTTCAGATTGTCTTAATCATTTGCTATAGTAACTTGGTCATCGGTAAACTGAGGAGTACATAAAGATGTTTTCCCGTTCCCTTTCTCCATAGATTCTTTGCAACCTACATTTTAAAGAGTATAGGGATGTTCACCAGCAATGTTTAAAACCCTTAGCTCGTTGAAATCCGTATGATATTCTGTTGTCTATTTTATTTTTAATGGAGGTATCAAAGCACCATTTAGATACTAATTAATATATGACATTAGTTCTTCATACACTTTTTTTTTTTTTTTTTTTTGATGGGCCTAGAACACGTGCTGCCGCTTGCGACTGTGGTGCTAAGAGATAGACAGTCAAACATATAGTGCAGGAATGTCCTCTGAGCGCATACACAGGCGACCCACAGGATTTCCCTATGGCAACCCAGGCGTCAATCGATTACATATCTG
>CM032452.1:69989870-70014870 GCA_019049505.1 Pachyrhynchus sulphureomaculatus | reverse complement strand
ATTACGCAACCCATATAATAAACGAATCCCATAATTTTAATGATGCATTCAAAATTCTACATATAAAAAATAAATCTAAAAAAAGTAAATATGCTTGAATGTGTTGAAATTAACAAAAGGAAAAACTTCAATATATTATTAAACGAACAGGTAGACTTAAACCATTCACCCTTACTTAATCTTTATTAGTTCTCCGAAATAGTACCACAGATTTGCATCTTTACAATAACTTTGTCAGTAAATAATATAATAAAATGATTAACATAATCTTATGTAATTAGGATAGTTTTAAACACTGTATAACCAGTATTATTACCAAATATTTTTCTTTCTAATTCACTTCCGAAGAAGCCATTGTATGGTGAAACAATTGTCAAGTCATTTTAAATATATTAGAGATTTAAAACATAGAGTTTTTATATGAAATTTCTTAATCCTGACACAAGAGTTATTATTTATCGCTCCAGGAGTAAAACCTATGCTGCTTTTTTTACAAAAGAAAATGAATCTTGTTATTGTCATGATGTTATTGGACTGTTGGAAGAAATGAAACAACCATACAACTCAGAAGAATGGCGCCTTTTTATCGATTCCTCAAAGACAAGTCTCAAAGCTGTTCTTTTGCACAACGGAAATAAAAAGCCTTCTATCCCAAAAGGTCATAGAGTGAATTGTAAAGAAACCTATGAAATAGTGTCCAATTGATCAAATATGAATGTCACAATTAGTATATCTGTGGAGACCTAAAAGTCATCGGTATGCTTTTGGGTTTGGAAGGCGGCTACACAATGTACTGTTGTTCCTTGTGCTTATGGCACTCTAGAGCAAATAAGGATTACATAAATAGAAATTTTGGCCTATTAGAACCGAATATGTTCCAGGTAAAATGAACATTAAAAATACATTTTTGGTTAATCCAAATAAATTAGATATTAAGTTAGGTTTAATGAAGAATTTTATCAAAACTTTGAATAAGACAGGGCCAGCGTTTCTGTACTCATGTAGTACATTCACCAAGCTTTCTGAGGCTAAACTAAAAGCAGGAATATTTATAGGTGCTCAAATCAGAAAAATTTTGGATGATAAAACATTTAGGAGCCATTTGACGGACGTTGAAAAGGCTGCCAGGAATTCCTTCAAACTTGTCGTTCGAGATTTTTTAGGTAATAGAAAAAATGACAATTATCAAGAGATCAGAATTGCGAACTGATGGGTGTGAACATGTCCCCCAAAATTCATTTTTTGCTTTCCCATCTAGATTTTTTCCGGAAAACCTTGGAAGTATGAGTGAAGAGCGTGGCGAGCGGTTTCACCTGGATCTAAAATTATTTGAGCAAAATTATTAAAGTTTTTAGACCAGAACATGCTAAGAGACTACTGTTGGTCTGTTGTAAGATATACAGATACAAGTATTTACAAAAAAAGCTAAAACTTATCATTTTAAATTGTTTATTCGTAATTTTTATAAAATATTTCTTATTAAATATCTTAAAAGTTTGTCGACCTGAATATTTTTAAATATTTTATGGACACTTAACATAAACAAAACATGTATGTTTTATTTCATGAACAAAAACCTTGTAAACTAGTGTAATTTTGCAGTATATATGCTTCTTAAGATAAAGAATTTTTTGCATAAAACAACACAAAATATGTAACTTTTTCATAGCTTTATTTAAATTTTGTACTCCTTATACTGAGTTCATTTCCTTTAATAATAGGAAGTAATAGCTTGCTCTAGCTTTTATCCTCGAGCGAAGCTTCTACAACTAAGCAAATAGAAATTTAATATTCAAAATCTATTACTTATGCTATTTACTGGATGGAAACCTAGGAAAATATGCGAAGCATTAAACATATATCCGAATTCCTGGTTTCTTGCCAAAATGTTAAGCAATCGAAATGTGAAATTTCAGCTCGCAGATCTCCATCATTATTGGGAAAGTTTGCCTTTGACACGGTCGCAACGATGTTTAAACTTCATCTTGTACGCTCGGCTTGGTGACGAAAGATTCAACGAAGTGAAAAAATTTAAGACTCTTAAATATTTCTCAGAGTTCTAAATTGGAAATAAAATACGTTTGTTTGATCTATTCGAGACGTAATAAAATTTGACAATATGGAAAAACTTTGCACAAATCAGTTGCTTTAATTTATCGTGTTTTGTAAAAGAAGGCATATATAATAAAATCAAGCAAGGAATTAATAATATACTTACCTTTTTACTTTCCTTACTAAAAGAAAGAATCTATTATATTCGTGAAAAAAATTACATTCCGAAATATTTACTTTTCGTCACGTTCTAGGGTTCCTAGATCACAAAAAAAACGGAGTCACTCATTTTTGTCGGTAGATAACTATCGAACGAAATGAGCATTTTTAAACTTGGTATACATACTATGTTGGGAATGTGGAATCTTTGGCACAATGGCACTACTCAGTATATCTTTAATTAATCTTAGATTATCTAATGTTACAGTATGATCAGCTTCAAGAGCATGTTCGGCAATGCTAGACTTTTCTGTTCTACTATATTTTTAGTTAGTAATTGACCTTTTAGTTTGCCCAACATACTTTTTGTCGCAATCATTACAACTAATTTCCTAAATTCTACTTTTCTGACAATTAGGTATCTTATCTTTGGGATTTCCTAAGATATTCCTCAGATTGTCTGATGACTTATAGACTAAGGTTACACGAAATGAAATTAGCATCTTAAACAAAGGTCTTAACTTTGCAGTTCCTCCTCCTAGAGATAATTTATCAGAAATAGTTGCTCGCATTAAAAGTTCCATTAGTACACTTCCAGAAAATAGTAAAAAGTTAGGGAAGCATGTCGCAATCAAATATCAAAAAGCATGGTTAACAACACAAATTATAACTTCCAAAAAAAAACATGAAAGTAGTTAAAGGACTGAGAAAGAAAGATGTCCTCTATTTAAAAGCGGATAACGGAAATAAGGTTGTTATATTGGACAAGAAAGAGTACTTTGAAGGTAAAGATAATCTTATCGAATCTGGCCCTTATGAAAAGGTAATAAGAAATCCATTACCGAAAATGATAACAGAGGTTAAAAATTCTTTAAGAAAATATAAGAATCTTATCTGCGATTCGCTAAAATTTAAATTAAATGTGAGTAAGTCAACCATACCAAAGTTCTATTGCTTAATTCACAATCCTGGAAAAGGAGTGGAATGGATTGTTTCATCGGTCGGATCACCCACATATTTTATATCCAAATGGTTATCAAAAGAACTTGAGAATTTACCATTAAATACTTTCGCAGTGAAGAATTCCTTAGAATTTATTAATAAAACAAAAGATCTAGTTCTTAATGAAGGTAAAATTTAATTTTTTTCATGTCAGTTCTTTGTTTCCAAGTGTGCCAATACCACAAACTTTACAATCTCTCAAAGAATTACTTAAAATGAATGACCTTAAGGACGAAATTATTCATGAATACTTAACATTATCTAAACTTTGTATGGAATAAAATTATTTTCAATATAACAATCAATTTTATGTTCAGAAAGTAGGAGCAGCTATGGGCAATTGCTTGTCACCTTTCATAGCCAGTCTATTCATGAGTAAGTTTGAAACCGAAGCCAGTCAAGAATTTGAGTATTTCCCAAGGGTATGTTTTCGCGATTTCTGATACAAAGAAAGCAAATACAGATGATTTTGTTTCCAAATTAAATAACCGTTATGATTCCATTAAATTCACTTACGAAATTGAGAACAAAGGACAACTGCCTTTTCTAGAGATTTTAATTTGTAAAAATAATAATAGGTTAGAATTTGATATCTATAGAAAAGACACAGTAACAGATAGATATATTCCTAATGATTAATTTCATTGCAAACAACCAAATTAGCCGCATTACATTTTTTAGTTCATCACTTTTCCTCTGAATAGAGTAAACTTCAATAATGAAAAGAATCTTATTAGAAATATAACTAGAGTTAATGGTTATGGCGATGACTTAGTGACTTAGTGACTTAGTAAGCAAGTTAATAAATAGACATAAGTTCAGGTTAAATATTCAGAATTCCACCTTTTTACACGCGAAGAAAATAAGACCAAGTATGTCTCCATACCATATAATCCGAAATATAGCAGGCGACTCAATAAGATATTTAATAAGGAAGGCCTCACCTTAGTCTATAAGTCATCAGACAGTCTGAGGAATATCTTAGGAAATCCCAAAGATAAGATTCTTAATTGTAAGAAAAGTGGACTTTATGAAATTAGTTTTAATGATTGCGACAAAAAGTATGTTGGGCAAACTAAAAGGTCAATTAAAACACGATATAAAGAATATTTAGCACATTTAAAATATAGTAGAATAGAACACTCTAACATTGCCGAACATGCCCTTGAAGCTGATCATACTGTAACATTAGATAATCTAAGATTAATTAAAACTGTATCTGATAGGAGATTGATGAACGCATACGAAAATATGAAAATTATTAAATGTAAAAGTAGCTTAAATAAAGACAGAGAGCCTATTCCTTATAGTTCCCTCTACTGGTTACTTGGCCGGAACTGATGGCCTCGTCTATGCCATTAGTTTCGCCTGAGTAATTCTGATGTTAGGCTAAGTATAAATAACGTAGGTTGCCAAAAGATGGAAACCCAACAATAAGAAAATACAAATCAGTAAGGATATATAAACTAAGAAATGAAGAAATTACGATTACATATCGACAAATAACTGATGAGAAATTCGAAAAAAATACAGAAATATAAAATATGTAAATTTAGACAAAAATAGAGGAGCATCTTCAAGAATATAATCCTGGACGGGGCTACCAAGGTATGCGGAGTGTGCAATACAAACAACAGTAAAAGACAAACAGCTTAGTGGAATATCCAAGAAAAAGTTATTGGGAAGAAGAGAGAATGGAAAAAATATCTCAAAACAAAAACATCAGAACAATATGAACTATATAAAAGAAAAAGGAAAAGAGTTAAAGAGTTGGTAAGAGAAGCAAAAGAACAGTCATGGAAAGAATTCGGAGATAAAGTGGAAGAAAATAGAAGAAAAATTTCCGGCCGAATGGGAATACCGTTTATTACATCAATCTATAAAAAGGAGATCACAAGGATTGCAATAATTACAGAGGAATTACTATACTCAACACAATTGTCAAAATTTATGAAAGCATCATTGATAAGAGGATAAAGAAAGTAATAGAACCACAACTATCAGAATCGCAAAGTGGATTTGGACCAGCAAGAAGTACACAAGACCACATATTTATACTGAAACAGATTATCGAAAAAAGATCAAAACAAAATAAAAGTCTACACCTTGCTTTCACAGACTTAGAAAAGACATTTGACAGTGTGCCGAGAAATAAAGTATGAAAGCCTAGAAAACAAGAGAATAAACAAAAAGACAATAAGAATCATAAAAGGAATATACAGCAACATGAAGTCGGAGGGATTTACAACACAAGAAGGTTTAAGGCAGGGAGAAAGCTTGAGACCAACATTGTTCACTGTATACATGGATGAAATAATCAAGAAAGTGAAAAAATGACAATTGGATACTAGAAGCTAAAAAGAATAAAAATATCTGAAGCGACTTTTGCTGATGATATTGTGCTAGTGGCGGAAAATGAAAGACAAGAAAACCCCGATATTTGAAATAAAGCGTTTAAAAGGTAAAAATTAATACAGATAAAACAAAAGTAATGACAATGGAAAACCCACAAACGAATATTTACATAGAAGGGAATAAAATACAAGTGAAACAGTACAAGTATTTGGGAGTGATAATGGACGAAACTGGAACACAAGACAAAGAAATTAATGAAAGAATCGAAAAAATGAACAAACTTTCCTATGCAATTTATAGGACAATGCTAACATATGGATGCGAATCATGGACAATAACAAACAAGCAGAAAAATAAGATACAAGCCGTGGAAATGAAATATCTGAGAGCAGTACAAGGAGTTACACGGAAAGACAAAATAAGGAATACAGAAGTAAGAAAAAGGCTAAGAGTACCAAGCAATTATGGAATATATATAACAAAACCACCTGGGATGGTGGGGACATGTGTAGAGAATGAAGAATGATAGACAAGTGAAACAAGTGTATGAAGTCCAAATACAGAGAAAACAGAAGCGAGGAAGACCTTGACAGGCCTGGAATAGAAGTGTTGGAAGTATACTTAAGTAGAGGGGAAAGTCCTGGAGAGAAGCAGTGAAAATGGCAAAGAACAGAGACAGATGGAAGAAGTTTATACGGGAAGATTAAGAAGAAAAAAGGGAAATATATAACTACCCTACACCATACGGTAGGACGGTAGAAGGGATATACGATTTTATATATATATATATATATATATATATATATATATATATATATATATATATATATATATATATATATACCAGACTTCAGGCCGATATCTCAATTCATTCGAGAGTTAACGTGCCAATAACCGACAAACAAGCATAACGATGAAAATAAGAAACTTTGTTTTTTAAAGACCCAAAAAAGTAAACCCGATTAGTAAGGGAAGTAAAAAAGAAACAAGAACCTAAAAATCACATATTCCTAACGGTCAGACATAATTATATATGGAAAGTACGAAAGTCAAGTTTTTTTGAATTTGGCCGCTTCATCGACGTTTACCAAACTCTCTTGAATTATTGGTCTCCAAACACTCCTATAAATATCCAGAGATTTAAAATAGCCAAGATCCCAAGGCGTTCCATTGACCTCTCCAAAACTTGGCTTAACTCAAAGCCTAAATTTCCAAGTTCTTGGAACAACTTTGTTCGATTTTGAATATAAGTGCAACCGAAAGAGCCGCCGAAATTAGGGTTGACTATTAAAATGTCCAGTATACAAATCTCTTACTTTGGACATTACAGGGATAAAAGACAAAGTTTAAGATAAATTGCTCTGGACAGCTTAGCATTAACATTTAGGAATAGCAAGAATACCAGGGTTCTTAGAGCTCT
Source organism: Pachyrhynchus sulphureomaculatus (assembly GCA_019049505.1). NCBI lineage: Eukaryota > Metazoa > Arthropoda > Insecta > Coleoptera > Curculionidae > Pachyrhynchus > Pachyrhynchus sulphureomaculatus. The sequence goes on along the minus strand of CM032452.1, from coordinate 70,007,882 downwards.
TAACTATTGCACTAGCTAAGGAAACTTTGTTTTGGAACTTTAACCTTTTTTTATATTTTTCCATATTTCTATCTACACTGTGACAAGCAGAGAGTGCGCGATAAATGCCGATTATGTCATTTGGCGGGACATTTAAATTTTCTAAAATTTAAAGTCCAAAAGTCACACTGTTTGTTAAAATATTGAAAACATTTATTAAGAAAAAGTGTTTGGAAAGAGTATTTCGTTAGTTTTTGATCAATAATAATATGGTCATAAGGATTTTTTTTTTTAATTTGAAATAAATTTGTTAGATTGGTACAAAAATTAAAACATTTTTTTTGATTTGAAGTAATGTTTTACTGGTTTTACAATCGTTAATTTAAAAAATTCTGATTTTTGTAAAACCATGACTGTCGCATCGACAATTATCGAATATTTTTTACTCTGTTACTGGCAGTTTGGGGTTTTTGGGCACTCTATCGTCATAATTTATTGCAAAACATAAAGGAAAGCAAGTACATTAATATTTATTGACGAATTTATTGCAATGCTTTGAATGATTTTGAAATTTTCCTTACAGTACAAATTTCTATTGACGTATATTGACATGCTATATACACAAGGCGTTCCAGGTTTCCCATTGACCTCTCCAAAACTCTACACAAAGATCATTAAATGAAGGACAACAACAAATAACAAAATTAGTAGATGAGAACAACCAAATAACAACTCAAACGAATAAACTACGAACGAATATAGAGAGATTCTACAAGGACCTTTATGAGAGTAAAGTTGAACCACCACCAGACAAAAGCGAGTCAGTTCGAATATGAAAGAAGGATCCGAAAATATTCCCAACATCACCAAATACGAAATACAAGATTCTTTAAATAAAATGGCAAAAGAAAGAGCAGCAGGTGAAGACGGCGTACTTGTCGAAATGTTGCAACAGGGCCGAGATCTCATATTACGAATGCTAATTGTATTGTAGAATAAGTGTCTCGATAGGTGCGATGTACCTCGAGACTGGAATAATGCTATGGTGATCTTGCTCTTCAAAAAAGGAGATAAATCTAAATTAACCAACTATAGATCAATCAGCCTACTAGCCGTAATATACATATTATTTATGGAAATAATAACTGCGAGACTCACAAAGAAATTAGACGCTTACCACACTAGAGAACAAGCCGGATTTAGAAAAGGCTTAGGTACACTGGACCACCTTCAAGTATTAAGAACCTTAATAGAAAAGTCAAGCGAGTATAATTTTAAGATTTGGGTGGCCTTTGTGGATTACGAGAAAGCATTTGACTCCCTTGAAATCTGGGCAACATTAAATAATCTAAGTAACTGTAGAATTGACAGCAGATTCTCGCAGATTATTCAAAATATATATAAAAATGCACATCATTTCAGATAGTATTGAAAGAAAACACCAATAAAATAGAAATGAAAAGAGGGGTACGTCAAGGGGACACCATCTCGCCGAAATTGTTTACGTTGACGTAGAAGATCTTTTCAAACAACTTCCATGGACAAATAAGGGTATAAAGATAGGAGGAGAGGAACTCAATCATTTGCGATTCGCGGATGATATTGTGTTTATATCTAACAACAAAGAAGAATTGGAACAAATGCTGAACGAACTTAACATCAAGTCCAGAGAGATTTGTCTGAAGATAAGTATCGCCAAAACCATGTTCATGACAAATGACGACTGGGATAAAGAAGCAGTACTGAACACTAAAAACGCGAAAATCTCGAGAACGAATTCATACGTACATCTTGGAAAATAGTAATACCAAAAGCAAACTTGAGAGCGGATCTATCAAGGAGAATATCATTGGATTGGTCGGCATTTGGCAGATTGAGGAACATCTTCCTTTCCAATATCCCAAATACACTAAAAGCGATCAATGAGTGTTGCCAGTATTGGCATACGGAAAGGAAACGTGGACGAGCGATGGAAAGAAGAATGTTGAGAATATCGTTGAAGGATATGCTGACTATTGAAGAAATTCGAGGAAGGTCCAAGATAACTGATGTAGCTGAAAGGTTAAGCAGGTTGAAGTGAAGATGGGCGGGTCATATTGCAAGACTCTTTGATAATCGTTTGACCCATAAGGTAATCAACTGGAGGCCCTGGAATGAGAAAAGAAGTAGAGATCGCCCGCAAACCCGATGGTCTGACGACATCAAATGACTAGTGGGATACAACTGGATAAACAAGGCCCAAAACCGAAGAAGTACGTACGTAGGGGAGGCTTATGTCGACGATGGACTGCATAGCTGATGACGATGATGATGTACACGATTGCACGTAACATACAACCCATTCACAATATTTAAGTTAGTATTTTCCCCAAAAATTTAAAATCTTTTTAGGTCTCGAAAACTAAAGAACTAAATAAACGTAAAATAGTGGATCTTTTTTCCTAGTACCTTATTCCACACTTGCCATAAATATCATAATGCAATGTTACTTTAGCGTTTCATACGGTTAGCTATGGATGAAACAGAAAAATTATGTTTGTATTGTTTGTTCAGTAAGGATATAATTTAATGGTAGTCTCTGTCAAATTTTACAATGGCTGCTGAAAAATTATCTGTTTCAGAAAGAATTGAAATTATTTTAATATGTGGCGCTAATTATCAAAATTAACGAAATGCTGCCAGAATATTTAACGAAAGGCATCCTGCTAAAAATCTTCATCATTTGTCGGTGGCGAGGCTCTTAAATATATTTAAAGAACACTGTTTTGTAGATAGCCGATACAAAGTCCATTAGCACAGGCCTAATACTACCGAAGAAGCAAATTTTAATGTAATGTTATCAACTGTCGAAAATCCTCAAATGACGCTACCTGAAAAAGTTGGAATGTCGGGAGAGTCGATCAAGCGAGTTCTAATATAAAACAAATTTGGTGCTTACAAACCAACATTTATTCACGTTTTACAAGAAAGAAGGAACAAGACATACATTTTTACAAAAACATCCTTTTTGCTAACGAGGCTTCGTTTTTTTTTAACAGAGTGGTTAGCTTACAGAATTGTAGATGGTGACCCGACGAACTGAAAATCAGCTATTACTTTGAAGTGAACGTATGTTGGGCGACATCAAACACCCAAATTCTTGGCCCTTTCTTTTTCCAATCATGTTTAACTTCGGGAAGTTACCTGCAACTTTTAAACTCAGAAATATTCAATTTTAACATGAACTTCCACTTCAGCAGCGCAGGAGCTATTTTTTTAACAAGATGATTCGTCCATTTACAGTACGCGGCAAGATCGAGAATGGTTGGATAAACAATTTGAAGATCAGTGGATTGCACATTATTCTGCTAATACTTGGCTAGCAAGATATCTGAACTTAACACCGCTCAATTTTTTTTTATGAGGCTACGTCATTAATAAAGTTTATGGCAGAACTCTTCAGAAATATTGAACATTTGGAAAATGAAATAAGGTAGTGCATAAATAGCATTACTATGCACATGTTAAGAAATGGTTTAAAAGAATTACGTTCCCGAACTACTGGGTACACAGAATTGGGCGGTGAGCACGTCAAAATGCAAACTAGATCATTTTTTTAACTTTCCGATTTTTTGTTTATTTAATATATGAGGTGTCGGTAATTTATTTATTTGTGTGTACTATATATTCAATGTCTTTGTTACCTTTAGTATATATTAATTCACTATTTCTCTTTTCTTTTTTTGTAATAAAATTGTGACGCCTGAGTATCCCTAAAAAACAAAAACCTCAAACTGCATGCTATAGAGTAAAAATATTAGATAATTGTCCGTGAGGCAGTTGCAGTTTTAGGAAAACCATCATTTTTTAATTATTAGTTATAATCCCTTGACATATCCAAAGCATTCGATCGTCTTTGGCACGATGAACTGTTGGCTAAGCTACGCTCTTATGGTATGTCTAAAAACTTCTGTTTGTGGCTCTCATGTTTCCTCAGAGAGCGTTCTTTACGAGTGGCGGTCGACTGATTTCTTTCTAACACCTTCACTATCAACGCCGCGCCGGTGTGCCCCAAGGCTCCATACTGCCTCCTACTCTCTTTCTCATTTACATTAACGACCTGCTGGAAAAGACCGAGAATCAAATCTACAGCTTTGCAGATGACAGTACGCTTGTCTCTTGATTCACTTTGAACGCTCGGACATCGGCCGCTCAGGCGAATATCCGCAGACAGCAGGAGGTCGTTCAACTTAACAAAGACCTGGAAGAAATCCTATCTTGTGGTGACAGTAACCAAGCGGAAATTAAGGCTACAAAAACCCAGGCGGTAGTTTTTTCTAAAAAAGTTAACGTTGCTGAACCCTACATAGTTATGTCGGAGCACTCCTAGCATCGTCACTCCATTTGTTAGGCGTTAATTTGGGAGCAAATATGTCCTGGCATAAACAAGTTGCAGGCATAGCAAGGAGAGCTTCTCAAAAGTTGGGAATATTATTTCGAACCAGAAAGCTTTACACTCCACAACAACTGTTAATTCTTTACAAAGCTCAAATTCGACCAACTATGGAATACTGCTCCCATGTTTAGGGCTCCGCTCCCAAATACAAAATGCACTTGTTGGATTCTGTTCAGAGAAGAGCTGTTCGTCTGATTGGAGACCCGGAACTGACCGGCGGCCTTGATTCGCTGGAACATCGAAGAAAGGTTGGCGATTTAAGTCTGTTCTATAAGTATTTTCATGGAAAGTGTTCGAAGCTCCCAGAGCGGTGCATGTTAGAAATACACGTCGCGCTAATACTCCGTATGAGGTTCAGCTTGTTACTCCGCGTACAGCGCTTTTCACGCAGTCTTTTATATGGAGAACATCATCCCTTTGGAATAATTTGCCCAGGGCTGTGTTTCCCACCGAGTGCAATTTACAGCGATTCAAGAACAACGTGACTCGCTTTATCCGCACACATGCCGCTCCTGGAGCGCTTTAAGGACTTCCCTGCAGCACGTGTGCTCGACCCATAAAAAAAATAGTTGTGCAAGAAGTAAAACATGACTTCGAATCAACAAATATATATTAAAATTTTTCTATTAATCTGTACTTGTAAAATTCAAGACATATCTCCTTGTAATCATATTTTTATTGGACAGAAACTGACAAAATACGACTTTTGTCCAATAGATTTAAAATTTTGTACATTACTAAAAGATGAAATTTTAAACACCAATAAATGTTTTTGATATTTTAACAAACAGAGTGACTTTTGGACTTTAAACGTTAAAAAAATTTAAATTTCATGCCAAACGACGAATGACAATCGACATCGTAAATATCATTTTTTTAGGATTCAAGTGACGAAAATTTAAATTCACATTTTTTCTAAATTTAGTAATGAAGAAAAATCCCATAAGTGTGCACACTTTCTGCCTGTCACTGTATATATTTTCTAATTATACGTATTTTTATCGATAAGTATTAAATTTAAATTTAAAGTTTTAACATGATAGTTAAAAAAGTCGTTTTAACAGACAATACATAAAACATTTTTTTTGAATAGGTAACACTCTAGCTGAACAAAATATAACGTGCAGACTACTGGAGTTGTTGAATATTGCCCAGTTTAGCTTACAAATGGTAAACGAGATATTTCTATATTACCAAATTCTAACGTCCTTTGACAAAGGGAAGCATTGTATTCATGAGAAAATCATACTCCCAGATTTTTGCATTTCTTCCCGTTTCAGGATCATGAAAAACATAGTCACTAATATCTATCCATCTGTCTGTCTTTGGACTTTAAATGAAATGAGACTGAAAATTTTTTGGTCTGACACACTCTTTTCAAAAAATCCATATGATTTTTAGGAAGTTTCATGAAATATTTATCAACTCACAATGTGGTGAGCTAATTATTTCATAACAGTACAACAAGAGAGAAATGTATGATACTTAAAGGTTTATAAATGTAAATAGTTTTAATTATTCTTGAGGTATTAAAAAGATAGGATTTAACAAATTTACTCCGAAACATACAACTAAGATGTGCAAATATAATTTCAGCTAAAAAAAAGGTTATCATATCTTTGTAAAAAGTGAAAATTGAATGAAATATTTTCATACATATCATTATTGTGCTGCAAAATAAGGAGGATTATTGTGGTTGCGTGTGATATATTTCATAATCGTCAGAGCTAGCGAAAAATTCTAAATGAGAAAACTGTAGCAAAGACTAAATAATTTGGTTATTATTTCCTTTAAGACTATGTAACTTAATGTAAATTTTAGACGACAAAAATAGTGGGCTGGAGAAGCATGCCTGGGTAAACAGTAACAACATAGGTAACATGTACAGGATATAATATAGAGTATGTAGAATTGTACAGAAAATGTCCCAATAAAAAGCTTTTGAACTTCTTAGACTTTTGGGTGATTTTTATTGTAATCGCATACTCTATATAACACAATTCTTTAGTTTATGAATATATGCTTATTAAAAGATTATAAAATGAAATTAGTTTTATATATACGTGGTGTGTTAAGTACTTTTAGTTTTGAAATAAAATACTCTATATAATATGTAGGCTGAAAATTTTTTGGACCGACACATAGATTTCGCCCTTTTCAAAAAATCGATATGATTTTTAGAAAGTACCAACCATCAAACAATACGTGTCAAAATTTCATGACATTCGGCAATTAGTTTACAAGTTACAGTGGTTTTAGTGACGCTACTGTCATATTTTGCATGAACATTTTGGCATGAGAAAGCTCTGTTCGAAATGGGTACCGCGTTTACTTACAGTGGACCAAACACTACAACGAGTTGATGATCCTGACCGCTATTTGGACCTGTTTAAGCGCAATAAAAAGGATTTTTTTCATGCATTATGTGACAATGGATGAAACGTGGATCACCACCAAACACCGGAATCAAATCAGCAGTCAGCTGAGTGAACAGCAGCCGGTGAAAGCCGCCCAAAGCGACCAAAGACACAACAGTCGGCTGGGAAGGTTTTGGCCTGTATATTTTGGGATGCGCATGGAGTGACTATGCTGGGAAAAAGGGAAAAACCATAGCGAATATTTTATAAAGTTATTGGTGCGTTTAAAAGTACAAAATCGCAAAGAAACGGCCCCAAATGAACAACAAAAAATGCTCTTTCAACAAGACAATGCACCGTGTCACAAGTCAATGGTTACGATGGCAAAATTGCATGAATTGAAATTCGAATTGCTTCCTCATCCACCATATTCTCCAAATTTGGCCCCCAGCGACTATTATCTATTCGCAGACCACAAGAAAATGCTCGCGGGAAAGAAATTTGGCTCCAGTGAAGAAGTTATCGCCGAAACTGAGGCCTATTTTGAAAGCAAAGACACATTCTTCTACAAGACACTTATAGAAATGTTAGAAAAGCGTTGGATGTTTTGCAAAAAAAATGTGTTTTAAGTAGCTAGATAAAAAAAATTTTTAGCCTACGTATTATTTATTTTAAATTTGGTGCACACTTATGGAGGAATAGAACCTGCAACTTTAGAGTAAAATAACTTAATGGGTAGGGGATGAAAGGGGTAGCTATCTATAAATGTTGTATATTTTCTACATTATTATAAGAATTTACCCTGATTATTGATTAAGATATTGCGTAAACTTTAAGCATAGCTACATGAAGTTAAAAGGGTGGGATTAGGTGGTTTGTGCTTATCGTCTTCGTCCTTTTACGGCTTCTTACAGTATTTTTTCATTATTTTAATTATTTGTAGTCAGATATATAGAGGGCTAAAGAGGGTGAAAAAGTAATTTACAGTGGTTGCTCCGTATATATCCTATTACAGTTCCTTTTCAAGGTTCTTGGGATCTGAAATATATGTTTTTTTTTTTATTTTCAGTTCAAAAATATTCAAGTATTCAATATATGAGTTACAGGGGAAGGGAAGGGGTTACAGGAATTCTTAAATATATATCATGTTTCACTTCGTTTCAAGATCCTTGGAATAGTGAAATCTGAAACTTGTGTTATTTTTTCCATTATTTTCATTTACTTATGGTCAAGTATCTAAAAGACTAATGGGTTGGGGAAGGGAGTTAGAAGTGTGATTTGTACATACCTTCATATACTTCCTTTTCAAGTTGCTTTTAATAGAGGAATATCAAAATTGTGTTATTTTTTCACTATTTTCTATCATTTATTCTCAAACATGTAAAGGACTAAACCGATAGGAAATAAATTGAAAGAGTTGCTCAATATATATCGTTTCATACAGTTTTTTCAGAGGGCTTAAAGGCAACGAATCTGAAAATTATGTTGTTCTTTCATTTTTTTCAAGTTACAGTAGACGGTACAACGAGATAAAAGGGTGGGGAAAGAAGTTAGGAGTTGCTCTATATACTATATATGGTGATATACCACCTTTTCGAGATTATTGCAGTGGGGGAAATTGAAAGTTTCATTATTTTCAATTATTTAAGGTGAAGCATATAAAGGGAGAGATCGGGGGAGAGCTAGAGATGCTGCTTGGTATATTTTCCTGTTATATATCCTTTTTTGAATTGTTGGTTTCGAGAAATCTGGAAAGTGTAATACTTTATTATTTTCAGTTTTAACAGAAATAATTTGTACAGATGTAGTTACGAGTAACTTCATTAGTATTATTCCATTTTCTACTTACTTTTAGTTAGAACGAATCACTAATTTTAAGTATATATTAAAACTTCGAATGTTTTGTGAGTAATGTTTGTACTGGGTATGTAAGTTTACCAATTTTGTATCGAGTTGGTGACGGTACAGAGGTACAACCACCCCTTTTTTTTGCTTTTGCAGCTGTTCGGGCTACCATATAGACCAGCGAATTTACTATGTAACTTTAGTTTTCTATGACTTAAATAACTAAAAATTTTAATAGCTTGTACACTTAAAAGTAAATAGTAAATTGTGTTACACTTGTCTCATGTGGAAAGTGTTTTTTGTGTCCGATTTTTCGGGTTAAGAGCATTTTACGTTTTATAGAGTAATTTCCAATGTTTTTATTCTTGGTAAGAGCTTAGTCACAATAAATAAATATATTCCCTATTTATTAACATTGTGCCATTGTATCGTTACTGAAAGTATAATAGTTAAACAAATTTTAAAACGGAAATAGTAATCCATGATACGATGAAAAATTTCAACTTTCAATAGAAAGTCATTTAAGCGGATTGGATTTCGACTCTTATGTGTATTATTTTTGTTAGTGAATAACGTTTTTGAAACAATGAACTTTAAATGAAATGTAGTTTCTTTCTGCATTATCAAAAGTTTTTTTACACTGAAAAGGCAAAGTTCTTTTAATTAATTTTGTCGTAGGATAAGAAAATTTTGTTTAGTTTATAACAACTTAGCAGGTTATTATCTAATTCCGAGACACTTCTTTTGAACATACTGAAAAAACATCAAATTAAATTTTTTTTGTTATTGGTTATAAACCAACGCCATTTACCATCTTTTTGCAATATATATATATATATATATATATATATATATATATATATATATATATATATATATATATATATATATATATATATATTATATATATATAAATAAATACATACATATATACATATATACACTGTGTGCCAAAAAGTTTTATAGCAATGGAGAAAAAGTTTATCTTACACATTACAAAAATATTTATTGTTTATAAAAAAAGTTCTGCAACCTAAGGAAAGCTATAGTCAAGCATCCAAAGTTTAAAATATTTGATAGTATACGGGGAAAATAAAAAATAATGATTTATGATGAAGAGTAAAATGTGTTTAAATTTAAATAGGGAGCAAAATATGAATTGATAATGTTAATAGGAATCAAAAAATGATGCTTACGTTTAGATTTGTGTCCTTCCTAATAAAAAATTCAAAAAAAACTTTTTGATTCATAATAAATTTGTGCTAATATCATTTTATTTTAAAGTTGCAACATTACTTAATTACTACGTACATAACATAACAACTAAACATATGGATTAATTTCAACTTCAAAGTGCTTCAATGTATCCACCGTCCCTTTCTAAACAGGTGATTGTTTTTCGAGAAAAATCTTTTATTATATTTCTAATTACGTCAAGGGTTCAGCTTCACATGTTTCCTTAATAACTCTCTCAAGATGATCAACATCTTGACATGGCCTTTTAAGATAAACCTTTTCTTTTAAGTAGTCCCATAAAAAAAGTCTATAGGGGTGATATCCGGAGACCTTGAGGGCCAAGTAAACTGCACATACCTCCTTATTACTCTACCGTTAAAAATATGGAGGAGATAATCTCGAATATCTCTCGTACTGTGGCGATTAAGAAACTCAGGTAACTCATTATTTAAAAATTCTAGGTAACGCTCAGCATCCATATTATTTGGAAAAAAGAATGGTCCAGCTATTCTATCTTTAAAAATTCCAGACCATACATTGGTTTTAACCGAGTATTGATACTGAAGCTAGGATTAACATCGCTCCACCAGCGATAGTTTTGAGGGTGAAAACTTCGTTACGCGGGCTTTTCAGAAAAAAGGTTTTTTTGAATGAGCTGAAAATGGTCAAATTTTGAAAGACTTACGAGACAATATCGGGGGGAAGCCGTTTTTGCACTTTTTTTTGGTAAATAAAAATTAACCTATATCACTGACAACTGTTGATAAAGTCTGATCAAAACTGTCAGTTGTTTTCGGAAGAATAGGCTCTATTCACACTAATAGCTGAAATTTAGAGGTCAGTCTCCCGATTTTTTTTCATGAATTTTTCAAATTTAGGCCATTTTAACAGTTTTTATTATTTAGTATAATTTAATATAATCTAATCTTATCACAAAATTGTTTACCATATTGTCATTTTTTTGGCAAAATTTCGGTACGCGGGCTTTTCAGAAAAAAGATTTTTTTTAAATAGACTTAAAATAACCTAAATTCGAAAAATTTATGAGAACAAATCGTGAGGTAATCGTTTTTGTTAACTTGAACTAACTGAAACTAAGCTGAATTAAATAAACAGCAATTACAAAATACATTAAATAATGAAAGAAAAAATGTCCTACCTTACTGTGAAAAAATGATATACGTGCTATATTAGTAACTGAAGACCAAAGTTAGTTCAGGTTAGAAAAAACAGCCTTACCTCGCTTTTTTTCTCGTCAATTTTTCAAAATTAGACCATTTTAGGCCTATTCCAAAAAAAAACCTTCTGATTTGTTCTTTTCGTGTTGTTTTCCGCAAAGAAAATTTCACAACAAAGTTCCTTATTGGTTGTAATTTTACTATGACTGTAAATGTAGCATATGCGCATAAAAGAACTGAGTTCTCCCAAGCAGTTTCGATCAGTGGTTGTTAATAGCATAGTAGACTTTTGTACGCTTACGTATCATGTTTATATGCAAAAGAAACGTGCCTAAACGGCCTCCCCCCAATATTTTCTCGTAAGTCTTTCAAAATTAGACCATTTTAAGCCTATTCCAAAAAAAAAACCTTTTTCTGAAAAGCCCGAGTGACGAAGTTTTACCGTTTTGAGAACTTTCTGTCCCATTAGAGGTAAATATCGCTTCGTCAGAGAAAAGTATTATTCTTGCCATAAACCTGTTATCTTCCAACTCTCCTTGAAACCAAGCACAAAATTAAAATCTTCGTTCAAAATCTCCTGCTTTTAAAGCATGGGTAAATTGGGGTTTATAGGGTTTAAATTTATTTGATCTTAAAATTCTCGCAACTGTAGTTTTACTTACATTCAATAAAGTTGATCTTTTCTGAAGTGAGCCTTTTGGCTTTTCTACTACCGAGAGCATTACTTGATTTTGATTATCTTCATTTGAAACCCAACCCCGATGTATCTTTTTTTTTCAACACTTCCAAAAATCTGGAATTTATTTTTTAGATATCCTACAGTAGTGAAGTGTACAGTTTTATCAGGGTGTCTATAATTAAAGATTTCTGCTGCTTCTTTAAAAGTTTTACGATTATCTCCAACTATGAGAACAATTTCAATTTTATCTTCAACATTCAATTTTACTGGCATTTCTATTTTTCAAATACAGATTGACGTTAGCTTTGAAGTTTATTGACAGTTGTTAGGTATTTACAAAGATATGTTCGTTTATTTTCGGCCTAAAATTTGTAGTGATTTCGTTTCCTTGTATTCAATAAACAATCCAACAATTACTGACATGTTTAATTGAATTTTTTAAATTTTTAACTAGGAAGGCCACAAATCTAAACGTGAACATAATTTTTTAGTTCCTATTAACATTTTCAATTAATATCTTGCTTAGTATTTAAATTTAAACACACTTTACTCTTCATTATAAATCATTATATTTTATTTTTCCGGTATACCATCAAATATTTTAAACTTTTGAAGCTTGATTATGGATTTCCATGTAATGCAGAACTATTTATCAAGTATAATTTTTTTGTAATATGTAAAATAAATCTTTTTCCATTTGTATAAAACTTTAGGTTATCTTATTTTAGCATTTGTTCTAGAGAGTAAACCTTTTGTAGCATCATAACTGACATACAAAAAAAATTTAAAAAAAATAATTTGAAGTAACTTCGTTAGAATCTGTCTTATACTAAGTTCATGAAAGTTTGAAATACAATTTCTTGCAAAAAAAAATTAAATGAGAGTTTATTAACTTCATAAAATAAAACATACCCTTAATCAGCTCCTTTCGGATGCCTCGCCTGTCTGACAATGGCCATCTTTCCAAAATTTGTCACCAGGCGTCTCTGCTGCACACACTCGCACACAATGTCAACTATAAAAGTAAGATTTCTATAATAAATTCTTTAATATTAAGATAGTTGCGACGTAAATAGACAAAATAATAAATAAATACATTACATATTCGATCAATTTCATCATTTACGGTTGAATGAAGGACGTGTCCGGCCACCAACCTCTCTGACTACTCTATCGGAGATTCTCAATTTAAAACGTATGTATATAATATTATGGAAATTTAATATTTATGCCCATTAGTATATATATGCTTTCCAACCAACATTTTGCGAATGTATGTTTTCCCCAAATATCAATGAAAATTTTAATTAAGGACATATTTTCTTTTAATGTGATATCTTAAGAACATATTCTGTAAGTTTCATAAGAATCGATTAAAAATTGACGAAGTTATAACAGTTTAAAAGAAGTGTGGTTGCATAGAGTTTTCGGAGCAGGTAACGAACAGTTGCTCTCAGGTCGGCCTTCGCCGATCTGAACACGATTTTAATATATTTTAGGATTCTTCAATTGTCCTTCTTGGAAGCAATGCAATCACATCTGCTATTTTAAGGTTCTATATTTGAAACTGGGAGTGTGTTCACATTCTCATGACTCAGTAGAAGCTATGAAGGACGCTATTTGGTCAACTTATTATCAATACAGCTCGACTGATGAACATCCCCAACACAAATACTGTCCTAAAGAAGAAGAATCGCGGTGCCAGTGACAACGCGCGTATACATTATCTGAAGATAAAAATAATATCGATTTTTCCCACAGTTATAACCCATTGCCACCTGTTGTTCTTGAAGCTATAAAACCAATTTACGAAGACTCAAGTAAAGAAGAATTATTAGAGCGATGTCTCGGCCGATTTACTCAAAATAGTAACGAAAGTTATAATCAAATTGTTTAGAAGACCAGCCCAAAGATCATTCTTAGTGGCAACAAAGTTGCTTATATAGCAACATCTATTTTTAATGAAGGGACAACGGCTTTGTTAAATATAATGACAGCTACGGGAGTTCATTGTGGCCGAAATGCACATGACTACGCAGCTAAAGTGGACCGAGAACGAGTTGACCTGCTCGAAAGACAACTGCTACAAAGTACAAAAGAAGCGAGAATACATCATAGACAAGAATAAATTAGTATTCTAGAAGCTTAACTAGCTGATGAAGATTCCGCATATGACTCTGGAGTCGATGATTCATTGACAGGTAATAGTTTATTTTTATATCACTGTTTTTTAATTTGATTTTTCAAACCTAAAACCTTAAACGGGTTTTTCTGGAAACTACTTTTTCTTGAAAACTACTTGGCGATGTGCAAGATATGTGAATCGATTTTAAAAAAAATCGGTACATATTTTCTCTATACATGTTGCTTATCTTTCGACGAAGGAATTTTGATTTTAAAAGGAACTTTATTTAATTAGAAAAATGTAACACACGGGAACGTCATTTTTTCGCCTTTTTGTTTAAACCAATGCAATTTAACGAAAAAAAAATTTTAATCCTTCGTTCAAAGAAAGATTGGTCCTCTAGTAAACTAATATCTTTGAAAATTTTGATTTCAGATGATCCTGCTCCCAGTGATCGTCCACCTTAAAAAAAGGGGGGTCGCAGGAGAAAGGGCGTAGCGCCGCCATTTTGTTTTGGTGTTTAATTAAAAATCCACGATTGAATGACTAGATATCTTTGGAAATTTTAATTTTACATGATCCCTCTCCCAATAATCGTGCACACCACAATTCTCCTTAAAAAAAAAGAGTCGCAGGAGAAAGGGTGCAGCACCTCTTTTATTTTTGTTTTTAATTAAAATTTTACAAATTGTATTTTAAGCTATGTATTATCATATAAAATAAAAACCTAATTTATATAATGAACAGTTTCGCTAAAAAAATCCTAAAGAAACGCTTTTTTGGCTCCATGACTAGATATATGCCCTTCCTTAAAACGACATTATAGTTGATAAAACCAACAATTTCTTCATTTAACGACTTTCTGTAAGTCTCAATTCAAATATTGGCTAAATTTAAGTATTACTGCTTTCCTGTGAGCATTCATTTTTACAATATAATTTTCAGAAAAAGAAACTGTATTAAACTTCACTCTTATTTTAACGAGAATGCTGTGCTACAAACGATAATTAGCGTCTTCTGGATAATAAGTCAAGGATGCCCGATGTTGTCTTCAGACAGCGTATCATAAAGCGAATTCTGATGAAACTAGACACCAAAAAGGCTTCTGGCGCTGACGGAATACCTGCCATAGTTCTTAAAATCTGTGCGAGGGAACTAACACCAGTTTTCTGTAGACTTTTCAACCTATCCTACGGAAAGGGAATATTTCCTTCCTGCTGGAAATGTGCTACAGTTCAGCCGATACCTAAAAAAGGCAAGAAGACCTTGCCAAATAACTACCGACCAATCGCACTGCTTTCAATAATATCGAAAGTCATGGAAAAAGGCTATCAATCAGCATCTACTAAAATATCTCGAAGGATTCAACATTATTAGCGGTCACCAATATGGCTTTCGTAAAAATAGATCAACAGGAGATCTTCTGACTTATGTAACACATGTTTGGAACAATGCAATTGAACACTTTGGAGAATCTCGAGCGGTTGCTCTTGACATATCCAAGGCATTCGACCGTGTTTGGCACGATGGGCTGTTGGCTAAGCTACGTTCTTATGGTATGTCGGAAAAGTTCTGTTTGTGGCTCTCATGTTTCCTCAGAGAGCGTTCTTTACGAGTGGCAGTCGACGGATTTCTTTCTAACACCTTCATTATCAACGCCGGTGTACCCCAAGGCTCCATACTGTCTCCTACTCTCTTTCTCATTGACATTAACGATCTGCTGGAAAAGACCGAAAATCCAATCTACAGCTTTGCAGATGACAGTACACTTATCTCTTCATTCACTTTCAATGCTCGGACATCGGCTACTCAGTCGAATATCCGCAGACAGCAGGAAGTCATTCAACTTAACAAAGACCTGGAAGAAATTCTATCTTGGGGTGACAGTAACCAAGTGGAATTTAACGGTTCAAAAATCCAGGCTTCAGTTTTTTCTAAAAAAGTTAACGTTGCTGAACCCGACATAGTTATGTCGGGGCACTCCATTCCTCTAACATCGTCACTCAATTTGTTGGGCGTTAATTTGGGAGCAAATATGTCCTGGCATGAACATGTTGCAGGCATAGCAAGGAGAGCTTCTCAAAAGTTGGGAATATTATTTCGAACCAGAAAGCTTTACACTCCACAACAACTGTTAATTCTTTACAAAGCTCAAATTCAACCAACTGTGGAATACTGCTCCCATGTTTGGAGCTCCGCTCCCAAACATACACTGCATTTGTTGGATTTTATTCAGAGAAGAGCTGTTCGTCTGTTTGGAGACCCGGAACTGACTGTCGGCCTTGATTCACTGGAACATCGAAGAACGGTTGGCGACTTGAGCCTATTCTACAAGTACTTTCATGGAAAGTGTTCGAAGGATGTGGCCCGCTTAATTCCTCCCAGAGCGGTGCATGTTAGAAGTACACGTCGCGCTAATTCTTCACATCCGTATGAGGTTCAGCTTGTTACTCCTCGTACAACGCTTTTCAAGCAGTCTTTTATATGCAGAACATCATCCCTTTGGAATAATTTGCCCAGGACTGTGTTTCCCACCGAGTACAATCTACAGCGATTCAATAATAACGTGAATCGCTTTCTCCGCACACGTGTCGCTCCTGTAGCTCTTTAGGGACTTCCCTGTAGCACGTGTGCTAGACCCATAAAAAAAAAAAAAAAAAAAAAAATTAATGGCTAAAAAAAACTTTATAATATCAACCTACCTGTACATCTACATGTTAAATATTAACTCGAAAAAAAGTTTTTTCTTGTGTGTTTTATGGCTTTAATAAGTTAATTGCTGTTGTTTTAAAAAGCTAAGGATGCTGGCACAATGTTTACATATTATATCATCCAAGCATCACCGAGAGATGGATGGAATACCTGCTATAGTAATCAAGAAATGCACCAATTTTCTGTAGACTTTTCAAGCTTTCCCATAGAAAGGGATTATTTCCTTCCTGCTGGAGATGCCCTACAGTTCAGCTAATACCCAAAAAAAGTCAAGAAGACCAGTCGCACAGCTTTCAATAATATCGAAAGTCATGGAAAATGCTATCAATCAACATCTTCTATCATATCTTGAAGGATTGAATATTATTAGCGACTATCACTATGGCTTTCGTAAGCAAAGATCAACAGGAGATCTTCTAACTTATATAACACATGTTTGGAACAAGACAATTAAACACTCGAGCGGTTGCACTTAATACGTCCAATGCATTCTACCATATTTGGCATGATGGACTGTTGGCTAAGCTATGCTCCTATGGTATGTCTTAAAAGTTCTATTTATGGCTCTCGTGTTTCCTCAGAGAGAGTTCTTTACGAGTGGCGGTCTAAGAATTTTTTCTAACATCTTCACTGTCAATGTCGGTATGCTCCAAGGCGCCATATTTTTTCCTACTCTCTTTCTCGTTTACATTAACGATCTGCTGGAAAGGAACAAGCATCCTACCTCCAAGTTTGCGAATGACACTTTGAATGCTCGAGCATCGGCTACTCATGCAAAAATTCGCAGAGAGAAGGAAGCCGTTCAACTTAATAAAGACTTAACTTGGGGTGACAGTAACCCAGTAGAATTTAACGCTACAAAAACCCAGTTTGCAACTTTTTCTAAAAAAGTAAACGTTGCTGAACCCGACATAGTTATGTTAAGGAATCGTCACACAATTTGCTGGTCGTTAATTTGGAAGCAAATATGCCTTGGCATGAACATGTTGCAAGCATAGCAAAGGGAGCTTCTCAAAAGCTGGGAATATTATTTAGAACTAGGGAAAAAAATAAAATGTGGTTGGTTCTTAAAAAAGTTGGAGTATCTCAGCACTTGATCACTCTCATAATTAACTTATACGCAAATAATACCGGGGCAGTAGGTATTATTTGCGTATTATTATTATATATAAAGGTACATTATCAAGAGAGTTTCAACCCAAACGACGTGGAAGACAGGACTGCATATTTTGTCCACAACTTTTTAATATATATGGAAAATGCATCATGACGAGAGTGATGGAAGACACTGACTATGGAATTTCCATCAACGGACAGACCTTCGCTTCGCTGACGATACTGTCCTCCTGGGTTAGTAGCGAGAACGAAATTCTGGACCTCATTCGCAAAGTTGAAGAAGAAAGCAGGAATTTCGGCCTTAAAACTGAACACATCGAAACCAAAAATAATGATTATCGACCGAGAGA
>CM032452.1:69978514-69989770 GCA_019049505.1 Pachyrhynchus sulphureomaculatus | reverse complement strand
TTCCTCGCCAGTTTCTTTTTTTCATTCCTAAATTCTCTTGTTCATAATCTTGAAACTTCCAGCTTCTTTAACAAGCACTGGAATCTTTATTCGTCGAATCCGTTTCCAATATTTCCAACACAAAAATATAAGGGTGACCTATCGCAACCCTCTCAATAGAATACTTAAGGCTATATTGAAACAATCGTCAGAACATTTGTTACAAGATTATTAAGCTAACTAGCTAAATAATAATCCGCAAAATTAACCAAAGAAACAACTGGACGTATAGGAGAATTAATTTTTTATATTTTGATCATTCAGATCTCGGTAGGCATGGGAAAAGCTTTTCAACGTTAAACGATACAAGAATATAACTGATCGAAAGGGTAATCTTTCGTAACATACGAGGATCATTCAATAAATAAATAGACAAATAGCTCTAGCTCAAGAAGGGTTTATTGGATTGCTACAAAATTTGTCCTACTTTCGACATAATTCCCCCCAACGTTAATACAATTGTCCCACCTTCTTGCTAGCTTCTTGATTCCTGTGGCAAAGATTTCTTTCGGTTGACATCGAAGCGACTCGTGCAGTTTTTCCTTCACCTCTTCATTGTCGGTATACCTCTTTCCACGTAGGGCATCTTTGAGAGGTCCGAACAGGTAAAAATCCCACGAAGCCAGAACCGGGCTGTACGCGGGATGAGGCAAGCTCCCAACCCAGTTCTTGAAGCTTTTCTTGGGTAAGCGGGCATTGTAAATGGTTCTGAATAATATTGTGAACAGTTCCAACGCTTATCCCAACCTCCTGAGCTATCATTTCAACAGTAATTCTTCTGTGATCATGAATAATTCCATCAATCCTCGATTTCAAGGAGCGGAATCTTCGACTGGACGTTCACTTCACTGCTCGTCACACACTCTTTTTTGGCCACTTTTGAACGGATCTATCTATTGGCTAGGTTCATGCAACATTGTCCATACTGTAGAGTGTATTTCACTTGACTTAACACCTTCTGCTACTAAAAATCTGATGACAGAACGCTGCTCTTTTAAAGTGCAGTTTTCCATTGGACTCGCAATGGTAAACTGGATATTTTGAGGTTATGTTTATGTTACATGATCGAACAGCTGATTAAAACTCATCACAAAGTTACCAACTTGCACTCCTAGAAGTATGGAGCGGTTTCGTTGAAAGGGTTTAAGCCCTCTCTTACTTATTGAATGACCCTCGTACCTAATGGATTTCTTATGGCTATATTGAAACTATTTTTAGAACATTCGTTGAAACATTATTAATTAAATAATAAGCCGAATAATTAACAAAAAAAATGTAATGAAATTATGGTAATTATTTAGAAAATTGTTAAATTTGTCGATACAGGATTTCTTATCTAAGATCACTAAATAATTACCCTTGTCAGCCTTAACCAATGTTAAACCGTAATTTTTATTTTAGATTTAACAGTTTTAACATTTGTTTTTTAATTATTTGATAAGAAGATGAGTATAATTGGTCGTAATCGGATATTATGATCCAAACGCGTAGGACTTGTTACCCAATTGAAAATCGCAATTCATTCATTGTTCGTCAATTTCTGGCTTGAAATCAAATTTGTGCATTGAATCATTTACCCTATTCAGCTGACTTAATGCCTTGTTACTTTGTTCAGTTAAAGTATACTTTTCCAATAGAATATTTAAAAAGCTTTGAGGGCACTCCCACAAAATGTATCAGAAAATTTATTCAAATCACTATTAAATGACTATAAAAAGTGCATTGAATTAGAATCAGGATATATTAAATACGACAAAAAGAGAATACTGAAAAAAATAGTTACGGTTAATTTTTACGCCTTCACTTCGGAAAATTAATTATCTCGCTATGTATATTCAACACGAATGAAAATAACTTTTTCAAGTTTCTGACAACTAATTATTTTAGGTAAGCGTCAATTGGGTGTGGTACATACTATATTAGAAGAAGAATAAGTTAAATTGTAAACTAAGCATTAATAATTAAGAAACATTTCAATATTTTTAATAAAAGCAAAGCAAATTTAAATAACAAGATTTCGAAATAAGTTGTTTATAAATTTAATTACGTCCAGTTTCAATATTTAATCTAATTACTTTAATATGATATTATCTCTTGTAGGTTTCCAACTAGGTGTGTGTTGTGTTTTTAAGCGCCATCATCATACAAGTGTTATTTAATATTACATTTTGTTTATTTTTATTTAAAAAATTCAGTTTAATTTAAACACTCAGTTAATTCCCACATACTAGCTAAATACGGATAGAAAATAAGGGATATTTAACCATGGTATATATATTCTGCTTGTGTATTATTGTTCTTAACTCAAACAATTAGTAAGTCCGCAAAATTCCTCTAAACGATTTTTTTTTCTTTTTTACTAATAAATTGACAACAAAAGTAGTATTATTTTAAACAAAAAGAATTTAAAAAAGTAGATTTCTACTTATTTGATTGTTTGTCATTATTTTGATATTAATTTTTATTTCTTTGTTAGAAAATATGCATATTTTAATCTGATTGTTTTATACCAATATAAACGAGAACAAATTTTTAAAAAATAACTTACATAAGAGCAAAGATCTCTTAGTGATGCAGGTCATCGTTAGCACAAAACATTAGAGAATATTTACAATATATAGCTAATAATAACACCCATTTTTAAACAACAGCAATATAGAACCGTCAAACCTATAAAATTAGATTACAATTAAGCGAATAAGGTTTACATTTTAGCCTTATAAATGAATAAATGTCTCCAAAATTTTGAAGAGCAAGTAGAAGAACACAGAGGTCAAAATTCAGAGACAAGCCTTTTTAGGTAAACAGGCCAAAAGTAACCTTTACTGGCACCAAATTGGACGGCACGTAGCACTTTCTATTAAAATAATATATGTATTATAGAATAAAAGAGAAATAATTACCGTTTCAACTACCCTGTTGGGGCGGCACTCGCGACATCGCGGGTCGTCAGGCAAGGGCGACCAGTAGTCGCCCCGCCCCTGCCGGGCGCATCGTGGTCGCTCTTTCGCGGGTTCGGTTTAAGGGCGGCGAGCAGCTCGGCGCGCGAAGGCGAAATGGGAGCGGTCCATGTCGGCGCCACGACGGCGATGTCATAAGGGAGGATGCGACGGCGCACGACATAGGGTGGAAACGGTGGTTTTATTTCGAAGAGTGACTACGCTCTATGTGACGTTGATATGTTGAAGAAGTTTAGTCAGACTTTATTGGGTGTATTTAATTTGATTTTTTTTTTTATAAACAAATATGTTTTTCTACCTGATAACTGAGAACTTTTTGCACTAATATTTCACTTTCGCACTAGTGTGGAAAGTCGTATATACGGTCATCAAGTTAAGCATAGAAATTCATTTCCGTTAGAATCGGAGGTCTTAAGAAAATCTGAATCAAAAACCCTTAAGATGAATGTTTCAAAAATGATTTTCTTTATACAGTGCATACCAAAATAAACGTTCAATACGACATAAGATTAATCTTCAAGTTTTTGAATGTTAATACGAGGGCGTATTGATCAGTTTCTAGTCTAGCATAGAAAGAACAAACAGAGCTCTAACTCTCAACCTTTCAAAAAAATTTTTTTGTTTTGATTTGCAAACCAATCTTTGACATCATTTATTATTTCTTTATTCGAATGACATTTGTATCCTTTCAAAGGTTTTTTTCAGTTTTGAGCATAAGTCCGAAGGAGTTAAATCAGGTGAATAAGGGGCAATGATCAATCAGTCCAAAGCTGAATTCGTTTATTTATTGCAAAACTACCAGGGATTTATGATCAGAACGCATTGTCTTGCAAAAACGGCTCTCCTTTAGTCACTTTTCCTCGGCATTTTTCCACAATTTTTTAAACGTTTAGTTAATATGAACGTGCTGCAGGAAAATTCTTAAGGCAGTACAAAAGCGGAGCATGTGTGGAAAAAGCGATTCACGTTGGTCTGGAATAACTGTAAGTTGTACTGGGTGTGAAACAAATCATTCCAAAGGGATGATGTTCTCCACATAAAAGACTGCTTGAAAAGTATTGTACGAGAAGTAACAAGCTGAATCTCATACGGATGTGATGTATTGGCGCGAGATGAATTAAGCGGGCGACATCCATCAACCACTTTCACAAGACATATTTGCTCCCAAATGAACGCCCAGCAAATTGAGTGACGATCGAATGGAGTGCCTCGACACAACTGCAACGTTAACTTTTTTAGAAAAAATGCCTCCTGGGTTTTTATAGCGTTAAATTCTACTTGGTACCTGTCACCCCAAGATAGAATTTTCTCTATATCTTTGTTAAGTTAAACTTAACGACTTCCTGCCGTCTGCGGATATTGGCATGAGTAGCCGATATTCGAGCGATCAAAGTGAATCAAGAGATAAGCGTACTGTCATCTGCAAAGGTGTAGATTGGATTCCGGGTCTTTTCCAGCAGATAGTTAATGTAAATAAGAAAGAGAGCAGAAGACAATGTGGAACCTTGGGCACTTGTCGTTTCTAGTACTGACACTATTAAACCATTTTTTTCGAAATTACTTAACGTCAAAATTAAACTTGTATCTATCTATCATTACTTCCGACCACTATTCTTCTTCTTCTACGTTTGACTAGGGTTTTTACCCTGTTTGTCATGCCTCATTCTGTGATTGAAGAGAATCAACTTTGGGCCCATCTCTTGGGCGGTCGTCCCGGCGGTCTTTCCCTTTCGGTCGTTCCTCCATACAAATTTTTGCCAGTCTGTATTCGCCCATTCTTCCTTCATCTTTCTCCATTTTTTCTTTCTTGTTCTGGACCATTTTACCACATCTTGAATTCCACATCTTTCTCGTATGGAATCATTTGTTTGTCTGTCACGAATTGTTACTTCTATTATTGCTCTTAGAACTTTCTGAAGTTCGCATTTTTTGTTTCGCTTTTTTTTGTCTCTGCTCTGGTTTCCGTTGCATATGTTAATACGGGTCGTACCACGCCTTTATATATATTCTTACTTTTCCTTCCGTCCCTAAGTACTTGTTACGCCACACCGTGTCTTTTAGGCAACCGGCTACTAGCTTTGGTGTTCTGGGCTTGTATTTCTCCTAAGAGATTACGATGGCTTGTGGTTTCAACTCTCAAGTACTTAAAGTTCATGACTTGCTCAATTATGGAGTCTTCTATTTGTATCTTGCATCTTCTTGTTTCCTTAGAAGCAACCATGCATTTTGTTTTTTTTGATATGATATTTTCATATTATAACGTTTGGCTGTTATATTAAATTGGTGTATTAGTCTCCGAAGATTGTCTTCATTGTCCGCAATTAAAATAGCATCGTCTGCATAGCATACTATGTTAATATTGTGTGGGCCCATTAAATATCCTAGTTTTGGTCTAATAACTTCAATTATGCGGTCCATGATTAGGTTGAATAAAAAGGGGCTGAGCGAATCTCCCTGTCTCACTCCCTCGTTGATGGGGATTTCTTCTGTTAGGCCTTCTGACGTATTTTTTCTTGTACAAGTTTGACTGAAGAGGTCATCTATCACCTGTATGATCTGAATCGGTGTATTCTTATGCCTTAGTATGTCAAGTACGTCTTGTTTCTTGACTCGATCGAAGGCTTTTGTGAGATCTATGAAGCACAGGAAGGCGGGATGGTTATATTCTATTGCCTTTTCTATAATCTGTCTCACTATAAAGATTGCATCAGTCGTACCTCTGTTCTTTCGGAAGCCCTGTTGTTCTTCTGCGATTTCAATATTTTCTTCTAATCTGTCTCCAATGATTGCCTGAAGAGTTTTGCACCACTGTTTAATAATGTAATTCCTCTATAGTTGTCTGGTATTTTTCGGTTGGGTGTTTTGTGGATTGGTATTGTAATGTTTTTTTCCATAGCTCTAAGAGTTTCCTATCTTCTATTATTTTGTTAAATATCTTTTGCATATTTTCAATAAGGGCGTCGCAACCATACTTCAGCATTTCGTTGGATTTTTCTGTTCTTTAGCTGTGGAGTTTTTATTTTGTGCTTCTTCAGAGGTTATTGTCACTACAATGTTATTGGAGTTGTTAACTGCTTCAAATGTAGAAGTTAGAGTTCGTATCACTTCCATTGTTTGTCCATATATTTGCTTGAAATAGGTTGTCCATTCTTCTTTATTTATACTATCTATTTTAAACTATTCGTTCACACCTTTCTTTTGTTTTTGTAGCATTTTCCAGATTCGTCTTTGGGTGCCGTATAAGTCGTATTCCATATCTTTGGTGTAACGTTCCCAATAATCTTCTTCCCGTTTTCTTATTTCCTGATTTATTTTGTTTCTTATTTGTTTGTATCTTTAGTATGCTTCCTCTGATGTTATTACAAGGAATTTTGTAAATTACATCGGTCTGGACACCCCATGAAGTTTTAGTTTTCTGTAATTATTTTTCCAACAGTGTTTTCATAACTAAAAGCCATCATTGTTCCGGAATTCTGAGGGTCGTCCAACCACTCAGAAATGTTAAAAATATAAAATTTTCGAAGTAGTAATTAAAAAGAACTTGAATTAATGAAATTGAGTTACGATAATGCTCGACTACTGTATTTATCGGTGATTCTACCACAGAACATAGGAAACAAAATAAGTAGAATCTTCATAGGGCAACGAGAACTCATCGATATTAATACGCTATGTATTATCTCCTCAGCCTATATTCATCCACTCCTGAATGAAGGCCTCTTCCAATCTTTTCCACGTCGTTCTGTTTAGGGCTGTTTGGATCCAATTTCCCCCCGCAATTTTCTGGATGTCATCGCGCCACCTTTTTGGAGGTCTTCCAATACTCCTTTCGGTTTGTCTTGGACGCCAGTTTATCATTTTGCTGGTCCATCTTTCTGAGCTTTGACGAGCTATATGGCCAGCCCATTGCCATTTGAGTTGAGCTACTCTTCTGAGGACATCTGTCACACACGTTCTTCTTCTAATTTCCTCGTTCTGTATCCTGTCTCTCAGGCTAATTCCGAGCATAGATCTCTCCATTGCTCGTTGTGTCACTTGAAGCTTGTCACCGATTTTTCGGGTGAGTGCCATCGTCTCGAGACCATACGTAACGACCGGCAGAATACATGGGTCGTATGTTTTACGTTTAAGATTTATTGGGATTTCTCTAGATTTAAGTACATACCCCAACTTGCCGAACGCAGCCCAACCTTGTCCTATTCTTCTAGTTATTTCAGAGCTTTGATTTTCTTTTCCAAGTTGTAGTTTGTGTCCCAAGTAAATATATTCTGATACGTTTTCCAGTGTTTGGTTTCCGATGTTTACCTGAATATTTTCCACACTCATTATTTTTGTTTTATGTAGATTCATCTCGAGTCCGATGCTTAAGGATGCCTGATGCAATTCTTCCAGCATGCTCTGAATTTCCTCTGTTTTATCGCTTATATTCTCTATATCGTCTGCGAATCGTAAATGGTTCAGACGCACACCATCTATATTTATGCCCCTGGATTGCCAATTTAAACTCTTAAAAATGTCCTCTAAGGCTAGTGTGAAGAGTTTAGGGGAGATGTATATAAATTTAATATTTCACGTAGTCTGCAAGGTGACGCACAGTTCTCATCAAGATTTCGAGAAATTTTTAATAGAATGATGGAATATCTGGTATCTTATCAGCTAAAACTATAAAAAATCGTTGTCTTTTACTATTTCTTCGCTTACCGTGTGAGCCAACAGACTAATAAATTCGTTCTGCGGTTGAGGACCTAAAAATTCGCGTGATAAAGGCGTAATCTAGAATCCTCAAGCCATTTCTCTAGAGCAAGATATTAAATTGATGAATATGTACATAGCTATTACTTTCGTTATCGCAGCTGTCGTTACTTTTAAACGCTAACCCCTGTCGAGAAAGAGTTATTGTAGTATCAATAAAAATTTCTGTTGTTTTTTGTAAAAAGCCGCTACGGATTGGCCGCGGTTTAAAAAACCGCAATATTTTTCGAGAGCTGATTTGGCCCCTTAGAAGAGAAATATTGAAGTAATTTACATATTTGGTTGTTTAATTTTTTAATAAAAGTGGATAAATATAAGTCAGAAAAATGATAGAATTCATAAAATACCTAAACCTTATTACTACTTAATGAGGGAAGTTGCCGTATCTATTTGTTTGTCACCTTTATGTTATAAGTTATTTAAGGCCATTCACGTTAACTTAATGTCGCACTTCTCATGTGAGTAGTTTTTTATCTATTATTATACTTTTCTACAGCAATTACTTAAGAAAAAATAATGAATAATCTCTCCCAATGCGCAAACTCTTTTAGCTTCATTCTCCCTTTTCAGTTTGTGCCCTGATGAAGGTCCCAACCAAGGAACGAAATATACGCTAAATAATGTTATGTGAACATCTGTTATGCCCTTTGCCGAGTTTCCCAATTAATTTCATCTTGATATATATATATATATATATATATATATATATATATATATATATATATATATATATATATATATATATATATACATTAGAACCCCGGTTATCCGAGGAATCGTGGGGGGCACCCTCCTCGCATAACTGAAAACTCAGATAATCCGGATTTGTTTTTTATTCATTCAAAAAATAAACACCAATGCTTTAAACCGATGTATTAACGTTTTTAACATATAAATAGGTACATATATTATAAAACAGTGAAATAGGTATCTATGCGCTTCTGTTTCATATTGCATCTTCTTTTTCGGTCCTAGATTGGGACCTTCTTCAGGGCAAGAACTGAAAAGGAGAACAAAACATATTCACTGATCGTGTTTGGGACAAATTTAAATTAATGATGTTATCATTAAGTTGTTATAATAAATAAAATTAGTGTAGAACAAGAATAAGATATTAGTTACAGTAAAGTCAAAAAACTCACATGAGTAGTGCGAAGTCCAGTTAGCCTGAATGGCCGTAGGTAGCTTATACATAAAACATTGGTTAATCCATAAAATATATAAAATACACACTATAACACTATAGATAAAATTATAAAAACTAAATTTAAAACATGGATGTGATTGAAAACCTTGGATATTGAAAACATTGTTAATTATTTCACCTGTGATAACCACACATGGCCACCGCCATATAGGAAAGATGACAAGAACGACAGGAGACAGCTGACCGACAGAGATAAGGGGATTATTAAGAAAACTCAATTAACCAGAAAACGGGGTCGACACCCGAAAGGAACCGATCAAAATTGGGAAGTGCATGTATTGGACCTTTAAGCAAGAAAGAGATAGCCAATTGAGCGACCAAGAACCGATATGGAACCGAGGAAGGATAAATCATAACCTAATTTTAGGTAAAGGGGAAGCGAGGGAGCGAGAGAGAGAGAGAAAATAATGGGAGCAACAAAGAGGAAGATCGTCTATTATATTAATTATTAATTATTAATTTATTAAATTTCTTGTTGAAATATGATTGGAGGAAGAGATTGTATGCAGAAACAAATGAAGATTGAAAGTAACAGGAGGTAATGAAGGGGTGACGCTAGATACTGTCAATGGAAGGAGGACAGTAACCGATAAGTCCACAAGATGGCCCAGATAAAGTGAAAGGAATCTGTGGAACCCAGGATCACCGAGACCCGTAAACAAAGTATATATTTTATGGATTAACCAATGTGTGATGTATAAGCTGCCTACGGCCATTCAGGCTAACTCGACTTCGCACTACTCATGTGAGTTTTTTGACTTTACTATGACTAATATCTTATTCTTGTTCTACATTAATTTTATTTATTATAACAACTTAATGATAACATCATTAATTTAAATTTGTCCCAAACACAATCAGTGAATATGTTTTGTTCTCCTTTTCAGTTCTTGTCCCCAACCGAACCGAAATATTGGCTTAATGAAAATTGTATGATCTCTTATCACGCCCTTTTTGCCGAGTTCTCCAACTAAGATTATATATATATATATATATATATATATATATATATATATATATATATATATATATATATATATATATATATATATATATATATATATATATATGTATATATATATATATATATATATATATATATATATATATTATATATATATATATATATATATATATATATATACGTACATATATATGGACCAAAATATTGGCTTAATGAAAATTGTATGATCTCTTATCACGCCCTTTTTGCCGAGTTCTCCAACTAATATATATATATATATATATATATATATATATATTATATATATAGGTTTTTCGAAATCCATTGCATATATTAAATCCGCGGACTCGTACGGTCATGTAAAACATTCAATACTTTTTTCAAATTTTCGCAAATTTTTTAAAAATTTCAAAAAAGGTGCAAAACTGCATTTTAACAAATCATTTGTAAATTCAACCCGCCCATGACAGGCCACCAATGCACGAACTAGGTCAGGGGTAGACCTCCCTCAAATAAGCTCAAGTAATGTAAGCACATCGATCTTACAAGACGCTTCTAATATGATCAAAAGTGAAAACAAGCAAATTGCTCAGCAACCTGATGTCTCCGAATAGATTTATATTTATTTATTTATTTATTTATTTTTTATGGGTCTAGCACACGTGCTACAGGGAAGTCCCTAAAGCGTTCCAGGAGCGGCATGTGTGCGGAAAAAGCGATTCACGTTGTTCTTGAATCGCTGTAAATTGTACTCGGTGGGTGAACCGTCTATTTCGGGATTTAACGCTAAAGCTTTAAAAACCACATTTAGCCGACGCCCAAAAAAATCCTTCCGTCGTTTACTGCCACTGACAAACGAAGGAATATATATACATATACATATATATATATATATATATATATATATATATATATATATATATATATGTATATATATATATATATATATATATATATATATATATATATATATATATATATATATATATACATATATATATATATACATATATATATAAATATATATATATATATATATATATATATATATATATATATATATATATATATATATATATATATATATATATATATATATATATATATACAGTAGAACCCCGGTTATCCTAGGTATCGTGGGGGGGCACCCTCCTCGCATAACTGAAAACTCAGATAATCCGGATTTGTTTTTTATTCATTCAAAAAATAAACACCAATACTTTAAACCGATGTATTAAACGTTTTTAACATATAAATAGGTACGTACATTATAAAACAGTGAAATAGGTATCTATGCGCTTCTGTTTCATATTGCATCTTCTTTTTCTCGCTGC
>CM032452.1:69913514-69976014 GCA_019049505.1 Pachyrhynchus sulphureomaculatus | reverse complement strand
AACATAGGATATCCGAAAAAGCCGGCGATAAACCACATTTTAAATACCGACAGTCTTTTGATGAGATGTTCTGTAACGCTCCATGCCTCGAGTCCATAGAAGCAGACGAAAAGTACATAGCATTTTAAGAGTCTTAACTTTGGCGGCAGAGAAATATCCCTATTTAAAAATATTCTCTTCATCTTGAGAAGACATGCACGGACTTTTTCAATTATTTAGCTTCCACTGACATAGTCCATTGTCATGTGAATAAATTTCCGCCAGATACGTGCATTTATCGACGTGTTCGTCAGATCTTCTCAATATCAAACGCTCGGTAGGCATGCAGTTCTTGCTAACTAACATCCACTTTGTTTTAGACACGTTTAAGGTACCGTCCGTAATATCCGCAAAAGATTCTGCCAGTCAGTGAGATTGCTAGTCAAAATGACGATATCGTCCGCATATCTAATATTATTTATGAGCAGTCCATTCATTTTTATTTCCTAAAAAAATAAGCCAGGGCGAGTTTTAGAGGTTGTTTTGGAAGTAATTGTTTCAATAAGCGACCTTTACACGGTTGATTTGTTGCTTGATGTCAGAAGGAGTAGGTGATTGTACCTGTTTGTGAACTGCAGCCTCTTGTCTTATTATGCGCTCATCTCTTGGTTGCGTGAGCTTAAGTTTAAAAAGCAAGCCCTTCATGTAGTAATTGTTTGCCACGATATAGATCTCGGAACAGTTTATGTCTATTCCGAGTTAAAGCCACACGTTCATATAGAATGTGCATAGAGGTTTCTTTCTCTTCACCAAATACTCTTCTTGCCGTGGAACCATTGTGAAAACTCATTTTCTAAATGTTCCCTCCCTTTGTGACAATGGCCGGTCATCATTCCAACGATCTAGGTGTTGTTGGTACGAGCATCTGTTGACTGTCGTTTTTACCACCGAATCTTGCTAATTCGTTCGCTTTTTATTACCTTTGATTCTCGAATATCCTAAAACTCACAGTAGTTCAACCCTGTTATTCCTGAAAGATATTTCTAACAGCTCACGTCTACACTCCATCGTGATTTTGGAGTTGGCCTAATAGACGTCTAAAGCCTTCAGAGCAACATGTCTGTCTGAAAGCTTTAGACGTCTATCAGGACTCCAAAATTACGATGGAGTGTAAACGTGAGCTGTTAATTTATCCTTCAGGAATAACACGGTTGAACTTGGTTGTGGTAGTCCAGTCAAGTATTCTCATGATCACATGCTTGTATTGCGTAAAGTTATGCCTGGAATATTATTGCACTTCTCTCTAATGGAATATTAAAGCTCCAGTTTGGCTTTTCTGTATAAATGCCACTGTTTACGCTGCTCGAAGTTTTTGATCCGATGCCTTCATCGGAATCCCCACATCCATCCATAGATTTGGATCGCACCTAACTCTATAAGGTTTTTCAATATATATATATATATATATATATATATATATATATATATATATATATATATATATATATATATATATATATGTGTGTGTGTGTGTGTGTGTGTGTGTGTGTGTGTGTGTGTATGTATTAGTCCCAAAATTGTTATAGGAGTCCTACGTATAGCCCGGTGGAATCTAAGGAAGCCAGCCTTTGCTGCTGATTTAGCTCTGTGGTTGTCGGTTCATTGCTCTATTTTTGACGACCATACTGCAGCTTCCTATATAACAATGTATCTAATGACCGTGACGTATAGGCAAACCAAATCTTTGGTTTAAGACCCCAGATTTTCCAAACAAGCTCTTGCGTTTCATGAGGCACATTTTTGCTTTATTAAAGTGTTTCATAATTTGTTTATTCCACGTTAATTTCATATCTAACGTCAAGCTTAAATATTTGTACTCATTAGCGGTATTATCCATTCCCTGATGATGCTCAAGTACTTGCCTCGGATTCTGCTTTTTGTGGACGGCAAAACAGTAGTCTTTGCAGAATTAACTTTCATGTTTTTTCCCTCATAACAGAGCTGTACATTATTCAGTGCTCTTTGCATGGACTCTGCCACAGTGGCCATGCCTTTTTAACACTATAATCATTAACACAAAAAAT
This sequence comes from Pachyrhynchus sulphureomaculatus, assembly GCA_019049505.1. NCBI lineage: Eukaryota > Metazoa > Arthropoda > Insecta > Coleoptera > Curculionidae > Pachyrhynchus > Pachyrhynchus sulphureomaculatus. The sequence continues at coordinate 69,973,951 of CM032452.1, read as the reverse complement.
ACATTGTTAAAAGTCTTCGGTATGTCAGAATTTACACGGTATTTATTACTTTGACGAAGACTGTATACTCAGAGAGACACGTAAGTAACTGTTTTAACATTCTTTGTGGACTTCTCATGGTTTAGTAACTCTCAAAATTTGCGTTTTAATGTTTCACATGTAATTTTACTGTAATAATTTTAATAACGAAGAAATGTTCAGGTTTAAATTTAAGAATTTATAGAATTATCTACAAATTTTTTGAACAATTTTTTAATTTATTAAAAACATATTCGTTCACGAATTTTAAAGTAAGTTTTCCCTTAACATACAACTAACATTGAATATTTTAAATTCCAGGCATTTTCTACACATTTTTAATTGAAAGAAGATTCATTCAATTGTATGAAATGTTTTCATACATATCATCATTGTGCCTCTTGCATCCTAAAGTTTTATTAAATGTTTATCATACTCACAATGTTGTGAGTTGATTATTTCATAACAGTAAAGGTTCATAAATTTAAATAATTTTTATTATTCTTGAGGTATTAAAAAGATAGGACTTAACAAATTTACCCCGAAACATACAACTAACATTTATAAGTATAATTTCAATTGAAAAAGGTTATCATATCTTCACATAGAGTGAAAATTGTATGAAATGTTTTCATACATATCATCATTGTGCTGGGAAATATCAACGGTTCATAATCGAGCTAGCGAAAAATTCTAAATGAGAAAATTGTGGCAGAGACTAAATAATTATGTTATTATTTCCTTTTAAAGTTTGCTGCTCTAAAGTGTATGCTGAGCCTACAAAATCGAAAATAAAATTAAAAATTCTGTTTTCGCAAATATCTCGAAAAATAAAAAAGATATCGAAAAACTAATAGCACCACGTGAAAGAACGGGATATTTAAAAAAAAAGTAGTGTACAGATTTTTTCTTACTTTTACTGTAATTAAAAAAAAAAATATATGGCTGGTTTAACTCCTTCGGTTGCAATAAAATTATATAAAAACAAGACTATGTTTTAATTTCCAATATATTTAAAGTCACTTGACAATTGTTTCACCATACAATGGCTTCTTCAGAAGTAAATAAGAAAGAAAAATATTTGGTGGTTAAATAAACTATCCTTAATTGCCTAAGATTATGCTAATCATTTTATTATATTATTTACAGACAGAATTATTTTAAGAATGCAAATCTATGGTACTATTTCCGAGAACTAATAAAGATTAAGTAAGGGTGAATGGTTTAAGTCTACCTGTTCGTTTAATAATTGATTGGAGTTTTTTCCGTTTGTTAATTTCAAGACATTCAAGCAAATTTAATTTTTTAGATTTATTTTCTACATGTAGGATTTTTAAAGTATCATCAAAATTATGAGACTCGTTTATTATATGAGTTGCGTAATGTGAATTGTTCTTATTTTTTAAATAACTATGTTTATGTTCTTTAATGCGAGTTTCAAAAGATCTACCAGTTTGTCCTACGTAGGTTTTAGTACAAGATCCACAATTTAATAAGTAAACTCCTGATTTTAAGGAATTCTTAGATTTGGTTTTGTTATTCAAAATTATACTCCCTAAGGAATTACTGGTTTTGAATGCTATTTTATTGTTCTTTTTTATTAAATGTTTGGAAATTGTTCTAGTTATTTTCCCTGTGTATGTGAGTGTACTAAATTTTCCTTTTTTGTCATTCATTGTGGGATAAATTAGAGAGATTGCTTGTTTAAAGGATTTTTTATTCAAGATATTATCTATAATGTTGGGGTCATATCCATTATTAATTGCTATTTGTTTGATTATGTTGAATTCTTTGTTAAAATTAGTTTTAGTCATAGGGATATGTAACAATCTATGTATGAAAGAGTTAAAAGCTGCCATTTTGTGAGGATACGGGTGGGATGAGCTATTGTGTATGACTGTGTCAGTATGTGAAGGTTTGTGAAAAATCGAGAAATCGTGTTTATTGTTAACTTTTGATATAGATATGTCTAAGAAATTTATAGAGTTATTGGTTTCTAATTCTATGGTAAATTTAATATTAGGATGCAAATTATTTAGAAAGTTAAGGAAGATTGTTAGTTGTCTATCTGTTCCCGTGAAACAGGAAATGATATCGTCAACATATCTATACCAGTAAACCATATTTTTGCTTATCGCGTTTTGATGAATTTTTAGTTCTAAGTGATCCATAAAAATTTCCGCTAGTAACGGACTTAAAGGATTACCCATTATTAGACCTTCTTTAGATGTATAAAAGTTGTCGTTGAATTCAAAATAGTTTTGATCCAAGCACGTCGTAAGTAAATCTAAAATATCCCGTTTAATAATTTCGTTTACTTTATTTTTGATTAAGAGCTTATCTACTAATTCTATGACTTCATATGGTAGGATACTAGGAAATAAGTTTTGTACGTCAAATGAGATAATTCTAGAATTTTCCGGTAAGTTAATATTTTTGATTTTATCGATTAGTTCATAGGTATTGGCTATACTATATTTCGGTTTAAATTTGCAATGTTGTCGTCCTTCGGTTGCAGTGAGAACCATACTTCCAGCCTCATTTATGATTAAATTAACGTTTCTGTATACCGCTAAATATTTTGAAATTTGCTATTAAGGGGTTTCTTGGGGTGCTGATTAAGAATCCGATGGCAGATTGGAAAAATTCAAAATGGCAGATCCAATATTAACGCCATTAAAAAAATTCCTTCGAGTAATTTGAAATTTTTGTGTTTTTAATAATTGTTTTCTTTGTACCTGGATATTTAAATGAAATATAAATATTTTTTGCTTAAAGCTTAGACTCTTGTCTTTCATTTCTCACCTTTAAATATATTTTTTTAGTTTAAGTTTAAGTCCTATGATTAATAATAAGCAAAAAATATGTTTGTCATGAATACTGTTTTAAGAGCAAAATTACAAAAAGAGAGAAAGTTATTTAAAGTTTTTAATGTTTTTCTAATATCAAGTATACTTTTAACTGTAACTAAAAAAAAATTGTCAGACTTTTTTACCATTTCGTACTTCTTTGAACGTAAAATTGCTGGCAGAATTACAGCAGGCAAAATTTCATATTTTAAAATAATACCTGTCATTTACTGTATGCCCGTTAAGATCATGCAAACAAAAATTTCGTTTTAAGTTTTACAAATTATAAAGCAACAAAAATAAAAACTATCAGTAACATCGAAAAGCTGAAAGTCTCCTCTTCAAAAAGCTATATTTTAATTTTTTTACACTCTGAAAACAAGTAATATCGATTAACCTTCGAGCGGTGAGCGTAGACTTTTAAATTAACCTGTATGGCGCGCTACATTTTTTGGATCACCTATCCAAATTTTTAATAAATTCTCACGCTAATTAAAACAATCTGGAAAAAAATATGTATACTATTTTGTTCTCAAAATTTCCGCTCTTTCACGTGGTGCTACTAGTTTTTCGATGTCTTCTTTATTTTTCGAGATATTACCGAAAAGCCGAATTTTTTATATTATTTTGGATTTTGTGGGCTTAGCGTACATCAAACTTTAACAAACTTTTTTTATCGTATTCTACGTCCAAAAAACTATCTGTGTGCCAAAATACAGAATGTTAACATTAAATGACTGCGCCAAGGAGGTTTCCGATGTTATTTTGGCCGGTATGGAGGCTTACATCCCTTTTTCGAAGAAATGCCCTTCCAACGGCAAGCCTTGGTTTGACCGAAAATGCAAAGAAGCTGTTGCTTCTAAACATCTTGCATACCGACATTGGCGTGAAAATCCTAACACCATAAATCGTAACACCTTTGTTCGTGCCAGGAACAGATGCAAAGAAATTATCGACGAAACCAAGGAGGCACACAATCAACGGATTAGAAACAAACTTCTCGCTTGTCCCAACAATTCCAGGTCCTTTTGGTCAGTCGCTAAGGCAGTTAGTCAAAATTTCACCAAATCCACTTGTTAGCTGAACTCTTTGCTTCACATTCTACTGTCGATTTCCAAGGAAAAACACCACCTAATATTCCCATAGTGCAGTCAAGGATGCCCGATATTGTCTTCAGGCAGCGTATCATAAAACGTATTTTGATGAAGCTAGACACCAAAAAGGCTTCTGGCGCTGACGGAATACCTGCCATAGTTCTCAAAAACTGTGCGAGGGAACTAACACCAGTTTTCTGTAGACTTTTCAACCTATCTTACAGAAACGGAATATTTCCTTCCTGCTGGAAATGTGCCACAGTTCAGCCAATACCTAAAAAAGGCAAGAAGACCTTGCCAAATAACTACCGACCAATCGCACTGCTTTCAATAATATCGAAAGTCATGGAAAAGGCTATCAATCAGCATCTTCTAAAATATCTTGAAGGATTCAACATTATTAGCGATCACCATGGCTTTCGTAAAAATAGATCAATAGGAGATCTCCTGACTTATGTAACACATGTTTGGAACAACGCAATTGAACACTTTGGAGAATCTCGAGCGGTTGCTCTTGACATATCCAAGGCATTCGACCGTGTTTGGCACGATGGGCTGTTGGCTAAGCTACGTTCTTATGGTATGTCTGAAAAGTTCTGTTTGTGGCTCTCATGTTTCCTCAGAGAGCGTTCTTTGCGAGTGGCAGTCGACAGATTTCTTTCTAACACCTTCACTATCAACGCCGGTGTACCCCAAGGCTCCATACTGTCTCCTACTCTCTTTCTCATTTATATTAACGATCTGCTAGAAAAGACCGAGAATCCAATCTACAGCTTTGCAGATGACAGTACACTTATCTCTTCATTCACCTTGAACGCTCGGACATCGGCTACTCAGACGAATATCCGCAAACAGCAGGAAGTCATTCAACTTAACAAAGACCTGGAAGAAATTCTATCTTGGGGTGACAGTAACCAAGTGGAATTTAACGCTACAAAAACCCAGACGGCAGTTTTTTCTAAAAAAGTTAATGTTGCTGAACCCGACCTAGTTATGTCGGGGCACTCCATTCCCCTAACATCGTCACTCAAATTGTTGGGCGTAAATTTGGGAGCAAATATGTCCTGGCATGAACATGTTGCAGGCATAGCAAGGAGAGCTTCTCAGAAGTTGGGAATATTATTTCGAACCAGAAAGCTTTACACTTCACAACAACTGTTAATTCTTTACAAAACTCAAATTCGACCAACTATGGAATACTGCTCCCATGTTTGGGGCTCCGCTCCCAAACATACACTGCATTTGTTGGATTCTATTCAGAGAAGAGCTGTTCGTCCGATTGGAGACCCGGAACTGACAGGTGGCCTTGATTCGCTGGAGCATCGAAGAACGGTTGGCGACTTGAGCCTATTCTACAAGTATTTTCATGGAAAGTGTTCGAAGGATGTGGCCCGCTTAATTCCTCCCAGAGCGGTGCATGTTAGAAGTACACGTCACGCTAATACTTCACATCCGTATGAGGTTCAGCTTGTTACTCCTCGTACAACGCTTTTCAAGCACTCATTTATATGGAGAACATCATCCCTTTGGAATAATTTGCCCAGGACTGTGTTTCCCACCGAATACAATTTACAGCGATTTAAGAACAACGTGAATCGCTTTCTCCGCACACGTGTCGCTCCTGTAGCGCTTTAGGGACTTCCCTGTAGTACGTGTGCTAGACCCATAAAAAAAAAAAATAAAAAAAAAATAATAAGAGCTCAAAACTACTGACGACTGGGCTATTTGAGACTATGTAACTTAATGTAGGTTTTAAACGCCAAAAATAGCGGGCAACAGAAACAGTAATTCACTAGATGTTACAAACAAACATATAATTACTAAAATGTTACGTACAGAAAAGTTTTCCCAGGTAAATTCCATAATGAACATAAGATCGCTAACCAAATAAAAAACGAAATTAATGAACATAATATACTTTTTACGAGAGCAGATAAAGGAAAAACTGTAATAGCTATAAAGAAACAAACCTACATTGAAAAAACAATAGATTTCCTAAAACCAGATGTATTCAAATCCATCAACTTCGATCCAACAATAACTTTCCAAAAATTAATTAAAGATGTGCTAAAAGACATAAGCATTTTCACAGAGAATGAAAAATTCAGACTCGTCTCGATGAACCCTCAAGTTCCAAAACTATATTCTTTTATAAATTCCATAAAAATAACTCACCAATTCGTCCAGTAGTTTCATACATAACAGCTCCAACTTTTTTTATCAAACAAATTGATTTACAATAAAATATTGTAAATTCACACCTAAATATAGTATTAAAAATAGTAATGAATTGATAACAAAAATTCATCCGTTAATTATACCAAGTAACTCCAGATTTATATCGTTTGATGTATAAAATCTTTTTCATAGTATACCACCATCAGACGCTATAATTTTGGTTCAAAGATTACTCAATAAAAATAATGTTAACCCAATAATTAAACAAGAAATATTAGACATTGTGTTTAGACCAGAATTATTTCGAATTTAACGACAAGATTTATATAAGTAAGAAAGGTTTAATAATGGGAAACTCTCTTAGTCCAATTTTATCTGAAATTTTCATGGACCATTTAGAAGAACAAATCAGTAATTCTCATCATTTTAAAAATTTCTTTTATTGGTACCGGTATGTAGATGACATATTGGCAGGCTTTAGAGGCACAGATCGACAATTAAAACTATTTCTAGATTATATTAACCAACTTCATAATAATATTACTTTTACAACAGAAATAGGAACACATAAATCGATTAATTTCCTAGGTTTAAAAATATCAAACAAAATGAATAAACACGATTTTGAAATTTTCCATAAACCAACATACTCAGATATAACTATACACGCTAATTCTAACCCGTTCACACATAAAATCTCGGCTTATAATAGTTTCATCCATAGACTAATAAATACACCATTAACGGAAGAAAATTTTCATAAAGAATTAAATATTATAAAACAAATTAGTATAAACAATGGGTACAGGAGCGATTCCGTAGATAATATTTTAATGAAAAAACAATTTAAAAAAGCAATAGGACTGGTGTACTCGTACAAACAACTAAACAAAGAAAAATTTCATACACTCACTTATACCGGAAAATTGACTAATAAAATCCAAAATTTTTTCCATAAAAATCATTTAAACATCGCTTTCCGTACAAATAACACATTAGCTCGACATATTAAAAATAATAAAAGTAAAACAAAAGAAGAAAATAAAACGGGGGTTTCCGAATTATGCTGTGACACCTGCAATAAAGCTTATATAGGACAAACAGGCAGATCTTTTTATAAAAGAATAAAGGAACATAAATAAAGCTATAGAATGAAAAATAACAAATTTCATTACGCTAAACATTTAACAGATGAAAATCATACGTTCAATGAAGATTTCAAAATTTTGCATAATGGAAAGAAAGGAAAATTACTGAATTGTTTAGAACAGGTAGAAATTAACCAGAAAAAATCCTCAAGTTTATTACTCAACGATCAATTAGATGGGGGAGGGTCTCCTTTATTGAACTTGTTCTAGGTATTAAGTTAAATATTGTTAATGAATTTAGTACTTGTAATTAGGTAAACTATATATTCTGTAGCATACTTTGTTAGTTAATTTACATCGAGCTCCAGAAGAAGACACAGTGTGTCGAAACAATTGTCAGCAATGATATAATAAACATAAGTGGTGATCTTAAACGGTTGTTTAAATTTTTATTCCTAGCAACAGAAGCATGCCTGGATGAACGGTAACAACCTACGTGACGAGTATAGGATATAATATAGAGAATGTAGAATTTAATAGAAGATATCCCAATCAAAAACGCTTTTGAATTTCTTACACTATTGGGGGATTTTTATTTTTTATTGAGTAATCGCGATTTGACTGAATTTTTTTTTTTTTTTTTTTTTTTTTTATTGGTCTAGCACACGTGCTGCAGAGAAGTCCCTAAAACGCTCCAGGAGCGGCACGAGTGCGGAAAAAGCGATTCACGTTGTTCTTGAATCGCTGTAAATTGTACTCGGTGGGAAACACAGCGCTGGGCAAATTATTCCAAAGGGATGACGTTTTCCATATAAAAGATTGCTTGAAAAGCGTCGTACGCGGAGTAACAAGCTGAACCTCATACGGATGCGAAGCACCAGCGCGACGTGTATTTCTAACATGCACCGCTTTGGGAGGAATTAAGCGGGCTACATCCTTCGAACACTTTCCATGAAAATACTTGTAGAAGAGACTCAAGTCGCCAACCGTTCTTCGATGTTCCAGCGAATCAAGGCCGCCGGTCAATTCCGGGTCCCCAATCAGACGGACCGCTCTTCTCTGAACAGAATCCAACAAATGCAGTGTATGTTTGGGAGCGGAGCCCCAAACGTGGGAGCAGTATTCCATAGTTGGTCGAATTTGGGCTTTGTAAAGAATTAACAGTTGCTGTGGGGTGTAAAGCTTTCTGGTTCTAAATAATATTCCCAATTTTTGAGAAGCTCTCCTTGCTATGCCTGCAACATGTTCATGCCAAGACATATTTGCTCCCAAACTAACGCCCAACAAATTGAGCGACGATGCTAGGGGAATGGAGTGCCCCGACATAACTATGTCGGGTTCAGCAACGTAAACTTTTTTAGAAAAAACTGCCGCTTGGGTTTTTTGTAGCGTTAAATTCCACTTGGTTACTGTCACCCCAAGATAGAATTTCTTCCAGGTCTTTGTTAAGTTGAACGACCTCCTGCTGTCTGCGGATATTCGCCTGAGCAGCGTTCAAGGTGAATGAAGAGACAAGCGTACTGTCATCTGCAAAGCTATAGATTGGATTCCCGGTCTTTTCCAGCAGATCGTTAATGTAAATGAGAAAGAGAGTAGGAGACAGTATGGAGCCCTGGGGCACACCGGCGTTGATAGTGAGGGTGTTAGAAAGAAATCCGTCGACAGCCACTCGTAAAGAACGCTCTCTGAGGAAACATGAGAGCCACAAACAGAACCTTTCAGATATACCATAAGAGCGCAACTTAGCCAACAGTCCATCGTGCCAAACACGGTCGAATGCCTTGGATATGTCAAGAGCAACCGCTCGAGATTCTCCAAAGTGTTCAATTGCGTTGTTCCAAACATGTTTTACATAAGTCAGAAGATCTCCTGTTGATCTATGTTTACGAAAACCATATTGGTGATCGCTAATAATATTGAATCGTTCAAGATATTTTAGAAGATGCTCATTGATAACCTTTTCCATGACTTTCGATATTATTGAAAGCAGTGCAACTGGTCGGTAGTTATTTGGCAAGGTCTTCTTACCTTTTTTAGGTATCGGCTGAACCGTGGCACATTTCCAGCAGGACGGAAATATTCCCTTTCTGTAGGATAGGTTAAAAAGTCTACAGAAAACTGGTGTTAGTTCCCTTGCACAGTTTTTGAGAACTACGGCAGGTATTCCGTCAGCGCCAGAAGCCTTCTTGGTGTCTAGCTTCATTAAAATACGCTTTATGATGCGCTGTCTGAAGACAACTTGACTGCAATATGGGAATAGTAGGTGGTGTTTTTCCTTGGAAATCGACAGTAGAATGTGAAGCAAAGAGTTCAGCCAACAAGTTTGCTCTCTCAACAGGTGTGGTTGCAATGGAATTATCTGGCCGTGTGAGTGGTGGTATCGTGGATTTGGTAAAGTTTTGACTAACTGCCTTAGCGACTGCCCAAAAGGACCTGGAATTGTTGGGACAAGCGAGAAGTTTGTTTCTAATTCGTTGATTGTGTGCCTCCTTGGTTTCGTCGATAATTCCCTTGCATCTGTTCCGGGCATGAACAAAGATGTTTCGATTTAAGGTGTTAGGATTTTCACGCCATTGTCGGTAGGCAATATGTTTAGAAGCAACAGCTTCTTTGCATTTTCAGTCGAACCAAGGCTTGCCGTTGGAGGAGCATTTCTTCGAAAAAGGGATGTAAGCTTCCATACCAGCCAAAATAACATCGGAGACCTCCCTGGCGCAGTCAGATGGGTTATCGGATCGAAAACAAACGTCCATCCAAGGGAAAGTTCGAAAGTATTCCATGAGATCTTTCCATTTAGCAGATTTGTAGTGCCAAATCTTGCGCGGCCTAGGCGCCTCTCTGTCACTGATTGGCAGGATACTCGATGTCGAAAGCAGTTTATGGTCGGAAGAACCTAACGGCGGATTTACGGTGACCGTGTAAATCTCCGGATTGGTGGTTAAAAACAGATCAAGAAGACTGGCGAACTCCCCGTCTCGATCAGGGATCCGTGTTGGTTCGTCAATAAGCTGAGTTAAGCCATAACTGATTGAGAATGATTCAGCTTCACGACCTTGTTCGTCGGTAGTATTTGAATATTTGAGCCAGTTGATATTGTGGACATTAAAGTCGCCCAGGATGGCAATTTCGGCACTTGGATAGTTACTTTGTAAATGATCGATGGTGTCTGCAAGAGAAGCGAAAAGTGTTCGAAAATTGGTATCACTTGGTGGTCGATACAGGATACAGATGAACCTTGTGGTTTGTTGAGTCGTTATTTTTTAACCACATAACATCAAAGTTTGGGGGCTCCAGAGCTTCTTCTCGTTGACAAGAGAGGTCGCTTCTGACAAAAAGACAGATTCCAAAGTTACGCCTAAATCGGGAATAGAAGTCGTACCCAGGATAAAGATAGTTGACCGTGCTGGTCGATGGACTGACCTTGGTTTCACATAGAGCGAGTACATGAGGTTTATCTGATTGCAGGTGCAGGTGTGAATAGTCTATATATAACACAATTCTTTACATTATGATGTATGCTAATTAAAAAAATATAAAAAGAAGTTGGATTTATAGATACGTGGTGTGTTAAATACTTTTAATTTTGAAATAAAATACTCTATATATTATTGCATGTTTGGATATTTAGATAATTTTAATTATTTTTTACGTAATATACAACATAATATAAGTGGTTTGTGGTCGATGATTTTCGGTAATATTTTCATGTTCTTCTAAAAATACTTGTTCTCTATATATGTTGACGATCAACGCAATTTACGTCTAGTCTGCTGTCTTAGGTTCTTACTTCTATTTTACTTTGTAGTATTATCTGAAGGAGCAGGTATGTATCGTTTCGTATTTTGTCCCCAAAGTATTCCAATTTTCTTTTTTCGACTGTATTCCGTACACAAAGCACTATGATAAACGAAGTATCAGATGATAGAACTACATTTCGAATACGGAGGCGTTTTGGTGTCTAGCTTCATGAAAATACGTTTTATATATGATATCTAAAGAAAATACCGGGCAAACTTAACTGCACTATGGGAATAGTTGGTGGTGTTTTTGCTTGGAAATCAACCGACAATAGAATGTGAAGCAAAGAGTTAAGCTAATAAGTTGGCTTTCTCAACTGGTATTGTTGCAATAGTATTATCTGGCCGTGTGAGCGGTGGTATGGTGAATTTAGTAAAATTCTGACCGATGGCCTTAGGGACTAACCAGAAAAAATGTTGGGGCATGCAAGAAGTTTGTTTTTATCTCTTTGATTGTGTGGCTCTCTGTTTCCATAGAAAATGTCTGTTCCGGGTACGAATCATGATGTTACGATTTGACGTTAGAATTTTCACGCCATTGTCGGTAAGCAAGCAAGAAAAAGCGATATAAGCCTCCGTACCAGCCAAAATGACTTCGAAAACCTCCTTAATGCAGTCAGATGGGTCATCGCATCTAAAATAAACGTCTAGTCAATGGAAAGTTCGAAAATATCCCACGTCACCGTAACCTAACGGCAGTGTCAGTGTAAATCACTGGATTAGTGGTCAAAATAGGTCAAGAAGACTGGCGAATTCTCCGCCTAAAGCAGGGATCTCAGTTGGTTTATCGATAAGCTGAGTAAAGCCACCACTACTTAAGTACGATTCAGCTTCACTATCTTGTTGGTAGGTCGTATTAGAATACTTAAGCCAGTTGATGTTGTAGACATTTGCCCAGGATGGCAATCTCGGCACTTGAATAATTGATCTGTAAATGATCGATGGTGTCTGCACGAGAAGCGAAAAGTGTTGTAAAGTTAGTATCACTTGATGGTCGATAGAGGCAACAGATAAACCTTGTAGTTTGTTGAGTAGTTATTTTTAACCACACAACAGCAAAATTTCGAGGCTCCACAGCCTTCTCTCTTTGGCAAGATGAAAAGACAGATTCCAATGTTACGCCTAAACAGGGAATAGAAGTTGTACCCAGGATAGAAAAGTTGCCTCTGCTGACCTTGGTTTCAGAAAGAGCAGATGTTGGTGCACAGAATTTATGTTCAAGTTCAACCCTCGTATGAGACAAAAATCTATTTTAAAATTGCACTCTTTGTACGTTTTGCGCCCCCGATTCAACCCCCACTCGGAGATCCGAACGGTGGGCTATTTTTAATTTGGAAGCAAATATGTGTGTCTTTGCATGAACATGTTTCAAGCGTAGCAAAGAGAACTTCTCAAAAGGTGGGAATATTATTTCGTACTAGAAAGCTTCATACTCAACAAATTCGATACACGATGATATAATGCTCCCGTGTTTGGGTCTCTGCTCACAAACATAAGTCATTAAGTATTTATTTGGTTATATTCAGAAGAGAACTATTCTCCTGATAAGAGACCAAGAACTCACTAGCAATCCTGATTCTTTGAAATACCGAAGAACGGTTAGCGACTTCAGTTTATTCTATAAGTACTTTTATGCAACATATTCGATGGATATAGCCCGCTAGGAATACATGTTACGCGAATACATCATATACGTATTAGATTTAGCTGGCTACTCCTCGTACCACCTTTTCAAGAATTCTTTTATATGAAGAACTTCATCCCTTTGAAATGAATGTTGACCACCGAATACAATTTGCAGCAATTCAAGACCAATGCATGTTTATGTATTACTGAATATATAACATATCTTTAACAGCGAAATATGTATTTAGATATATATTGGATTCAAGATAATAAACAACCCCGGCGTGTCATTTACAAATTACCAAACTACCACATGACATGTTTCGCTCCATTTAGAGCTGACAACTAGTTTTAGGCGAAGAAGATAACACGGTAAAACACACATTTTTGGCTATGAGGTTGCATAGGGTCATATCGATAGCATTTTTTCTATAGATAATGAATCTGTTTACGAAATTGCTGTCACGTCTGGTTTGATAGATTTATTCGATTGAAATTGCAAAAATATAGTTTTCAGAGTACTGCGTGCAAACAATTAATTACATTAAACGTTTTACATTACATTAAAAGCGCACATACAATATATATAAAAAAAAAACGAAGAAAACAGACAACACTACATAGAAATATGAAATGAAGTAGATGCAAAAATTAAGAAAATAAAGCAGGAATATTGGACAAATTTCACAAAAGAAATGGAAAGAGATTTATACACAGGACAAAAAAAGGTATGGAAAATGTTACGAAGAAGAAAAGCCAATATTAATGAATACTTGACAATCATAAATATTGAAAGAAACGATTGGCAACAACACTTTAAACAACCATATGAAAACCAGTGCCGCGAAGAAGAGAACATAGCAGAAATCATAAACAACAGACAACAGAGAAAAACTACAAAATAGGAAGAGAAGAAGTATCGATGGCAATTAAGAAACTTAAAAATTGAAAACCACCAGAAGAAGATGGGATACCAAACGAACTAATTAAATATGCCGGAAAAAGCTACATATCGGAAATGACAACATTCTTTAATAAGATATTATAGGAAGTAGAAATACCGAAAGAATGGACAAAAAGCATCACGATACCGATATTTAAAATAGGCAGCAAAAAAGACCCGAGTAACTATAGGAATAACACTGCTAGCAAGTATCACGAAAGTGTTCACAAGTAGTCTGAGAAGTGAAATAGAAAACAATATACACATAAGCGACGAGCAACAAGAGTTCCGCCAAAACAGATCAACCACAGACGCTATCTTTGCAATAAAGCAAATAAGAGAAAAAGCTTTGAATTGTTGTGGCTGTTACTTGATGGAAATTCATAACGAATGTAATGAAAGACTGATTTTGTCAAATTTCCACTTTATTTAGTTTCACTGAAACTGTATGACGCGTTTCGCTATATTATAGCTTATTCTGATACAAAAATTTTTGTATTAGAAGAAGCTATAGTATAGCGAAACGCGTTATACAGTTTCAGTGAAACTAAATAAAGTAAAAATTTGACAAAATCAGTCTTTTCATTACAAGAGAAAAAGCTATAGAATACCACAAACCAACATTTTTTTGTTTCATCGACTTAAGGAAAACATTCAACAGAGCCAGGTTCAAAGATATATTAAAATTAATAAAAGACCTAATTCCGTACCACAAATAATCCAAACAAAACCAAACAGCTACTAAGAACAAATGAAATGAAAATACTGAGAGCAATAACAGGAAAAAGTTTATTAGACAGAGTGAGTAACAACACCATAAGAGAACAATGCAAGGTAGAGGATATAGTCAGATGAGAAAGAAAGAGAAGAAGAGAGTGGCGTGAACATGTACAAAGAATGGAAAATACGAGAATGATAAAAATATGTATGAACAAAAAACCACATGAAACAAGACCGAAAGGACGACCACCAAAGAGATGGAGAGACAGCTGAACATTCAAATCAAAAGTAGAACAGGTCTATGACATACTCAGAAGAGGAAGTCGGTAAGTAAGTAGATTTTAAATAAAGTAAATTAATTGACGTTTCATAAAAATTGGAGGAACTTGGAATATTCTAATATAAATTTAACATCAAACTTTTACTTGGCAAGGCTTTTCTGTCAGCTAACAGTTTCAAGACTGTAAATATATCACCTCTTCCTTCGTGAAGAAACAAATATTCAATCAAAACAAACAAAACATCCTAAGCAATATTTATGTTGACCGAATAATTTTAATATGTATTGGTAGAACTTGTTCTCACCAGGGGGTGGGCTAATCATTAATAGACCTCAAGTTGGTAGATGTAAGCTCAGTGTGAGTCAACGATAAAGTTCATTATCTCATTTGTTTCGGAAATGAGAAAAAATATTAAATGCAATAGTTTTAGGGAATGTTAAGGTGCACAGTTTAAAATTATTTTTGAGTATACAGGGTATGGTCGATATAACATATGTTTTTTTAAATGGAGCATCCTATTTTCTAATTTATTTTTAAATTCTGCGCAAAATTTTATAACTTTCTTATTAATAATGTTACATGCCTAAACGTAGTAGTTTTTCTAATATTTCAATTTTTTTAAAAAAAAAAATACTAGTTTTCAGTTTTGTAAAAAATTGCCAGTAGCGCCATTGTTTCTGAAGGTGGAATACTCATAATTGGTACGAGCATTCTATAGACATGAAAAAAAAGATATAAGTAAATAAATTTGAGTTAGATGTTGTAGGGTGTTCAAAAGAAATTTATGCATTTCGACTATTTTAAATTGAAAAATCTCAAATTTTTTAAATGACACACCCTGTATATTATTATTTTTTCTGATAGATTTTACAAAACCCTCCAACTTTTATTAAGTATGTTATATACCTATTTCTAATAGTTTTCGATTTATTTTGAATTTTTAAATTTTTACCATTGTTTTTAATACACTTACGTATAAGTGAAAACTTAAACAAATAGTTAATAATAATTTTAATATAGTTTGACTTATCTAATGATTAATTATTATGACGTAATAAATGTTCAAAAATATGCCCGTCTACTTGAATACACATGTTTAGTCGTTTTACTATATTTTCCTTCACTTTCTTTAGCATAAAGGGAGTTATTGTCCTGCATGCATCCCGTATCCTATTTTCCATATTTACTGGTGTTATAGGGGGATTCACATAAGCACGACCTTTAATGTAGCCCCACAAAAAGAAGTCTAAAGGTGTTAAGTCACATGATCGAGGGGGCCACTGAATTCGCGAACTTCCCGGTGGTAATTAGCAGTAGCCTCGTCTTGTTGAATCCACGTTTGTTCCCTTTCAAAGTTATCAACTTCTTCAAGAAGCTGGGATAATTCGTTTTGCATAAAATTTAGATATATAGGCCTGTTAAGCGGTTCGCGGAAAAAATATGGACCAATAATCCGAAAATTTAATATTCCACACCATACATTAAGCGACCAATAGTTCTGGTTTTAAACTTCCTGGACCCAAAATGGATTAACTGTTGAATAATAATGCATGTTATGGCTGTTAACTGCTCCATTACTGCGAAAAGTACCGTCATCAGAAAACATTATTTTGGATAAAAAATTTGGATCGGCCTCTATTTACAAATTTTACTCGTAGTTCAAAAATCACGGTCTTGAAGTTCTGGGTATAGTTCCATATGAAAGGGATGATACTTGTATTTTCTCGTGGTGCGATTAGCCGTAGATTGGCATGTGTCAGATAAGTCAGCTAGTTGACGGCTGCTGACCTGGGAATTATCTTCAACATGAAGTAAAATCTCCATTTCTTTTTCCTCATTGGTAGCATTCTGGTTTACTACTTTCCGTTTCGTATACTCAACGCTACCACTACCATCAAACCGTTCCATTAAGCACTGAAAAGAATTTTTAGATGGTATACGTCTATTAGGGTACTTCGCTCCGTAAAGCCTTACTGCCAAAAGACAATTTTTTCCCGCCTCGCCCAGTATATAAAGCATATCAGTTAATTCATTTTTAGGAAAATCCATAATTATTACCTTTATACGTCGCTTACTACAACAAATTAAACTATTTTTACTTGCTTCATAGATATGACAAAATTTGACAATGCCTACATTTTTGTTTTGTCTTGGCAACTATGATGTTATAGCGTAAGTGTATTAAAAACAAGGGTAAAAATTGAAAAATTCAAAATAAATCTAAAACTATTAGAAATAGGTATATGACATACTTAATAAAAGTTGGAGGGTTTTGTAAAATCTATCAGAAAAAATAATAATATACAGCGTGTGCCATTTAAAAAAATTGAGATTTTTCAATTTAAAATAGGCGAAATGCATAAATTTATTTTGAACACCCTGTAGCATTTAACTCAAATTTCTTTACATTACATTTTTTCATCTCTATAGAATGCTCGTATCAATTATGAGTATTCCACCTTCAGAAACGATGGCGCTACTGGCAATTTTTTACAAAACTGAAAACTAGTATTTTTTTAAAAAATTAAAATATTAGAAAAACTACTAGGTTTAGGTATATAACATTATTAATAAAAAAGTTATAAAATTTTACGGAGAATTTAAAAATAAATTAGAAAATAGGATGTTCCATTTAAAAAAACATATATCGGCCACATTTTTTTGAAGTACCACGTATACTCAAAAATAATTTTAAACTGTGCACCTTAACATTCCCTAAAACTATTGTATTTAATATTTTTTCTCATTTCCGAAACAAATGAGATAATGAACTTTATCGTTGACTCACACTGAGCTTACATCTACCAGATCTCAAGATAAAAAGTCCAAATTTAATGGACATATCCAGATAATTGAAAACCTAGACTT
This sequence comes from Pachyrhynchus sulphureomaculatus, assembly GCA_019049505.1. NCBI lineage: Eukaryota > Metazoa > Arthropoda > Insecta > Coleoptera > Curculionidae > Pachyrhynchus > Pachyrhynchus sulphureomaculatus. The sequence goes on along the minus strand of CM032452.1, from coordinate 69,956,489 downwards.
TAGAAAAGGCATACAGTGACTCACAGCTTAAATGATGCAGTCGCTATAAGAAAAGACTAACTGGTCTCAGTGCCTCTTTATTTATTTGGAAAAAACAACTTATTGAAATTAAATTAGTAAAAAGTCTTCTAAAGAAGTATGAATTACTTTTTGTCTTAAATATGCCTTATTTAATTAATAATAAATAATTAATCAAATCATATGCAATTTTAACGTCACAGCTTAAATGATGCAAAATAACAACAGGGGTCAAAACTTATCACATTTTGAAATTTACGAAGGCGGCGTTGCTTTGATTTCTTAGTGCAATTGTTTTTTGTTTAGTTTGACATGTTTTCATTCAATAAAACCAAATTGTTTAAGAATGGGTCGTCGAACTACAATTTCTGAGAGAAATTTAATTATTACTCATTACAGGAATGGATACAGCCAAAGAGACATAGCCAAAATGGTAAATAAATGTCCAGCATATCATTGAACGTTACCGGAATGAAACTAGAGCCGAGAATAAGTCAAGGTTGGCTCCAAATAAGATCTTCAATGAACGTGAAGAAAGATGGATTTTAAAAGAGGTATCAAATAATCCAAAAAAAAGTGCAGTGCAAAGTTGTGCGCCGAGGTGGAAACACAGTTTAGAAAAAGGTGTAACCCCGAAACAGTTCGACGGATCTTGCGAAATAATTTACATGGTCGAACTGCTAGAAATAAGCCTTTCATTAGCCAAAGAAATAGACGCGTGAGATTGGAATTTGCCAGAGAGCATATTAATAAAGACTTGAACTTCTGGAATTCAGTAATATTTGCTGATGAAACCAAAATAAACTTATTTGGGTCCAATGGAAAAATATCAGTGTGGAGAAAGCCTAACGAAAAATTAAAATTGAAAAATATGAAAGCTACGGTAAAGCACGGTGGAGGTGAAGTGATGTTATGGGGCTGTATGTCATCTGCAGGAGTAGGTAACATGCATTTCGTCGAAGGGAATATGAACAAATATGTGTACTTGGATATACTAAGGCAGCATCTCGTCGCTAGTGCCCAAAAATTAGATATTGAAAACAATTATCGGTTCTATCACGACAATGATCCAAAGCACACGTCATTTCGAGTCCGCAGTTGGTTGCTTTATAACTGTCCAAATGTTATTAAAACACCAGCCCAATCACCAGACTTAAATGTAATTGAAAATTTGTGGCTGACATTAAAAAATAAAGTAAATAGTGCCCCAATATCAAATAAAACTGAACCAAAAGTAAAAATTACTAAAGCATGGAACACTATTTCCCCGGAGTATACTAGAAAGTTAGTTGAATCAATGTCCAGAAGATTACAAGCCGTTATTGATAATGAGGGAGGCCCGACCAAATATTAGCAGGCTTATTTCAAATTCTACAGTTTGTTTTCTCTAATAATTTTCGTATATTGAATTTTGCATCATTTAAGCTATGACGTTAAAATCTCATATAATTTAATTAATTATTTATTGTCAATTAAGTAAGGCATATTTAAGACAAAAAGTAATTCATACTTTTTTAGAAGACTCTTTACTAATTTAATTTCAATAAGTTGTTTTTTTTCCAAATAAAGAAAGAGGCACTGAGACCAGTTAGTCTTTTCTTATAGCGACTGCATCATTTAAGCTGTGAGTCACTATGTTATAAAGTTAATATTCAGAATAAATTGATGAATTCTGTACTGCATCTCTCTACAAGTACTTATTTCCAATTTTAGCATTCGCGTCGGTAGTGCAACCTCTGCACGGTTAATATTTTAAATATATGTGACAAAATCAATCAAATTTTTATTTTTTTTTTTTTTTCATTAGTTTGATGCATAATTTTTGGGTCGTTTCTTTTCAAACCGGCCACTATTAACTAGGTTATGTCGCAATCGAGCGAATATATCCTTGAAGGGTTGACGCCTCTCTGGATACCGTTCTTGGTACAAATTACTTGCCGCTTCCGAATTTTCTCCGGTTTGTATGAAACACACTATCATATCCCATTTTTCGTAATTTTCAAACTATTTGACAATTCAAAAACTGATCCTGAAAAAAAAATTGACAACTACGAGCAAACGATTGAATTAAACCATACGGCCGCTCCGTCCAAAGCCTACTTCACAAAATGGGCATTTAAAACTCGCGTAAAAACTGAAAACCTTTATATTTTGAAGTAGATTTAAGCAAAATATAAAGTTTGCTATATTTTTAGAATAGTAATTTAAAGCTCTATTCGGATAAGGAAAAATGTAGAGGGTATCCCATTTAAAAAATATATTTTTGCGTTAATAACTATTAAAATATTAGTTGTAAAAAAATGTAACTTACACTGTTGAAATCCATGTCAAAAAGTGTTTTGAGAATGTTTTTACAGAAATCAAAAATTTTCAATAGGAAAAGAATTACAAACATTTTTTCAAAATACAGTTTTTTGAAAAACACCCAGTATATCTGAAACGGTACTAGATATCGATATGCGGTTTTCACCATTGAGTTTATTATGAAAATTGAGCCTCAGACACCGACATCAGTTTTCGTCTATCTCCTTTCGATAAAGGGGTGTACCTTTAAAAGTGTCCAATTTGAACCACTCTATACACGTAAAGCTCCTTAAAAAAAAAGGGGTCACAAATTGTATTTTAAACTATGTGTATATGTATGATTAGGTACATGTAATTGTAAAGTATCCTTAAAACCGCATTTTTGCAATTTCAATCGTACAAATTTTTGTGCCAAACATGATGAAATTTCAACAGATTAATTTTCTTGCATACAACTGCGTAACCGGATGTAGCAACAGAATAAAACCATGTCTTATTATTCATACACTGTTGTTTATATCTTTCTAAATACAAAATCCTTAGTATTATTCTCCTAGTTAAACCTTAAATTCATAAAGTGTCTGTTACTTCTCATGTACTAGGCATTACATATGACCTATGTTTTTTCTTTAAGTTTAAAAGACCTCTAAATGGTTTTGGCTCTTACAAAAAAACTAAATTACATATTGTGAATTTGTCGCAAATATCTGGGGTAAGATATTTTAGCACTTTTTAATGTTATTTTATTAAACACGGATTAATTCAAACTTACTGACTTTTTATTTTTAAAGGTATGGAAGATTCGACGATAAGGATAATTTAAATGTTGGGCGAGGCAGCAATCAGCGCATTCGGATAAGACGCAAATCGCTACTCAGGCGCTTCTTGTCGGTGACTGCGGCCCTAAGGTAAGGATTTTTGTTGTTATACGAGGGTTGTTATAATTCAACCTATCTTAAATATTAAAATTTTGAAAGTATTTTAACGAATATTGCCTGATTTATCACTGAATTTTTAAAATATTGAGGAGAGTGTTATTATATTATATAAGGAGTGTAAATTAATTTTGAGGGATTTGTATTATATAGCGTCGGGGCATACTGTTGCTATATTCATGGTAAAGCACCATCATTAGACTTTAATTTTTATTATTTGGCCGAAGTGTAAACAACACATTTTTTTGAGCATTGAATATGACGAATTACGTGCCAACAAAACACCATTTGCGGGAAGAGTTTTCTTGTTTAATTCGAAGAAAAGCGCTGCTGAAAGTCATCGATTGCTATCGGAAACCTATGGTGATTACATTCCATGGATAAAAACATGTGAGTACTGGTTTCGATGCTTTGAAATCGGTGATTTTGACACGAAAGGCAAAGAACGTCCAGGCCAGCCGAAAAAAGCTGAAGAATTAGAGTAATTACTCAAAGAAAATGGAAAGAGTGCCTGAATTTGAGTTATTGTAAAATTTCGAAATTCTAGGGTGTCAGGCGAAGACCTACCAATCCATTCATATTAAAAAAAATCCTTAGCAGATAGACACACCAAATTTTAATATGTTATAAAAGAAACACTTTTTATCATGTATACTAACGAACAATCGGCTGCGATATTTCGTTTTTGAATAGGAGTGCTTCAATTTTGGTTATCGTAAAATTTCGAAATTCTGGGGTGTCAGGTAAAGACTATAATTCATATAAAAAAAATTCCTTAACAGATAGAGACACCAAATTTTAATATGTTATAAAGAAACACTTTTTATCATTTTATCATGTATTCTAATGGACAATCGACTGCGATAATTCAGTTTTGAATAGGAGTGCCTCAATTTTAGTTATTGTAAAATTTCGAAATTCTGGGATGTCAGGCGAAGACTATAATTCATATAAAAAAAAATCCTTCTTACCAAAGAATATTTATACAAAAGAATACCAGAGAAGATTATTTAAGCCATTAATTCTACTACGTCACTACAAATGGAAAATATCCTTCGCAAATCTCAAGAACAAGTTAATTTATGTCGGGAAGTGAATGGTCAACGTTTTGAACATTTGAACTAAGGATAAAGTATCGGAAATGACACATGTTTTAGGATTAGTTTTTTCCATAGATTACAAAAATTATATAATATACAGGGTGTTCCCTGAAAAAAAAACCGTCAAGCGCAAGTTGGACTTGCGCAATTAGTATTCCGTACCGTGATTGCCTTTTAAATAAAATAAAATCCCTACCTAGGCTATGTTAATTACCTCTTTGACATGTATATATGTAAATATCCTAAGATCCAATATGTATTTTCACGTTTTTTCAATAATGTATAATAGTTATAGCATCTTAGCTACCTAATAGCTATTCAATTAATCTAGCTCAACCTAGAATCTACTAATAAAAGTGTAGAACAAATATTTACTATCTAAATATTGTGTATACATGTACCCATGTATGTGTGTACTGGAAAGTATATTAACAAAACTTCCACCATATGTCATGTTTTCATAGCTTTTTTAGCAATTCTGAAATTAAGAGATTTAGTACCAGAGCGGAGTTTTCCAAAAAATTACACAATTAATGTGAAACAACCAGATGTGATAAAGGATGGGAGGGAGTGGCTACGGCGTAGCTGCAAGAAATGCAAATGACTGTAGCGATATGTGTAGGTAACTGTCAAAGTTGTGTAATTTCGTTTTTTCGAACTAAGAGTCCGAACATTTCAAAGCGAGATTTTAAGTAAAATGTAGCTTACGGGAAAATATATAAAAAAGTTGGAAACAGGCAGAATTTCTGAGAGACTGATAAATGAAATCTAACATTTCTTGCTACATTGTTAAGTCACATGATCGAGGGGGCCACTGAATGAATCCATCCCTTCCAATCCATTTTTGTGGGTAACGATCCCGGTGGTAATGAGCTGGAGCTCCATCTTGTTGAATCCACATTTGTTCCATTTTAACGTTATCAACTTCTTCAAGAAGCTGGGGTAATTCGTTTTGCAAAAAATTTAGATGTCCAGGCCAGTTAAGCGGTTCGCGGAAAAAATATGGACCAATAATTCGAAAATTTAATATTCCACACCATACATTAAGCGACCAGTGGTTTTGGTTTTAAACTTCCCGGACCCAAAATGGATTAACTGTTGAATAATAATGCATGTTATGGCTGTTAACTGCTCCATTACTGCGAAAAGTAGCTTTATCAGAAAACATTATTTTGGATAAAAAATTTGGATCCATTCATGGTGGTACAAAAGTTTACTCGTCGTTCAAAATCACGGTCTTGAAGTTGTTGGTGTAGTTCCATATGAAAGGGATGATACTTATATTTTCTCGTGGTGCGATTAGCCGTAGATTGGGATGTGTCAGATAAGTCAGCTAGTTGACGGCTGACTATTAGAAATAGGTATATGACATACTTAATAAAAGTTGGATGGTTTTGTAATATCTGTTAGAAAAAAATAATAATATACAGGGTGTGCAATTAAAAAAATTTAAGATTTTTCAATTTAAAATAGTCGAAATGTATAAATTTATTTTAACACCCTGTAGCAACTAACTCAAATTTCTTTACATATATCTTTTTTTTATCTCTATAGAACGCTCGTACCAATTATGAATATTCCACCTTCAGAAACAATTGCGCTACTGGCAATTTTTTACAAAACTGAAAACTAGTATTTTTTTAAAAAATTGAAATATTAGAATAACTACTAGGTTGAGGTATATAACATTATTAATAAAAAAGTTATAAAATTTTACGCAAAATTTAAAAATAAATTAGAAAATAGGATAAAAAAACATATGTTATATCGGCTATACTTTTTTGAAATACCCTGTATACTGAAAAATAATTTTAAACTGTGCACCTTAACATTCCCTAAAACTATTATATTTAACATTTTTTCGTCATTCCCGAAACAAATGAGATAATGAACTTTACTCTATCGTTGACTCACGCTGTACCGCCCTTGAAAGAGGTTATGTTGATAAAAAAAAGTAAAATTTTGCAAAAAAAAATGTGCTTTAAGTAGCTAGACCAAAAACTTTTCAGCCTATGTGTGATATATATATATATATATATATATATATATATATATATATATATATATATATATATATATATATATATGCATACAGGGTGCCCCATATGCATGGAATAATAATTCCACAGCATTTATTAATCAGTGTATCAAAAAAATGCTTAAATAAAAGTTATAGCACAAGCTGACGTTAACAATAAAATATTTTGAACTGTCAGTTCGAAGAAATTATGCCTCTTAATTTTTTTTAAATGGAAAGCCCTGTATATTATTTTATTTTTGAGTTCTACTAAAAATTCTAGATATTATTTGTCTAGCATATCATATGTTTAAATTGAACTGTTTTGGAATTATTGATATTTAAAATTAAGGAGATCAAATTAAAAAAAAAAAATACATTTGGCTAGTGCCAAACATTTACTGTCAGGTAACACGTAAAAAAATGATTTATTGACGAAAGCGATTTATCCTAATCGACGGACAGGCAAAAGAGGTGCTGTAGAATGGTCTGCAAGGAGTCCCGACATTACGCCACTCGATTTTTTTATGGAGTCATTATAAAACCAAAATTTACCGAATTCGACCTGAAACTGTAGAAGATATACAATAAACAATTCAATATGAAGTAGCACTGATCACCCCGGATTCTCTGCAAAACTGTTCAGGCGGTTTATGACAGATTGGGTCATTGCCTCGCTGTTAACGGTAGAAATTTTGAGCAATTGTTACTTTAAAAATAAACCTAGAGTATTTATTAATAGTTTTTTTGTCCGTACGGAACATTTATAAGATCACTTCGGTGTCTGTCTGTCTGTCTGCCTGTCATACCCGATTTTCTCCGAAACTATTTGACATAGAGTTGAAATTTGGTACTAATATAGGAACTGATGGCCTCATCAGAGCCATGTAGCTATGAATGTTAAATTTTGACTTAAGGGGTTAGTTTCGGGGGGTGAAATCGGAATTGAAAAAAATTTTTTTTATAAGGTCATCGAGTGTGATATCAAATGAAAGCTTGTGAAAACACGAGTAAAAAATATATAAATAATGTAATACTTGCGCACACTTTTCTTTCTATTATTTTTAAAAAATCGCGAAAAATCGCTGTCCCCCCACCTGATCAAAAAATTTTGAAAAAATTCTGGAATATTCTCCACGGGGTGTAGATTGAACGAAAATTATCACGAGTCACACCTTTAATAATATATCTGGTATATAAAAAAAACAAAAACTTCAAGGTCATCGGTTTTCAGTAAAGATTGGAAACCCAGACATCCAGGGGGTGTCAAATGAAAGCTTGTAAAAACACAAGTACAAAAATTTATATGATATAGTACTCGCGCTTTTCTTTATATTATCGAAAACAAACTTTGTTAAAAACTCATTTGGGGGTGTTTTGTGAAGTCACTGATCATTTTTACCACCGTAACAAAATCAACATACGGAACACTAATTGTGCAAGTTCAACTTACACTTGACCGGTTATTTTATTTTAAATTTCATATGACAATAATTCCAAAACAGCTCAATGTACACATATGGTATGTTAGACAAATAATATTTAGAATTTTTAGTAGGAATCAAAAATAAAATAATATACAGGGTTTTGCATTTAAAAAAAAAATCAAAATGTAATTTCTTTGAACTGACAGTTCAAAACAATGTATTGTCAAAGTCAGCATGTGCGCCGTATAATATCCTATAACTTTTAGTTAAACATTTTTTTGATACACTAAATAATAAATGCTGTGGAATTATTATTCCATACATATGGGGCACCCTGTATATGTATATATATATATATATATATATATATATATATATATATATATATATATATATATATATATATACATATATACATATATATTCTCTTTTAACTCCCTCCCCTTGCTTATTGACACCTTACATTTTTTAACCAGTTACAAATAATAAAAAAAAGGAAAGTGATTTTCTCAGTATTTTCCTTGCAAACGTGTAGTTCTAAAATAAGTACTAAATTTGCTTGAAACTCGGCTCCAAAAACCTTAAAAAGGAGGTATTACACGATATATTTAAAACAACTCCTCCAACAACCTCCCCACCCCTTTAACTATCTAAACGTCTGACTATAAATAAGTATGCTTAAAATTTGTTTATTATTCAAGCAAAATTTTCATGATTTAGAAAATAACCCAAAATTTATTGACCCTGTTACTGCCCCAAAACAAAATCTATCCCTACTTCAAGCATTATATGTGTATTAAATAAAATATCTTATTTTGTTCAGGGGTTAGCGTATAAGCAGCGACAGGCAAGTTTAGCGACAGGCTGACCGAAATAGGGGACCCTTTGTCGTAATTTGGTGACCCTCAAAAGTAAAGAAATGCAAACATTTCCGAGTGTGACTTTTTCACGAATACAGCAAAGCCTTACTAGTAATAAAACAAATTACTTACCAAAGAGATGATTTTTTCGTGTTATTTTATTATTAAAAACAAACAAAATTAAACATAAAGAAGCGCAGATATTAAATTTCACAAGAAAACTGGCACTACACACTAACAAAAGGCAACTGATTTACTTAATTAAAATTCCGTTCGATGTTTCAAAGAATGAAAAAAAAAACGAAACAAAAACTATTTACTTATTTCTGTCCCCTTTTTGCAAGGTTGCTTGTCTATGTGTTCTCGAATTGACCTATTTATATTATAATATTATGTAATTAACTGTAACACGTAGGCCAAAAAGTTTTTGGTCTAGCTACTTAAAACACATTCTTTTTGCAAAATTCATCAATATAGTCTCCTTCAAGGGCGATAGAATCAGTCTAACGCTTTTCTAACATTTCTATACCTTTCTTTGAAAAGGATTTGTCTTTGCCTTCAAAATAGGCCTCAGTTTCGGCCGATAACTTCTTCATTGGAGCCAAATCTCTTTCCCACGAGCATTTTTTTGAGGTCTTCGGATAGATAATAGTCGCTGGGGGCCAAATCTGACGAATACGGTAGTTGGGAAGCAATTCGAACTTCAATTCATGCAATTTTGCCATCGTAACCATTGACTTGAAACCAAGCACTTTTTTCTTGTTCATTTGGGGCCGTTTCTTTCCAATTTCTGCTTTCAAAAGCACCAATAACTTTATATAATATTCGCTATTCATGGTTTTCCCTTCTCAGCACAGTCAATGAAAATTATTCCTTGAGCATCCCAAAATACAGAGGCCAAAACCTACCCAGCCGACTGTTGTGTCTTTGGTCGCTTCGGGCAGCTTTGACCGACTTTTGTCCACTCAGCTGACTGCCGATTTGATTCCGGTGTGTAGTGGTGGATCCGTGTTTCATCCATTATCACATATCACATGAAAATATCCTTTTATTGCGCTTAAACAGGTCCAAACAGCGCTCAGAATCATCAACACGTTGTTGTTTTTAGTCCACTGTGAGCAAACGCGGTACCCATTTCGAATAGAGCTGTCCCATGCCCAAATGTTCATGCAAAATGTGTTCTTTTGATAACCTTAGGGTGTCAGCTATTTCACGCAATTTCACTTTACGGCCATCAAAAACAATTTTGTGGATTTTTTTGATATTTTCCGGTGTAACCACCTCAGTTGGATGTCCAGAGCGTTCAGCATCATTTGTATCTGTACGACCGCGTTTAAATTCAGCATACCAGTAAATGACGAGTGATTTTCCAGGGGCAGTGTCCCCGTAACACTTATCAAGCCATTGCTTTGCTTGAACAGTATTTTTCCCATAAAAAAAACAGTGTTTAATCAACACACGAAATTAGATTTTTGCCATTGTTTTGAAAATATCAAAAGTAGCGTCACTAAAACCACTGTAACTTGTAAACTAATCGTCGAAATGTCATGAAATTTTGACACGTATCGTTTGAAGGTTGGTACTTCCTAAAAATCATCATACGGATTTTTTTAAAAAGGCGACAGTTATGTGTCAGACCAAAAACTTTTCAGCCTACGAGTTAATATGTAATGTAAATGACACTACATACCAGTTATCAGCACTACATGAAACACTTTATTTTTGCGATCGATGCACGTTCCGCCAACCATCATCAGGAGCGATGGGTACCCATCTTGTTATATGTCCTTTTTTGGGCTCTGTAAGTCGAAGAATGTGAAATTTTCCAGAGGCAGTATAGCGACTTCAAAAAATTATGAGCATTATTTACCTTTATACTTACTATTTGATTATATGATGCTGATTTTAATGTTCCCTCATATATAAAGAGTTTAGGATGGGGTTGATTCAAATATTTTGTTGTAAATCTCTAGAGCCCGTCTTCTATTTTTTTTTTTTTCGTAATTAATATATTACTATAATTTTTCTAATGGGAATCTCATTTCACTTTCACTGTTAATGAATAGACCCGTAAATAAAAAACTCCCCGTTTAAGGTTCCGTAGATCACGAAAAAACAATTATTTCGAATTTCCGTCCATTGCTTTGCCTCGATATGTCTTATGTCGTGACTTTTTGAAAATGGTTTTTTTTGTGGATAATGGGCCTCTGTGATGTTAGGAAAGCATCCGAGTGGTTTTTAGTGCGACACTCTGCCTCTAGATGCCATGCAAGCCGCAGAACGTAGACTCGAACCGATAAGAAAGAGTGGAAGAATGGCCTATGTTACCTTTGTTTATAATCTTACCATAGTTTATCGCAGAGCCAATACTAGTGTTTCAGTTCAAATTTGTTCGATTCTGTGCGTTCTTCTGTGACCTTTTCATGGCTGTAAATATGTGCTTCTGATAGATCACGTGAATTTGTCGCTCTCAGGATCTAAAAATGTGTGTAGTGGAAAGAAACGGTCGTTGAATATTGAAAAGTGGAAGGATAAAGAGCAACAGGCTCTGCAGAATTCAGGTAAACAATACGTGCGTGCGTGCGAAAGCGTGGCAAGAACGATGTCGTTCCGGCAAAGCGACTTCCGCTCAACAGTCAAGAGCCCGGGCTTATTTGTTAAAAAGATACATCGTTGTCTCCTGGAAAAGTGTCCTACAGTTTATCCAAAAGATTTTCAATAGAATTTTCAATCTGAGATTTTGGTCCCCATGTTCTGATATGTGCAAACAATGTAGCAAATTTTATGCAGAACTGATCTTGACTTCCAATGGCGATAACAGGAAACATATTCCAATAGACTTACAAGTCCTTTTCTCACCTAGACTAACCCACTCAGATATTTATTATCAACACCAATACTCTTCCTATAATTTGGCGATTCATAACATGACAAGTCATATAGATAATATGTACTTGTTGAATGAAACCCTTGCGAAATGGAGAGCACAGGATATTAGTTCATGCATACTGACCTACTTAACATGCGGAAAATGAATAAATTCCACATCACCAAGTTCGCATGGTTTAAACTACCAAGAGATGATCCAGAAACGGTTTATACAAGAGGGTCTCACAATTTATTGAGACCCTGGAAAACGTTCCAGGTCTTCGATTCGACTGCCTATATCCCAGAACCTGAAGATTTTCTCATCTTCACAAAAATTTATTACCCATTAGCAAGGAAAATAAGAAAGACCTTCTTCACATGACTCGGTGTATGAACAATAAAACACATAAGATGTTTTATACTTCGTTGCCTTCACAGTAGTCGCTTACTACTTTTGATACTGCTTACAGCGTTTTGTGGTGGATAACAAATGCTACTACACAAAGCTCGGCAAAAATACAAGAATACCCCCAAAAACATTGGTCGGCCAACGATACCCTAAAGCTTATAGAAACAAGAAGAAATATGATTTTAACAAACAACACATTAGATCGTTAGGAGAGAATCAGATCAATCAATAAAGAAATCAAGGTCGCTTGTAACAAGGACAAAAACGCATACTTCAATAGGAACTTTATGAAAAAGTAAAATACCTATCGAAAGAATTCAAACCTAAAACACAAATAATCAGAGATAAGAAAGGTAAAACAGTCACTGACATGCCTGGAATTATGGAAGTTTGGAAAGATTACTATAAAGAACTTTTTGTGCTTCAACCCCTGGACGACTGCACTGTCGACGACGAAGCCGCAGAACAAGAGCCATGTATTCTTCAATCTTAAGTCAGAAAGACTATTCAAAGGTTAAAGAACAGAAAAACAAGTGAAGTTGTATTTATACCCTTGCATAAGAAAGGATCCCCTTTGCATTGCAGCAACTATAGAAAATCGCTCTGGTATTACACGCTGCTAAGGTGTTTCTCGGGATCCTAAATGAAAGACTCAACACTTTTTTGCTGCTGCAAAAATCTACCGAACAAACAGGTTTTATTCCAGGAACAGACTCAACATACGCCAGATAATAGAAAAAGTCAGGGAATTCCAAATGACAACCTATATCTCTTTTACAGACTACTCTAAAGCTTACAATGGAACAAACTCTGGTTGATTCTAATCATCATGGGAATACCTATACATCTTGTAAACCTTCTCCGATCCCTGTGTAAGAACACAAATGGCAGAATTAAACTGAATAATCCCTTTAACGTAGAAGCCAGCGTCATACAGGGCTATATTCTGTCACCCTTACTTTTTAACATACCGGGTGACAACATGTAACACCCTGTCATTTTTTATTTTGAAAGTTCCTTATTTGCATTTTTACATACCAAAATGGGACATTGTTAGGGTTTTTAATCACCTCAGAAATATTTTTAACTACTTCCGGTTTGACCGGAAGCGACTGCAACTTTCTTATTTTTAATGGAACCCTGTATATTTTTTATCAATTTCAATTCGCTTTGAAATTCTCTTTCCAACCAAATTTTATGCTTTACATTCAGTTACAGAATTTTCTCTTTAAATAATGATCAATATCACCGAAATTAAAATAGAAATGCATATTAATGTTCCGTACGGAACACTTGTAAGATGACTTCGGTGCCTGTCTGTCTGTCACACCCGATTTTCTCCGAAACTATTTGTCATAGAAAGTTCAAATTTGATAATAACATAGGAATTGATAGCCTCATCAGAACCGTGTAATTTTGAAAATTAAATTTCGACTTAAGGGGGTGAAATCGGAAGTGAAAAAAAAATTTTTTTACTAGGTCATCGAGTGTGGTATCAAATGAAAACACGAGTATATATATATATATATATATATATATATATATATATATATATATATATATATATATATATATAATGGAGTACTCACTGTTCTTTGCATTATTTTTAAAAAGTCGCGAAAAATCGCTGTCCCCCCACCTTATCTCGAAAAGTACTGATCAAAAAATTTTGAAAAAATACTGGAATATTCTCCACGGGGAGTAGATTGAACAAAAATTATCACGAGTGAATTACCTTTAATAATTTATTTGGTATATAAAAAAAAAAAAAAAAAAAAAAAAATCAAGGTCATCAGTTTTCAGTAAAGATTGGAAACAAACTTTGTTGAAAACTCCTTTGGGATGTGTTTTGTGAAGTCACTGATCATTTTATACCACAGTAACAAATTTTTTTATTTTGAAAGCAATCAACGTACGGAACACTAATTGTGCAAGTTCAACTTGGACTCGACCGGTTATTTTTTATTTAACCTAGTTACACATTACAGATTTTTTGCCAACATACATCTGACAGAACTATCTAACGCCAATTGGATTTATTATTAACACTGGCAGTAGGGAAAAAAACCTTAAGAGCTTTTGGCGAATATCACTAGGGAGCGATTAATAAATTTTGATCATTCAATCTTAACGAAAGTAGGTTATCCGAAGTGTACGGCAATGGAGGCCAATCTTATTTTTAAGTGAAATTTTGTTTTCAACGGGATGGAAACTCAATTCGGGACGACCCCAAAATCAGAAAGTCCAGCCAGAACTACACTTTTCAAAACTCTGCACGAAAAAAACGTCCAAATTGATGTAGAATCAAAATTTTGATGTTGTAAGATAACTGTAAGGTCCACATAACTCGCATAGGTCATTACCATATCTGTGAATTCAACGAATTACAACATTCAACCTGTGGTCTGTTCAAATATCCGAAGAAAGACCTCAGGAGTGGAAAATTTTCCTCGGATGAGTTGAAAGCGCTATGGCGTAGTGTTTTGAGGCGAAAAAATAAAAGGAGTTTGGGGAGGCAATGACACAACTAGAGAAACGCTGAAACTAAGTGTAAGGTATGTAGAAAAATATTTTTTAAAGTTCTGATTAAGACCAGATTCAAATGTTTTGTGATTAATGTCCGACCACTTATCACTTTTTTAATTTGTAGTTAATTGTTTTTATCTAAAAAAATATTTTAATGACGGGTGTCCCGAAATAATGTTCCTTTTTGGGAGGTGAATCTAGAGTTAAAAGTATAAAGAAAAGTTGAAAAGTCAGCCTAGGTCCGAATATGCTCCCCTGGAGGACCGACAGCCCTCCAAATGTGAACACCCGGAATTAGTTTTTATAGATTAGATAATACGGGGGGCACTTTTCCTAAAATGTTAGTATGTAGAAGCTCCCCCGTTATCTACACCCCTGGCCATGAAATCAAACTTAAATGAAACAATCATACTCGAAACTACACAAGTACCAGGATTTCGAGTTTTTCTTCAAAATCCACATCTGAAGGGTTGTAGCTCCTCCGAAGAGCATTTCCGGACCTACAGCGTGTTAAGTAAGAACGTGTCCGCGATAATGCATCGTTAGCAGATGGGATTCAACAAAAAATCGGTAGAGGGACCTTTGTCTACGACGCATTTTAGTCGAAAATCAAGTGAAATCCAAAATGACTCACTTGTTTGCACGTCGGTTTGAGGCAGTCTTTCTTTGTTCCAAAAGGGCCTAAAATAACACATTCCGCGGCCGCTAAATATATTAAAAAGTCGGTATCGTTTGTGAAGAAGTGGGTTAATCATTTTAACGAGACGAATAATGTCGACAACGAATCGTGTGTTTTCACGAAATTAAAGTTGCGTCAAGGAGCGGCAAAATTAAAAAAAGCAGGTTTGAACGTGTCGACATCTTCATGCTCAACGATGTCAAATTCCGTTGAAGAAACCTTTGATAGCTCGCCTAGGCCCACGATAAGACACTAGAGTGGCCCTCACAATCGCTGGACTACAACTTTATTGAAAACGTTTGGTCCCTTGTAAAGCGGAAAGACTGAGGACTTTGACCAAGTTGGCTCGCGGGATTCGAAAAATTTGCAAAATATGCAGAAAATCTCGTCGACAGCATGCCTCGAAGATGCCAGGCGATTATTGAAGCAGGAGGCGATTGGACAATTTACTAAGGTAATTGTGCTGTTGTTAACTCACCAATGAATAGATTGATAGCAAAAAATTTTCTCGAAACACATTTTTTCAAGAATACGAGCGGTCACGTCTTATATGACAGACTGTACAAATGGCCAAAATATAAAAAATAGTAACATTTAAATAAGCATTACTGTAGGTCGACAGCAACTTTTACTTATATTTTTAACTGTAGAATCACCTCCGCCGCCGATACGTTAAATAACACGTAGGCTGAAAAGTTTTTGGTCTGACACATAGATGTCGCCCTTTTCAAAAAAACTCCATATGATTTTTAGGAAGTACCAACCTTCAAACGATACCTGTCAAAATTTCATGACATTTCGACGATTAGTTTACAAGTTACGGTGGTTTTAGTGACGCTACTTTCGTGTGGTAATTAAACACTGTTTTTTGATGGGAAAAAATACCGTTCAAGCAAAGCAATGGCTTGATAAGTGTTACGAAGACTGCCCCTGGAAAGTTGCTCATCATTTACTGGTATGCTGAATTTAAACGCTGTCGTACAGATACAAATGGTCATGAACACTCTGGATGCCCAAATGAGGTGCTTACACCGGAAAATATCAAAAAATCCACAAAATTGTTTTGGATGACCGTAAAGTGAAATTGCGTGAGATATCTGACCCCCTAAAGGTATCAAAAGAACGTGTTGGTTATATTTTGCATGAACATTTGGGCATGAGAAAGCTCTGTTGGAAATGGATACCGCGTTTGCTCACAGTGGACCAAAAACAACAACGTGATGATTCTGATCGCTGTTTGGACTTGTTTAAGCGCAATAAAAAGGATTTTTTCATGCAATATGTGACAATGAATGAAACATGGATCCACCACTACACACCGGAATCAGCAGTCAACCGAGTGGACAGCAGCCGGTGAAAGCCGCCCGAAACGACCAAAGACACAACAGTCGGCTGGGAAGCTTTCATCGGCTCTGCTGAAAAGGGAAAAAACCATCAATAGCGAATATTATATAAAGTTATTGGTGAGTTTGAAGGCAGAAATCGTAAAGAAACGGCCCCAAATGGCCGTTTCTTTACGATTCCGCCGAAAACAGTGCTCTTTCATCAAGACAATGAACCGTGTCACAAGTCAATGGTTACGATGGCAAAATTGCATGAATTGAAGTTTGAATTGCTTCCTCCGTATTCTCAAGATTTGCTCCCCAGTGACTATTATCTATTTACAGAACTCAAAAAAATGCTCGCGGGAAAGAGATTTGGCTCCAATGAAGAAATTATCGCCGAACCGAGGCCTATTTTGAAGGCAAAGACAAATCCTTTTACAAGAAAGGTATAGAAATGTTAGAAAAGCGTTGGACTGATTGTATCGCTCTTGAAGGAGACTATATTGATGAATAAAGTCCAATTTTGCAAAAAAAAAAAAAAAACCGTGTTTTAAGTAGCTAGACC
This sequence comes from Pachyrhynchus sulphureomaculatus, assembly GCA_019049505.1. Taxonomy (NCBI): domain Eukaryota; kingdom Metazoa; phylum Arthropoda; class Insecta; order Coleoptera; family Curculionidae; genus Pachyrhynchus; species Pachyrhynchus sulphureomaculatus. The sequence continues at coordinate 69,939,456 of CM032452.1, read as the reverse complement.
AAGTTAAACGCTCTCTTAAATATCTGAAAAAAAAATCGACATGAGGTATATGGAAAAAAAGTTTACTTAATTTAGCTAGAAAATGGAGAGAAATAAAACACAAATTTAAAATTGTAATACACATACAACTGTTTATTGAGACATATTAAATCATCAGTCATCTTGTCAATTATTTATTGATAGACGTTATTGAACAACAATGCAAGTGCAGAGCTAGCGACTCCGACTATTTACCAATAAAATACATGTACAGGACACACACTTAAATCGTCCTATGCCTTCGCCACAGTAGTATGGATTCAGTGTTTGTAGTAAAATTGCAAAAAAAAATGTGTTACTATGTAGGCGTACAACTCTCTTATACTTAATAGTCAAAGAACATAATTATTATTAGCTACATCACACTAAAACGAAACGATTAATTAGAATTAAACATGACAAATTTACCATAAAATATGTGAGACTGAGAAGGGGAACATGCCGGGAAGCAAAAAAAAATAATAAAAGCATTAACATACGGACAATACAAACCAAATAAAAAATTAATAATATTATAATAAACAAAATAGTAACTAAAATTGCAATCAATGAAAGATTTAGCTGTAATATTTTGAAATTCCGGGCCACGTCTGATTTTTTTAGCTTTAACGGGAGGGGGTGTTGTAAAATAATGTGTGTTTCTGTTTGAAGTTATGGGGAGAAACAGAAGTATATGTCATTCGACTTCCTTAAAAATTACTGCTAAAATACAATCATCACAATGCAAAAATGCATTACCAAAGATAAAATATATAATTATATTATACATAATAAAAAATCACTCGTATTATTTTGAAAATCGAGTGTTAATCCCTCTATAATTTAAATATTTTTATTGCCCGACAATGTCAATTTACGCAAATCAGCGAAACTTTTCAATTAAATTATATTTTTAATCTAAATAATTTAAACTCAAGCAAGTAGACACTAGCACTAGAAAATAACTAAACAATTTGGCTATGTTCAAAACAACTAATCTAAATTTTAACAAAATTCAGCCGACCACATAAACTGACATCGTCAGTTCGAACCTTTAATTTATTGATGTCTATTAAAAAGGCAAGGCTCGAAATGGGCAGTTTAAGTAATAAAAACAAGCGCCAAGAAATCTTGGACGATAACGCAAGGCTCGAGTGGAGCACCAAACAAATAGAGAAAAAGTAAACATCAAATCAAAAAAATCAAATCAACTTATATAATTTAATATTAGGCAACTAAACAGATTATAACAAATTTTGAACCGCAAAAATAACAAATTTTACAATACAAAAATAATTACAAATTATCAAAAATGAATGCAGACAGGGCCAATTTTGTTGAAAAATAATTAAAATTAGTTATAAATAACAGCAGATGGGGACACCGCGACTTTTATTGGTGGCCTGGTATTCGGGGTAGGCAAACCAAGTTGGGTGAAACGAATTTATTTTATTTCCAGAACCAAATTATTATCTTTCAATCGCATCACGGCTTACAGCAGATCGGTTAGAAATTATTTCGTATCATAAAATTAACAAAAATTTTAAACAATCCAGTACCCAGATTAGATTTTGAAAAAAAGTATTCCTAATTTTTAATTATTGCATACTTGAGCATATTAAGAACGTTACATATCCCATTAGAAGAACAAAAGCGGTAGTTTTGCAGTTTTAACTTTAAAACAAAAAATCGGCTTTCAAAATTTATCGTTAAAAAATATTTTTTCCGCTTCGTTTACTATTACAGCATTAATATTACTACAAAACTGTTTTTTGCTACTACTTGTATGGTTCATAATTTTAAAATTACACCAATAGTTTCAAATTTTATTCTAACTATTATTTCGTTTCAAAAATTTTCACAAAACCATTACTTTTGTATCTTCAATTCTTTACTGTATTCGCCCGAAAGGTGTTGCCTGACCCCGACGGCCGCGTGCGGTCACTCGCACCCGCACTCGCTCTCACGCTCGCCTGCCTCTTGCACACGCCGCGCGCAGCCTAGCTCCAGGCCCCGTACGAATCCTGGTACCACTGGTCGCCGTTCAGGGGCTGCTGTGCCAGGGGCTGGCCGCCCCAACCCCCATACCCTCCACCACCGCCGCCGCCGCTTTGGAAGCGTCGCTTCGTCTCCCCCTGGTTCTGGTGACCCCCGTCGAACTTCCGTTTACCTGCTAATAAAATAAATGTTAATAAACTGTTTCTTTTTTAATTTTCATTAATTTTGAGGGCGTCACGACCAAATTGACAGTTACAAAGTAAAAACAATGTAAATATGGTTTTTTTCACATAAGCGATATCAACGCAAAACATAACAATCACCTTATCAGTTTCATGGATTTTTGCTGCGGTCTAGCTAAAATTATATGCTAGTTCACCGGTATCCCGGCAGCTGACATATTCATTTTAGAAAATGAAGGAGATAGAACGCAAGCTTTTCCTTGCGCGTGCCGCCATTTTTAGCCAGTTGAGAAGCGCCAATTTTAAAAGAATTACCTTGAATTAGATTTAAAATTTTTATGTAAAAGTTGGATAAGTTTTACAAAACCAAAAAAAAAATGTATGAATCACAAAAACTGTAAAAAAAAACAAAAAAAAACACAAAAACCTACAGACAAAAATGCGAGGTCACTAACATGTAAGCTGAAAAGTTTTTGGTCTGACACAGATGTCGCCCTCGAGCGGATCAAAAATAACAACGTGTTGATTCTGAGCGCTGTTTGGACCTGTTTAGGCGCAATAAAAAGGATTTTTTCATGCGATATGTGACAATGGATGAAACATGGATCCACCACTACACACCGGAATCAAATCGGCAGTTAATTTTGAGTGGACAGCAGCCGCTTAAATCCGCCCGAAGCGACCAAGACAACAGTCGGCTGGGAAACTTTTGGGATGCGCATGGAATAATTTTCGTCGACTATGTTGAGAAAGGAAAAACCATCAATATCGAATATTATATAAAGTTCGTAGTGCGTTTGAAGGCAGAAATCGCAAAGAAACGGCCACAAATGAAAAAGAAAAAAGTGCTCTTCCATCAAGACAATGCACCGTGTCACAAGTCAATGGTTACGATGGCAAAATTGCATGAATTGAATTTCGAATTGCTTCCTCATCCACCGTATTCTCCAGATTTGGCCTCCAGCTCCAATGAAGAAGTTATCGCCAAAACTAAGGCCCAAATTGAAGGGAAAGACAAATCCTTCTACAAGAAAGGTATAGAAATGCTAGAAAAGCGTTGGACTGATTGTATCGCTCTTGAAGGAGACTATGCTGACGAATAAAGTCAAATTTTGCAAAAAAAGGGTTTTAAGTAGCTAAACCTTTTCAGCCTACGTTATGGTTCGGTTCGGATAAACTTCGAGTATTGTCGGCAATATCCACATTTTTGTTTTTCTAGATTATATTGACGAACAAAGACTGATGCCAGACGATATCTGACGTTTAGTGCAGCATATGAGCGAACACGATAATACTAATGTGAAATTAGTCGCTTAATGTGAAGTTTGTAACGACCATGGCTCCAAATGGCGGTCATTTTCAATATACTCGGCGTTCTACCAAAGTTAGGATGCACACTCGTCAATGCTAATTCTCGCATCAGGTCCATTTTCTGGTTTATTACTATCAAAAGATTCCACACGTTACTTTACCTACGGTACATCTGTAAACCCGTGCAGATTCATTTAATAAACTTGAAGAAAAGGCGAAATCGCTGATTTTTTCATGGAGTAAACAACATTTTTATTAGATATTTGTATTAAATGTGAATTTCCAAGTATATTTCCGGCCAATTCAATTTATTCAAGTTATTTTTTCAGCGATTAATTTAAGCATATGATTAAAATTTTACGTAGTGTTAAAATTAAGATTTATTATTTAAATTTTAAATGAGACTTTATGGGATATACTATACTATACAATATCTAACAAGGGTTGCGCAATTTTTTTTATTTTTCAAAAGACAATACAGCTGAGACGGGATAATTTTACGCTTTTAAATTGCTGTAGATAACAGCGAACGTGAAGAAAGCTGCCGTCTAGTTTTGTAACTCACCATGTCACCTTATGGATTAGAGACAGTTACTACTGAAGATATTTTTTTACAAACGGTCCTCTCTCTTTCAACTCCTCGATATTTGTCGTTATTCGTAAATGAATACATAACGCTTCATAAAAATCCAATTGTTCAGTATTGATATTACTTACGTGAAAAGATATTAATAGTTTTTAAATATATGAGTGGATTAAATTCAATTATTTTTAATAACTGTGTATATGTTTGAATGACAAAAGTCGTTGCTAAATATTAGACTCCCATAAGCTATAGGACACTAGTTTCTATTGACAGAGCCTTAAAAAACAATGTGAAAAAAAAACAGTAACTGGAAGTCGATTTGGATTTTAAATAATAAAATATAAGACTACTTTTTGGCCGTGACACCCTACAATTTATATCTATACGTATATATGTGAGACATACATGCTGCATTCCAACAAAAACATCACTTCTGTGGGAAAAAACAGCTGAACTGAACAAGGAGCAGAGACTGGGATTGAAAAACTAGGCAACTGTCATACAGGCCACTAAAAAAGGATAAAGGATGTTAGGATAAGGACATTTTAGGACTAAAACTTAAAGGAACGCTAAAAACTAACGCGGGACAGCAGCATTCCAACGGTTAGTGTGGTAAGAGCAAAATGAAGCAGAAGAAGACTGTGTAACATATATGCTATGACGTCAATTTAATCATAAATTAACCAAAATATAATCAGTGCAAGAGATCCTTCACACTTTTTTGTAGTTGCAGTAGATACAAAAAGTGTTTCTGAAGGATTTGAACGAACTAAAAATAGGTCTCCAACCAAAATTTATATCAACTTAACCTAATATCCTAACCTCAAAGTAAAAAAAGATAAATTTGAAGCAAATTTCACAGCTTTCATAACCCGATTTATTTTCAGTATAAAAATCAATATGAATCCAGTTTTGCAATGTTACAAACAGTAAAAAAAACAACGGTTATTTGTGCCATTTCATAGTTATTCATGCTGTTAATCCCGATAACTAGAAAGACAACTATAACGCTGTCATACACTTCTTGCTTTAAAAACGAATCTCCGGTGAAAATGTTTCGATAACTGTATGTTATACGTACGGTAACTAAATAATCAGATACACATAATTTAGATACAGCAATATTATGATTTTATCCTCTCTGGGGTATCACCAAGAGTGTTATCTTGAAGGTTGGACCCCCAAAAACTTGTGTTCTTTTGTTTATAAACAACTCAAGTTTTCAAAACGCGTTTTTTGCGCTTAAAATGTAGATAACTCCGGATCGAGACAAACAAAAATTAAACTATTTGTAATGAAATAAATCACTCAAATGTGTACATAACCTATAAAACTGAAAAAACAGGAAAAACAATTGATATTTTGGAAAAAAAAAGTTAAGTGAAAATGATTTTTTTTTAAATGACCAGATGTGATAAAAAATTCATTTTTTTTTTTCAAAATGACCGAAAAAACATTTGTTATTTGAATAATAAAACAAATGTAAAAAAACGGTTAAAATGACTCCACAATTTTTTTTTTTTTAATTGCATCGGAAAGCTGGCGTCAAGACCTAAATTTTGAAAAAAAAGGTCCATCTTGGACCAAATGGCATAAATTGGCGAGCAATTCAAATTTTAAATAACAAATTCAATTGTGCCCACTGGGTTCAATATTTTTGAACCAAAATTTCAAGGTATTTTTGCTATAACAAAAGTCATATTTTCTGAAAGTTTCAAGCCGATCGGCTCACTTAGTCGGCCTGTACATTAAAATGAAAAAAAATGTTTTTTTGTCGTTTTTTTTTCAATTTTGTAGGTTATGTACACATTTGAGCAACTTAAAACTAACGAGGATTTATTAGAAATTTCATTATGAAGAGTTTGATTCTTTTTTGTTTCGATCCGCCATATATAACCGGACTTATTCGCATTTTAAGCTAAAGAAACGCGTTTTGAAAACTTCAATTGTTTAAAAACAAAAGAGCACAAGTTTTTCGAGGTCCAAAACTCAGGACGATACCTCTGGTGATACCCCAAAGAGGATTAAATTACTGCACTATGGTGATGTGAGGATTAGGTGTAGATCCGTTTGGAATAATTTGTCCAGGGCTGTGTTTCCCACCGAGTACAATTTACAGCGATTCAAGAACAGCGTGAATCGCTTTTTCCGCACACATGCCGCTCCTGGAGCGCTTTAGGGACTTCCCTGTAGCACGTATGCTAGACCCATAAAAAAAAATCCGTTTCATGTCCCCAAAATCCTTCAGAACCACCTGTTTTTATCTCGACACTTGGAAAAAAAATGCTTCTTTGTAAATCTGTGTTACTAAAAATATTTCTCTCAAATTTTAGTTTGTTTAAGGCCTGAAATTTTTACAGATCCTACTAACGTCCGATTTCACAAAGATTAATTTTACAAAACAATGTATAATCCAGAAAATGATTACTACTCGTAAGTTTACTTTACAGCCAGTGTGTTTTACCTAACAATGTAATATTTATATTTTTGTAAATATATTGTTACTGATGCATTTGAGTCACTCCAAATGACATGAAAACCAATTTCCCAAAATAGTTGCCTTACGCATGTTGTCAAGTGATGACGTCAAGATAATGCTTACATACTGAATTATTTCAAATAAGTTTACACGTAAGTTTATGTAATCCAAACGGAGTTTAAACGAAACGACTGCAAAAAATCATTTAATGAATCTTAATTACAATTACAATCACAATTGACGTTTTGATTAGGACTTGCCCATGTTGTGTTGCTCTTGTCATTTCATATCAAAATCTAAGCATCTAGCCAGTAAATTATTAATAAATTATTTTGGGTACTCCAGTGATGTCATAAAAATAAAAGAAAGTATTGGGTGATTGCAAAAGTTCGTGTCCGATTTTCATAGATGGCAGGAGCATTCACTTTTGACTGTGCTGATGTTTCTTTTATAATCATATTATTGACTGACAGTTATCTAAATGCGTGGTGAGTTAACATAAAAAAAAGTTTATTTAAATTAATTTGTGTGCAAGGTTAATATTCAAAATGGAAAATGAGAAGTTACAGTTTCCTCATGTTATGTTATATAAATTTAAAAAGGGAGTGAGTGTTGGAACTGCAACAAAAAATATTCAAGACTTAGGGCAGTTAAAAAGTGGTTTGGTCGATTTCGAAATAGTGTCTTTAATCTAAACGATAAACTTCGCTCTGGGCGATCTTCGAGCACTGATAATGACTTTATCCGCGACTTAGTGAATAATAATCCACTGATTGCCACTGAAGAGATTGTTGAGAGACTAAATGTTGAAAATTCGACTGCATTTCGTCATTTAAAGCAACTTGAATACACTTCGAAACTCGATATATGGATTCCGCACGTTTTGACAGAACAGAACAAACTGAACCGTGTTTCAACAGCCATTTCTCTCTTTGCCCGTCAACAAAACGAACCTTTCTTGGATCAAATGATAACTGGAGATGAAAAATGGGTTGTGTATAACAACATTATAAGAAGAAGCTGGAAGCATGGAAGTGAAAGAACAGAATCTATGATAAAGGCTGAATTTCATTCAATGTAAGTGGTATATCTCTAGTGGAATTCCAGAGAAATATTTTTTACGATATTCTTTCACGTGGTCAAATAATAACTGTGGAGAAGTACTGTAAGCAACTCATCCAATTCAATGTTGAAATCCAAGGAGAACGTCCAAATCTGGTCAATCGAAAAGGCATCATCTTTCACCATGACACCAGACACTGCAAAAACTTAGGGTGTTAAAATGGGAAATCCTCCAGCACCCGCCGTATTTCCCTGACTTTGCCTTTTCACATTTCCATCTGTTTCGTTCTCTACAAAATAATTTGAATGGCAAAAATTTGATTTTATGGAAGAAGTCAAAAACTTCCTTACGACTTTCTTTGAAGAGAAATCACGCAGTTTTTACAAAGAAGGAATTCAAAAATTTGTTAAACGATGGGAGACAGTAATAGAAAATGATGGAGAGTACATTATCGATTAATAAATATTATTTTTCATGAAAATGTGTTGCATTTAATTTCGTTTCTAATCGGGCACGAACTTTGCAATCACCTATATAAAATATATGTAAAGAAACGAGTAGACAATAGCTAGAGATTTATTCAATCACAAACGGTTTTTAAAGGAGTTGAACTTATCATTCTTTGAACATTATAGCACATTGGTCATTGAAAGTGAATTATTGATAACTATTGATATAAACTAACTAACATTTCGCCCCTGGTCATGACAAAATCACAAACAAAGCCCTCAAGAAACTCCCGAAACAACAGATCTCCGAAACCACCAACATCATTAACAGCATACTGAGATTCAGCCACTTTCCTCCCTACTGGAAGAAAGCTGAGGTCATTATGTTCAAAAAACCAGGCTCTCCCTCCCCCGAGGCAAACAGCTACCGCCCGATCAGCCTACTTCCCGGATTAGGCAAGATAACTGAAAAAGTCATCCTCGAAATCCTCAGAGCAAAGTCTGCAGCACTACATGTTTTGCCTGACGATCAATTCGGTTTCCAGCCTCTTCATGGCACCACTCATCACACCACTATTCTCGCCCAAACCATTTCTAACAGCTTCAACAAATATCAGAAAGTTGGAGCTGTGTTTCTCGGCGCATCAAAGGCCTTCGACCGAGTCTGGCACGAAGGCCTCGTTCTGAAACTGATTCGACTCGGCTATCCCCCTGTCATAACAAAACTCATTCAGTCCTTCGTCTCTGGCAGAACCTTTCAAGTCAGAGTCGAAACGGCCATTTCCGAAGTCAAGGCCATCAGAGTCGGAGTCCCACAAGACTCCGTCCTCTCTCCCCACCTCTTTAACATTTTCACAGCCGACATTCCCAAATCGGAACAGACCAACCTCCTCCTTTATGCTGACCGCCATTATCACCCACTCCAGAAGTAGCTGCCTCATCACCAGCAGACTTCAGCGCCACCTCGACACCCTGGATTCCTGGTTTGACAGCTGGAGGATCAAACTCAACCCCACCAAAACTTAAGCCATCTTCTTTTCCAAGGGCAGCGGCACTTCTCATGGACATTTTCAACTCCAAGGCTCCCGTATCCAATGGGCCAAGACCATCAAATACCTGGGCGTCCATTTCGACCGACAACTCGTGTGGAAGGACCAGGTCTGCACTGCGACCAAGAAGGCGAAGCAACTACTGGGGAAACTCTACCTCATCCTGAACCGCTCCAGTAAGTTGCTCCTCCGGACCAAGCTCCTAGTTTACAACTCCGTCGTGAACGCAGGCCTCACGTACGCCTGCCCCACCTGATGCCAGCAGTCCAAAACAAGGAGAGCTCGGCTTCAAGCAGTGCAGAACAATGCCCTGAGGATGATCACGGGAGCCCCGTGGTTCATGAGGAACCGTCAAATTCACAGGGACCTCGGTGTGCCTACCGTAAAGGCACATATGAGGCAAACTCAACAGAAGTTCCTCGAGAAGGCGTCCCAGCACCCCAACCCGTGCATCAGGGACGCCTTCCGCTCCCTCCTCAAGCTAGCCGCCAGTTTGCTAGACCGTCGGACCCGCTGCTGCTCTCGGACGAAGACGATGACCCCCCTCGCCCGCCGTGACAAGAAGAATGCCATTCTAGGTTAAGTTTAAACTAGTCCTAACTTAAGTCTTGTTACTTCCTAGTTTAAGTTAGCTTAAGTCTTAGCCTAAGGTAGTTCTAGTCTTAGTTCTAAGTCCTAGCTTTAAGAAACTTCATGTATATACCAAACACACACATTTCCTAGGTTAAGTTAGTATAGGATTCCTATTGTAAGAACTTAGGTTAAGATAGAATAAGTTTACATTTAGTTATAGAAATTATTTTTATATGCTTTCAAAAATTATAATAAAGAGGCCTGGCCTAACTTAGAATCGAATAAAGACAGTGATAACTAACATTTCCAATTATGGCTCGGAAACATAGAGTTCTCTGACAAACAATTCGAAATTGGAGTTAGTAAAATCTATGGGTTACATTTTAAGTAAAACACACTATAAAAATAGTTCGGAATTTTTTAAACGGAAAAATACTGTACCTTGTAAACTTGCTCCCTTGCCTCGGCCCACTCCACGAGCGGCCGGGCGCGCCGCCCCACGGGCCGCGCCCCCTGCCCGTCCCGCCCGGCCCGCCGGCGCCGCCCCACGGGCCAGATGCCCACCTGCCCCCCGGCCACGTGCCGCCGCCCCACGCCCACGGCCAGCCTAAATAAGAAAAAGGATCATATTAGTACTATGAAATAGTTCTTATCTATCAATGAAATCAATAAAATTAATGGAAAACCCATGTTTATCCTAATTATATTATATATTTTTAGGAAGATGCATTTATTTGAAAGTTGTCGAAATGTAGCTTGACCGAAATAGTATTTTATATATTTATATATATATATATATATATATATATATATATATATATATATATATATATACATATATATACATATATATACATATATATATACATATATATACATATATATACATATATATACATATATATACATATATATACATATATATATACATATATATACATATATATACATATATATACATATATATATATATATATATATATATATATATATATATATATATATATATATATATATATATACGCAATTGTTACAAATGTAACCTAATCAAATTGTATTACAGGAAGATTATTTCATTGTAACCCAAAAAAACTTTAAGGTATAGTGGTACCAAAATTTGTGGAAAAATTGGTAATAAACTATTTAAAATAGAATAAAAAGTTAAATATATAAAAGTTTGGCCATTTAACAGCAAAATCTAAATATTTAAACACTGGTAATTATTAACCCAGTAATAGTTGTGCACAAAAATAGAGGGTTAACAAAACAACTATAATAATAGGTGACGTAGACGCAAGGTGGACAAACTAAGATCGGCGGAAATTAAAGAATCTGGTGAAAGTTCTGACTAATGGCGATGGTAATTTATGGATATTTGAACCACTCTAAATACTGTTTAAAGATACAAGATACCCCATATCTACATTATATAATTTCCTAGAGAGAGGCACCTGAATTCATCTTTTATACGTAGAATATATAGTAAAAATGAGATCGACGGATTGTGAAATTGAAAAGTGTAATAGTTTATTTCCAATCTAAACAATCCTGTATAATTTGAAATATTTCGGAACCACCTTCAAGATAACATAAAGACAATCGCCATTAACATTTCCTCACTTGCCGTTAATTTTGCTGCAAGTTGTTTGTTCGACCATCTTGGATTTACTTTAGCATTACTTATTCAGCACTTTGCTATACCTAATCGACTGATGGGTTAATGATCTCTCCACTAACATTGACCCGTAATATTTATTTATATTACAATCTCTGAAATGATTGCTAAAAAATGACGTAATAAGGTAATGGGAGAAATGGCAATGTGCCATCAGTCACATCTATATTTCGGCAACTTTCCAGAAAGTACTAGGTAACATATATAAAATATAACTGAAAAAAAAAATCGGTAACACCCATCCTGTTGGATCCTTTCTACCATAATTTCGTATAAGAAAAAAAGGAATTAATTGTGGTACAAAGATATTAGGGGATAAATTAATGAGGTGATTAGGAGAAAGGAACCAAGGAACATGTTTGTAGCTTGCAATACAAACATATTATTATTACTTCAGATTTTCTGACAAAATAACACGTGTAGATGCCGAAAATATAAAACAAGTAACTTAATGTGTACTATAAAACACGTCAATACCTATAAATTTACAAGTTAGTGTAACTAGACCAACACAGTCACAGTCTTTACTAACTACTATACACGGGTGTCTTTAAGAAAGTTTAGATGGAATAAAATGGTGATAAATATGAAGCTACTAAAAGTTTTTTGTAGCCTTTCTAGAAGAAAATCCTACCTGCTCCCCTTTACGATAAAACGAAAAATAAAGACTTAAAAGCAAGCCAGTAAGTGACGCTGGGCTTTTCATTTATGGTTGTATCATCTCAAAGGGTTAACTATTTTATAAAGTGATATCATTTTGTTCATATGATCGCATCAGTGAGAAAATTAGAAACTTTTGAATTGATTTAAAAGTTTTTATCTCAATTATTTAAACAAATACAGCATTTTTTTATTTTTTTCTCTCTTCTCGGCTCCCAATTTTTTGTATTTTTTATTCAGTATTTAATTTATAGGGCTAATTTAATTTTTAAAACACAATTTTATAAACAAATAGCAGTATCTTGATGAAATATAATTTTTGTGCTCAAACTTAATTCAGTATTTTTAGAAGTATTAGGTAACGACGTTCGATTTCTTTTTTTTATTTTATTGGCCAACGATTTTCATCACATTTTCAATGATACGTTTTTTTATATCTGATACAAGAGTGTTTTCGGCCTTTTTCCATCTTCCCAAAACATATTGTACAAAGTTTTAAGGAATCACTTGCTTTCTTATTTACAATCTTAGATTTTGAGAGCCTGGTCATTTTTAAAGACCCAAACAATCCACTGTTTTTGTTTACATCATTTCAAAATTCACGTTTATGTCCTGTACCCTTACTAGGCTTTTTAGAACCGGTAAATCTCTCTATTAAACGTATATAACAATGTCATATAATTTCTCCAGCAAAACTCTGTGATGATATCCTTGTATTTCTAGGTAATATGATATTTTCATATTTGAACATAGTAGGTAAAGCCCTTTGTAAAACACTTTTTGCATGTTCAAAAAGAGTATTGCGACATGTATTGCATGCAATGCATGTTGCGATACTCTTTTCGAACATTAATTTATAAAACAGTTAATCCTTTAGATGTGACACAACCTTAAATGAGAACCTACGGTCACTTACTGGTGTGCTTTTAAATCTTTATTTTTCGTTTTATGGTAAAGGGGAGCACGTACGACTTTAATTCGCGTGAAATTTTCTTCTAAAAAGGCGACAAAAGACACCGAGTCATATTTGTCACCATTTTATCCCCTCTAAATTGTCTTCAAGACAGTCGTGTATATTGCATGGTACAGCATAATTTTTGGCTCCTGGGCGGCATAGGATAATTTCGATAGCATTTTTTCTGCAGAAAAGGAATCTGCTTATGAAATAGCTCTACCATGACTGGTTCTAATGATTTTAACGACTCGAATTACGCAGTTTTAAAAGTACTTTCTGCAATTACATTAAAGATTTAAAACAAAGAAAGATTATATGGAATTTGAAGGTAGACGTTCAATATTAAAGAGAAATCGATGAATTCGATAATGCTAATGCTATTTCAATGAACTGTGACGATTATCGCTTGATAAGTTTGATGTCTCACGTTCTCAATTCAGATTCCGAAAAGGTATGGGTACACGGAAAGCATTATTCTTATTAAATGTACTGGTCCGGCGTTGTAAAAATATGAATATAGATGTGTATGCACATGTTATAGATTACAATGAAGCTTTCGACTGTGTAATGCACGAAAAATTAATAGAGATTCTAGAAACAACAAATACAGAAAAAAGAAAATCGGTCAATGCAGGTTAAAATTGAGCTGGAAAAGTCCGAAAGCATAAAAAAACCCAAGATCTAAGACAGAGATGCATTCTGTCACCACTTTTGTTCAATGTTTATTCTGATGCTGTGTTTAATGAGGCCATCTATGAATCCATGGAAAAACACTGAACAACATACAGTATGCTGATGATACTGTTCTATTAGCAAATAATATCAAAAATCTCCAGCAACTGATCGATCGAGTCGTAACAGCCAGCGAAAGATTTGGATTAACTATGTACATAAGAAAAACCAAGTGGATAGTAATAACAAAGAAAAATCTACTACCAGAATCCCTCGAAATCAGGGAAAACACCATAGAACAGGTTTCCACATTTCAATATTTGGGAACCAATATAAATGACAAGTGGGACCCAAGAAAGGAAATATATTCCCGAACTGAACAGGCCTGAGTAACATACAGTGGCGTGCAAAAGTTTCCGGCCAGTGACATTTCGTACTCTAATTTATTAAAAAAAAGACTAATGATGTGAGTATGAAATATAGGAAACAAAATAATATAGTAAAAGAATATTATTTATGTTTGTGAATATATTTATTATTATTATTCTTATATTTATATGTGCAAAAGTTTCCGGCCACTTTGTACTACGAGAAAAATTATTAGTCCATATGCTCTATAATAGACTTAAATTATATCTTTATGTTAATATTTTGTAGCCATACCCTTTGCAGCGATAACAGCCGCACAACGATATGGCATTGACTCAATTAATCAATTAATACAAGCAGGTGAAATTTTATCCCATTCTTCCTTCAATGATTTGAATAATGCGGCTTTATTTGAATATGTATGCGTTCGAACTTAACGATCTAGCGTTTCCCATAAGTGTTCTATTGGGTTCAAGTCCGGTGATTGAGATGGCCAGCTTAAAACTCTCACATTTGGAGCAGCACTGTTTTAACAACTTGGATGTATGTTTGGGGTCATTATCCTGCTGAAATATCCAATTCTGCGGCAATGTTTCTTCAGCATATGATAACAAATTGTTTTCTAAAATGTCCTTGTAAATATCAGCGTTCATATTTCCGTTGATCTCGATCAATGGACCGACTCCTTGTGCAGAGAAAATTCCCCAAACCATCACACTTCCTCCACCGTGTTTTACAGTAGGAATTTGGTACCGAACATCATTTCTCGTACCAATAGGACGTCGTACATGTTGTCTACCATCGCTTCCAAAAAGATTAAATTTAGATTCGTCTGAGAAAGCTACTTTTTTCCAATCTTTGATTGTCCAATTTAGGTGATCTTTGGCAAATTGTAATCGAGCTTTCTTATTATTTTTACTGATTAATGGTTTTTTAATACCTATACGGCCAAAAAGTGTAGTCTTCTTGTCACAATACCACGACTAACATTAGCTAGGTTTTCATCCTTTAGCTCGCGTGCAATTTCGGCAGCAGTTTTCTTGACATCTGCAGTTAATTTACGTTTAATGACACGATCTACTTTTTTAGACGTTTTTCTTGGTCTTCCACTATGCGGACGATCTTTTAAACCATATCCACAACAGTATTTTACAATATCGTTCACGGTTGATTTACCTATCGATAATAATGAAGCAATCTCATGAGAAGACTTCCTTCTTTTGAAAATTTTATTACTCTCTCATGAATTTGGATTTGCATATGCCGAGCCATGTTTATGCTCTCACGACCTTTTGTGAACTAAATGTGAACATTCAACGCACTATTATTCGTAAATACGTCTTTGAACGTCCTACTGCGTCAATGTATATTATGTGGCCGGAAACTTTTGAGAATAATAATAATAAATATATTCACAAACATAAATAATATTCATTTACTAAATTATTTTGTTTCCTGTATCTCATACTCACATCTCTTACTGATTAAAAATAATTAGTCTGCTTTTTTATAAATTAGAGTACGAAATGTCACTGGCCGGAAATTTTTGCACGCCACTGTATATGAACATGAATAAATTTTTCCATCGTACCAGTCTCAGTGTCGAACTCCGAATGAGAATGATGATGGCATATGTATTTTTCGTGCTACTGTATGGATGTGAGTGTGTGAGTGCTGGACCTTTGACTCTGGCTCAAAGAAATGGCTGGAATCTTTTGAAATGTACATTTATAGACGCCTTCTTCGCATCTCCTAGGTACAGACAATAAAAAAACAGAAGTACTAGAAAGAATGAACAAAACAAGGAATTACTAACAACCAACAAAGTACGAATTGCTACGTCTAATGATTGAAGGTAAAATAAAGGACAAACTATCGATCGGAAGACGACAGAATTCTTGGCTGAAGGGCATGAGAAGAAAGTCGTTTAGATGTGCTTCGAGTAATATGTTTCGAGCAGTAGTTTCTAAAATTCGTTTAGCTATATAGATCGCCAACCTTCGTGAAGAAGAGGAATGCTATTTCCAATTTCAACTAGGCGCAACACGGCCGTGTGCGTCAACTCCCCGTGGACAGAATTCATCCTTGCACGAGGTTAATACGAGGATGGATTGAAAAGTTCGCGGCCTCACCAAAAAAAAATTATAATATTTTTATTAAAATCCCTCAATAAGGTTATACTTTCTTTGGTTGTCGGTGTAAAATTTTGTTGCAGCATTCTTGGAAAAATTTGAACAACGTGCGGTCATCAAGTACCTGTTTAAAAAAAGATTAACACCAAAGGAGATCCACGATGATATCAAAACAACACTAGGGGAATCTGCTCCGTCATATACCACTGTGAAAAAATGGGTTGCAGAATTTAAACGTGCACGAGAGAGCATCGAAGATGACCCTCGCTTCGGCCGGCCCACGACGTCTACGATTGAAGAAAACATCGGCAAAGTGTGTGATCTCATATTGAAAGACCGTAGATTAACTCTCAGGGAGATTGCAGACACTATAGGACGGATTTTCTAAGGTTTCCGATAGGTGGATCTCCAGATTGCTTTCAATTGAACAAAAACGAATTCGACTCACGAATTCTCGCGACTGTTTGGAAATGTTTGTGGCTGATCCGCAAGCTTTTCTTAACAGGTTTGTGACAATGGACTAAACCTAGGTTCACCACTATACTCCAGAGTCAAAACAACAATACAAACAGTGAAAAAAAACCTGGTGAACCGACCCCAAAGAAAGCGAAGGCAATTCTGTCGACTGGAAAAGTGATGGCGTCAGTTTTTTGGGATGCTAAAGGTATTATTATGGTGAACTATCTTCCGAAAGGCGAAACAATAAACTCGACTTACTTTTGCGTCGTTTACGTAAAAAAATTAAAGAGAAACGCTCAAGATTACTGAGAAAGAAAGTTTTGTTCCATCAGGCCAACGCTCGCGTTCACACATCTGTTGAGTCTATGGCTCAAATTCGTGATTGTGGTTTCGAATTGCTGCCCCACCCAGCTTATTCTCCTGATTTGGCACCTTCGGGCTTTCATCTGTTTCCAAACCTAAAAGACACCTCGGTGGCCAGAAATTTTCATCAAATGAAGAAGTCGAAGTTGCAGTTAACCAGTTTTTGAAGATCTCGAGGAATCTTTTTTCAAACAGGTGTGGAAGCTTTGGAAAGCAGGTGGAAGAAGTGCATAAAGCTAGGTGGAGATTACGTCGAAAAATAAAAATATTTTTTAATCCATTTTCGCAGTTAAAATTTATATGATAAAATGATTTAGATTTATTATTAATTAAAGATCGGGAATTTTTTGCAAACTTTTGACGTACATGATTGTATAGCTCCAGACAATTTCATTAATTATTTAAAAAATATTTAAGAGAAATAAAAACAAGTGGATTGAATGAATATTTATTTAAATGTTATAACGAAATTATAGTCATTAAATTAATCATGGAATATACGTAAATGATTCGTAACACTCATAACACTTTTCGATATACTTAACCTTCCGTGAGACTTCATTCTCGAAGCGAGTTAACGCGCATCATCGAGAGCATGTGCAAACGCCAAAATTGAGAATAAGTAATTGCAGAAGTATGCTGACTTAAATTGAATAATTATTTTGTATTACTGGATGTTTTAACTCTAATTTGCATACTATGTCGAGTGTCTCTTATCTTGCCATTAATATAGAATGTAATTGAACAAGGTACCCCACCCCCAAAACGGCATTTCTTGCAATTTCAATCGCGAAAATCTGCAGCAAACGTGACAAAAAAATTGTGTAGACGGAGATTCGTTTCCTGCAGAAAAAATACTATCGGAATCGCCCTATGCCATCGGGAGCACACATTTTTTTACTATGTTATTAAGAGTTAAATCAAGAAATCATAATTAGGATATTTGGGAACGATACAAATTATTCTGCCTTTCCATAGTCATCAAAGTGATCCTTATCAGACTCTATAGACGCTAAAAAGGGTATATTTATGTAAGAATTAAGACGTATAATAAATACAGTCGGTCGAGTAAGAACGTGTCGTCTTGTAGTCGATAAAAAAAATCCTTTTTTTGAGGTTATTGTAGGCACCCGTGCAAACAATGCTTGGTGAAAAGGGATGCATTTCGGACATGAGTGTTGCAGACGCTTCGCGCTTCGAGGTTGTGTGGAAATTATCCAAAAGATCGGCAAATAACGCCAACAACGGCTGTCGGCAAGTCGAGGACATTCGTTAGCAAGTAATACTCAGTTAAAAAATGTTGATGTTCTACCACAGGGCTGTCAAGGTCATGCACAGTTCGAGCCAATTTCGGATGTAACGCCTCCCGCTGCCCCCACCACTGCAAGCGGCCGAGCCGCCGATCGCGGCTCGGCTGCTTACCAAATACAATGTGCTCCTCCTATGTCTCTCATAGCCACTCCTGAGACTGCGCGAACAGCGGCAGCAGCAGTGGTGGGGGCAGCGGGAGGCGTTACCTCCGAAATTGGCTCGAAATGTGCATGACCTTGACAGCCCTGTTCTACCAGAATGTGTTTCGAGAGGAAAAGTGTCGGACAAGGACGAAAAAAATTATTATTAACATGTTTACCCGAAATCCTCAATTAACTTTGCGCTGTGGGGCGCAAAACCTGAACCAGAAAGGTTTAGATATATCGTTTGAACTAATTCGCAGTCATCTCCGGGCTAGCGATTTGAAGTGGCGGAGTACAATCAACAAACCATTGCAGAGCGAAAAACACACAGAGAGAAACCTTCATTTTGGTGTTATGTTATCAAGCCCACGAGCCACGTGAATTTCCACAAACGGACTGGTTTAGCGTTTCCTGTGAAGATCCATATTTGGGGAGATCTTTCGAAAAAAAGGTTTGTGGGGGACTCTTCATCTTTACCTAAAATTTAAACGCTGAAAAAATGCTCCAGATTTACAAGAAGGTATTAGTACCTTCTGCCAAACGGTAGTTTGTCGATAAAAATGAGAAGAAGATTCTTCAAGAGGATGACGACTCCAAACATAGGACTAAAACGTGTAGCCAGTGGAAATGGTAATCCGGTATCGTCCCACTAGATTGGCCATTCCACTAGTCCGATGCAAACCCAATCGAGAACGTGTGATCATGCATCAAGCAAAAGCTTTGTAGTAAAAAGATGTACATAGTGAAGCAACTGTCACGGCAAATTCGGGCAATTTGGAAATCTTTGCCCCAAGAATACGCGGAAAATCTCGTCGAAAGTATACTCCGAAGATTCCAACAATAATAGACGCTGATAGGGACTGGCCGAATTACTGAATCATTAGCATATTAATGGCAATCCTTTACTGTCGAATGATGTAAAAAACTTTTAAATAAATACATTTTTAATGAACAACGCGCGACACGTTTTTACTGTATACACTTTTTTCTAGACAAAGAGAATAAATTATAGAAATATTATACATACTACTTTGTACAGGGTGAGTCAACGATAGAGTAAAGTTCATTATATAATTTGTTTCGGGAATAACGAAAAAATGTTAAATACAATAGTTTTAGGGAACGTTAAGGTGCACGGTTTAAAATTATTTTTAAGTATACAGGGTACTTCAAAAAAGTGTGGCCGATATAACATATGTTTTTTTAAATGGAATATCCTATTTTCTAATTTATTTTTAAATTCTGCGTAAAATTTTATAATTTTTTTATTAATAACGTTATATACCTAAACCTAGTAGTTTTTCTAATATTTCATTTTTTTTTTTTTTAAATACTAGCTTTCAGTTTTGTAAAAAATTGCCAGTAGCGTCATTGTTTCTGACGGTGGAATACTCATAATTGGTAAGAGCGTTCTATAGAGATGAAAAAAAGATATATGTAAAGAAATTTGAGTTAGGTGCTACAGGGTGTTCAAAATAAATTTGTACATTTCGACTATTTTAAATTGAAAAATCTCAAATTTTTTAAATGGCACACCCTGTGTATTATTATTTTTTCTGATAGATTTTACAAAATCCTCCAACTTTTATTAAGTATGTCATATACTTATTTCTAATAGTTTTCGATTTATTTTGAATTTTTCAATTTTTTACCCTTGTTTTTAATACACTTACGCTATTATGAAAACATATACCAACAGTTAATAATAATTTTAATATAGTTTAACTTTTCGAATGATTAATTATTATGACGTAATAAATGTTCAAAAATATGCCCGTCTACTTGAATACACATGTTTAGTTGTTTTACTAAATTGTTTATCCAAAATAATGTTTTCTGATGAAGCTACTTTACGCAGTAATGGAGCAGTTAACAGCCATAACATTCATCATTATTCAACAGTTAATCCATTTTGGGTCCTAGAAGTTCAAAACCAAAACCATTGGTCGGTTAATGTATGGTGAGGAATATTAAATTTTCGAATTATTGGTCCATATTTTTTCCGCGTACCGCTTAACGGGCCTAGATATCTAAATTTTTTGCAAAACGAATTACTCCAGCTTCTTGAAGAAGTTGATAACTTTGAAAGGGAACAAATGTGGATTCAACAAGATGGAACTCCTGCCCATTACCACCGGGAAGTTCGGAAATTTTTAAACGATCGTTACCCACAAAAATGGATCGATAGGGATGGATTCATTCGGTGGCCCCCTCGATCATGTGACTTAACACCTTTAGGCTTCTTTTTGTGGGGCTATATTAAAGGTCGTGTTTATGTGAATCCCCCTACAACACACATGGACAAATAGGATACTGGATGCGTGCAGGACGATAACGCCCTTTATGCTAAGGAAAGTGAAGAAAAATATAATAAAACGACTAAACATGAGTATTCAAGTAGACGGGCATATTTTTAAACATTTATTACGTCATAATAATCAATCGTTAGATAAGTTAAACTATATTAAAATTATTATTAACTATTTGTTTATGTTTTCACAATAGCGTAAGTGCATTAAAAACAAGGGTAAAAATTGAAAAATTCGAAATAAATCGAAAACTATTAGAAATAGGTATATGACATACTTAATAAAAGTTAGAGGGTTTTATAAAATCTATCAGAAAAAATAGTAATAAACAGGGTGTGCCATTTAAATTTTGATTTTTCAATTTAAAATAGTCGAAATGCATAAATTTATTTTGAACACCCTGTAGCATCTAACTCAAATTTCTTTATATATATCTTTTTTTCATCTCTATAGAACGCTCGTACCAATTATACCACCTTCAGAAACAATGGCGCTATTGGCAATTTTTTACAAAACTGAAAACGAGTATTTAAAAAAAAAAAACTGAAATATTAGAAAAACTATTAGGTTTAGGTATATAACATTATTAATAAAAAAATTTTAGGCAGAATTAAAAAATAAATTAGAAAATAGGACGTTCCATTTAAAAAAATATAATATTATATCGGCCACACTTTTTTGAAGTACCCTGTATACTCAAAAATAATTTTAAACTGTGCACCTTAATATTCCCTAAAACTATTGTATTTAACATTTTTTTCGTCATTCTCGAAACAAATGAGGTAATGAACTTTACTCTATCGTTGACTCACCCTGTACAGTCTGTCAAGTAATAACGTGTCTGCGATAATTCATTTTTGGTAGATGCGATTCTAGCGATTTAATAAAAAATCGGTAGGGGGAACTTTGTATACGACGCATTTTAGTAAAAATATCAGTCCATTCAAAACTTTCGTCGAAATCACGTAAAATCTAAAATGAGTCACTTGTTTGCGAGACGACTCGAGGCGGTCTTTCTTTGTTCCCATCCAAAGGAGCCTAAAATGACACATTCCTCGGCCGTCGTTTGTGAAGAAGTGGGTAAATTATTTTAACGAAATGAAAAATCGAAAAACGAATCGTGTCTTTGTTTTCACAGGACCTGATGCTGCGTCAAGGAGCGGCAAAATTAAGAAAATCGCGTTTGAATATGTCCCAAGAGACCATTCGACAACATCTTCGTGCCCCAAATTCCGAAGCACGTTGAAGTAAACCCTGCTGGGCGAAAATCACGTCGCGAAGCTGCTCGCTTGGGCCTACGATAAGATACTAGAGTGGCCCTTACAATCGCCGGACGCCAACCCTATTGAAAACGTTTGGTCCCTTGTAAAGAGAAAGCTCATAGGAAAGACTCTGAGGACTTTGACTCAGTCGTCTTGCGAGATTCGAAGCGTTCTCGATCATTACCGTAGTATGCAAAAAAAAATCTGTCAACAGCATGCCTCGAAGATGTCAGGCGATTACTGATGCAGGATGAAATTAGACAACTTACTAAAGTAATTGCGCCTTTGGTAGCACACCAAAGAATACATTGATGACAACAAATTTTCTCGAAACATATTTTTTGAAGAATACGAGTAGTCACGTTCTTATTTGACAAACTGTACAAATGGCCAAAATCTAAAAAATAGTAACATTTAAATAAGCGTCGGAAAGTCACTATAATTTCGCACGATCTAATCCCAAGAATCATGACTTCTCATTAAACGTCAACTTCGAAATAAACTAATAATTTCTATAGAAATAAGGTAGATGTAAAACTTGATATTGTAAAACTTAAGGCTAATCAGCAATTGTAAATTAAGGATTACAAATACAAATCAATTGAATAATCTTTTGATGAGAAATTTCGTGTAACTGGAGGGTAAAAGGAAGCGGTAACATAAATTAAGGATTAGTTATAAGATTAAATAAAATCAAGGTAGAGAGGACATCAACAAACCTGCGCCGTGCTTCTATCACCAAAGAACATTTCGGAACGGCAGCAGCTCTCATCCATTTCCTAATAATTGTCATATGACAATGAATTTTTAAAAATTACTCAAAATAGCTAACCTTATCAAATTGTGGAACATCTTATGTATATAAAATACACAAGATTTAAAAAAAAGTAGTAAGTAAGGTAACCGAACAAAATATAAGAAGCAAAAAGTAAAAATTTTCATACATTTTAACATGTTTAGTTACCTTTCTTCACTTACATTAAAACACAACATTCAATAAGGGTTATCCAAAAAGTATTATATTGTATTACTTCTAAAAAAAGTTTAAATTAAACCTAAACTTTTTAAACATTTAAATAAAAATATTATAGCTCGGCAAAATTGATAAAAAAAAAATCACAAGTGCACTGGAGAGTATCGAAATCTCGCTCCAAACAAAAATAAAAGCAAAAGCATAAAGCAAAAGCAAAGCAGTCTAAAAGCAAAACTAAATAATGAAGCAAAAAGCAAAGGTAAGGGAATACAAGTAAATAAGCATTGAACCAATTTAGACGGCCCAACAAAAACAATAGACACAACACAGGTTATCATAGTGACAGTCGTAAATAATCCGTTTACGAAAAGCATACTACACAGTAGCTTCAACTTCAACTTCATGTAATAAAGTTTTCGTAAACATTTTACAAGAAAAAATATATTTAAAAAAAATTATAACGTAAAAAAAAAACAGAAAACATTTGAATAAAAGCTGCAGATTGTCTAAACACTCGCTTTAAAGCAACCTAAAAATGAAATCAATTTAAAGGAATCTCATGCTGTTGATCTCTATAAATCTAATTATTGGGCCATTTCCAATTACTTAGTTGTAATCGACTTTTCCATTTAACCATTTTCGTTAAGAAATTGTAATGACGTCAGAGTTCTTATAAGTTCGAATATTACATTTTTTTTTTGTTAATAATTTCCCGGAGTTTATCGATAGCATTTGAACGCATTCGTCGACGATCGTTGTAACTATACCCTGCTTAAATGCGTTGATTCGTTCGACGTCTTTTGGATTCATGAACTATCGAGTTTAGCTGGTATTATTACTCAAAGACAGGTCCAAAGGGAATTAAATATAAGTAAATAAATTGATATTAGTATTAAACAAAATCTCTTTCGCTTTATTGTGCATAATATTTTGTTTCGAATGGTTGGATTTAAATTATCAAATTATCATGTTGAAAAAGGTTTAAAATTAATTTATCTAGAAAAATCGTTTCTCGAAGATTTTAAATAAATGCCGATTTTAACGTGAGATCAAAAACTAGAGATATTCAAATACACATATCACAAATGTGGTAAAATTGGTGTAGGGTTAGTGTGGATCGGCGTTGCTCGTCCCAGTTTTTGGATAACCCTGCAAGTATTATTAATGGTTGTGCTACATTAGGCAATAAAAAAATATGGGAATAAAATGTAGAAGAAAATATTAAACCATGTGTAACACTGCCTTAAGAGCAACATCATATCTGAGCCAGCTTTCAGTTAGCTGGCTGGCAGGCGTTTAATTTTTGTAGCAAGAAATTTTGACTTTTGTATTCTTTAACTCAATTTTAGTGGCAAATTCCGTTACACTTTTCCCGGCCGTCAGCGATAAATTTTGAAGTTGACTCAGATATGATGGCATTTGACTGTGGCGAGTATTCGACTATGCACGCGCTTGTTAGTGGCTTTAAATTTTGGTTAAGTAAACAAAAAAAAACACTCTCTCTAAGGTCACTTTCACACTTTTAGAATACTTATTTTATACTACATGCAGAAGGTGAAAATAAGTCGCGTATATTAACCATAGAATAAAATATGCTAATTTTTTTCCACGAAGAAAATCATTTACGTTCTTATTTTAATTCTATGTTTAATAAAATTGTAATTATTAATTTATATCCACATATTCTGCCAAACAAAAAAAACATACAAATTCGGCCCTCAATAGACAAACAATTACGATGAGCAGTTTTGCAATTGCATGAGTTACGTAGTTAGTTGACAAATGCTAGTCGATACACCGCCACAATCAAAAACCGTACTTTCAGTTCGGCGATTTGCAAAAGTTCGTTGGATGTTAGTGAACACTAAACACTTGGTTAGTAGAGGCTGATTTAGAAGAAAAATCGTAATTTTGCAACTAGTTAGTGTTTAAGAAATATATGCCACACCATATTCTGAGAGTCTTCACAAATACGTCATCGCCAAAAATTTGAATGAGCATGTTATTACGTTAACATTATTTCATAATTCACCGCTCTACCATTATCTGTGCCGTCTTGAAGTATTTATTTATTAACTGAGTAAAGTACTGATATAAGTGCACTGTGGTTTCAAACAGACACATTATGATGCAATCTAATGTTATAATTAAAGAAGCTCTGCTAGTACATTTAGAGAAAGATATTTACAATAATATACGTAACTAAGCTATTAAAAAAATTGACCACTTTCCGAATAAACCACGTCACACATAATAACTTTTGCAAATCGCTTACTTTGTTATTTGGGAACTATCAAAGAAGGAAAATGCAGGTGCCTCATCAAAAATAACACACATTTTGTTCTACTCAAATATTTGTTAATGTGGGGGCATTTCCGGGTATATATTTTTGAAAAATATATAATTTTTGATGTGACAACCGCGTTTCCGCTAAAACCTAAAGACAAATATAATCGATAAAAATCGCCACCCACCAATGGTGCAGCCGATCGACCTTGCGCACCGCGACTAGCCCCTCGTGCCACAGGGGGCGCTGAAGCCGGTGTGGCCGCGGGCTGCTGGTATTCATAGTAATAGTCTTCGTACCGGTAATAGTCATCGTAATAGGGGTCGCTGTAGCCGCCTCGATAGTCCCCATAACCGTAATAGTCATAATCGTAATCTACAAAAGAGATAATATGCTACTGTCCAGTATTACATCTAATATGTTTAAAACATCTTATACTATAAAGATATTAACATAAATTTGGAGTACGGAAACGGTGACAATGACAAAATCAGTATGTTAGTAAAACAAATAAACTTAAAAATAAATGTTAATGATGTAATACTAAAAGTAGCCAGAGACGCCCACTTAAGCCAACTGAACAAATTAAATTTTAAACTCCGGTAAGTATTTTTATTGTCAGGCCTTGTCGCCTCTATGCCTTAAATTTGGGCCTAAATTTAAA
>CM032452.1:69746014-69906014 GCA_019049505.1 Pachyrhynchus sulphureomaculatus | reverse complement strand
CATTAAATAAATTGTCCTTCCCTGCACCACAGCTCTGTACGATGGGGATGTGGGAGGATTAAAGGGACAACTACTTACCTTTCCGGGTCCATAACTGCCAGCTTAATTGTCATTAAAATTGGGACGACATAACAATGTAAACTCTATTAAGATAATATACAAGTTGTGGAAAAGGGATTAAAGACAAAATACGCATGCATGTTAAAACAGTCGAAGGCCGCGTGCAATATGCTCATTACGTTAGCCCTTTTGCCTCTTGCGGTGCCCCGGCTGATAATTGGTTATTTTGTGAAAAAATACTTTTTTCCACGTGCTTTTTCATTTAATTACCAAGCTACGTAAATTCTGTTATGACAGTATCCCAAATGTATCTTTGAGCCAGCAAATGAACAAAACGGAACCTGAAAACAAGCCCCAATTGGCCTTTTTTATCAGAGTTCCTGACAAGTTAGCCAATTTCATACGTTAGATAAACTTTTTCTTCAACTAAAATAGGCTAAAATTTTGTGAGGAACAAGAATTGAAAATATTCGTTATGTGTTAAAGGGTTTAATTACTCTTATATTACTGAAGTAATACATTTTTACCAAAATTACATTGGCGAGATATATCATTTTTTTTTTGAAATTTCATGAATGTTCTTTTAAATCGGTATCCAATACTAAAACTGACTATTTTCCTATGGTTGGTCACTTTTTGTTGGACCATTCATTTCTTGAAGTCCGATACGGACATAGGCGACCCTCGCCCTCACAGATAAAAGGGGCCTATAGTTCAATGCCGGTTCCGAACGGCCAAATTGAGAGAACTTTGCTTTGCATCATACTACAAGTGGTTTGCCAATGCCTTCCCGAGAGAGGCGAACGTCACGTTGGAAATCGTTTTTTTGAATTATTTTCCAGAGCCCGGGTTGCCGGCGTACAGTGGGACAAAGCCCCACTGTGCCACTCAAATTACCATACAGGTCTTAATCTTGAAGTAATCGAAAAGATTTTTTAAAATTATTTGTTTTTTAGGACCAGTTGATCTGTGGAGCTAGATTTTTAGGTTTTTTTTTCCACAGTTTTCCGGAATTTTCAGAAGAAGTATTAATTTTTATGAAAAAACGAAGTTTTTCGCGGGAAAATTACTCTATAGATCGTAATTTTCACTTAATCATGACACATTTTTTTTTAAATATTCGTTTTTTATTGCCAATCGATCGGTCGAGATGGATTTTTGATTTTTCCCCCGTGTTTTTCACAAATTTGAGAAAAAGTTTGTATTTCCATGGAAGTGCGGTTTTTCCGCAAATAGCTATTCATAGATGGTTTTCCTTCCATATTCAGGTCAGATTTTTCTCAAAAAACAATTTTTTTAATGGATTATCATTTTTCCCCAGGTTTTTCAAAAACTGCCAGCATCTTTAGCGTTACCTAAGATACACCACGTGGAGGTAGTGTCTGCTGGTATCCCTTACGATATATTATACGATAACTCACGTACCTACAAAGAATGCTGCAGTTTTTAGTTTTAGACTTTAAAAAAATGCATGCGAATTTTTCAAATTTTACTACAATATTTATTGTCTGGATGTCGAGGAATAATCATGAATGAATTTAGAAATACCCTGGGCGAAAATTACCGCCAATTTATTGCAGGACAGTTCTGACGAAGAAGAATTCCCTTAAATCTAAATGATTTCATTATTATTGAGTCGAAGAATCGCTAGTTTATTAAATAAATTTACTTAAATTTATCAGAATATTTGCTGATTTTTTCTAATCGCTACTAATTTAAACAAAGTTCCAGATCCTGCAAATCAGTGAACATTTGAATTATTTCAATGAATATTGGATAATAATTTGATTTTAAATTCGCTGAAATTCGCATTAATTTAATTCAAGATTGTTATATAATTTTTTGGTTATTCAATATGAAAACCTAGGGCAAAAATAATAATCCAAGGTCGGTAGATTGATTGTCCATGAAAATAATTGATTTTTAAGAAAAATCTGTCCGGAATATAGAAAGAAATCCATCTATGAATAGCTATTTGCAGAAAAACCGTATTTCCATGGAAATACAATTTTTTCCTCAAATTTGTGAGAAACACGGGAGGAAAATGAAAAATCCAGCTCGACCGATCGATTGACAATAAAAAAAAACGAATATTTAAAAAAATATGTGTCATGATTAAGTGAAAATTACGATCTATAGTGCGATTTTCCCGCGAAAAACGCCGTTTTTTTTATAAAAATTAATACTTCTTCTGAAAATTCCAGAAAACTGTGGAAAATAAACTAAAATCTAGCTCGACGGATCGATGGGTCATGAAAAAACGAATAATTAAAAAAAAATTCCGATTACTTCAAAATTAAGGTCTGTAGGGTAATTTGAGTGGCACGGTGGGGCTTCGTCCCACTGTACGGCGTAGAAAGCAGATACCTTACTCACTATGTTATGACCGCCTCTCATTTCACTGCTAACCTAAAAGATCATATAAACCTGAATTAACCTGTAAATAATTATTTTTTGAACTGAATTTTTCGAATATGTATAAAACAAATCCACATGAACAATTAAAAACAGCAAATTCGCATGGACAGGCGCCATTGGGCTTCAAAAAGCAGTTATGCTACGAAGTTTAATAAAGCAAACTTTAACTGTAAGAGATTTTGCAACAATCTCTGGAGTTGCCCGAAGCAAGCAATTTTTTTGCAATCTATCCCCTTTACGAGTGTAGATCTTTTATTAAATCGGCATCCCTTTCAAGGGTTAGTTTCTCACGATATGAAACAGGTTTGCCATTATATATTTTTTTTCGATTCATGGTAATTTGTTATCCGGCTGTCAACCAGTTTTGTACATCTAATACAGCATGTCGCATGTTCTTTTATCATATTTCAAAGAAATATTTTTTGCATGATATTTGTAATCGAATCTATGTATAGAGTTGCTTTTTGTTTAAGATTAGTTGTTTGGTACTTATTGATGTGAACTTTTCAAAGAAACTCTCACCTCTCTTTGGCGCAAAACAACACGAAAATTTGGAATTTTTAAGTAAAATTTTCTAAAAATAAGTATATTACAATCTAGCAGATTTTGATACTATGAAAGCAAAGACATAATTTTAACGTTTTGTCTGATGTGGGGCACTCTAAGGAAGACAATGGCTCGCCTACGATTAAAAAAAAAAAACGAAATATTGCGAACAACGATTTCGGTGTAAAATATAATTCACAACTATAAAACATTAACATTTATTGAGTTTCAAAATTTGGCGGGCAATAAGGCAAGAAACCCATCAAAACCAGATACGAAAAAAATAATATTAACCCACCTTACCTAAACAATTTAACAATATAAAGATTACCGACTATATATTAATGATGGAGATAATTTTTCATCGTATTATTTTATTATTTTAAATCCCTACCGGACTAAGAAATGAATCTCTACGGGATTAATGAAGTAAAAGACGAATTTTTGCATATCTTTCGCGACGTTCTGCTGAAGCTTGCTGAAGCTTAGCAAACATTAAAAATGCCAAAATCGAAGTAATTTCATTTAAAATTTAACTACACAGACCTTGAGACCAAACACGTAAACTAATCCTAAGGTGAATGGTTAAATTTCAAATTTTGTATCTCTCAAAGTGGTGGTTAAACTCCTAAAGTCTAATATTGAAGTTTTGACATTTTTAAAACCAAACTGGTCATGTCTAATAATAATTAACCATTTTAAAAAGAAAAATTCGAAAACAACCAGCGAAACCATCATCCACATCGAGAAAAGGAACGAAAATAAAGGAAGCAGCTGAGCGTTTCGACGAATGGCTGCACATCTACTAATTTGTAAAATCTGGAGCGAAGAATAATATCAACTGATATTAACGACATATTGAAACCGTTCTTGCGATTTGCGATCGAAATTGTACCGAAACGACTATGTTTTTCAAGCGGACTCCGCTCCGAACCATCGGTGAGAAGATACCCAGGAATCTCTATATGATAACTCTGAAAGTTGCTAAGCTTGCCTTATTGTTCGTCTTCTACCTCAAGCAGCGAGTTAACAGAAGAATACAATAACTTCGTTACTTAAAGGAGCCATTAGGAATTAGGTCAATTATTTCGACAAAAATAAAATTAATTAATAGAGCTTTGAGGGTGTCGGGAAATATTCTATGGAATAAAGGTCCTCCATATCGAAAAGATTAATCATAAATATTAATAAAATTATTTTCTCTCCAATTTGTTTAAATAGATCGTTTCAATTCCTGTGAGATATACATTGTGTACCGTTCTCAGCTTGTAAACCTTCCGAACAACTTGCGGAAACTAAATAACCACTATGCGGACTCCAATAGACCTACACAGCAAACACAAACAGAATGCGGTGTTTGCTTGTAATATCCAATTGGACACATCGAGAAACTTCTTTAATATTTGCAGCCCCAAATAAACAAATTTTCCCCTCTAAAAACTCCGATGATGATTAACGAAATAGGTTGCTTGAACTTACTACTTCGCAGAGTTTTCCTTGAAGACGCGTAGTTTGGCGGGAGTTGTGCAAAAATCATGCGGGGATTCGGTCGTTGCTCCTTCTGAACACTTGCTTATTGTTTATATGCAAGAGAAGGGGTGATACCATTTTATAACAACTTTGAATTTTTGCCAAACTGTTGTACGTAAAATTTTATTTCGAAAGTTCGCCGTAAAATATTAAGGGCAGAAGATAAAGTAAAATGTTGCACATTACATGTCTGGTAAATAATGTTACAGTACTCGTTCAGAAATTCCGTACTCGACTTTTGCTTCGCCTCGTCCGTAAATTCTAGATGGTACTGTAACATCGACTGGCAAAAAACTAAAAGTATGTTTTTATTATATTTTTATATAATTTATGGTATTTTCGGTAATTGCTCTGGGAGCGATCTCAGAATAATCTACGACGTACTAACTGTGAGTTGTCAAAAACATTGTATAAATCAAACATTTGAATTTAATTTTTAACTAATTTAACCCACGTAATATTAAGGGATTAAGCTCAGTTACCCAGTACAGGTACTTCTTGACACCAACCCTTGTTTGTAAGATGATAGTTTGATGAAACAGTAGTTTCCATTATTGTTGACAGCTGGCAAAATTGTCCCAGGACTACAGATTTAATCAAAGATACATTCAGGAGACCAAAATAACCCTGAATAAAACATCCTTTTTGTTGTTAATATTAAATAAATGTTAATAGGAAAGGTACGCACTATCTATAGAGAAAGAGTTTTATTTCAGAAGGCTAAAAACAGGGTGAGACAGCATTATATACGTTATGTCAATTTTATTCTTGTGTATTAGTGGATTTCTAAAACGTTTTATTTGTAAGAATTACACTTTTTTTTCTAACTTATTTTATTAAATTTCGTCTTGCTTCAATTGTACATATAAAAACGCACATAAGTATTATTTTCATTATTAACTAATCAGATTGGAGAGATCCGGCAAGTCAGTTCTATAACACTCCTCCTAGTCTTAGGCGTTACGTCAAAGTTTACAAAACTTAAGTTGGGAATGTGGAAGCTTTGGCACAATGATACTACTCAGTATATATCACCACTACACCAAACACTTTATTTTTGCGCTCGACGCGCGTTTCGCTAACCATGTTAGCTTCATCAGGAGCGATGATTGACTGTCAATCATCGCTCCTGATGAAGCTAACATGGTTAGAGAAACGCGCGTCGAGTGCAAAAATAAAGTGTTTGGTGTAGTGGTGATATATACTGAGTAGTATACAAAACTTGTAGATATTTACGAGATTGTAACACTAACTATCACTGCAGACACTATAGCCTTTTTTGACTTTGACGACTGTACATTAAACTGTGCAGATAACATTTTATTATAGACATAATCTGAGACACGGATTTGAATATGTTTCGTCGCAACACCAGAAAAAATAAGAATTATGATATTAATTTGTTGGATAAATAAAAACGTAAGGTGTTTTTTTTTTTCTGAATCGAAAACGTACATCAGAGAAAAAAGTTCCTTTTATCCGCTCTAACGTTAAAAACGCATACTACCCATACATTTAATCGGCAATAAAATTAGTTAATCCAGGCGCTAAGTTTTTTTTATCGTTGACCTCCCCGCCTGAGTAGGAATTTTACCCTTTTTCATATCCTAAGGGTATCGGCGAGGATGTCGTAATTCCCGTCAAAGTTGTCCAAGTGCCGAAACATACATTTCTGTATTTCACAGCACCTTTCAGACAACGTGATAGTGCTGCCACGGACGTTATTGCATTTCTGCGAACCACTACTACCTATGTACGTGGCCAGGCCAAATATACTTAAATAAATTAATAAACAAGTTTACCGACCTGCGGGATTGAACCTTCGACATTAATGTAAAAAAAACTTCATTTGTTATTGGATTTAAATTTTCCGGATCTTGTTCTTCTTATCTTATATTGCCATTTTAATGTTCCGTACGGAACACTTATGGGATTACTTCGGTGTTTGTCCATCTGTCCGTCCGTCTGTCACATCCGATTTTCTCCGAAACTATTTGAATAGAAAGTTGAAATTTGGTACAAATATAGCCCAATCAGAGCTGTGTAGTTTTGAATGTTAAATTTTGACTTACGCGGGTTAATTTTAGGTGAGGAAATCGGAAGTGAAAAAAAAAATACCAGGTTATCGAATCGGAGTATTAAATGAAAGCTTGTGAAAATATGAGTTCAAAAATATATATATGATCTAATACTTTCGCGCACTTTTCTTTGTAGTATTTTAAAAAAAGTTGGCAAAAATCGATGTCCCCCTCTTATCCCGATAAGTACTAATCAAAACATTTTGAAAAAATCCTGGAATAGTCTTCATAAAGTGTAGATTGAGAGACAATTAACATGCGAGCATTATGTTTAATAATTTATCTGGTATAAAAAAATGAAAACTATGTTTCTTAACGTATGGTGGAGGTATGTAACTGCAACCGAGTGGCGACATGCTCTTGTACCGAGATATAATTTTTTTTTTATTTTAAAAACAATCACTGTACACTACATGCGCAAGTCCAACGTGAACTTGGCCGTTTTTTTATTTAATTCGTAGATGCGTAAAAATAGATTTTACCCAGCAATTCTGCATTACTTAAAATTTGCATGCTCTAGAGGCATACAAATCCATTTTTTTTGTAATATCTCCCAAATGAAAAAAGAAACTTAATTGACTCCCTTTGATTTACAGGGAATCTTCTAATATTAAATAAAAACAGGTCTTTCAAAAATATTTGCTAAAAACTACGTGAGAAACGTGAATCAAAAGAACATTTTGCATATTTACATTAATTCCTTTGTTTTAACAAAACATTGTTATTTTTAGCTATCATACATTTATAGATCATAAGCATTAGAAATTGATGGAAGTAAATTTTGATTCTTTCTTTCGTTTAAGCTTCTGAAAAGAAAAACTCCATTTTTATGTCCTCAAAGCAAACAAGCTTTAAGATGCAAACAATATCAATAACTGTCTATTTTTTTTTATCTGGTAGGCGTAATGTATTTTTTTTTATTAAGCAATAAGTAAATAATTTTGCCACAGTATAAAAAAAACCGGTCAAGTGCAAGTTGGACTTGTGCAATTAGTGTTCCGTACCGTGTTTGCCTTTAAAATAAAAATTTTTGTTACGGAGGTATAAAATGATTTGTGACTTCACAAAACACACCCCAAATGAGTTTTAAATAAAACAAAAAATTCCTGACATGTACATATCTTAAGATCCAATATGTATTTTCACGTTTTTTCTTAATCAATAATGTGTAATAGTTATAGCTTCTTAGGTATCTAATAAGTCAATAAATCAATCTAGCTCAATCTAGAATCTAGTAATAAAAGTATAAAACAAATATTTACTACCTAAATATTCGTTTAATTATAAACAAACAAAAAAAAAATATTTTGTCTCGGTACCTATCCGTTGGTGACCAGTGTGTGTACTGAAAAGTGTATTAAAAAAACCTCCACCATATTGTCAAGTCAAACAGTATCAGACAAATTATCAAACGTAATGGAGTTGTGATAATTTTCGCTTAATCTAGACTTTATCGAGAATATTCCAGAATTTTTTCAAAATTTTTTGATCAGTACTTTTCGAGATAAGGTGAGGAGACAGCGATTTTTCGCAATTTTTTTTAAATAATACAAAGAGAAGTGTGCGCAAGTATTACGTTACATATATTTTTGAAGTTGCCTTTTTACAAGCTTTCATTTGATACCTCACTCGATGATCTGGTAAAAAAAAATTTTTTCACATCCGATTTCCTCCTCAAAACTGACCCCTTAAATCAAAAATTTAACTTTCAAAAGTACACGGCTCTGATGGGGCCATCAATTCCTATATTAGCGCCAAATTTCAACTTTCTTTGTCGAATAGTTTCGGAGAAAATCGGGTGTGACAGACAGACGGACGGACGGACGGACGCACACCGAAATGATCTTACCGTACGGAACACTAAAAATGATTTTAAAAAAAAGTTGAATATAGAGCAAATGCAACCAAAAGTGGTACTGCAGTGGACATAAATTATATGACAACTTGTTATAATTGCCGTTGATAATTATTATTATATTTTAATACCAATTTTACATATGACACACGTATTTACTCGATCCGTATTGTTCAAAATTCACACCTAGTCTCGATTCGGCGTAGTTCATCTCTTAGAACAAGACATACAGTTATGTAGCTGATTAAACGAGTACTTCCGCTGGGTAACTTCAAAAAATACCCAATATCATTGTTATCCGTCACATTAATATTTTTTTAGTTGAAAAAATGTTTTTTTTTAGTAATAAGTAAAAAAATAAACCCAGTTCGACATAAAAAAAAATATCATATCTCGTATAGTCGTGCTACAACATTATGCGACGACAAAAAAAAATACAAATGCAAACAACCATAATCATTTAGGTGGGCGAGATTAAAGTCATCGTGGGAAAACATATAATACTGTCTAGCTACCTTTTATTTGACGACCTTCGGTTACTGTGTGTGCTCTAAACAAACACAGCTACCTAAATAATTTATGGTTTTAAGTTGATCTTTTTCTGTCGCACCATAGTCTCGTTGTGCGACTATAAACCTAATAAATTACATACTAACAGATTAAAATACGTCTTAGAAATCCACACGTAAGAAGATTTAGGTATATTTCAAAACGTCGAATAAGATAGTAAAGCTCACCCTGCACAAGCGATCTAAATTTTATAAAAGGTCTCGTATCCGTTGCGCTGAAAGAAAAAAGTTAGGCACAAAATAAAAACAACGTAGTCCTAGTCAGCTTCCTGTTTTAAAATGAAGACGCAACTAATAGGGCTTTTATAATTAAAGACAATCATTTTATTTTTCAGTACGATTAATAACAAATATTAAAATTTGTCAAGAATAATCTGAAAAATAACTGAAATTCTGATTTATAGTTACTGAAATTTCTAAAATTATCGACTAAGGACATCAATACTTAAGACATACATAAATAACCTTTCAGGATTGTGGCCTACAGGTAAAAAAAATCTATCAAATGTTTCTTCCATGATAACCCTTTACCAGGATAGTGTTTAAATTAAAACTTTTAGACAAAATGGTTCCAACCTTACAAAAATACACGAACAGTCCGATTTAGAACTGCTCATGCGAATTAAATATTTCGATAAATGCAAGCTTGTTTTTAAAATTTCCTTTAAGTAACGTAAGTAAATTATATTTCAGGATAACATTTTTAAAAAATGATCTACCTAACTATGAAGAACTCGCAAAGGTTACCAAAAAATTATTTTTCTACATAACTTCTATCTGTCCAAAAAAATATTTAGTTTGCGCTTTGAAAAACGACCCAATAGCAGTTTTCATCCAAGAAAAATGTTTAGCCTCTGCAGTCTTCTTGCAGATGTTTAATCAAAAGGAAGTCACCGGGCACCGAACGAATCTTGTAGATGCTGCAGTTTTGATTCGACATGATTTTAAAGGTTGTTCTTTAATGGATCGCAACCCTCTCCAATTCTCCAAGACCCTTTTTCCATCTATTAAATAAACAAAATTCCTTCATAGTCCAGAAGACAACTAAGTTTTCGCCTTCTTTGGAGGTGGAGAGCCCTTTATGAACCCACTGCATCGCCTCCTGCTACGTGGGGGAATCCCACTAGCACACCCAAGACTCGTCACCTATGACAATTCGTAAAAAATACCTCTCATCTCCAAAGCGGTTAAATGTTCTTGAGAAATTTCTTTCCCAGCCGGTTTTTACTCTGGTGTTAGGAATTTGGAGATCCATCGTGTAGATCCCTAAATCTTCATGCACAAATAGTTTTGGATACTTCAGCTTTTCTAACAAGACTGAGAAAATACAGCCGTGAGACGGCGGAAAACGAAGTCGTCATTAAAATGTGCCACGTCGAGTTTCTTAGAGATCCCCAGCAAGTAGAAGTTATTTTATATGTAACAATAGGCGCAGCATGTCTGGCTTCGATATCATCGCTCTCTCAATCGCCGATTACAGAGAAATTCAACGAGTCACATTTTAACGTTCTGGTGTTAGCCCACCGGCTTCGTTTTGCCGCGATATTTTTTTTATTTTTCGGAAAAAAAACCGTAAAAACTGGAAAACACAATGCACTCGTACAAAATTTCGCAGTGATAGTAATTTGGCAAACGAACAATTTTTTTCTCTAATGTCATTTTCATAGCTAGGTAAATAACTTAAAAAAAAAAACACGTGTTTTTGGCTTATTCCCGAAAATAAACTGTTTTAAAAATTTAAGGTGGTTATTGTTAGCTGGTAAGACCTGTATTCTATTATTTTAAGAGTATATATTCAAAAACTATTATATTATTAATGATATTGACACATAAAAAAAAAGGACCCATATTAACATTTTTACATTTGTCGATTTATTTAAATCAGGTCAAACAAAGGATTATGGAAATAACAATCAAGTTTCAATATAGGGACAACGCGCAAATTATATGATTTAAAAGACTGTCTTGAGCTTTATCAAGCACATAACGAAAAATAATACGTCACTTTAGCATACTTCAGGAGCCCTATAAAATATGACAAAAACATCTTCCAAGTATTCGGCCTTTTATCATCTAAAGATTATTTGATTTAGACCAGTTTTAATTTAATAGTTAATTTATAATACAGGGACAATATGAAACTCAATTATTAGGCTCTTTGTCACTGATTTCGTAACTACGAGTATTAAAGTAGCAATATGAAGCAAAATAGTATTATCAAGCAAAAAACTAAAATTTATGTACCATCTTCCCGAAGTCGACGCCACAAATTTTTAATTAGTTCCATCATTATTATTATGTATTCATTAAGTAATTAATGAATACAAAATAGAATATTAACATGACATTTTGTCCTTATATACAAGGTTTATGGTACGGAACTTCCTTCCAAAAGCATGAAACAAAGACTGGAGTACTGACTAACGAAATTTCAAAAACTTAGCTTTTCGGCCCTAATTTTTACTTTTAACTGCTCCTACATATTAGAATAAATATGCGCTTCATAGTAATATAAACTAATACTCCTGTTCAAAGGAATAACTTGCGCTCTACCACAGTAGTAGTAATCGTCGTGCAGCCTCAGCGCCTAGCAAATTAACAAGAGAGATCCTTTTTTCCAATCCAGAAAAATTTCCCCTAACCGTTCTAGCCGCCATGGCCATCGCGAAAGCTCTCGGAGCTAACCATGAAAGACGGGATATCACTAAATGTCAGAGTGCCGGTCTCCTCCATCCGAAGTACCGCTTCTCCGAAAACCTCGTACCTGAGTCTTCTCAGCGCCCCAATGTGCAGATAGAGTGAAGTGACGTCTCCTCATCACCCGGCCAGTCCGAACTTGTCGGGTCTTCCTCTACATCCAACAGTGTTATGAGTGGGAATTCCCATTAGGAGATTCAGAACACGCCTGCTTTTATGGAACACCCATTCAAGCTACGATACAAGGTCCTCGACCTCTCTGCATCCACGGTTTCAATATCATCACTCTCTCAATCGCCGATCGCACCAATCCTAGAGGGTTACTACCACCGTCGCTTGGACATACCTAGTTAAATGTATATAAGCTGGTTCGAGTTTCCCGAAAAGAGCCATGAGACAGAGTCTGCCAAGTTCGTCTGCCGAATCGTTAACCGCCTGGGGACCCAAATCAACTTAATATTCTAGACAACTTATTCAGAGCACCCCGGCACTCTCAGATTAGTACCCAGTTCGCCCAGAGTTTAATAGTAGCCTTAAATACCGCCTAACTCTCAGAGTAGCTGTACACCACCTGCCTGCGACACGGGATCACTTCGTCCATTGCAGACGTCACTATGATAAAAACATCAAGCTGAAAAACTGGAGTCTACCTTTCCAAAGGGAAACGTTTATGCACATCTGCAGTTTGCACAACTCTGCCAATTGCGACCAGTGAAGTGTGTTCCTTCTCTTGTTTCCGGCTGATGATTATAAGAGGGAGAAAGACTTATCAAGCCTCAAAGATCCCCTGCTGTCATCGTCCTCAAGGATAACAGTGGAATCTCGTCCCTAACCGTAGTGGCATAAGTCACCATAGCCACCTTTTTTAACCAAACTAGGAAATTGGTTACTCCTAAAATGCACAAACGGGCGAGTCTTCTAAGTTTTGTAGTTTGAATTGTAATCATCTCGACTCCCGAAAATATCCATGCAGCAAAAATTCGCTTTAGTGTAAATTTTAAATAATTGAAAATTTTCCAGAAGGCAACTTTAAGATATATTTAAGACGTTGATCTTTTGATTTCTTCCAAAGAATCATGACTTCTTAAAGAATAAGTTTTTTAGACGAAAGTTAAAAGTATTTAAAAATGATTTTTGAGTTCGACCGCAGTACATCTGCCAAAGTTGTTTACTTACTTTGGTACATACGTCTGTGCCAACGTATCACTGCATTACAAGACCAAGCTCAAACTGTTTTACAGAATTACGTATAGAATCACATGTGACATTTACGCCATCTTTTTTTTATAAAAAATATCGTCCGGCTAACGGTCAATATAAATTATTCGGTAATATTGAGAATGATTATTATGTTAATTCTATCTTCGGGTGACAATAACCAAGTAGAATTTAAAGCACCATCCTACTTCAGAATTTTTAAAAAATCTATTTTTTTTTTGCAATTTTTATAGTTTGAATCTTCAAGAATATGTGTGCGAGAGGATTTTTCGATATCTTATTTATTTTTGAAGATATTACGTGTCTTAGGAAAGCTCGAGCAACGTCCGATTTCAGGCATACGCAGTCAGCGCACACATGCAGAGCGAGAATCTCAAGCTCAGTCAAAAGAAGCAAGAATAGCTCGGAGAATGCTTATTACTGAATAAAATGAGTTTTATGAAGAACTGGATGGGTTACTTTATGGCCCTGGAATAGCCGATAGGACGTATACATTTTTTAATTGTATCATGTCGGGAATGTGATCAAAATCTTCAAACGCTTATATCTCCAAACTACTTTTTTCGACCTCGGGTCCCTGATTCCGTCATTACAGCTTATCTAATCTCTTCGAAATTTTGACACAGTGTTCAGAAATGCTGTCATTTTCGGCCGAACTATGGGAAAATTTTTATCTCTGAATTTTTTCGTATTAACGATTTTTGAGTCTGGTAATGGTAAAAATTTTTCAGTAGTCCGGCCGAGAATTACCAGGTGTACTAGTATGAAATGCGGATTTTTTTTTAAAAAAAAACATTAAATTCGGAAGAATGATAAAAAGTGCTTTATTCAAAGTATGCTCCATCGGTTGTTATACATTTTTCCCATCTTTCGGGCAATTTGTGAATACCACGCCAGTAAAAATCTTCCGCTTTTGCTGCGAACCATTCATCGAGCCATTTTTTCACATCTTCGTACGAACCAAAGCGCTGCTCAGCAAGTGCGTGACCCATCGATGCAAACAAATGGTAGTCGGAAGAAGCCAAGTCTGGTGAGTAAGCCGCGGGGGGTAGAACTTCCCAGATGAGTGCTTCCAACGTGTCGCGAACTGATTTTGCCGTATATGATGGAGCGTTGTCATGAAGAAAAATGACTTTGTGTTGCCTCTTTCGGTATTCTGGCCTTTTTTCAAGCAGCGAACGGTTCAAATCGGTCAATTGTTGTTGGTAACGTTTAGTATTGACTGTTTCCCCAGGTTTTAACAGCTCATATTAGACCACGCCCCTCTGGTCTCACCAAACACAGAGCATCGTCTTTCTGCCAAAGTGATTCGGTCTTGCGGTCGATGTGGATGGTGCGCCTTGGTCTACCCATGATTTTTTGCGCTTGGGATTCTCAAAATAAATCCACTTTTCATCCCCTGTAACTATACGATGCAAAAACGACTTCCTTTTGTACCGAGCGAGCAAAATGTCACACGTGTTTTTGCGCTTTTCCATTTGCCGGTCGTTCAACTCATGTGGTACCCTCTACCGGTCTTCTGAATCTTTCCCATCTCTCGTAGCCGATTGGAAACAGCTTGTTGACTAACGCCCAATTGCTCGGCGAGTTGTTTTTGTGTTTGCGAATCATCTTTGTCGCTTGCAATTCCACATCTTCGTATTTTTTTGGCGGTTTTCCACGTTCCTTGTCCGCAACATCGAAGTCACCACTTTTGAAACGCCGAAACCATCGTTCACACGTATCTTGCGATGGAGCATGTTCACCATAAGCGTCTCGAAGTAATCGGTATGATTCAACAGCAGTTTTCTTCAAATGAACACAAAAAAATAATGCTGTCCGCGAATGCTCTTTGTTCGGTATAAATTTCGACATATTGAACACAACACTATGCACACACTTTTCCAATTTATCACTCGTGCGCGTCTGACACTTGTTGATGACACAACAACATGGCGCAGTGTCAAATCTTTATAGCACAAACTGCATTGATGCACCATCTGTTGTCGCATTTCATACTTGTACACCTAGTACACTCATACATTTTAAGAATTTTTTTGTCTTTTTTGTTTCAGTCGTTGCTGGAAGTCGGAATCATGGAACCGAGGAAGGTATCTTTTTTTTAACACGCCTGTATGCAGATGCGTATATCTATATAAGAATCAGACCGACTCAAAAAAATTTATGAATATACTCCAAAGGGAAATAAATAATATCTAAAAAGTTTTTTGCAATTATGCCTTATACTTTTTTCAAAAAAAATTCACAAAAAAAACGCGAAATTTCCGCGGTCTGGAGTAGGATGGCCCCTTAAAGTTACAAAAAACCTAGGCGGCAGTTTCTTCTAAAAAAAGTTAACGTTGCTGAACCTAACATAGTATATCGAGACACTCCATTCCTCTAGCATCATCACTCTGCTCCCAAACATACTCTGCATTTGTTGGATTCTATTTAGAAGAAAGCTGTTCGCCTGATTGGAGACCCAGAACTCATCAGCAACCTTGATTCCTTGCAACATCGAAGTACGGTTGGCGACTCGATTCTATTTTACAAATGTATTCATGGAAAGTATTCGATGGATGTAGCCCGCTTAATTCCTCCCAGAGCGGTGCATCCGTATGAAGTTCAGCTTGTTACGCCTCGTACAACCTTTTTCAAGCAGTCTTTTACATGGAAAACCTCCCACCGACTGTTTCCCACGAGTACAACTTACAGCAATTCAAGACCAACTTGAACAGCTTTTTTCGCACACGCGTCGTCCCTATTGCGCCATAGGAACTTCCCTGCCGAGCGAGTGCTATACCCATAAAAAAAGTGTCTTTCAGCATATTGTTCATCACTAATGTCACTTCGGCTGGAATCACCAACAAAATTCAATTATGATTTCTCCATAAATACAGTATGTCAAGTAAAAACGTGATCGCTTGTATTCTTGAAAAAATGTGTTTCGAGGACATTTTTTGCCATCAACGTATTCTTTGGTGTGCTAACAACGGCGCAATTACCTTGGTAAGTTGTCCAATCGCCTCCTGCATCAATAATCGCTTAGCATCTTCGAGGCATGCTGTCAAGGAGACGTTCTGCATACCCTGCAAATTTTTCAAATCTTGCAAGACAACCGAGTCAAAGTCCTCAGAGTCTTTCCTCTGAGCTTTCTCTTTACAAGGGACCAAACGTTTTCAATAGGGTTGGCATTCGGCGATTGTGAGGGCCACTCTAGTATCTTTTCGTGGCCCAAGCGAGCCGCTACGCGACGTGATTTTCGCCCAGCAAAGCGTTCTCCAACGGGCTACGGAATTTGACATCATGAGCACGAAGATGTTATCGAATGGTCTCATGGGACACATTCAAACCCGATTTTCTTAATTTTGCCGCTCGATGATGCAGCATCAATTTCGGGTCCCGTGAAAACAAAGACACGAATCGTTTTTCGACTTTCGGTATGACTGCTTACCGAACCGCGTTTTGGCAAATCGCCGACATTTTTCGTCTCGTTAAAACGATTTACCTACTTCTTCACAAACGACAACGACTTTTTAATATAATTAGCGGCTGCAGAATGTGTCATTTTAAGCCTCTTTGGATGGGAACAAAGAAAGACTGCCTCGAACAGATGCGCAAACAAGTGACTCATTTTGGATTTTAGATGATTTCGACGAAAATTCGGAATCGAGTGATAATTTTACTAAAAGGCATCGTAGACAAAGGTTCCCTCTACCAATTTTTTATTGAATCGCTAAAATCACATCCACCAAAAATGAATTATCGTGGAAACGTTCTTACTTGACAGACTGTATTTAAAATGTTTATTGAAGTATGCAAAGTATGTTAAAAGTAAGAAATGAAAAGGTTCTGGAAGAATGTTCCATATACTTAATCAGATATCCTAACCATACATAATATTTTAAATATCGTACAGTCTGAGACACAACACAAATCTCCTGTACAACTTTTCACAAGCACAATAATTTAGAGTCAAGTTAAACAAATAAAGATTTAAGTTGTGTTTCACACTAAGCTTAGTTATGTCAAAATAAAGAGCAATTTTTATTCCCTCGCAACCCCGTCAGGTCTCCATAACAATGTTGCTACTATATGACAATGTCCTTAATAATTATATTTTGACATACGAACAACATACTAGAAACTAAATTTTTCCAAATTCAAATTTGAAAATAAACTATGATCGTATTTGACAATGTCATATTAATATTCGACAGCGACGAGCGACGTTTGTTTCTGTTGTTTTTGTCATATTTACAATTACCTATTTAAAAACAGCAAGCAGACTAAGGACCACGTATTGTTCGATCGGTTAAGGGGCACACTATCGATATTAATAGGAGGTGATCGATAAAGGATGGACGAAAATTGTACTTACCGTAATCCCCTCGGCCCATTGGACCACGCATGCCTGGTCCCGCACGTGGACCTGCGCCGCCGGGGGGTCCGCGGAGAGGCATCGTTCCTGTCATCATCCTGAAAAGAATATGTATGTTTAGAATAACAATAATAAAGAATGAAATTAATTAAACAAACTTTTTGAACAAATAATATACCTCAGTATTTGCACCTTCAAATACTTATTTATGTGACAAATTCAGAAAGTGGTTCTATGCAAGTACCAAAAAGATGCGAAAGAAGTTCTGAAAGTTTATATGCATCCTGCATATAATATGCACACAGGTTTTTGTGCTGTCGTATAAATAAATATACAAAATATATATAAAATATTTTATTGCCTTAGTATAATTGTGTCGTTATTTTAATTGATACTTTTTTTAACTTTTTTAATCTTATTGCATGCTGAATTCGTACACAAAAAGTTATTTTTGTCACTAGTGCGGAAAATCTATTTATTTTCCGTTTTAAAAAAAAACGATCAAAAAGGGACAGCAAGTAAACAAAACCGATCGGACTTGCGCAATTAGTGTTCCGTACGGTAATTGCTTTTAAAATAAAATAAAATTATATTTCGGTACAAGACTCACTCGCCACTCGGTTACAGTTACTTCCACCATACGTCAAGAAACAGTTTTCATAATTTTTTTATAGCAGATAAATTAACAGACATAATACACTCGTTATAATTTTAGCTCAATCTACACTTTATGGAGAATATTCCAGAATTTCTTCAAAATTTTTTGATCAATGCCATTCGAAATAAGGGGTGGACATCGATTTGTGGCAATTTTTTAAAAATAACACAAAGAAAAATGCTCGAAAGTATTACATTATATATATTTTTGAACTGATACTTTCTCAAGCT
Source organism: Pachyrhynchus sulphureomaculatus (assembly GCA_019049505.1). NCBI lineage: Eukaryota > Metazoa > Arthropoda > Insecta > Coleoptera > Curculionidae > Pachyrhynchus > Pachyrhynchus sulphureomaculatus. Next base: position 69,887,795 of record CM032452.1, on the reverse strand, counting down.
TTCATTTGACACCCCACTCGATGACCTAGTAATTTTTTTTCTTTTACTGCCGATTTCAAGTCTCAAAACTAACCCCTTAAGTAAAAATTTAACTTTTAAAACTGCACGGTTCTGATTATGCCATTAATTCCTAGTTGTACCAAATTTCAACTTTCAATGTCAAATAGTTTAGGAGAAAATCGGGCGTAACAGACGGACGGACGGACACCGAAGTGATCCCATAAGTGTTCCGTACGGAACACTAAAAAACGCACGATTAACTATGCTTCATAGCGTGGTGAAAATTTTTTAATGCAAGCTAAATTATGCGCACATTTCCCATACCCTGTTGTATGCCCGTCCATGTAGAATAAGATTAGGCTACCAAATATGTTTCTTATGTATACAGAGTAATTCTAGGTCCTTACCTTTCATAGACTTCAGACTTATTAAAATTAAAAGTTTTCTTCTCCTCTATGATCATTTTTAATTGGCATTTTTAAGCTTAAAGGAGTTAAGGCTAGTTAGAAATTTTGAAAAAATATCACTTTTTTCTTTTTTTAGCATTTTCTGAAAGTATAACATCTTAAAAATATTCTGTGAAAAATTCAAGTTGATCCAAAGAATAATTTTAGAGATATTCAATAATATCCACAGGTCCATCAAACTACTAAGAGCAGGTAGCGCACGATAGCTGACAATAACCCGTCTTTACCTGTATATGAAATAAATGTGGGGCTCTCCTCATATTTGTACTAGTCTAGGCGTATTTAGAATTATAAAATTTCTTTCATAATTTTATTTTTAGACTTACTCCTGAATCTAGTTTAGGAGCAGTATCCGTACAGCCGCTGAGAAGAAACGGCAGTTTAAGCCGATAGTCACGTGTGCTTTTAAACATATTTGTCAAATAATTAATAATGGTTCGTGATAGCCGAAAAGATTCGAAAGAACTAAAAAGTTCAGGAAACGTAATTTCAAACAGCAAGCACCAAGGGTCTGGTATTTAAAATTGCTGTGTTCTGTGATATTGTGCCTTCATGTTCTTTCGTGGGACATCCATACGAAATAAACAGACGATTTATATTTGCGATGAGATGCGAGTCTTGGATTTGAAGGTATTCAAATGTTTTGTGTCCTAATGGATATGCCATAATTTTTCGATCGATCAACTTGTATGGAAAATAAATCCTAACACAGTAAATAGTAGTTCTACTGTAGTGCAAATAGGAACACATATTGCTGCCCGTGTATTCAACGAAGGTACACAAGTACTTAACAATTTTTAATATACTCAGAATAAGTTGCGAGTCAAATTTACATAGAAATGCTAAAAAAAAAACGCGAGGTCATTAAACTGTCAGTCGCACGAGCGGGCATAAGATAATACTCGGTAGGGAAGAATGCTTCATCGACAACAACAAATTAACATTTTGGAGCTCTACTCTAGTGCCCGGGTATAGAGAACTATGTGTAAGTAATTTATTAAATTGTGTCTGTACATAGTAACTAGGATTCAAACTTTAAATATGTTTTTCTTAAAAGTATGTTTTCAAAGTCGACGACTACTGTTTCTTAGAAACTTACACAGTATCTTTTACACATAAAAAACTAACGCTTAATCGAAGGATTTTAACTGGTACCTTATACTTTTAATATATATGAAAAACAAGCCTTACAATCAATAAGTACAGTTTTTAAGGCCACCATTTAAAAAAAAAAAGCTTGGAATAAGCAAGATAAAGTATTAAAAAAAACAGAAACATCTCGTTTCATTGATTCCAGATAAGACATGATTCACTTAAGAATGCTTTACTGGTCACTGCACAACATTATTTGAAAAAGGTGTTCTACGATACTCTGGATAACTCTGTCCAGAGTTCATATCTTTTAATGAAATTTTCACAAAATACTCCTCAAATATCATGTAATTACTTGGTAAAATATTAGAACAATAAATACACATGATGAATAAAAAAATCACAAAAAAAGCCTTTCTATTATACCTCTGATTACCCCTAACTCCTCAAGACAAGGTATTATATGTGTTTCTACATGAATATAACCTGAAAAATCGGTTGTAAGTCAGCTGTAAGCAGCAGTAAGCTGGTCAAAAAGCATCAGTTCAGACTCTGCTTTCTAATAAAAAAAATTCGGCTGGGGCAAAATAAATGGCTTTTTCGGCTTTAAATGGAAACACTACATCATACAGTATGTGTTTTTCACTACTGAGATTTAATCTTTAGGAAGGTGAACAAAAAATAGTGGAGGACGAGACACTGGAGAAACTTTTAACCGCCAAACTCAACCGGAACTTGCAAATTGATAGGGAGTAACTCAGGAAGCTATTTTTCGTCGTTTACAAAAGCTGGGGAGTATTGGTAAGAAGTCCTGATGGGTCTCTCTTGAGCCCACTTCCCAGGACATAAACCGACGCTCCAGTGCTACTCTCCTTATTCTCCAGATTAAAAAACAAAAATACTTCTTGCACAAAATTACTACTTATGATGAAAAGTGGATCTAAGACGATCAACCTAAGAGGCTCGGAGTTTAATTCGTTTTTTTGTGCATCTTCAGGGACGTAATGGTACACCAATGTCCCATCACATGTTACAATTTTGAGCAAAAAAAGCTTTCCCTTTCCTTTCAAAACGAGTTGGAAACACCTTCGAATTTCGTACTCTTGCAGCTTTTCGATCTTTATTCAGGAACCTCGGGAGGGATCCAATAAGCTGAATTTTTTCAAAATTTTTTCCAAATAATTGATTACACACTCTTGTAACTGGCACCAAGAAATTTCAAGCACTGTGAAGTGACGAACTCCCTTCAACTCCTTACGCAAAACTTTTAGTAGTGCGCATGAGAGGATGACGTCACGGCGATCTTCGATGAATTTCAGCAGATTTGACGTTCTCGCGAGTGAGAAAATTTATGTTTATGCGCTGTGTCACTGCACTAGGTACCTCTTTCTCGCTCTTGAAAGCTATTAAACAAAGCAAGAGAGATACGTACCGAAGTAGTTCCATTCCCGATACCCCTACCTATGGGCATTAAACGTTCCGCTATCGAATGCGTCCCACATGTCTGCTTTATAACATGTGTTAGTCAAAACAACATGTGTCTAAAAAAAACTCTATTTGTCTGGCATCGTTACTCAACTTGATGGACGCTAACTTGGGAGCGAATATGTCCTGGCATGAACACGTTGCATGAAAAGCAAAGAGGATTTTTCAAAAACTGAGACTATTGTTTCCTACTAGAAAGCTTACCTTTCACAACTGTTAATTCTGTAGAGAATTCAAATTCGACCAATGATCACATGCTTCCATGTTTAGGGCTCTGCTCACAAACATATATACATTGCTAAATCCCATTTAAAAGAGAACTGGTTGCCTGATTGGAAACCGGGACTTCACCAGCAACCTCTATTCCTTGGAACATCGAATTGTTGACGACTTGAACCTATTCTGTAAATACTTTCCTGAAAAGTGTACCGACGATGTAGCCTGCCTAATTCCTCCCAAAGGGTGCATGCTAAAAATACACGTCGCGTTAATACAGCACATCTTTATGAGGTTCAGCTTGTTACTCCTCGTACCATCCTTTTCAAAAATCCTTTTATATGGAGAATCTCCTCCCTTTGGAATGATTTTCCTAGGTTTGTGTCACAAGACCAACGTGAATCGCTTTTTCCGCACACGCGTTCTTCCTGTGGCACTTTAGGGATTTCCCTGCAGTATGTGTGTTGTGCCCATAAAACTTCTTAAAATCTAAATGCTCTCGAGAAAACAACAGGGAAAAACTTTTAGGCAATCATAACGCAGAAAACTATGCAGATTTAATTAAAAAATTTTTAACATCTTACAAAGCTTTGAGATAGTACATGTCATTAAAAATACTAGATTAGCATCTGGAATTCTTTCCGGAAAATCTAGATGTTAGCGACGAATACGGCCAAGATATATCAAGCATGAAGAAAGGATACCGAAAAAAATGGATTAACGAACTATCGTTAGACACTTAAAAGAGACCTACTTACAGCTAAGTACTCACGGAAATCGTAAAATATTAGGTATTTGTTATTTTACACCCTAACTGATCAGCTCATATTATATTTTTTACGCTCTTAGTAGAAAAAATTTAATTTCATGTTACACGAGTGTAACACAATCTTTTTAAAGTTACTTTATTGTCAAGAATACCTAAAACTATCAAAGTATGGCACTTTCAGTCTGTGTTACGTTTAAATTTAGTAGACCAGTGTAATTTGCTATGCTACTTGTATTAAGTATTTCTTTATATAGAGAAGAAGAAACTTTTAAGTTAGTAAACCTAAGGTAAACTTTTTAAGAAAATTAAACCTTAACGTTCCAATGCTAGTTTAAAAGTGTTTATATAAATTAATTTGACAATTTAGAAATTGAAAATGTTATTAATTTAATAGAAGTTGGTAACAAAATTAATTGTTATACTTCGTGCAGTAAGAGTAAGAATTCCAAAGGGTATATGTATCTTCCTTAATACATTTTAAACCTCTTGTTCATATTTTCTCCCAATTTCATCAATACTGTCACTACTTTAAATACGCTGCACTATTTTTTCACATTTTATAACACTTAGACAAAACATTATCAATAATTAGTACAGTAAAAATATCACGAAAAAAACAATTAAAAATACCAATCTTAAAAAGTCAATTTCCAAAATTTTAAAAAGCCAAAAATGTCTACATAACATACACAATGCAACAATTAATCTCCTCGACTGGTGCAATAATTAAAAGAAATATATTTTTTAAAGTTTTCTCGTCCTAATTCAATATCATCATCATCCATCAGCCGTCCTCATCCACTGCTGGATATAAGCCTCCTCTAAGAACCTCCACTGGTCTCTGTCCTGAGCGGTGTTAACTCAATTTCCTGCCACTCTCTTGAAATCATCGCTCTATCTTATTGGTGGTCTACCTCTGTACCTTTTGTCTTGTCTAGGTCACCATTCTATTAGTCTTCTACACCATCAGTTATCATCCCTTCGGGCTATATGGCCTGCCCATCTCGCATTTAGATTGCGTAATTTTTTAGATAATATCTATTACTTTTGTTCGTTGTCTAACAATTATGTTTGTTGTTGTGATACCCAGCATAGCTCTCTCCATTGCCCGTTGCGATACTCTCAGTTTGTTTGCTGACTGTTTTGTTAATGTGAGTGTCTCGGCGTCATATGTGATTACCGGCAGAACGCATTGTTCATAAACTTTCTTTTTAAGCACATTGACAAATTACCTTGTAGCGTATATCTCAGCTTCCCAAAAACTGTCCATCCCAAACCGACACGGGCTTGGTTATCTTTGCCATTTTGTAATTTTGGACGTGCTCCACCTGTTACTATTCGTAACTAGATTAGTTTTTTGAAAGTTAATATTTAGACCAATATTTGCTGATATTATTTGCAATTCAGTAAGCATCTGTTAGGCATCACCTAGATTGTCGGCTATTATGACAATATCATTAGCAAAGCGCAGGTGATTTAGGTATTCGCCATCAATGTTATGCCTTTTCCATCCCAATTAAGTTCCTTATTTTACGGTCGTAAAAAGTTTAGGAGGGAGTATCACCTTGTCGGATTCCACGTTCCGTTCGGTATTTACTTGTGGATTCATGGAGTCTTAGACTTGCTGTCGCGTTATTATAAATGAATTTAATTAACTTAAGTATACTTGTAGTCTATTCTCATTTGCTGCAGGACAGACAGTATCGCCGGCAACTCCACGGTGTCAAAGACTTTTTTTAAATCCACAAATACTAATACGAGTTGTTTGTTGTATTCTATAGATTTCTCTATAAGGATTTTGATGGTCTGTAAATGATCGTTAGCACCGTATCCACTTCTAAAGCCAGTCTGTTCGCGTGGTTGATAAAAATCTAGGTTTCGCTCCAGGCTACAATAATTCAGTATTCAGTAATTATTCAAACGAATTTTCCAGCTTGCTTTGTGCGACTGCCTGGAAAGTATGTGTCAAAGAATTTTGAATAATTTCTATGACCTTGACAAAGCATTCCTTCAACGTCATTTTAATTTTTGGGACTAGTGACAATCAGAAAGTACTAACTGAGATGAATACAGTGAATTCATAATTCAACAATGAGTGAAGCCTGACTTGGTGCATTAACATGTAACAACCACCGACTGTCTGGATCACAGTATTCCGATCGAACAGGACGAATTCTATTCATCGGAAGCTTCCTTGACCTCCCCGTGTTTTTTTTTGGCTTGCGGCGATGATTTTGGCACCTATTCTGTACTTTGACCCTTTTTTAATTGTTTAGTAAAATACCGTATCTCAGTAATCTATCAATAAATTGGGAGAGGATACTACTTTAAGATGAGATATTAAAGTTGTGGATGACGCTTCTAGTTTATGACATAGGTCACCAATTAAAAAAATTAATTGTCGCACTGTGTTTATAGTAAGTAAAATCATGGCTACATTTACAATGAATTAAAACAACAAACAGTACATGCACACGTCAACTGAAAAGTCTTACTTTTCCTGTGGGCTGCAATTAAAAAAAAAAATAGAAATACCGTTATTTGCTACATTTTACCATTGTTTTATGATATAAACATACTTATTATTTTTTATATACGGATTTTAAAATCTATTAGACTCTCTCTCCTCATCGCTTTTTTCTGTAGTATTTTTATGCACAATAAGCATTTTGAAAATCGTACTTAAATTTTTTAATGCTGAAATAATTTAAGAAAAAAATCCCAAAAATTTTTGTTCAAAAAGCTTCAATTTTTTGGAGCTTTTTAACAAAATTCTGGTCATCCTTAATATTCTGGTGATATCTATTATATATACTATATAATATTTAATTGCTTTTTTTCTTTTTGTTTATTACAAAATGTTGTTTTAACTAAAGTAACACAACTCTAATAAAAATCAAAACTGTTTCTTTTTGCCTTGATATTAAAGATATATGCCTTCCTCGTTTATCAATTTCATATTAAAAATGCAGAAGATCTTATAAATAAAATGCAGTCGAATTAAGAAGAAACAGTTTAAAAATAACATTGATACAAACGTACCCTCCTCTAACTTGCATCATTTGCATCATACGCCTTTCTCTTGCTCTTAGGATTTCTTCTTTTTTCTTTTTATCGGACGGAGGTTTGGCTAGTGAAACTTCGATATTTGAACCGCCCATTTCTCTACCATCTAATTCTTCCATTGCCTAAACAAAACAAATATTAAAAATATGATACATTTACAGGTCTGTTATCAACTAACTACAGACATTAAATATCACGGTAAAGCTAAAAAATTCTCCAAAGGATGGGAACCCAATATTGCTTTCATAAGCAAAGATTAACAAGCGATCTTCTAACTTATGTCACACATATTTGGAATAATGCAAATGAAAATTTTGGAGAATCTCGAGCAATTGATATATCCAAGCCATTCGACTGTGCTTGGCAAGACGGAATGTCGGCTCAGCAGGTTGATATGGTATGTCTGAATGGTTGTATTTATGGCACTCATGTTTACTCAGAGATAGTCCTTTGAGTGATAATTGGCTGGTTTCTTTCTAGTACTTTCACTATCAACGGTGGTGTATCCCAAGGCTTCATACTGTCTTCTACTCTCTTTCTGCTCTAAGAGACCAAGAATCCAATCTACAGCTTTTTGGCTGGCAGTACGCTTGTTTCAGCATTTACCTTGAACGACCGAACATCAACTACCCATGCAAATAGCCGCAGTCGGCACGAAGTTGTTTAACTTAATAAAGACTCGAAAGAAATCCTCCACATGGAACTTAATGTTGCAAAAGCCCATGCGATAACTTTTTCTAAAAAAGTTGCATTACTAACAAAGTTATGTCGGAAGACTCCATTCCTCTAGAATCTTCACTTGATGGGCTTTAACTTGGCAGCAAATATATCTTAGCTCAATTATGTTGCATAGATAGAAAACAGAACTTTTCAAAAGCTGGGTACATCATTTCTTACTCAAAAGCTTTACACTCCATAACAACTTTTACTCCTGAACAAAGCCCAAATTCTACCAACGGTGGAATACTGCTCCTATGTATAGGGCTCTGCTTCAAACATATGCTGCAGTTATTAAATTCTACTCGGAGGAGAACTATTTATCTGATTCGAGACCCACAACTCACGAGCAACCCTGATTCCTTATAACATCGAAGAACGGTTGGAACTTTAGGGATTTCCTTGCAGCGCGTGTACAGTGCCTATAAAAAAAATATATATAAAGAAGGCTTTTGGGTTGCTAAGGAGACGCCACAGTTACTGCCGAGTTTACTCAACAACCTCTTCTTCCTGTCCCATGTATTTACATATGTCGGGGTCTCTGTACCATTTGTTCAGTTTATATTGAGGTTGTTATTCTCTCTATATCTCTGCTAGTCGAAAAATGGACACAGCGTCCGGAACTGCACACCAGTCTCTGATATTTCGGAGCCCCGAGCGCTGCTTTCTGACGAGTTCTCACGGACTCTTCATTTTTCCCTAAAAAATAAGTTTTGGAATCGAGTAGCGGTCATCTCTTAGTATATGTCCCAAATAAGACACATTTTACGATATTAAGTAGTCGCCTCTTCACCCCAGTTCTTGGAAGCACTTCTTCATTGGTTAGGTGTTTTGTCCTTTCATAGCATCCATAGCTCGAAAACTTCGTAGACGCAAGGCGAGTGGCAATTGTCTTTGAGGCAGCATGTTTTACAACTTTAGAAAGGTATCCTTTGCCACGCCCATCCGCAGTTTAACCTCCCCATCACAATCCCATCGTTCATTGAGATCAGAGCTAAGATATTTAAAATTACTAACCCTCTCAATCTCTTGATCCTTTATAAAGAGCGATGCTTGGGGGTATCATTTTGGTTCTCACAATATTTATACGTAGACCATACTCCACGCCAATATCACTCAACTTATTGATTAGAATTTGCAGATCTTCCAAGTTACTGGCAACTATTGCGGTATCGTCTGCATACCGAATATTATTTATAGGCTTTCCATTAACTTTTATCCCTCTGCATTAATCTTCTAGAGCAAGTTGAAATATTCTCTACATAGATATTAAATAATACTGGCGACAGTATGCACTCCTGCCTAACACCCTTTAACACACTGAAAGGGTTTGTTGAAATGTTTTTATTAATTTTGATATCGGCAAATTGATTCCAGTATAGCTGTATTATTATTCATACATCCTTATAATCTATACCAATCTCATAAATGCTCAATTACTACGGCAGGTAATTTGACAGACTAATTTCCCATGAAAGCTTTGATGTCCGTCCAACCTCACTTGATGTAAATTTAAGTAAATCCATAAGTCGACCAACAACAATTTATTTTTGTTTGTTATCATGTCTAAATAATAATTAACGTCTTTTTTGTGTACTTTCAAGTCATTTTTTTAAGAGATGAATGAATTAATATACAATATAATAACCATTATTGTTTACTACTTTTTCCCAACATTTTACGTTTTCAATTCATGAAACTTTAACTAAAAAAACTTATGGTATGGTATTTTTTTTAATGATTCTTCATTATTAAATCTTTTTTAAGACTGAAAAGTTTTTGGTCTGACACATAGATGTCGCCCTTTTCAGAAAATCCGTATGATTTTTAGGAAGTACCGACCTTCAAACGATATGTGTCAAAATTTCATGATATTTCAACGATTAGTTTACAAGTTACAGTGGTTTTAGTGACGCTACTTTTGATTTTTCAAAACAATGGAAAAAATTGTGTGTTGAATAAATACCGTTTTTTCAAGAGAAAAAATACCATTTGAGCAAAGCAATGGCTTGATAAGTGTTACGAAGACTCTGCCCCTGGAAAATCACTCATCATTTACTGGTATGGTGAATTTAAACGCGCTCGTACAGACACAAATGATGCTGAACGCTGTGGATGCCCAAATGAGGTGGTAACATCGGAAAACATAGCATGATGAGGCACCTGGATACAAAAAATTCCGGAGGTAAAATAGCCCCCCGTTCGGATCTCCGGGTGGGGGCTGGTTCAGGGGCGTCGACATGCAGAGAACAGAATTTCAAAATGGATTTTTGCAACATACGAGGTTTAAATTCGAACATAAATTCAGTGCACCAACACCTGCAATCAAATAAACCTCATGTACTCGCTCTCTGTGAAACTAAGGTCAGTTCATCGACCAGCACAGTAAACTACCTTTATCCTGGGTACGATTTCTATTCCCGATTTAGGCGTAACTTTGGAATCTGTCTTTATGTCAGAAGCGACCTCTCTTGCCAACGAGAAGAGGCTCTGGAGCCCACAAACTTTGATGTTATGTGGTTAAAATAACGACTCAACCAACCACAAGGTTCGTCTGTATCCTCTATCGACCACCAAGTGATACAAACTTTAGAACACTTTTCGCTTCTCTTGCAGACACCATAGATCATTTACAAATTAACTATCCAAATGCCGAAATTGCCATCCTGGGCGACTTTAATGTCCACAACATCAACTGGCTTAAATATTCAAATACTACCGATGAACAAGGTCGTGAAGCCGAATCATTTTCAATCAGTTGTGGCTTGACTCAGCTTATTGATGAACCAACACGGATCCCTGATCGAGACGGAGAGTTCGCCAGTCTTCTTGATCTGTTTTTAACCACCAATCCGGAGATTTACACGGTCAGCGTAAATCCACCGTTAGGTTCTTCCGACCATAAACTACTTTCGACATCGAGTATTCTACCAATCAGTGACAGAGAGGCGCCCAAACCGCGCAAGATTTGGCACTACAAATCTGCTAAATGGGAAGATCTCATGGAATATTTTCGAACTTTCCCTTGGTTGGACGTTTGTTTTCGATCCGACGACCCATCTGACTGCGCCAGGGAGGTTTCCGATGTTATTTCGGCCGGTATGGATGCTTAACATCCCTTTTTCGAAGAAATGCCCTTCCAACGGCAAGCCTTGGTTTGACCTAAAATGCAAAGAAACTGTTGCTTCTAAACATCTTGCATACCGACAGTGGCGTGAAGATCCTAACACAATAAATCGTAACATCTTTGTTCGTGCCAGGAACAGATGCAAAGAAATTATCGACGAAACCAAGGAGGTACACAATCAACGGATTAGAAACAAACTTCTCGCTTGTCCCGGCAATTCCAGGTCCTTTTGGTCAGTCGCTAAGGCAGTTAGTCAGAATTTCACCAAATCCACCATACCGCCACTCACACGGCCAGATAATTCTATTGCAACGACACCTGTTGAGAAAGCGAACTTGTTGGCTGAACTCTTTGCTTCACATTCTACTGTCGATTTCCAAGGAAAAACACCACCTACTATTCTCATAGTGCAGTCAAAGATGCCCGATATTGTCTTCAGACAGCGTATCATAAAACGTATTTTGATGAAGCTAGACACCAAAAAGGCTTCAGGCGCTGACGGAATACCTGCCATAGTTCTCAAGAACTGTGCGAGGGAACTAACACCAGTTTTCTGTAGACTTTTCAACTTATCCTACAGAAAGGGAATATTTCCTTCCTGCTGGAAATGTGCCACAGTTCAGCCGATACCTAAAAAAGGCAAGAGGACCTTGCCAAATAACTACCGACCAATCGCACTACTCTCAATAATATCGAAAGTCATGGAAAAGGCTATCAATCAGCATCTTCTAAAATATCTTGAAGGATTCAACATTATTAGTGATCACCAATATGGCTTTCGTAAAAATAGATCAACAGGAGATCTTCTGACTTATGTAACACATGTTTGGAACAACGCAATTGAACACTTTGGAGAATCTCGAGCGGTTGCTCTTGACATATCCAAGGCATTTGACCGTGTTTGGCACGAAGGGCTGTTGGCTAAGCTACGTTCTTATGGTATGTCGGAAAAGTTCTGTTTGTGGCTCTCATGTTTCCTCAGAGAGCTTTCTTTACGCGTGGCAGTTGACGGATTTCTTTCTAACACCTTCACTATCAACGCCGGTGTGCCCCAAGGTTCCATACTGTCTCCTACTCTCTTCCTCATCTATATTAACGATCTGCTGGAAAAGACCGAGAATCCAATCTACAGCTTTGCAGATGACAGTACACTTATCTCTTCATTCACTTTAAACGCTCGGACATCGACTACTCAGACGAATATCCGCAGACAGCAGGAAGTCATTCAACTTAACAAAGACCTGGAAGAAATTCTATCTTGGGGTGACAGTAACCAAGTGGAATTTAACGCTACAAAAACCCAGGCGGCAGTTTTTTCTAAAAAAGTTAACGTTGCAGAACCCGACATAGTTATGTCGGGGCACTCCATCCCTCTAACATCGTCACTCAATCTGTTAGGCGTTAATTTGGGAGCAAATATGTCCTGGCATGAACATGTTGCAGGCATAGCAAGAAGAGCTTCTCAAAAGTTGGGAATATTGTTTCGAACCAGAAAGCTTTACACTCCACAACAACTGTTAATTCTTTACAAAGCTCAAATTCGACCAACTATGGAATACTGCTCCCATGTTTGGAGCTCCGCTCCCAAACATACACTGCATTTGTTGGATTCTATCCAGAGAGCTGTTCGTCTGATTGGACACCCGGAACTGACCGACGGCCTTGATTCGCTGGAACATCGAAGAACGGTTGGCGACTTGAGCCTATTCTACAAGTACTTTCATGGAAAGTGTTCGAAAGATGTGGCCCGTTTAATTCCTCCCAGAGCGGTGCATATTAGAAGTACACGTCGCGCTAATGCTTCACATCCGTATGAGGTTCAGCTTGTTACTTCTCGTACAACGCTTTTCAAGCAGTCTTTTATATGGAGAACATCATACCTTTGGAATGGTTTACCCAGGACTGTGTTTCCCATCGAGTACAATCTACAGCGATTCAAGAAACAACGTGAATCGCTTTCTCCGCACACGTTTCGCTCCTGTAGCGCTTTAGGGACTTCCCTGTAGCACGTGTGCTAGACCCATAAAAAAAAAAAAAAAAAAAAAAAAAAATTAAAAAAATCCACAAAATTGTTTTGGATGACCGTAAAGTGAAATTGCGTGAGATAGCTGACTTTAGAGTGTCAGCTCAGCCAAAGTGGCTTTACTAGGAATGTTACTAAAGGTGGTTTGCCATTGCCTTCCCGAGACAGGCGACCATTACGTTGTATATTTTTTTTTATTTCTCGAGCCGAGATACGAGCTGAAGTCTCCGGCGTAGAAAGCAGACACCTTAACCATTACGCTATGGTTGCCTCTTCGAATTCACGTAGAGTATCGATTTTTCATCTATCTCCACAATTTGTTCCAAAAATGGTAAACGGTTTTGGCGTGACAGGAGATAACGCCAAATGATAATTCTGATTACAGTTGGCCAAATTTAATTCGCATGAAATCAACTTTCTGAACAGTTAAACCTTACCAAACAATCGTAACTGATTGCAAATAGTTTTTTTAACATTGTAGAGAGCTCTTGAATGGAAAGTTTACTTTACAAATTTTTTAAACCATCTTTGGTATTTTCGATTGCTAACTGCGTCTTTACCGAGGGCAGGACGTAGATTTTTGCCAGCATCCGTTGCTTTTCTTACCAGCTGGAATTCAGAACACACACAGTGTCATCTATCTCTTCATACGTCATTTTGTTGCGACCAAATTTTAAAATTTGAAACCGAAAAACAATTAGTTTTAAGTGCAAAGCGACAGTAAACGTCAGTATGATAATGGTAGTGTTGTTTGTCACTCTTTGTTGAAAAAACTCAAGTTTGTTATTCTCAGAGGTCCCGGTAAAAAAAATCCCTCCGCCGAGAGCTACTACGAATATTATGGTAAGACCACCACTGTAGAAAATATGTTCAGTTTATAACCGAGTTGCACATCAATGTGATCTTTGGTATGCCCTTTAAATAATTTGTCTCAGTTATAAATGAATAAATAAATAATATATAAATGACATTAATTATTACTAGATCTAATATTTGTATTTACATCGTTATGTTACTGTAAATCCCCACTAACCTTACTAATTACATTATTTCAGTAATAAACTATACTCACTTTAACTGCATTATCCCTATCTTCGTAATGTATAAAAGCATAGTCTTTGATTTTCTTAACTCTTTCAACCTTTCCATAGCCTTCAAATGTTTCTTTTAGTTTTTCCTCAGTAATATCTTGTGTCAAATTCCTTACGTACAGTACTTTTACTTTAGACATTGTCTGTTCGTCGGGTTCTTCCTGTGGATCTGCCCAATCTACTATTATGTCGCAACCCCATACCTACATCAAAAACATCAATAAAACAAAAATAATACTGTCTATGGGAATTATTTTAAAATTCATTTTTAGTCATTTCTATATTCGATTGAATCTGTACGATGCTTAGGATTTTCAAATAATTTAAAAATGCTTGAAATGTCAATTTTTTCTATATTGGCCAATATACTGATACACAGGGTTAGTTTGATAATGTTACTCTTCAAACGAAAATATGCCATATTTTCAATAAGTCACGCATTGTTAATATTCTACGTTTGAATTGAACATTGTAGTTGTTAACACAAAACGGTGAAATCCGTGCAGTCATAAAACATTTTTATTAAAAAAAAAGTGGACGGCTGCTCACATTATACACGCGTAATACGAAGGCTGAAAAGTTTTTGGTCTCACACATACGAGTAGATGTCGCCCTTTTCAAAAACATCCATATGATTTTTAGAAAGTACAAACCTTAAAACGATACGCGTCAAAATTTCGTGATATTTCGATGATTAGTTTAAAAGTTATAGTGGTTATAGTGACACTACTTTTGATATTTTCAAAACAATGGAATGGAATGATGAGAAAAAAATATCGTTCAAGCAAAGCAACTGCTTGATAAGTGTTACGGGGAATCTGCCCCTGGAAAATCACTTATCATTTACTGGTATGCTGAATTTAAACGCGGTCGTACAGACACAAATGATGTTGAACGCTCTGGGCGTCCAAATGAGGTGGTTACACTGGAAAACATCAAAAATATTCACAAAATTGTTTTGGATGACCGTAAAGTGAAATTGCATGAGATAGCTGACACCCTAAAGGTATCAAAAGAACGTGTTGGTCATATTTTGCATGAACATTTGGGCTTGAGAGAGCTCTGTTCGAAATGGGTACCGCGTTTGCTCACAGTGGACCAAAAACAACAACGTGTTGTTGATTCTGGGCGCTGTTTGGACTTGTTTAAGCGCAATAAAAAGGATTTCTTCATGCGATATAAGTGACAATGGATGAAACATGGATCCATCACAACATACCGATATCAAATCGGCTGTCAGCTGAGTGGACAACAGTCGGTGAAAGCCGCCCGAAGCGATTAAAGACACAACAGTCGGCAGGAAAGGTTTTGGTCTCTGTATTTTGGGATGCGAATGGAATTATTTCCATCGACTATGCTGAGAAGGAAAAAACCATCAATAGCGAATATTATATAAAGTTGCTGGTGCGTTTGAAGGCAGAAATCGCAAAGAAACGGCCCCAAATGAACAAGAAAAAAGTGATCTTTCATCAAGACAGTACACCGTGTCACAAGTCAATGATTACGATGGCAAAATTGCATGAATTGAAATTCGAATTGCTTCCTCATCCACCGTATGCTCCAGATTTGGCCATTAGCTACTATTATCTATTCGCAGACCTCAAAAAAATGCTCGCGGGAAAGAGATTTGGTTCCGATGAAGAAGTTATCGCCGAAACTGGGGCCTATTTTGAAGACAAAGACAAATCCTTCTATAAGAGAGGTATAGAAATGTTACAAAAGCGTTGGACTGATTCTATCACTCTTGAACGAGACTATGTTGATGAATAAAGTCAAATTTTGCAAAAAAAAATGTGTTTTAAGTAGCTAGACCAAAAACTTTTCAGCGTACGTGTTATATATTCTGCAAGAAGCTTCAGGTATTACCAAATTTTATGCTTCATGTAACGAAAACAGATCCACAATTCTTATCAGATACAAAAGTAAAATTGTAATTTTCTTATTATCTCTGTCCCTATTTCTTTATTGCTGAACCTGATAACCCCGTGACAGGGAACAAACTAGTTCTTGTTAAAATGGTGAATGTAATATACTAAAATGTCCATCAAGCTCTTTAGCATAAAAGATACAGCTATCGCCATAGAAAAACAAAATACTTAGAATAAAAAGTCGCCGCAAAACGAAGCTGGCTGGCTACCGCCGGATTCTTAAAATGTGCCTCGTCGAATTTTTCATAGATGTTGCGCAAATAGAAGTTGTATTATATATAACAACTAGGGATAAATACAGTTTAATGGTCCGGTAGTAGCCAGCCAGCTTCATGTACTGCGACATTTTGTTCCACGGGTTTATCTTTCTGTATAGATAGCTATATTTTTGTACCTTTAATTTATGAAAAATATTAACGTTCGTATCTGTTTCAAGGTTCAACTTTAAAACAGGTCTAATTTGGCAATTAGCGAGTTTAAATCTACAAGGGCACCAGCAAGCCAGAAAGTTATGATACTATGCAGGATAAGACCAGAAAATTTGTTTCTATTTATGATTAAATCGATAAAAATGAAAAATTGTTTTAAAAATCTAAAAGCTAATAATTTCAGTGCCTTTTGCAAAGTCTTAGTTCCCGATTTTTATTTTAAGTTTTCTTATGAAAACGTCTCTTTGAGGATGTATCTTATAAAATATGACAGTGTCACCAACAAAAGACAACTAGACAACTAAAAGTTTTAAGTTCCATGGTTACTTGGTTGGGTTTAAGTTTTAGACCATTTCAATGAATTTGCCGGTAAGTACTTAATTCGCTAAATGAACATACTGTAAAATTCAACAGTAAGATAAATGATCTGTTATCTTTATCAACAAGGGTTGGAAAATCATTTATATTTATTATGAAATGGCTAGAAATAAACTACAATGATACAGTTCAAAAGACTTCTTGGCTACCTTCTTCTGTAGCTGTATATTCGATTTTTTTGTGAATATTCTTAAATAAACGTTTTCTTGTTGACTTTTCGGAATATGTATCGATGGTGCTCATTCAATGTCTGGAAGATTTCAAGTGTACAAAAATCTCCACTGTCTGTGTGGACACATTGTATGATCCACATAGAAACTCTGGCTTCCAAAGAAATGAGTCCTGCTCTGAATATTGTGCTCATTACAGTTGTAACCGTAGTAAATTATATTAAAATGAGACCCCTAAAATCTAGAATTTCTTCTGCACTTTGTAAAGATATGGGTGCCGAACATTCAGCGTTACTATTTTATTGCGAGGCAAGATGGTTATCACGTGGGAAATGTTTGCAACGTGTTTATGAATTAAGAAATGAAATCGCCATTTTTCTAGAAGAGGAAAATCGACCGGAAGCTGAGAAGTTGCGAGATAGTTTATTTGTGATGAAATTAAGCTACTTGGTCGATATATTAACAAATACACATATATTTGACACAAGTGATAAAATTAATGCTTCTTGTAGAGAATTGGAATGGAATTGGATGGAATGTTTGCAAATGTGGGTGAATGTGTTAAAACATACAAGGCTGAAGAACAACATGTAAAAGTTGTTTTAGAACCATTGAAAATCATCTAGCCATGTTGACAAAGAATTTTAAAAAGTATTTTCTTACTGACAACTTGGTAGCAAGTTACGAGTGGGTTAGGTATTCATTTCAAAATACTCCCGAAGGGCTCTCAACTTCCGAAGAAGAAATTCTCATAGATTTCACGGCAAGTGGCGAAATCAAAAGACAATTTAATAATAAATCACTCTTTGAATTTTGGGCAGGGGTAAATGATGAGTTTTCTGCACTAAAAACAAGAGCATTTCGTATACTATTACCATTTTCAACATCCTACCTTTGCGATTTTCTGCGGTGGCTACTTTGAAAACAAAATATAGATCTCAACTAAATATAGAAAAAGAACTGAGTGTCTATTTCTAATATTAAACCATCCTTCGAAAATCTTTGCTCTGCAAAACATGCCCAAGAGAGTCACTAATAATTATTAAACTTTCTTTTAATTTAGTATTAATATGTTAATTATTAGGTACATACATTGTGGAGTACTAATACAATCCTATTTATAGGTGTATTATATCAGTGTAAATGTGTATTTTATTTTTTATTATGTCAGAATGTATTGTGTTTTGCTTTCCTTTCAATAAATTATATTAAATGTTTTTAATAATAATTTCTTTTCGATACGCGCCCCCCAATAGTGTAATCACGCCCCCATAGTAGGGCGCGCGCCACAGGTTGAGAAACGCTGATATATACATATATATTTTATATCTAGTCTTGATAATACAATACATTAATGTTACGAGTATTAAATATTTTAATTTGGTTAACTCGAATGAGTTGATCTAATAAATAAAAACCAAAATCTTTCTTAGTATTTGTTCTTGTAATACTGATTAACTCATTTGATAGCTGATTAGAATATCCAGGATCAAAACTTATGGTTCCGTATTGATAATTACTCTTAACACTCATATCTATTGTAATCAGCTACAAAAATTTCTTTATATTAATAACCCAAAATACGGACAGGCAGATAACATTACCTTAAGGTTAATTTAATTTACCATATTCTTGGTTTTTGCTAGATGGCCTGTTTAAAGATATCTTGCTGGCGGAAGACAATATTTTTTTAAGCAAAAATCTTCATAAGTAAACAATATTTGGGCAAAGATACCAATGATTCTAATTATAGAGTCAAACGAGAAACATTCGAAGTCTAATTTTATTCTATAGTAATGTTCTAAATGTTATTTTTAAACACAAGAGTTTTAAATCATTTGATAAACAGTCACTGTGGCAGATTCCATTTACACGATGTGTCTCAAAGTAAAAAGAACTTTTTCAAAATAAAACTAACCGGCCAAGTGCAAGTCGGACTTGCACAATTAGTGTTCCGTAAGTTGATTGCTTTTAAAATAAACATTTTTGTTACGGGGGTATAAAATAATCAGTGACTTCACAAAACACACCCCAAATGAGTTTTTAACAAAGATTGTTTTCGATAATATAAAGAAAAGCGAGAGTACTATATCATATCAATTTTTGTACTTGTGTTTTCACAAGCTTTCATTTGACACCCCCTTCGATGGCTTGGTAAAAAAAAAAATTCACTTCCGATTTTATCCCTCAAAACTAATCCCTTAAGTCAAAAATTAACTTTCAAAACTACACGTCTCTGATGAGGCCATCAATTCCTATATTAGTGGAAAATTTCAACATTCTATGTCAAATAGTTTCGGAGAAAATCGAGTGTGACAGAAGGACATCGAAGTGATATTATAAGTGTTCCGTACGAAACACTAAAAATAAAATAAATAATATTAGTGGCGCCACCTACTGGATATAATATGGATTGGAAAGGTATATTATGTCCAATTTTCATGACAATCAGATGAATAGAAGCTGAGATATTGCGTCTACAGTGACTGTGTGTTTTAGCTATCGGTCGAAAAATGAACATCGTACAAAGAGCGAATATTAACTTTTGGGTAATATTTACCGAAACGTATCAATTGATAAAGCATATTTATGGTGATGCTTGCCTATCCCGCAGAAGAATGCATGAGTGGTATAAACGTTTTAAAACGTCGTAAGGACCTAAATGACGATGAACATGATGGTCAAACAAAATTCGTGATAACCGAAATTGTCCGTGAATTCAAGCCGAAGTCATAAAAACGGGATTAAATATGTCCAAAGCTTCAATCCACTGCATTTAGACTAAGCCTTTGGGGCCTAGAAAGCCTTGCGCATGAGTCGTGCCACACAAAATGAATGATGACCAAAATCTACTTCGAATTCAACATTGTAAAGGCTTTATTAAAGAGTCGAAAAGGGACAAAAACTTCAAGTATTCCATTATAACTAACGATGACAAGTGGTGTTTTTAATATGATCCAGAAACCAAGCGCCAAAGCTCTGAAGCAAAAGAAAATCTAATAAAAAGTCCCTCGGAGAAGCCAAATGTCAAAACAATGTAAATTTGTTTCTACGATACGGATGGTATAGTGTGGTCTAACGGTTATTGCTGGGTATTATGAAGCGTATATTATCACGTATTCATCGTGTGCGGCTGCAATATCGTGAAAGTGGAATTTGACGACTGTTACACGATTATACACCATCATCATTTGATTGATTAGTGATTTATTGATAAAAAAAGTTGAACTTGAGCAATTAGTGTTCCGTACGTTGATTGCTTTTAAAATAAAAAATTTTGTAACGGAAGTATAAAATGATCAGTGACTTCACAAAACACACCCCAAATGAGTTTTCAACAAAGTTTGTTTCCAATCTTTACTGAAAATTGATGACCTTGAATTTTTTTTTTTTTTTATATACCACATAAATTATTAAAGGTAATGCACTCGTGATAATTTTCGTTCAATCTACACCCCTTGGAGAATATTTCAGAATTTTTTCAAAATTTTTTGATAAGTACTTTTCGAGATAAGGCGGGTGGACAGCGATTTTTCGCGATTTTTTAAAAATAATACAAAGAAAAGTGCGCGCAAGTATTACATTATATATATATATTTTTACTCGTGTTTTCACAAGCTTTCATTTGACACCACACTCGATTACCTAGTAAAAATTTTTTTTTTTCACTTCCGATTTCACCCCCCAAAACTAACCCTTTAAGTCAAAATTTAACTTTCAAAACTACATGGCTTTGATGAGGCCATCAATTCCTATATTATTACCAAATTTCAACTTTCTATGACAAATAGTTTCGGAGAAAATCGGGTGTGACAGACAGACAGGCGGACAGACAGACACCGAAGTCATTTTATCCGTACGGAACATTAAAATGGCATTTTAACCATCAACCATTTATCGTATTCGACACATTTGATTTCTATCTATCCCCAAAATGGTCGACGAAAGGAAAGCGTTATGAGGACATTGAAGACACCCAAAAGGCATCAGTCAAGATAATGAAGGACATCCCAAAAGATGAGCTAAAAAACTTATTTAACATGCTTCTTGACCGTGCAAAACGTTGTATCGAATCCGACCTATTTTGACATAATAAATGAATTTTGTCAAAATAATACAGATTTTGCGACACTTATTTTGGTAAGCTACTCTCTCTCTCTTTATTTGAAGCACGCGCCCACTGTTTGGAGCTTGCGCAGTAGTAGATGGAAGAAATTAAATATAAGGACTCATCTGTTACCGATATTTGAAGCATGCGCCCACCATTCAGAGCTTGCGCAGTATTTTTGTTTAAACATATGAATAAAAACCTCAGAGACATAAAATTTTCCTCAGATGATGAAAGCCGCTGCAGAGTAGACAAAAAGATTTTATTGGGATGGAACGAAACAAGTTGTGAAAAGCTGGACTAAGTGTATTAGTGTAAATGGTAGCAATGTGGAATTTTTTTTAACTCTGAGTTTTCCTTCAGAGCTAGGTCAATAATTAAAAAAAATACCCTCGCAGCAACAATTTCCCTTATTGTTAAACGGGCCACAGAAATATGTTTCTGCATTCAATTTTGATAAACAAGTAAAAGTGTGCGAACAAAATTACATCCTTCGATCTGAAGACTTTTTTCTTTATGATCTGAAGAAATAAATTGAAAAATTATTTGTAACATACCCATGCCTATAAAAAAAATACATAAATATCGTCAATTTCTTGAAAATTAAACCCAAACAAACCGGTCAAGTGCAAGCTGGATTTGCTTAATTAGTGTTCCGTACCGTGTTTACCTTTAAAATAAAAATTAGCTACATAATAGCCCATAAATGAATCTAGCTCAATATAGAATCTAGTAGTAAAAGTTTAAAACAAATATTTACTACCTAAATATTTGTTTAATTATAAACAAATAAAATAAAATTATTTCGTCTTCGGTACCTACATGCAGATGGAAAAGATAACAAGTCATCCGAAATCAAATTGACTATATAACTATTAACAGAAGACAACGAAATATAGTCAAATCTGCCAAAACTATCCTGGAGCACATATACTTACATACCATAATTTACTGCTTGCAATTATCAAGATTAGACTGAAAAAGTTAAAACATGAACGAACAACGACAAATAGTAACATCGACAAACTCAAAGAAGTCATAAGGAAGAGGATTGATAAGGAGGTTAGTAGAAGTCTGGATACAACCAAGCTGGGAACTCATCAGACACCGGAAGAAAAATGGCACCACATCAAAGAAACACTGGTAGAAGTAACGGAAAAGAACCTGAAACAAAATGCAACAAAAAGAAACAATCATGGATGAGGGAGGAAATATTGTATATGATGGAAGTAAGAAGAAAATATAAGAACAATAACATAAAATACAAAGAAACCCACAACCTAATAAAAAGAAAGATAAAGGAGGCTAAAAAGATGTGGCTAAATAAACAATGCAAAAAAATAGGAGCATTTGAAAAAAAAATACAACACATATAATTTACAGAAAAAAAGCTGCTGGGCTAAGGTTACAAAGGCAACCACAAGTAATAGAGAATAAAGAAGGTAAATTATTACTGAACGTACAAGAAAGAATAGACATATGGGAAGAATATATAGGAGAAATGTATAGTGACACAACTAGACAACGTAATGCAAATAAGCTTAATACAACGAGCCCCCTCATAAATAAAGACGAAATATTAGCAGCAGCAAATCAACTTAAAAACAAAAAGGCAGTAGGAGAAGATAATATACCTACAGAAATCATTAAAATATTTCTTGATAAACATATGGACATTATACATGACATCTTCGACAGCGTATACAACACAGGTGATGTACCTCATGATTGGTTAACATCAATTTTTATGCCATTACCGAGAAAGAATAACCGTAGAAAGTGCGAGGAATATCGGAATATAAGTTTAATGAATCACATCTTGAAACAATTCCTTAAAATAATCCACCAGAGTATACAAAAAACTAGATGAACATTGAGTGGTCCGTTACTTTGTGACAGTACATTTTAACAATACAACTTTGCTAAACATTTCTTAGAAACAGGCCATACTTTTCCCAATATCGATTGTTTACAAATACTCCATATGGCACCTAAAGGGTCAAAACTCAACTTCTTAGAATCTATAGAAATTTACAGACATTCAAAGGACCATAATATAAATTTACTGAATAGTCAATTAGACGTAGCAAATTCTCTTTTGTTCAAACTTTTTTAACATGTAATAGACCCACATCTGTTCATCATATAAACATAAAATATTAAAAATCTGTTTTAGTCTTAGTTAAGCGTTTGACAATGTAGTTGTACTACGAAATCGCGATAACGCAATTGTAAAATCTTTACAAATATATTTAGTTAACAAAGTAATTAAGTAGTTTTATTGTTAAAATGTACTGTCACAAAGTAACGGACCACTCAATCAATTAACAAAGTAATTAAGTAGTTTTATTGTTAGATGAACATATTGGACAAACACAGTTCAGCTTTAGGAACGGACTAGGAACAAGGGACGCACTATTCTCCATCCGCGTTCTGATTGGAAGATGTACGAATGTCAACTCTGATGTTTGTTTATGCTTCACAGATTTCCAAAAAGCCTTTGATATGGTAAATCACAAAAAATGATGGAAATACTACAATTGTGTAACATTGATGACAAAGACTTACAAATAATATGAAGTTTATACTGGAACCAACTGCCAAAATAAAACTTGAGAATCGCATGTCTAAAGAAATAAAAATAAAGAAAAGTGTACATCAGGGTTGTATTTTGTCACCCCTGTTACTCTAGGTCTATTCGGAGAAAATCTTCAATAAAGCACTTTCTGCCAAAAAGATGGAATTACAATTAATGGTGTGTGACTAAATAACCTATGCTTCGCTGATGATACTGTCGTTCTAGCGGACAGTGAAGAAGGTTAATGCATGTGAGGAATATGGAATGAAACTGAATACGAACAAAACAAAAACAATGGTGGTCAGTAAGAGTCCTAATACAAACATAAATATTAAAGTAATAAGGGTAAAAAAAAGAACGTAGTTGGGAAGCGTAATTAGTGAAGATTGGGACCACTCTATTGAAATCGCTCAAGAATTGAAAAAGCACGAAGCTCCTTTAATGAAATGCGCAGCATACTATGTAACTGCCAACTAAACTTAAAAACAAGAACAAGAGTACTAAGATGCTACGTGTTCTCGGTCATGTTATACGGTATAGAAGCTGCAACAATCACAGAGACAACACAACAAAGAATGGAGTAATTCGAGATGTGGTGCTATCGCCGAAAGCTGCGTGTACCTTGGACAGCGCATACCACAAACATACTTGATCGGATGGGAAAAGAACGAGAGCTGATTCCAGCTGTTAAAGAAAGAAAAAGCGCTGACTTTGACCATATTATGAGAAGCCAAAAGTATGAGCTCCTGCAACTTATAATTGAAGGAAAAATAATCGATAAGCGAGGACCAGGAAGGCGCCGGAACTCCTGGTTGCAAAACTTACGACAGTCGACAAATATGACATATACTGAACTGTTTGGAGCGGCAATAGATGAAATCAGTTGGGCAAATGTGATCGCCAACGTCCTTAGAAGATAAGACACACTAAGAAGAAGACCTATCCGTTGGTGAGCAACGATCATGATATTACTGATCGCACCGAATACGTATCGATATTTCGTAGCTCCTAGTGCCGGTTAAATTCCCAACTTACTAAACCGTCGCCACTGTCATGCCACATAGTTTTTTTTTATACCAGAAAAATTATCAAAGCATTCAATCTACACTTTATGAAGAATACGCTAGAATTTTTTCAAAATATTAGTGCATTTCGAGATAGGGTGGAGGGACAGATTTTTGACTATTTTTTAAAAACAATATAAAGAAAAGTGTGCGCAAGTATCACATTATATATATACCAGGTGTACAAGTGCAAAATGCGGATTTTTTTTCTAAAAAAACACGTTAAATTAGGAAGAATGATAAAAAGTGCTTTATTCAAAGTATGCTCCGTCGCTTGTTCACGCCAGTAAAAATCTTCCCCTTTTGCTGCGAACCATTCATCGAGCTATTGCTCGTGCGTGACCCATCGATGCAAACAAGTGGTAATCGAAAGGAGCCAAGTCTGGTGAGTAAGCCGCATGGGGTAGAACTTCAAAGCTGAGTGCTTCCAACGTGTCGCGAACTGGTTTTGCCGTATGTGATGGAGCATGTCATGAAGAAAAATGACTTTGTGTTGCCTCTTTCGGTAATCTGGCCTTTTTTCAAGCAGCGAACGATTCAAATCGATCAATTGTTGTTGGTAACGTTTAGTATTAACCGTTTCCCCAGATTTTAACAGCTCATAATAGACTACGCCCCTCTGGTCCCACCAAACACAGAGCATCGTCTTTCTGCCAAAGCGATTCGGTCTTGCGGTCGATGTGGATGGTGCGCCTGGGTCTACCCATGATTTTTTGCGCTTGGGATTCTCAAAATAAATCCACTTTTCATCCCCTGTAATTATACGATGCAAAAACGACTTCCTTTTGTACCGAGCGAGCAAAATCTCACACGTGTTTTTGCGCTTTTCCATTTGCCTGTCGTTCAACTCATGTGGTACCCATCTACCGGTCTTCCGAATCTTTCCCATCTCTCGTAGCCGATTGGAAACAGCTTGTTGACTAACGCCCAATTGCTCGGCGAGTTGTTTTTGGGTTTGCGAATCATCTTCGTCCATCAGTGCTTGCAATTTCACATCTTCGTATTTTTTTGGCGGTTTTCCACGTTCCTTGTCTGCAACATCGAAGTTACCACTTTCGAAACGCCGAAACCATCGTTCACACGTATCTTGCGATGGAGCATGTTCACCATAAGCTTCTCGAAATAATCGGTATGATTCAACAGCAGTTTTCTTCAAATGTTCGGTATAAATTTCGACATATTGAACACAACAACACAACACTATGCACACACTTTTCCAATTTAACACTCGTGCGCGTCTGACACTTGTTGATGACACAACAAAATGGCGCAGTGTCAAATCTTTATAGCACAAACTGCATTGGTGCATCTGTGGTCTGAAATCCGCATTTCATACTTGTACACCTGGTATATACTCTTGAACTCGTGTTTTCACAAGCTTTCATTTGACACCCAACTCGATGACCTGGTAAAAATTTCCTTTTCATTTCCGATTTCAAAACTAACCCTTTAAGTTAAAATTTAACTTTCAAAAGTACAGGACTTTAATTGCACCATCAATTCCTATATTTGTGCCAAATTTCAACTTTATATGTCAAATAGTTTCGGAGGAAATCGGATGTGATAACCGGACATCGAAGTGATCGCGTAAGTGTTCCGTACGAAACACTAAAAATACGTCTGTGGCCGACTTTATACTACTTACCTTTATTCTTCCAGTTCCCAGTCTTCTTTTCGCTAGCGATGCCGCTTTGTGTGATTCATATTCTAGGAAGCAGAAACCTCTGTTTTTCTTCTTATCGTCGGGAGAACTGTAGATAATCACTTCTATCAGACCAGCTGGACAAATATAAATTATTAGTATCAAAATTGAATATCTTAACTACGTAAACTAAAGTAGCAGTAAGATTAACACAATAAAGAAGAAGAAATTGAATTTGGAATTTGGAAAAATAAGAAAAAGCTTTAAATTTCAGTGAACTAATTTGTAGTTCAATCTCTACTGCGAAATTGACGAACTATTTTTTACGATAAAATTTGTTAACAAAGATTTTAACTTTTATATCACACAAAAATAAATTCGGCGATAGCGAGCAAGAGAGATGAAATATTTTTGGTTACATGCTTATTGTCAATTTTTTTAGTCCTTAATAAACATGTTTTCAATATTTTCCACATGTTAGTAACTCGTCTCCTTGGTAACGAGGTACCAATGTCAAAATGCAATACCGCGGTAAACTATCACAAGCTAGCACACTGTAATCCTCATTGCTTTTCCTAAATAGCAGCCCTACCCTACCCATTGCTCACAGGCTTCCAGACTAACGCATTCCAGAAAAAATTATTTTGAATATTCCTTGTCAAAAAACCAGACATTTTTAAGTATCAACATTGACTAGAATATTAAAGTTTCACTTTACAAATACAATGGGAAATGTCCAAACAAAATCAAGTTTAAAAAATCAAAGTGTGTCAATTTCAAGCTAAACTAACCTTTGCCAATGCATCATATATAAATGCATACTTTTTTTTCATTTACGAGGGTGGTTCAATAAGTACCCGTGTTAGGATTGAAAACATAGTCCCCTTTTAGGTATATACACTTTTCCCAACGTCCTTGCCATTTTTTTAACCCCTCCAAAAAATAAAAATTGTTCAACTCCCCAAAATACGGTTCTGTCTGGGCGATGACCCTATTTAAGCTGATTTTTTTCCCTGTAAACCATCTCTTTATGTTTGGGAGCAAGAAATCGCAAAGAGCCTGGTCGGGCAAACACGGGGGTTGCGGCAACAATTCATAACGCAATTCATGCAGTTTGGCGGCGACAACTCCAGATGAATATGCTAGAACATTGTCGTGGTGAAACAGCACTTTCTTCTTCGCTAAATGGGGCAGTGTTTCCTTCAATTTCTTGTCGAAGCGCTTCAATAACTCACTTTTTCTAGGAAGTCAATGAGCCCTTTGCATCCCAAAAAATCGTCCCCATAACTTTTTCGGCCGATGGGACCAACTTCGCCTTCTTTGGAGGAAAAAAACCCATTGTTTTGATTGTTTCTTGGTTTTGGATGTATAATGATGAATCCAGGTTTTATCGACGGTGACAACTCGACGCAGAAAGTCCTTCGGATTTCGCTTAAATTGCTCCAAACACAGCTTCGAAGTTGAAAGTCGTACCCGGTTATTGTCCACGGTAAGCAATCGCGGCACCCATCGGGCCGACAACTTTTTCATAGCTAACTTATCATGTACAATATTAATTACCGTCCCGTCGACACACACATCGACACACTCGACGATCAGCGAGAACCATATCTTGGACTTTTTCAATGATTTCCTCAGTAACCACATCGGCATACTGCACAATTTAGCGACAAACACGTTACACTACTTACTGAAATGACTGCCAAATGCAAACTAACCTATGAATCAACGTCATTTTTTCTTGGTGTTACCTTTTAGATGACAGTAAACGATGGTAACATCAACTTGCCTTAGCAATGCCATCTATCTTCAAACACGAGTACTTATTGAAGCACCCTCGTATTCATTTAAAAATTAAGTTTAGTGTTGAACCTCACCTAAAATTAATATATACAGTCAGTTTGGCAAAGGCGTGTGTGGCAAAATTTATTCTTGCAAACTGTTCGGGAAGGATTTTAACGTCAGCAGGTAGCCTCAGTTGTTCGACCTTAGATATTTCATCAAATGTGTCGCGTACACATCACGTCGCGAAGCGGTGTCGTGTTGCATTCGCAAGGACCGAAAATATCGCTTAGAGTGGCTGTTAATACATGAAAAACTCAAAAGAAATTTGTAAATCAGTAGATAAAACCCTGTTCCGTCGTAAAGAACGATGATAACTTATCCGATTGTGGTTTATACAAAAAATAAGGGAAAAGATGGATACACGGATTTTAGAGGTACTCGCTTACCTTTGCGTAGCGAGCAAGTGATTTTGAGTAACAAGAGCCTATAAGTAATACTATAACAAGACCACTGGCTCATGGTAAATGAAATTTCGAATCATGGAGAAGAAATTGAAAAACACGTCGAAAAAAGACTCTTTTAGGACAATGAAATTTTTTTTTTGGTAGTTTCTTCCACACCTGGTCAACTCACGCCTACAAATTGATCTAGCGTGTCGTTAAATATTCGGTAAAGGTATAGGTCTGAGGCCCTTGAACTGTCCAGTTTTTCTTGCAGGACTTTCAGACTGTTCCATAATTCCATGACTTTTAGATTTTCCATCGTCTTGCTTTTATTTTCCTCATGGTAATACCTTACAGTAAGGACGAACTAATGTAATGGTAAAAAAAATAAAAAAAGCCAATGTTGATACGATAAAATTATTTGGTGTTGTGATCTGCATCTCTTTGCTTTGAAAGTAACTCGTAGCACTACAAAATCTGGGCATAATTGGACCATCAAAAAATGATCAGTGTTTACGTCCTTAATGTACTTTCTTTCAAAATCTCAGCAGTGAATCTAGCATAAAGGATTTAATTAAGATTTTTTGATACTTTTGTTCTTTTAAGTCGCTCCTTTTCAAGCTTAAAGGCTGTTGGAAATTTACGATAAAATTTCTTGGTAGTACTTCCAAATAAAAAACTAATTAATAATGAATATTAACTTGAACAATATATAGCTTATTATAAACGTAAGCTTTGGAACAAATACATATCAATGTTGGGGTTGTAGAAATCGTATATTATTATATATTTAGAGGGGTTTTAATGATGAGTTCCTTAATCCCAAATTTAGTTTTCATTGTTGCTCTTATCGAATGATATACATAGCATAAATTCTGATGAATGGTGTGCAGACAAATATAGAAAATTTTCTTTCTTAACGAACAGTTTATTAAAGTATTACTTTATATAAATGTTTATTTATAAAAGAAGGAATATCATATATATGGTACATGGTAAGTAACAAAATAAACACTTAGGAGGTTTTTTTGTATATAGTATTACTAACAAACACAAAAAAAGAGTAGATGGAATCAATAATCCATTAGAAACTTCAATGAGTGCGCTAAGGACAAGCAGAAAACACTGGATATAATTCCAACCCTGTCTTATGCAAACAAATACCAAACCAGAATGATCGCACATAGTCCGGTAGACAAACTTGTTGGGGATGCGTGCTGGTGTTGCCACTTATATTTATTAATTTTAATAACAGGTTATACAGTCTGAGTCTTTCCTCTGAGCTTTCTCTTTACAAGGGACTAAACGTTTTCAATAGGGTTGGCGTCCGGAGATTATGAGGGCCGCTCTAGTATCTTATCGTGGGCCCAAGCGAGCCTCTTCGCGACGTGATTTTTTGAGATCATGAGCACGAAGATATTGTCGAATGGTCTCTTGGGACACATTCAAACCCGATTTTCTTAATTTTGCCGCTACTTGACGCAATTTCGGATCCGGTGAAAACAAAGATACGACTCGTTTTTCGACTTTCCGAGTGACTTTGCTTACCGAGCCACGTTTTGGCAAGTTGTCGACATTTTTCGTCTCGTTAAAATGATTTAACCACTTCTTCACAAACGATACCGACTTTTTAATATATTTAGCGGCCGCGGCACGTTATTTACTTGACAGACTGTAACTAAATGGCAAACTACTACCCATAACAACCGCATTTGTTTTTGTCAAGGCTAACACGTTGCCAATAGTCGTAGTTTGTGATAGCTCTAATGCATAAGGACTTTTTTGCATATCTTAGCATAGTCTAAAATGAAAAAAATTCTTTGCGTGACCATAATTTAGTCTTGCTTTTTATTCTAGTCTTTACTATCTGTAGATTGTAAGTGATCCTTTATTTTTTTCGAAATATTTGTCAAAGCAAGCTGCATGCTCCGCCTAACCGCCTCCGCCCGTTCCTATAACTACTATTTTATCTATAATATTTCTTCTGTTATAACCAAAAATCCAAATGTTTGCATTTACACGGCATCCAAATTGAAAGTGGACTCAAGCTAAAACCGACAAGTAGCGATTTGGTGGAATGTAGGTGTTGCCAGATTTAAAAATTTTACAATACTCAACGATTCACTGGCTTTCACAATATTATTAAAACTCTAATCTAATGAAGTAAAATTATCATTCGCAGTTTTAACTTATAGAGAAGAAAATAAATAAAATTGTCATTATAACGGAGAGCTACATATTTTTAAATTTATACTTTAATAAGTTATATGTAACCACATATAACCTGCTATTAAAATTAACAAATATAAATGACAACACCGGCATGCATACCACGCGACCGTTGAGGATTTTAGGGGTTTCGCACGAAGGGTAATACGAATTAATTATTTCGTAAGATAGGGCTGGAATACCGTCGTGTTTTCAACTTGTCTTTCCTGCACTCGTTGAAATTCCTAATTTTCACTGATTTGGCGGAAAAAGATGAATGACATACTTTACCTATTCATTTTTAGGGTCTAGGGTTGTAAAGCAACCCTGTGAGACTTATCATATGCGACCTGTTTGTTATACAACAGCCCTTACGACTATTTGTTACCTAATGGGCCTACCCTTCTTGCACAAGTCTAGTGACAGTTTCTAATGTCAGAGAATCGCTGGTAAATTTATAAACTAAATAAGAGGTTTTTTTATCTCTAAGACGATGATATTATTCTCACGTCTTGTGCCAAATTAGGATAAATGCATAAAAGTATTATTAATCCCTAACCCCAAATTCATTACAACACATAAACACTTTGTTACGAACAAAAAATCCAATATTGGTACGTGTGTATGATCCAAGAAACGCAACACTGAACGATATATTTAAGGTTATATGATTTACAATCACAATCTCTTTAACATGCACATCTAATAAATTAAGATAATTAGGATTACTGCCTGATTTCGTGAACTGACTATCTTGTGGCCATAAAAACATAGCGTGACCTTAACTACGGACGCTTATGCTTATTGTTGACAATTTTGACATTTAGATACGATTATTATATATACATATACATACATACATACATACATACATATATGTATATATATATATATATATATATATATATATATATATATATATATATATACATACATACATATATACATATATACATATATACATATATATATATATATATATATATATATATATATATATATATATATATATATATATATATATATATATATATATATATATATATATATATTGAATTGTTGTGGCTGTTACTTGATGGAAATTCATAACGAATGTAATGAAAGACTTATTTTTGTCAAATTTCCACTTTATTTAGTTTCACAGAAACTGTATGACGCGTTTCGCTATACTATAGCTTCGTCTGATACAAAAATTTTCAAATATCATTTTTGACACAGTCTGTGAAACTAAATAAAGTGGAAATTTGACAAAAACAAGTCTTTCATTACATTATATATATATATATATATATATATATATATATATATATATATATATATATATATATATATATAATTAGTATAAAAATCAAATTTTTGTCACCTGGTCCAAGTTGCAACAAGATTTTATTTAAAGAAATATTTTCGAGCCTGCTCTACAGTCAAACTATTTTAACTTTCAGGCTGGAAAATTATAACTTTACAGTCGGCAATATGAGTTACTTTCATCTACTTAGACAGAGAACCTACTACACCAAATCTTCGGTATAAAACATCCTTATGATTCCAGTGCAAGTTCAAAGTTCATGTAATGAGGAATACAGAATCATTGTTCAGCCTAGATATCTTCATGAAAAATATGTTAAGAGCCCTAATCTATCAATATTTGTTCGCACAAACAAGCTTTACCAGGGTTTATTTAAACTGCACTAGAACTTGATACTTACGACCTTTTGCTACGAGAAGGCGTTACAAGTGAGATCTCACGACGGGCCGATTAAATAACTAAACCTATATCGTTATTTTTGTTTCGATTTCTTACCACATAAATTTTAATCTTTACTAGAATAATAAGGATGTTATACGAGGAAAGATTTAATAAAGTCGGGTCTCGAGCTAATTTTGCCAATTAGGTGTTGGGTTTACGCAGACTCAACTTACGTGCATGTTTCGAAAATTCTTCCATGAGATCCTCGCGATCTCGGTTTTTCGGAATATAGCCCACAAACAACCGGTGGTTGTTATAGGATATGGTAACGCCAATCTTTTTGCCTTTTCGTATCTCATATTCATTCAGCTGCAAGAACAGTGGAAGGATAGCCATATTTGTGCCTTGGGCAAGGGGGCTGGGGGCTTTGAAATGGGAACGGGATGGAATAGGACAGAGCGTGTCAGAGTAAGATAGAAAGAGCCCGGCGAACGGACGCTTATTTTTAGTTGTTTTTTTTTTTGATGATTTAGAACTGAGGTGAGGCTGTGAGGGTTAATCTCATATATGTGTTAAACAAATTTACTTTCACAGATGACTTTTAAGAAGTATAAGAAGTCAATATTACTTTTTTACAGGCATATACTAGACATAAGGAGAAACATAAGTATATGCTCTCCCAAAAATTTTAAAACACCCTCTAACTGCCACAAAAATCTTTTAAACAAAAACTGACTTACTATGTAAACCAATGGCAACCAAGCTACTAAATAAGTCCAACAAAACGAGGATCTCTTGCTATTTCGCGTTTATTATAGCGATTATAGGAACTTCTAAATAACCATAAAACACTATAATATTTATTGTTTAAATAAGTTTTGTCTTAATATGGCATTAACTAATTTTAATCTACTGAATATAGAATATGTGCCACAGCGAATATAAAATTATCTACAAAAAATATTAATTTACTTTCTAAAACCACTGTATAAGTAACAAGGAAATGTCTGAAAGATCTATTATCTCAAGCCTTCATTATAAAAAAATATATAATATGACAACTATGTTATATGCCTTTTCGAAATAACCACACGCTTAACTGCATGTCAAGTAAGAACGCGATCGCCTTTATTCTTGAAAAAATGTATCGACATGTTTTGACATCAATGTATTCTTTGGTGTGCTAACAACGGCGCAATTACCCTAGTAAGTTGTCCAATCGCCTTCTGCATTAATAACCGCCTGGCATCTTCGAGGCATGCTATCGACGAAATTTCCTGCAATAATCTCTAAATTTTTAAAATCTCGCGAGAAAACTGAGTCAAAGTCCTCAGGGTTCTTCCTTTGAGCTTCCTCTTTACAAGGGATCAAACGTTTTCAATAGGGTCAGCGTCCGGCGATTGTGAGGGCCACTCTAGTATCTTATCGTCTGTCCAAGCGAGCAGCTTCGCGACGTGATTTTCACTCAGCACAGTTACTTCAACGTTCTTTGGAATTTGACATAATGAGCACGAAGATGTTGTCGAATGGTCTCGTGGGACACATTTAAACCCAATTTTCTTAATTTTGCCGCTCCTTGAAACAGCGTCAATTTGGGGTCCCGTGAAAACAAAGACATGTTTCGTTTTTCGACTTTCGAAGGGACTTTGCCTACCCGAGCCACGTTTTAGCCACTCGTCGACATTTTTCGTCTCGTTAAAAACGATTTACCCACTTCTTCACAAATGATAGCGACGTTTTAATATATTTAGCGGTCGCGGAATGTGGCATTTTAGGCCCCTTTGAACAGGAAGGAAAGACCGCCTCGAACCGACGCACAAACAAGCGACTCATTTTGGATTTTGCGTGATTTCGACGAAAGTTAGAAATCGACTGAAACTGTATTTTTAAACTTGTGTTTACCTTGAAAACATTTTTTTTCAGTTTCCATTTCATCCCCCAAAACCAACCCCTTAAGTCAAAATTTAACTTTCAAAACTATACGGCCATGACTAAGGCATCAATTCCTATATTTGAAGCAAACTTTCTGTCGGAGAAAATCGGATGTGACATACAGATGCCGGAGTGACTCCGTAAGTGTTTAGTTTTTCAATTTTGATACGGACAACTAAAACTATTCAGAGAATGCATTTTGAAATGCTGGAGTCATTGGAACAGATTTACTTCGACTGAAACTTTTACTAAAATGCGTCGTAGACAAAGGTTCCCTCTGCCGATTTTTTGTTGAATCACTAGAATCGCATCTATCAAAAATGTATTAATGCGGACACATCCTTACTTGACAGATTGTAATCAAATAACAATCAATAATATAAGTAGCGCGTGCATTTGCACCACCAAGAAAAACAAAGTTGGAACACTGACGCTCCACAAAAATTCGATTCTTATAAAAGGGTGTGTAATCTGAGCTGCGATCCTATAAAATAAAGTGAAAGAGACTGTCACTGTCCCAACAACGATCTTTGTTCCTTCTGTTATACATTATAAGTAAGGAAGGAAGTATAAAAATATGATTACAGAAATTTATCAGTTCCCTGCAAGCGATAAGGAAGGAAGTATAAAAATATGATTCCAGAATTGGGCCGCTGAAGTATTTGAAATGCTCTTGAAGACCGATATTTGTTCTTTTAGGAACATCGCAAATCTAAAAGAAACTATTTAAAAAAGTTATTAATTAAATTGTATTAAGTCTAGGACGAAGGCTACCTTTTTAGTTTTTACAAAAACAATGAAAGAAAAAATTTTTTTTGGCGCAAATCGTTATTGTTTCTCAAAATATTCGCATTTAAGATTTATACCGTTCTGCATTCGTTCTAACCAATTCTCGAGACAGAGGTTTAGAAGGAAACAGGGTTTTAGAAGGATTTAACATCTTCGCATTTTTTTTTGACATTCGGAAACAAAAATGAGTCTTTAGGCGATAAATCAGGTCAATACGGGCAATGAGACATTAATTCAATGTTTTTCTTTGTAAAATAATCAATTGTTTGACGTGCTGTGTGAGAACTGGCACTGTCATGATGAAGAATGATGCGACGTTTTCGGCGGTTTCTCCTGATTTCCCCAATAACTTTTGACCAACAAATTGTATATCATTCAGCATTAGCTATTTTTCGATCCTCTAAAGCAATGGTGGCAACATCTCCGGTATAACCAAAGAAACTAGCGATCATTCTTTTGGAAGTGCTTCGCGAACGAACCACTTTTGTTGGATTCAGTTCGTCTCGGAACACTCAAACAGTTGATTGTTGCTTAGTTTCCGGCTCGTACAAATATATCTCGTTTCCTGTTGTAAACGGATTTTGCATGCCCTCAGTCGAATTTTTTGAGCATTGAGCAACCAACTGAGACGAGCATGTTTTTGAGTTTTTGAGATGCGGAATCCATCGGGAACAGATCTTTTCCACAGCTAAATGTTCATGCAAAATCGAATATACCGCAGTCTCCGATATGCCTAAGGATGCCTCTACCTCACGGTAAGGCACATGCCGATCCTCTTCAATGATGTTGCGCACAGCATCGATGTTTTTTAGAACAACAACCGACCTTCACGAAATTCATCGCTGACGGAAGCACGATCATGACGAAATTTTGCAAACCAATTGTCAACAGTCTGTTCTGATGGTGATTCATTACCAAAAATTGAACAAAGCGATTCGAGACATCGTTGTTGAGTTAGGCTTTTATTAAAATCGTAAAAAATCATACAAAAAATCTTCACGTGAAATTTGTATTTTTTCACCAAACTGGTTTTTTAAACGCTCACTGTAAACAAACCATTCGGCCAATTTCTAAGCTACCACTATTTTAACAATAACAAATGTCAAATTTTACAACAATGGTAATGTCACATCTCCATAGCGCTATCTAGTGGTCGGTTGTAAAAACTTAAAAGGCGACCCTCGTCATACAGTCGGTCAAGTAAGAACGCGTCGTCTATAATTTGTAGTCGCCCAAAAGAAATTCTTTTTTTATTTTATTTTTATTGTTGGCACTCCTGCAAACAATGTTTTGTAGAAAGATATTTATTTCTATATATAGCACAATATCGAAAAGTGCTGCATACGTTTCGAGGCTGTGTTCCTATGTAATCATCCAAAATGTCCAAAAATGGCGCCTACAGCGGCTGCTAAGTATATGAACAAGTCGAGAGCATTCATTAGCAAGTGGGTAAAACGATTCTCACTCTTCTCCGGGCTATTGATTTGAAATAGATCGGAACAATGTAATTTTTTCCGATCAAGCTTCATTTTAGGGTTATGTTATCATCCCACGAGCCTGGTCAATTTCTACTAACTGATTGGTTCAGCGAGCCGTGAAACACCCTATGAAGATCAATGTTTGGGAATGTTTTATTGGAAAAAGCTTTTGGGAGACTCTTCATCTTTACCTACAATTTGAAAGTTGAAAAAATGCCCCCGATTTATGAAAAGGTATTAGTACCGACTGCCAAACGGTGGTTTGTCGGTAAAAATGAGGAGTGGCTTCTTCAAGAGGATAATGACCCCAAACATAGGAGTAAAACGTGTAGAAAAAGGGAATTCGGTATGGTTACACTAGATTGGCAATCCATCTCTCGATGCAAACCCAAACGAGAAAATGTGGTCATACATCAAACAGAAGCTTCGTGGTAAAAATGTGTACACAGTGAAGCAGCTGTCACGATAAATTCGGGAGAGTTGGAATTCTTTGATCCAAGAGTACGCGGAAAATCTCATCGAAAGTATACCCCAAAGACACCAGGCGATCATCAATGCTAATGGGGACTAGATACAATACTGAATTATTAGCATTTTCATGGCAATCCTTTACTGCCAAATGATGTAAAAAACTTTTAAATAAATACATTTTAATGAAGAATGCGAAACACGTTCTTACTTGACCGACTGTAATTAATTAAAGCAGTTTTTGGATCACGCGTTTTTAAAATTGATCAACAGTAATCTGAACAACATAACCTAAAAACATTACCATCTTCAAATCTCTCTACGTACGATAGAACCGTTAACTATTTTTGGTACAAACTATGACACAGGATGAAAATGGGTGTTTTACATGATACAAGATAAAAGTGAGGCTTCAAAACCATCTTCAGAGGTGTACACCCGAGAAATGTGATGATATGCATCTAGCGGAACTTTAAACGCATAATTCTTTACAAGACCTCGTCAACCAACCTAACGATTACCAGCAAGATTTATGCCTACAACTGGAAATATTTTACCAAGTTTTAAGGCAAAGGAATCCATACTGATCAATCAGAAGGGTATAATTCTGCGTCACAATGCGCGGTCACAAACGTAACAAATCACTGTAGCAAAATTAGACCAGTTGGCATGAGAAGTTCCTCCCTCATCTCCCATACACCCCATCCTCCCTACATCCCCATCTATCATCCGTTCTTTACAGAACTTCTTTACTGGAAAGATTTGATATTGAAAAACGTCATTAAAAACTACTATCGACAACTTTACTCAATCAAAACCTCGAGAGTTTTATATTGAATCAATTGAAGACCTACCAAGAGGCTAAGATTAATTTTTGTCCACCTTTTAAATAAATAATTTCAAAGTATACAAAAAAATGACTAATTTAAACTACCGCCCATCTTTGTCTAATAAATCTTGTATGCCAGGGACATAAAGTAGTTTAAGTCTAGTTTAATTTAAACTAATTAGTTTTAGTTCAGTAAAAGTTATAGTTTACTACAATTTCTTATAGTTTATGAGAACTAATTGCAATCATTTAGACTTATGTGAACTACCCTGAGCTATCTTCTCTCTGAGACTGGTCAAGAACCTGAACTAACCTCACCAAAAGAAAACACCAGCTTAAAATTAAGTATTTAATTTAATTGTAGTTTAACTATTTAATTTGGATTTATCTGAACTTTTGGTTCAGTAAAAGTTGTAGATCACTAAAATTACTTGTAGTTTACGACAATTGAATAGATTAATTCCAATTAGCCTGACCTACCTTTTTTATGTGACTAATCAAGAACCTGAACTATCCACAGAACCAAAGACAAACATCACCTTTAAAATTAATTTTTTGAATAGGTTGCTAGCTAATTTGCACTAACGTCCATCTATGATTAGTTTAAATAAGTCTAAATTTGTTAGTTTTAATTTAGCAAAAGTTGTAGTTCAGATTATAGATGTAGACGTAGATTGTCGTTTATGACAAATGAATAGATTACTCTAGAAAAAGTAAATATACAAATATTGTGCATCAGTAAAATATCACATTTACTGGTGTGCAAGGGTTAAGAATTTATATGTAACAAGTTACATATGGGTTTAAATGCTTTAAGTTGCATTTATGCCTGAAATTCATGGCAATATTGACTTCATCTTACAGTTAAATAGCAAATAAGTATTTAGGTCACACATATATCAGATTAATACACTCTACATCCCAATTTAGATTTTATTTGGCTTTCCTTTTAGCAAACTCTTCATATCAGTTAACTTTACCTGTTAATTTACCAAACTCCTCCAGAATCTCCTCTTTGCCTTTAGATTTTGGTATGTTGCCGACAAAAAGCCTCAGATTCGGCACACTTATGTTAATTTTCAACGTCTTGCCGGGTTTGATTTCATAATTGTCCAACTGCGCCAAAAAGAAAAAAAAAACATGCCAGAAGGATGAAATTTTGCATAAATCGGATGGTTAAAAATTTGGTCATGGAATGATCATTTTAAAACTAAACAAGAAAATTTAGTTCCAAAACGAAAAATTTTGACTTTTTTAGTACTAGATTTAACCTAAACTTCATATTCTGTAACCGATATCTCACCATTTTCCCTTAATGTTTGGTCTTAAAACAATATAGAGTAGCACAGGGGTGTGCTGCTTAAATAACCGAAAATTGTGTGGCAAAATACCTTTCGTGAAATTTTAATTAAAATAATCCCCTTACAAGTTTTTAGACTGTTTATTCTAGAGACTTGCGCAAATCGGTTTTGTGCAAATAAATGAAAACATTTAGGAATTTTCACCAAAGATCCCTGCGTGATAAATGGTATTTGCAATCTTACTTTATCCAGATCATCCTGAACATTTAACATGGGTTATAGAAAAGTGCAAAGATCTTGTTTTTCAAATAAGTGTCGGTTTATATGCTAGAAATTCCTTCTTTCTAGAAAATCAATTTTATAATTTATTTTCTTTTTATTGTAAATGACAATATCAATTTGTGCAAGTAAACTGGAATAAAACAACCTTAAGCCATTAATTATTAAATTACTACTTTTTCAAAATTTTTTCAGTGAACAATAATATTTTAAATCTTGATGATTTTTTTTGATAGAATCATTAAACGTTTCTTTACTGAAGGCGCACAAAGAGTAACATTACTTTTACTATTACGTGTAGAAAATTAATTCTTGGCATCAATTCCAGATTCTATTCAAACTGGAACTTTTCTCCGGCCTATAGTCAATTTAAATTTTTACGGTACATTCTGCCTGCCGTAAAAAGCGACTAAAAGAGCAACTTAGATGGTAGTTGCTAAGATGCCACCAGGCACCGCCTAGTGTAATACCATCGCATCGGCTTAGGCTGCGTGAAGTGGCTGTGCCGATGTCCCAGGATCAAAAAATTCCGGATGTAAGATAGCCTCCCGTTCAAATCTCCGGGTGGAGGCATGTTCGGTGGGGTCAACATGCAGAGATCACATTTTAAAACAGATTTTAGTTACATACTGCTACCTCTATCGACCACCAAACGATACTAACTTTAGAACACTTTTTTCTCTTGCAGACATCATGGATCATTTACAGATTAATTATCCAAATGCCGAAATTGTCCTCCTGGATGACTTTAATGTCCACAACATTCAAATACGACCGACGAACAAGGTCGTGAAGTTGAATCATTCTCAATCAGTTGTGGCTTTACTCAGCTTATCGATGAAAAAACACGAATTCCTGATCGAGATGGAGAGTTCTCCAGTCTTCTTGACCTATTTTTAACCAGCAATCTAGAGATTAACACTGTCATCATAAATCCGTCGCTAGGTTGTTCCGACCATAAACTGCTTTCGACATCGAGTATCCTACCGATTAGTGACAGAGAGGCGCCTAAACCGCGCACTGCGACTGCTTTCCCTTGTTGTCATAAAGCGAAACATCTTTGTCCATACCCGGAATAGATGCAAATAAATTATCGATGAAACCAAGGAGTTCCACAATGACAGAATTAAAAACAAAACTTCTTGCCTACCGCAACAATTCCAGGTCTTTTTTGACCAGAAAATACTATTGCAATAATACCAGTTTATAAAGCGAACTTAGCTGAACTTTTTCTTCACATATTACTGTCGATTTCCAAGGAAAAACACGACCAAATATTCTCATAGTGCAGTCCTGGATGCCCGATATCGGCTTCAGACAGCGTATCATAAAACGTATTTTAATGAAGTTAGACACCAAAAAAGTTTCTGGCGCTAATGAAATTCCTGTTATAGTATGCGCGAGAGAACTAACACCAATTTTCTGTAGACTTTTCAACTTATCCTACAGAACATTTCCTTCGTGCTGAAAATGCGCTACAGTTTAGTCGAGACCCAAAAAAGGACAAATAACTATCAAGCAGTCGCACAAAGATCAATAGGAGATCTTCTAACTCATGTAACACATATTTGGACCAACGCAATTGAAGACGTTTCAGAATCTCGACCAGTTGCATTTGATATATTAAAGGCATTCGACCTTGTTTAGGATGACGGAATGTTGGCTAAACTACGTTCTTATGGAATGTCTTCA
Organism: Pachyrhynchus sulphureomaculatus; assembly: GCA_019049505.1. NCBI lineage: Eukaryota > Metazoa > Arthropoda > Insecta > Coleoptera > Curculionidae > Pachyrhynchus > Pachyrhynchus sulphureomaculatus. The sequence continues at coordinate 69,846,555 of CM032452.1, read as the reverse complement.
CTATCAACGCTGGTGTGCCCCAAAGCTCCAGCATGTCTCCTACTATCTTTCTCATTTGTATTAACGATCTACTGGAAAGGACCAGGAATCATACCTACAGATTTGCAGATGACAGTACGCTTACTTCTTCATTTACTTTGAATGATCAAGCATCGGCTGCTCATGCAAGTATCCGCAGACAGCAAGAGGTCGTTCAACTTAATAAAGTCCTAGAAGAAATTCTATCTTGGTGGTTGGTGACTTGAATCTTTTCCATAAGTATTTTCATGGAAAGTGTTCAATGGATGTAGCCCGCTTAATTCCTCCCAACACGGTGTACGCTAAGAATATACTTCGCGGTAGTACTTCACAACCGTACGAAATTTAGCACCTCTCATACAACCCTTTGCAACCAGTCTTTTATATGGAGTACTTCATATCTTGGGACTGATTTTCACAAGCAGGGCTATGTTCTCTACCGAGTACAATTTACAGCGATTCAAGACCAACGTGAATCGCTTTTTCTGCACACGCATCACTCCTGTAGCACTTTAGGGATTTCCCTGCAGCACGTGTGCAGTGCAGGGTAAAATACATGAACATAACCTGAAAATCAGTTGTAATAACACATGTCGTTCGAAAAGCGACATGGCAGTGATTTCTTTTCGTATTTCAACTAAAAAAAAAACACGGTTTCAGGGGAAGGAATGTTTGTTTCGACTTCGACGTTGTATCGTACCGCAGGTGTAAAAAATAGTTCCAACACTTCAACTTCCAGAATAACGCAAACTGGCGGTGGGAGGACGGTATTACTGCTGAAGAAGAGCATCCGGTTCCACACAAGAACGACGTGTGAAACCATCAGAAAGATTTACTGGGAAATTCTCCGTCATGTGGCAAATTCTCTGACTTGGCTTGCAATACCACCTGGCTGTTTCTTAGTTCAAGTCAGTTGAACGGGTCAAAAGAAGAGTCGATAAACTCATCGAATCAAAACAACCATCATTTGTTGCCTGAATCAAAGCAAAATGTAGAGAAAGAGAATGAAATTATTTGAAGAGGCCAAGAATTAATTTGTACATCTAATAGTTTTTCGCTAAGTTGATAAAAGCTAAAGTGAAATCATTCAGGCAATACAAAATTTTAAGAAAGAATATGCTTTTACGACCGGAAAATAATAAATACGTAAAGGCTATTAAAAACATAAATAGCTGAAAAGCCCATATGCTAACACTAAACCGAGTGAAAGTAACAAAACCTCGTGACTTCATCTTTCGTGAGCTTAACAAAAAAGTAGACAGTAATATTTTTGTTTATTAAACATTATAAGATTAAAGTAATGGTAAAATTTGAACATAGAATAGAGAGACTTTACAAAGCTTATTTTGGCAGGCCTATCTTTATTTAAAGCATGCGCAAATAACTAAATATAAGGACTCAGCCGTTATCGTTATTTGAAGCATGCTTCCACCGTTTGAAGCTTGCGCCTTTATTAAGGATAATGATTTCTCTTATTTAGGAACTTACAAGGGAGGTTGTTATTTGAACATCGTTATTCTTATCGTTATAATGGTAGGGCTTGCTTTTTTTTCCTACTTAGATATAAAAACCACTAAAAATATACAGTAAAACTGAAATTATAATCTTTCATTGCAAATAATAGTTAATTAGTGTTTAGATTATGTTGAGATTTTACGATCTTTGGCACAATGTCATTACAGAATAGTTATCATCACTACAACAAACACTTTATTTTTGCCCCTGACACGCGTTTCTCTAACAATGTGGGCATTATCACCAGTTGTCAACTGTCAACTTACTAATCGCTCCTGATGATACTAATATGGTTAGTGTAACACGTTTCGAATGAGAAAAAAAAGGTGAAGTGGTGATAATTGTTGTGTAGTACTAATCTCATCAAACATTCATATTAACTTGGAAATATTGAAGGGTGATAGAAACCTGCTAGACACATCTTTAATATAGAAACTTGTATTGACCCATCAAATACTAACACTAGTTTACAAAAAAAATACTTATTTTTGTTCATCGAGCGAAATATATATTTTTTAAATAAGCTAAGTAGGCGGCTAGTTAAGAAAGTATTTTTGTTTTTCGCTAGCACGTCGTAATTCTCAGATAAAACCGTTTCTGTTTCTCATCTACCCGCAGTAGTTGTAATGATTTCTTTGTTTAATTCTGCAAACAACGAAATGAAGTAAATACGAAAGATTGTTCTAAAATGTCGTCTAGAATGTGTAAAATTAATCCAAACTGTTCTTGCTACATTTGTGGCAAAATTGTTCAGTTAAATCGAGACTATCCTAGAACAAACTCACTGCAAAACGGCTATTTACATTATTTTGGATTTCCAGTGTCACATCAAGATAAATACTGGGTTCCTCATGTGGTGTACACAAACTGCAGACTGGTCCTCAACTACCGGTATTCAGGTAAAACAGATCTTTGAACTTTGGTAAACCAATGATCCAACTAACCACACAACCGACTGTTACTTTTGCTTAACTAAAACTTTTGGTTTCAACGCAAAAAACAAAGATAAAATAGAATATGCAGATATTTCATCAGTGTCTAAGCCTATGCCTCATTCAAAGGATTTGCCAGTTCCTACACCACCCGACAGAAGTGACCAAACCCGAAATGTCACAGCTACATCGAGCAGTATTCCACTGCACCAGAGTAGTGACAGTGAGCAGTCCAGCTCGGATAACTTTGTCGGCGATGAGGACAGTCCACATTTGATACCTCAGTCTGAACTCAACAATCTTATAAGAGATTTGCAGTTGTCTAAGTCTAAAAGTGAATTACTTGCCTCAAGGTTGCAGCCATGGAAGTTGCTTGATTCGGACACAAGAGTTAGTAATTATGGCTACAGGAGTAAGACCTATGCTGAATTTTGTTATTGTTATGATGTTAAAGTTCGAAGAAATGAAACAACCATACAACTCAGACGAATGGCGCCTTTTTATCGATTCCTCGAAGACAAGCCTCAAAGCTGTTCTTTTGCACAACGGAAAAAAAAACCATCTATACCAATAGGTCATGCAGTGAATTGTTAAGAAATTTATGAAACAATGTCCATATTAATTAAATTGATCAAATATGAATATCACAATTGGTATATCTGTGGTGACCTAGAAGTCATTGGTATGCTTTTGGGTTTTCAAGGCTGCTACACAAAATACTGTTGCTTCTTGTGCTTATGGGACTCGAGGACAAAGAAGGATCACTATAAAAAGAAATTTTGGCCTATTAGAATCGAATATGTTCCAGGTAAAATGAAAATTATATATACATGTTTGGTTAACCCAAAAAAAATGATATTACCACTGCTTCACATTAAGTTAGGCTTAATGAAAAATTTTGTCAAAGCTTTGAAGACAGGGCCAGCGTTTCTGTACTTACGCAGTGTATTCACGAATCTTTCTGAGGCTAAACTAAAAGAAGGAATATTTATATGTCCTCAAATCAGGAAAATTTTGAGTGATAAAACATTCGAGAGCCATTTAACGAACGTTGAAAATGCTGCCTGGAATTCCTTCAAACATGTCGTTTGAGATTTTTTAGGTAATAGAAAAATTGACAATTATCAAGAGATAGTTGCAAATTTATTGCAGAATTATGAACTGATGGGTGTGAACATGTTCCTCAAAATTCATTTTTTGGACCTTGGAAGTATGAGTGATGAGCATGGTGAGCGGTTTCATCAGGATCTCTAAAATTATTTGAGCAAAATTATCAAGGTTTTTGGGACCAGAACACGCTAGGAGACTATTGTTGGTCTGTTATAGGAGATACAAGTACAGTAGAACCCCGATTAACCGAGTCGCGATTATCCGAGCTCCGGATTAACCGAGCCAATCTAAGAACCTGATTATCCGAGGTACGCGCGTCTATGCTGCGTATTAACCGAGCTTCTAAAATATGTATGTACATATTTCCATTTAAAATCGTCGGGGTCTTCGGGGAATCCCCCTGGCCCGTGTAAGGGGTTCCCCTATTTATGTTCTTGGACTCTTTCAGCGACTCATTTGTGTGAATGCAGTGCGTTATAGCGTTTACTACGGAGAAGTACGAGTATACTCACATAATTTATTTGGTTGGAGTTCTGGTACTTAAGTGTAATTAATACGAACTGCTTTGTTTAAATTTTTGTTTGTCGTATTATAATGAAGCAAAACAAGCGTAAAAGAATCGTCGTTCCTATTGAAGAAAAATTAAAAGCCATCAGAAGAATTGAAGCAAGAGAGATAATTAAAGTTGTTGCACGAGATTATGGAGTAGGTGAGGTAACAGTTGGAGATTGGAAAAGAAACTGCACAAAAATAGAAGAGTGGTGTATAAATTAAGCCTCCTCGTCCTCAGGAAGAAAATCAAAAGAAAACCGGCGACTATGAAAAGGTTAACGAAGCTTTATTCATATGGTTTAACCAACAGAGATCAAAAGGTGTGCCTCTGTCTGGTCCAATTTTACAACAGAAAGCAATAATGATTAGTAGGCAATTCCCAGAGATAGATCAGTTTACCGCCAGTTCTGGATGACTTGAACGGTACGGTGTACGACAACTAACTGTATGTGGTGAAAAACTTTCTGCTGATGGGTCATCAATTGAGAAATTTAAGCAAATCGAAGATTGTGGATACACATGTGATCAAATTTACAACTGTGACGAAACTGGCCTGAATTATAAAATGCTTCCATAAAAAACATTGGCATCTCGACAGGAAAAATCAGCTCCTGGGCATAAACGAAGTAAGGAAAGATTAACTATAATGGTATGTTCCAATGCATCTGGCAAGCACAAAATCCCACTGATGGTGATTGGCAAGTCTGCACGTCCAAGAGCTTTATAAAAGACATCTCACCCAAAGCCCTACCAGTCTATTACAAAAGTCAGAAGAGAGCATGGATGGATGCGACCTTATTTACTAACCGTCTTCCTATTAAAGCAATTTTGTTAATGGATAATGCCCCCTCTCACCCTGGAGTAGGACTTCATGTGGGCGAAATTGTTGTAAAATTTTTTCCTCCAAATGTAACCAGCATAATGCAACCAATGGATCAAGGCATCCTCGAAAACATTAAAAAAAAATTATAGGCGTTTACATCTTGAACATCTGTTAGAATACACAGGAAAAGAGGATATTATCAATGGGATGAGAAAGGTTACACTGAAAAATGTTATTTACTGGGTAAGTGAAGCTTGGGATTATGTGTGTACTACCACTATTCAAAAATCTTGGTCAAAAGTTATTGATTTTGAGGACTATAATGACAGTGAAGATGATACTCCATTAAATGAATTAGCTTTGAAATTGAGAAGCCATGGAGAAATGTCCTGTTCAAATTTTGACAGCGAGATAGAAGAAAAAGGAAAAAGTTTATTTGAATTAATGCAAAAATTGCGAAAATGTGATGAAGAGAAGATGTTGTTGAATGGATTACAGCAGATGATTTAGAAGAAGAAATGAGTATTGAAGAAATAACGAATGCATTTCAGAAAACCGAAAAATCAGATGACGATGACGAAGCGGCGGTGGATGAACAGTCTCCCACTAAGATCTCTCATCAAGAAGGTTTTGCTTCTTTGGAAAAAGCTTTGAGGTATATCGAACAACAACCAGAGGCAACCCCAGCGGATTTGCTTCTTCTTAATAGATGGAGAAACATTGCAGCGAGAAAAAGAAGATGCAATATGAAACAGAAGCGCATAGATACCTATTTCACTATTTTATAATGTATGTACCTATTTATATGTTAAAAACGTTAATACATCGGTTTTAAAGTATTGGTGTTTATTTTTTGAATTAATAAAAAACAAATCCGGATTATCCGAGTTTTTTCAGTTATCCGAGGAGGGTGCCCCCCACGTTACCTCGGATAACCGGGGTTCTACAAAAAAGAGCTAAAACTTATCATTTTTAATTGTTTATTCGTACTTTAAATATTTTTTTTTTTGGTAAAACACTTCTTATTAAATATCTTAAAAGTTTGATGACCTGAATATTTTAAAATATTTTTTCTAAGTTGAGGACACTTAAACAAAACATATGTTTTAATTTAGGAACAAAAACCTTGTAAACTAGTGTAATCGGTGTGCTTAACCATGCAATGGTACAAAAAAAACACCTAAGTTGATAGATTAATACTAACCTAACTTTACTTTTATTTTATTGTAATTTTACCGTAGTGTGCCCTTCGTGTTAATACTGCCCATGCTTAAGATAACGATAAGGACAAAAGCATGTGAAAGATAAGCATTGCAAAATCTCTCTCTAATATTTTATATTTGAAAAACTTAAAACTCAAACTAAGTATTAAAGGAAAATGATTACCTGTTTCGTTCTATGACGAATAAGCTACAACGTTGTGAGAGTAAAAAAATGTATCAAAAAGGTGTCATGAAGAATAGGTTAAACCTAAGGACGTAATTTTGTATAAAGTGGACTTTATTGAGCCGAGACACAGCAAAAACAGATTTCAACTACTATTAACTACATAAAACTACAACTGTATTTTTACTTTACGAGTTCTTGCTATGTCGCGTTCTCGCTTTCCGAGCAGGCCTACGAGCTATGTTTTCTACAATTGTCAGTTACATCATATTTGAACAAAATGAATAAAATATAATTTAAAACGCATATAATTTCGTATAATTTTAGATCCGAAACATAACTTTGCCGTAAGGCCCGCCAGAATAAAAATAAAACAAGTAAAAAAAAATTGTCTCTCAGAATTACTATCAAATAAAATTTAATACCGAGCAATTTGAATTTTAACAAAAAAATGCACATATTAAGTAGGATTCTAGAACAAAATTTTGGAATACAAATTTCGCTATACCGTAAAATCATTCGTTTAATTTCAAATAAAAGAAAATAAATTATAAACACAAAAAAATGAGCTTAAGCTGTAACGGAAATAACTTCCGTATTCCAAATAAACCCTTTCCCTGCTACCAATTATGTTAAAACCACAATCTACAACACAAAAACTAATTTGTAAAAACTATTGTAAACGCCTAACCAAAAAACTCGATGCATTGGTCTCAATTTTGCCCCTTTTGCAAAGAGGAGACCTGTTAAAGGAAACTTCAAATCCAAATCAGCCTAAAAATCACCATAAATAAATTACAAAAAATAGGTTGTGACCAAAACTAGGTTGTATATCTAATTTTAAACCGTAACCTGAATTATGTAACCCGAGAATAGGTGCCGATAGCCATAACGATAAACGTTTAGCCAAAATACAATCAGACCAAAACCAAAACTTCTAAATATGTTCTTCCAAAAATATCTTGTCGGAATTTTTCCACAAATTTAGCCCAAATTTAGCTTCGGAAATTTAGCCGTCAATTTGGACTTCGAGGGCTCTGTATTGAACAAAATATACAGTGTGGAGGATAAAAGCTACAGGAACATTGTGAGAGCTCCGTTGTCAGAGCCGCTGCAACAAAAGTCATTCACTGAAATTGCAGGCTATGACGACAGCTGTCAAGACACATCTATAATAGAATTGCCAATTAGGTATCAAAGGATGTATAAATATTTTTCCGTTGGTTATCTTTGAAGGTTAAAATTTTCATTATTTTATTTTTTAATCCAAAAAACTTGAATGACAAGGAAAAATCATGTAATTCGCTTTCTACTATTGATAAAAATGATTATGTTGAGAATTTGGAATCTTCGGCACAATGACACTACTCAGTATACATCACCACTATACCAAAATACCAGTCAATCATCGCTCTTGATGAAGCTAACATGGTTAGCGAGACGCGCATTGAGCACAAAAATGAAGTCTTTGGTATAGTGGTAAGATAGTAATAAAAATGATATTCGTCGAAACAATCATTAAAAATAAACTATAAAAAGTTACAAAGAGTCAATGGCTAATGTTTGGTTTACTTGGGGATCAAAATATGGTCACATTGTTAGCTTAATGATCTCCAGAGCAGTAAATTGAAAATGATGTAATTCCACTGATCCATTTGTTAGGGAATATACGAAAAAAGAAAATTACTACTGCAAGAAATTTGCTTCTGTAATTGCTTGTTAAACATTTGAAATATTTTCTAAATACCTAGTACTCCCATAAATACTGTTACAATGAAAACGTTGCCTAAACATTTAATCTAAACAAAAGTTAAAACAAATTATTATGGAATTAATTCATATATTCATAATGACAAAATTAATTTAACATTTACTCAAAATGTCCCCCTCTTGCTTTCACATATTTTACAAATAAGTCATTGATGTACGGCACCACGCGTTTGATCCAACGGAAAATTGCCCACCGCTTTTGTTAAAGCTAGTTTTGAAGAGTCAAGATTGGCAATCCATACCTTCTAAGAGGGACCACAGTTTATAATCTAAAGGATTTAGATCAGGACTTGCAGAAAAACATTTTGTTGAAGCCATGCTTGTGTTATTTAAACTGTGTGTCCTAGTGCAGAATCTTGCTGGAAGACTCAATCCTTATTTTTGAAAAGAGTATGGTTTAGAAGTGTCATAACATTCTCTAAAATAGTGTCTTGATACATCTTAGCCGAAGTTTCCACACCTTTTTCAGCAAATGACCAGTGTGTCCCTTATAGGCGCCAAGTCCTACGTCTTCTTTAATAATACAAGACGATTTTTCGAAATTTTCATCTCATGAGATAAAATTTTTTGTTTGCGGAGAGCTTTTCGGTCAATTCGCCTTTTACAGCTTTGACAGTTTGTGGCGCTTAAACTGTCCTTGATCTTCCTGAACGTTGCCCCCGTTTTTTATGCCTCCCGTCTTAGTAAATAATTTTTTACGTCCGGTAAACAAACATATGACTTATTTTAAGCGGTGTTAAGATCTTAAAAATGTCGCTTTTTTCCATACCGCACTTAAATAAAGCTATAACAGCAATCCTATTTTCTCGATTATCCCACTGCATTGTTTAAAGAATTCAAATTGTAAATATGTTTACACACAATAACTGTATAACAATTGAATAACATAACCTATAAATAATTTCACCAAAAGTGTTAATGTTTATAAAGGACGTACGTGAAAATTTGTGACAGTATTTATGGGAGTACTAGGTATATATTTATTTTCTTAGTCACTTAAATTCTTCGAGTTTTACTTGAACATTGGCTAAACAATTTCAACCCTGATATTGAAGTACGACGTTACTTCCATATTTAATAATTAGGAGTGGTATGTAAACTCTGTAAGGTACTTTCATAAAAAACGAATTACACTACGGATACACCAGATTTATATTGACACAGTTAAAAGACATATAGGAAAAATATTTACAATTGAAATTTAATAAGCCATAACAATGTTATGGTGTATCAATTTCAATTAATTAAAAATTTAGATGAGGAAGAAAAATTCTACTAAAGTATATCTCAAAATGGACCAATTTTCGGATAAGCTAATTAAATATAAATACAAAATTGCCATACAATAATTATTTACCGAAATGGTCTATATATTTTGACACCCTGCTAAGAAATAAATATTTGTATTTATTACGTGCTAAATTTACAAGGATTTTTACATTTGCTTACTGTTAATTTAAAAGGCTGTTGAAAAAGTATCAGGTCTTATTTCCTCTAGATAACTCTAAAGTCGCTTATCTCTAGTAATAATAATTGGATCCGGTCAAAGGTTCGAAACGTGACATTTCCGTAAAAAAATGAATTTATTGATTCAGTATAAAGTTACATGTGAGTGAAATTTCTGAAAAAAATCGCTATATTTTGCAATTTTATTACAACAGAGGGAGCAAGGCCGCGCCCGCTCGTGAAGAAATTTGTGCTATGTACAGTCAAAATATCTACCGAACAAATAGGTGTCATTCCAGGAAGAGGGACTAGAGAATAAATTCGCAATATACGCCAGATAATAGAAAAAGTCAGGGAATTCCCAATAACAACCTATATCTGTTTGATAGACCAATCTAAAACTTTCGACTGCATACAATGAAACAAACTCTGGTTAATGCTTATCAGCATGGGAACACCTATACATTTTGTAAACCTTATCTGATCCCTATATGAGAACACAAATGGCAAAATTAAACCTGTTAATTCTTTTTCCGATACCTTTAACGTAGAAGACGGCGTCAGACAGGGCTGTATTCTATCATCCTTACTTTTTAACATATATACTGAAAATAAAATGAAGTCTGTTTTGGATGGCCGGAGTGAGGGTATGACAATCGGTAAAAAAAAGCTAAGTAACCTTAGATATACGGATGATACTGTTATATTTGAAACATCAATACAAGGCCTAGAATCAATTATGAAGCGCCTTGAAATCATTAGCAATAACTATGGATTGAAAATTAATAGAGCGAACACCAAAGTAATGATAGTTGGTTGTAATGAAGATCTGTCACTCATAAATGAAATTGCTTGTTTCACTGTTATAGACTATTTCAACTACTTGGGATCCCTCATAACTAACAAAGGCGCCTGTGAAGCGGAAGTAAACTATGGCCAGAAACTCGACGATCAAACTCACTAAGGTCTGTAAAGTTCCACCTGTCACAAAAAACACAAAGTTAAGATTGATATCCGACCTTATACTCCCTATAGCAACTTACGCATCAGAAACATGGACCATTAAACAAGCTGACAAAGACGAATCGATGCGTTTGACATGTGGGCATATTGAAGAATCCTCAGAGTATCATATACCGAACATCATACTAATGTATCTATTCTTGAAGAGCTTAGTATAAATGATCGACTTTCAAATAGAATTAATAGACAGTATCTCAAGTTAGAGAGACAACTAAGTAAGATCTCTTCTTGATATAGTCCGACCACGTAAGATCTCTTCTTGGTATGGGTATGTATGAGTCAAGTCAGGTCGGGCAGGATCGAAATTCCTGGAGAATGACTGTTGAGGCAGCAACTGCATAGTGTCACCGATACTCCTATTGAGGTGAAAGGATTGAAAGAGAGAGATAGTCAAGATACTTTGTCAAAAACAAGAGCCAAAAAATGGTTCGCTGGCTTTCGTTCTGGACATTTCTATCTCAAAAATGCACTTCATTCTGGCCGGCTAATCACAGAAAAAGTGGATAAAATCTTGGGAAAAGTTGACCAAGACTATCACCAAACAGTTGTAAACCATATGAAGAAGGTTCGATAAAAAATAAACCCGATGTTTGGATGTCACATGATTCAACGGTAAAAAATTTAATTGTGCAAATTTCCATTTGCCAGACATTGTCGGGACGGGACAAAATTGATCCATTTTTGAAATGCTTATTCCATTCTCGTCTGGGGACACTCTTCACACTAAGAATACTAGATGGACTTGGTTTCAGGGATGATTGCAGACAGTCATTTGTATCGCTCAGAATTTTAACGGTTTCTTCCCAGTACATTCTTGAGAATCTCCGGTTCCTGAAGCAATATGATCATTCTTACAAATGCCATGGAGATGTGCACTGCCATGATACCAGGCATAAGAAGAATCTAATTCCAACATATTGGAGGCTGAAGAGATGTCAAACGGGACCTGGGTACTGGGCCATAAATTTTTTTTAATGTATTATCACAAAATATTAGAGATCTGCCAGACAAAGAATTTGAAAAAAAAGAGTTAAAAAAATTCTGGTGGAAAATACTTTTTACTCTATAAACAAGTACCTTTGTTACAAGTTTTAGGTTCTGAGTTTTGTCTTTAGGGAGTTTGTTCCCAGACTTGTTGTTTCTATTCTTAAGTGTAAATGGCACAAACATTTTTTATTATATTATTTATTGACGCGTGTAAGACATTTTTTTTGTGATTTAGCATGAATAAATATCTATCTATCTAAAATCATGGTGAAACAGCGCCAACGGTGGCAAACCCAAGATTAACGCCAAGGAAGGTGATGTTGTGTTTGCTGGCAAAAATTAAGAGAGCTAGTTTGGCTAGAAAGTTTTGATGCATCCACCATACAGCCCAATGCAATGTTAGAGTATCATTTGCGTGGATCTCTGCAGACCTCTCTTAATCGTGTAAAGTTCCCAGAAATCCAAGAAATTCTAGTGGCGGGATAATAGCTCTACCAGAAAGTCGCAAAAGATCATTGATTAAAACGGCAAATATTTTATTAAATAAACTTCATTTAGAACAGAAAAAAAATTATTTGAATTCTGATTTCAAAGGCCCGATAGTTTCTCAACAACCCTATATTAATTATAATATCTAAGATTTCTGCGAACAAACTACAAAAACTAAAAGTAAGTGACATAAAAACCCAACAAAAAATACATACAAACAAGACTACATATTATTAGTTTCAGTCCTGATAATTTAATACTCGATTGAAAGAATCAGAATTTTCAATGCGTAAATGATTCAACCAACATTGAAAGTACTAGCATTCACGAGTGTCAAGAAAAAAAATTCACATCCCCCTAATATGATTGTTCCCAACGAAATTTTTAAAGTGTCAAAATATATGACATGACTAATACTTGTTTCGAAATAAATACATCCTTTATTTTCAGCAGTATGTGATCAGTATTTATTTCGAAACAAGGGTAAATGCTACATTTAATAATAAAATCTAACAATTTACCTATAATTAAATTTTGTCTAGAGAATAAACCAACTTAAAGCAGACTCAAGAAAATTAAGTCAACTTTTCTATAACTAACCTACTATACCGTCGTCTTAGCATCAATGCGCACATTTTGTCATAATATTTTCCAAAATACCGCTCTTACCTTCTGTACAGCAACTTGTGCGGCGTCTCGCGTTGTAAAGGTGACAAAGGCATAGCCTCTATTTGTACCAGTCATAGGATCCATCATAAGTCGGAGGTCCCAAATTGTACCGCATTGTTCGAACAGTGGTATTAACTCATCTTCATACAAGTCCTTTGGAATTTTGCCACAAAATACTTCACAGCCAGAGCCAGGCGTGCTGCCGTCCCAGCCAGGTGGAGGACCTCCATATTTTCTTTGTCCTGAAACAAGTATACAAATTTATGTTAAAAAGATGACGATTCTTTGTTCTGAAAAAATAAATCAGAATCGAAAAACGAAGCATATTGCTAAACCGCCTTGAAGACTCAACATTTATATAATTTTCAAAATACCAAATCAATTTTTAAAAAAATGGCTGTTCCTCCAGACCTAAACATTTTTGAGGAATCAGATACAATATGTTGATGCGGCGATCGCAGATCTGCTAAACGATAGGTCCGTGAGGCAGTAGAAACAAAAATTTTCATAACGGGGGCTCCAAGTCTTTGATAAAATTAAACAGGAAAGATCCGATGGTGACAGAAATCCTTTCAGAATAGTGACACGTTAATATGGTATGAATATGATTTATCCAAGGTATTCGACCATGTCTGGCAAATCAGATTGTTAGCTAGGCTATGCTCTTATGGTTTATTTGAGAGTTTTGTTGATGGCTCTCGTGTGTCCTAAGAGAACGTCCTTTACGAGTGGCAGTCGACGAGTTTCTTTCTAATACCTTTACTATCATCGCCGGTGTGCTCCAACGCTATATACTGTCTCCTAATTTCTTCCTTACGATAAGGAATCCAGTCTACAGCTTTGCCCAAGATAGTATGCTTTCCTAATGTACGTTAAACACTCGAAACCCATGCAAATATCTGCCGACAGCAAGAAGTTGTTCAACTTAATGAAGAAATTCTATCTTAAGGTGACCGTAACCAGGCAGAACTTAACGCTGTAAAAGCCCAGGCTGCAGTTTTTTTCTAAAAAAGTTAACGTTACAGAACCTGAAATAGTTATGTCACGCCACTTCATTACTGTAGCATCGTCACTTAACTTACTGGCCGTTAACTTGGGAGTAAATATGTTTTGCTAAGGAAATCTTGCATGCGTAACACTCCAGGAATACACGCCTCACATCTGTATGAAGTTTAGCCTTGTTACGCCTCGTACCATCCTTTTTAAGAATTTTTTTATATGGAGAACCTTACCATTTGGATTGAATTGCCAAGAACTGTTCCCACCATGTACAATTTGAAGAGACCAACATAAAGTTTTAGATTTTTTCCAGCAGCATACGTGCCAAGCTCATCAAAAATAAAAAAGAATGTCTATGGGCTCAAATATAATCCAAACTGCTGGCAAGAGGAACAAACACCTCTTCTTCTACTTATGTCTTGATCGGCAAATTGCAGTCGTTTATAAAGGATATTGGTCTTCCATAACCCTAAAATAAAGCAGGCGCATAAAGGGCACTTAAGAGGCCTAAGTGCTGCCGGTATGTGCATCACCTGTCAATACATCTATCTACCTTGTCTAATATCTATTTAAAATGCCCAACCTCTTTCTCGATTGTGTCTAAAAACTATTCCACAGATTCTAACAAATTTTTTTGTCTGCAACATTGTATTTTAAGCTTTGATTTAACTACGGTCCCATCAAAAAATTTCAATTTTCAACTCATGGTAACCTAGGAAACATGACTGTAAAAGGGATGTGAAAATGTGTTTTTTTTTTTGCACATATGTTCCTTTTCTTCAATTCTACTGCTCCAATTTTCAGTTTCTTTTTTTTCTAGCTATTTCTCGACTATTAGGAAACATTCTGAGCGTGGTAGATTTTTAAAAATTTGCTTTGTCTAATTACAGCTGCAAAAAAGCTAAAATACCAAAATGCGTCTCAATTTTTCTTCCTTCCGATAATTTTCTTTTCGGATTTTCTGTCTTACGGAAAAATCTGTGCCGCTCAAAATATTCAGAGACAGGTCCTTAATTACTAAAAAAAATCGTAACTATGACTGAGGAAAAAAACATGGTGTCTCAAAAAACGTGACTTTTCAAGGCAAGTGATTTTTCAAAACCTCCCAGTTTGGTGCTCGTTTTTTATTTCTCTGTTCTCGTCTAGAGTTCAGAACAGTAGAAAAAGTATCTACTATGTTTTTACAAAGACTATATCCAACTATTCCAGAAGGAAGTTTTTATATGACTTGTGTGTACTTTCTACCTGTCCACCTGTTGCTTGCTAAGCCTGACCTCGTTTATTTGTGACTCTTTTCTTTTCTATTGTGTGATACCACGTCCTAGTGTCTCTAAAATAAAGGATCCGTACCAAACCTAGCGACAGTGAGTCCAGCACCACCCGGCTCCTCTGTTTGCAGTGATGAGATCCACGATTCTCGTTCTTCGACTTCTCCCAAAGTTTTTCCAGGACTTTACTATTACGATAGTTATCACTGTTCCAATAAAAATGATGTGAATTATTCACTAATAAACAATGTTGTGGGTAAGTACAAACATGTTTTAGCAAAACTCTTCCAGTCCTGTAATAAAAGGAATGCGGTGCGTGATGTAGAAATCGAACCGGGTAAGAAAGGTGACCACGACTAGCCAACTTAAAAAAAAACTATTTTACTCACTTCTAGTCGTCAGATCGACTTAAAATTTGATGCAAAATCGCATGTAGTTTAATAAAAAACAATTAAAAAAAATTTACCCACCCAAAAAAGATTAGAGTCCTCTTAATAACATAAAAATATAATATATAAAAATTAAATTTGAAATTTAATTTGTGAAATGCAGAATATGCTATCTAATATATAAAGGTTATAATAAAATATAAATTACGAGACAGAACATACCCAACTGAAGAACTAAAACAATAAAAAAATATAACACTAAATATTGTGTTCACGGATAAGTCTTTAGACCAAATAGTTTTGTTTAGGAACTCATCATAACTATCCTCGGTATTTTCGTCAAATTTCTCTTGAAATTTTTCTGTTTAATGCTGGTTAGGTTTACTGGTTATTTGTTGCAAACATTTTTCCACCATGATAAATTGTGTTTTGTGTTAAAGCAACCTGGTAAAGTTACCAGTGAAGTGCGTGTGTGTTCCTTTGTCTCGCCGCTAAATTTTAATTATTCTTGCATCGGTTATAATGATTTAAAACTACTAAAATTAGTATGACTCTTTTTTGCAGCAGAAAAACAACACCCAAATAAACCAAGGTTGAATCTTCTTCTTATTCCAACATCACAAGCGATGTGTAGTGATCCCATATAAAAACTGTCAGATTCATCAGTTTTCACTGTCACTTTGTCCTTTCAAGATTCTGGAAACCGCGACGCGCCAACGGAGCCGATTTTCAGCAATTCTGATGGCATTTCCCAATGATGTGTTGGTGAGTTTTAGGACTATATTTGTCCATCTAGACGGGGAATGCCCACGCCTGAGTCATGCTTGTCCTGTAGATGTTCTCCATGTTGTTATGTCTCGAGATGTGTCTGAAAAATTTTACAATTCGAGTTGGCTGGCTTGATTATTTTTAAAATTGAAATGTTTGCTCGGTCGGCTGTCCAACGGATCCGTAACATTCTTCACCAACACCACATCTCAAATGCGTCGATACTACGTCTATCGGCGGCCTTGGGGTCCAGGTCTCAGGAGCATACCAGAAAACAGAGAACACTAGACAATTTAGCAGTGCTGTTTTGGTTTTCACGGATATTTGTCCGTTCTTCCATATTTTCGTAAGTTGGCTTATCGCTGAACGGCTCGTCAAATCTCCATCTCGCAGCTTCGAGAACAGTTGATGACAGTATCCAGATAAAGAAATTGTTCAACGATTTCACAATCAGCAATACATAGGTCTGGATGCATTTATATTTGCTTATTTTGATTTAGAGCAATTCACTTTCAACTCAAATTTCTTGCTGATTGTTACAGTTATTCAGGATAGTTTGCAATCGACAGAGTGTCGTGGAATATCGCAGGTTTGTTATTCGAGTACCTCCAGTAATCCCACCTCTCTAATTAGTTCTTCTGTATAGATGTTAAATAATCAGAGCGGCAGGATGCACCCTTGCCCGAGACCTTTTACGTTGCGGTGGATAGTCTATCGTCGATTTTGATGACTGCTTTGCTGTTTTCATAGAGACGTTATATTAGCTTAACAAGATGTTCTGGTAATCCCATGTTTAGAAGGATTTCCCACAACTTTGGACATTTAACATTGTCAAAGGCCTCGTCATAATCTATGGAACACATGTACATCGATGTATAATAATCACGAGCTTTATCAATAAGCATGCGAACGTTCAGTATCTGCTGCCTTGTGCCACTTCCTTTCACAAATCCAGTTTCTTCGGTCGCTATATGATGTTGTAGAAAGTTGTTTAGTCGAGAGATCAAAATGTAGAGTATTAGGCCGCTCCCTGATTTGTCGGTGCGGTATCGTTTTTCTCGGTGTGCCTGACTTGCGCGGAATGCGCGGGCGCGGAGCAAGTCAGGTGGGTTTCATTGAAATATAGGCGTTCATCATGTTTTCGTTACCGAATCGGTACTGAGCACACCGAGAAAAACGATACCGCACCGACAAATCAGGGAGCGGCCTTACTTTGCTTACATGTGTAATTAATGTAACAAGGTGATAGTTGTTGCATTCCACTGTAGGATCTTTTTTGTGAAAAGGTACTATAATCGACTTGGTTCCTTCATCAGGCCATTTACCCGTTGCCCATATTTTCATGCACAAGAGATGTTCGTTCACTTTTCAGAGGTTGAATAACCCCATAATAATAAGCCAAATCAAAGATGACTTTCGAACTAGGAGTATAAACTTAAGCAGTAGTTTTCGGGCCTAGTTAGGAAAGTTTATGACTTATACAGATGATAAATAACACCTAGAAAGTTACAGGTCCACCGATTGCGTCAGGTTGTGTTAATAATCGGAGAGTTTTAAGGAACAGCTATTAAAAAAAATCTTTTAATTATTTACCTACCTGTAGTTACATCTAATGTATATCCTGTCCTGTCTAAAATTTGTTTAATTTTTTCTTCATCAGGGCCTTTGGCAGGAACAGGGGCGGCAGTAGTGGAGCCCTGACTTGAGCCGGCCCTACTTTTTTGTCTAAAACCAAAAAATAAAAAAATTAGTATATTTTTGATTTAAAATTTATTGTAACTATAAATCTTCTAAAAGTTAAACTAGTTTTTTAAAAGTATCTACTGGAAAAGTAGTCTAGACCCTTAAAGATTCACACCTTAGCCCCTAACTTGTATCCACCACAGAACCTATTCAAATTGGATTTTTTCCCTGTTCGACAGTCGTTTTAAACTGATCACAGACCACTCTCACCTGAGGAAACATTTAAGAAAATGGGTATTTACAATGGTCCCAAAACATAGACTATGTGATGAAGAGGAGGAAACTTCTATGCACATTCTATACAATTGTGCGGCTTTAACTCTGTAGCAGACATAAACCGTTCGGAGATCTACATCGTGGCGATAAATCACCACACGAAGGGCTTGGAGAGGAGCTAATAAGCCTTCTTAAGGGGTTTTATCTACCTGAAATTTTTGAAAAAAGCAACTTTTTTTGCTTAAATGACGTATTATAGTCCTAAAAAACATATCATAGCCTTATTTTAGATTGAAAAAAATTTGTTTAGCTTCTAGAACTTAATTTCTGAAATAAGTCGTAGCGCACGAAAAGACGTTTACTTTGCGCGCAGCCTGTTGAAGTGATTTGGCGTACTCAGAACATTTAATCTATTACTAACGGCCAATACTTTCTTAAATTAAATATAGTTGGTATCATTACGTCTTTATTGATATGTTAACTACCATGCCTATTTTGTTCCACATTCTGTTTACGCCATACAGTACCATCCAGGAAAATTGTAAACGCCTTTTTCTCGAAACTACGTTTTTAAATCGGCCGGAAGCATAACTCCAACAATTTACATCCGATTAACTTCAGCTTTTAACTATAGCTTTTTAATAAGATTCCCTAAGGAAGTGTACAAGATTATTAGGATTAATTACTTTTTTTTATAAACAAATAAAGGCAAAAATGAAAATTTTTTTTCAAACTTCCACAATTTTTTAAAAAATTGACATTTTTCAATAATCGTGTGTACTTCTTTAGCAAAAAATAATAAGTAAATAATAAAAAAATTTGTTTGTTAGCTCTAGATGGAGAATTAAAATTGTTCTACTACCGGCCGCGGTACATCTCCAAAAACAGATGCCTCTGTTCTGCGTATTAGTGCGCCGGCATTTTGTCCAATATCATAAAATAAAAAATTATTTTGTTCATTTTAATATGCATATATTTAAGCCTCAAAACAGATTTTTTGTTGCTTGCATAGTAGAGTGTAAAAAATAATCCAAAAAAAGCCTATTTTTCCTACATGTTAGGTAGATGTAACCCCTTAATGGGATGACGCTTATGTAACCACGAGAGGGAACCACAATAAGCAAAGATGCTGTAATGCACGAACACAATCGGCTACCACGCCTACAACCAACCAATGTGTAAAAGTGGTTCTAGCAGTCAACCAAACACAGCAGACAACGAGAAGTTCAAGCAAATTTAAGAACCCAACTGAAACTTGCAAATAAACTCGGACTACAGAAGCTAGAAAAGATTCACAAGAAGTTCCAATGGGTCCCTCATGGGATTAAACAAAGGAGACGCTAACCTCCTTATTCCCCAGATTCAAGAAAAAGGACTTTTTACATAAAACTGTGATTTGTAATGAAAAGGGGATATTGTACAATCATCATAAGATAAAATCACGGATTTATTCAGGTGAGTCATAAACAAGCACCGCACAACTGAACATCCATTCATTAAATGTGCATTTGGTAGGATCAAGAAAGGCGTAATCCACTATGAGACGGCACGACCGGGTCAGACCGTTACTTATGAGCTCTACTAACAGCACATCCGTTCAAGCGACACGCTTTAAGAATAAAAACCATTTACTGGCAGTAGTACAAGGGCGGTAATACCTGCTACATGATAATATGCCCCACAAAGCTAAAAACGCCCTGGAAATCATCTTAGATTTTGACTGAAAATTCTCTCGCTCATTGCATATTCTCCAGACTTAGCCTCTTCGAATTACCACTTATTCCGATTTCTACAACACAACCTGGCTGATTCTCAGTTTCAGAACAAGGTGAAAAATCCTCTATAAACTCATTGCATCGAAACAAGCATCGTTTTTCCTATCTGGTACTCGATAATTATATGGAAGAAGGCGAAAATGTGTCGAAAGCGAAAGAAATTACTTTGAAGACTAAGTTTGTATTAGCTTTTTATATAAATAAATGTCAAAGTTGGTCTATAAGGATCAAGAATTGATTTGTACACCCAATAATTATAAGTTGTATTACGTATTACCCAAGAAATATTCATACGAGGGTTGTATAAATACCTGGCCTCGGCCAGAGATGGCGATTCGACTATTTGAAAAATTATATTTTTCGTAAACATAACCTTTCACAAAAATTCTATCAAATTTTCAAGTCGCTTAAATAAAATTTAATATCGAGCAGTAAAATATTTCTTTTGAAAAAAGATAAAAGTGGAACTCAGAGAAGTTCTCTGCATCTTCGTTATCGACCATAAAATATTGGACAGCAGAATTCAAATGTGGCCGTACAAGCATTTTTGTTGAGAACGTCCAGTTGGTGAGGTCACCACCATCAGAAATGATTGTAAAAATCCACGATATAGTGATAAATGATCGGAGAGTGAAAGTACGTGAGATTGCTGAGGCTGTGGGCATCTCAACAGAACGGGTGCAGAACATTTCAACAACGCATTTAGATTTGAGAAAGCTTTCCGCAAGATGAGTGCCGCAATTGCCCTCAATTGACAATAAACACGCACGTGGGTCAACTTCAAAAGAATATTCAGCAATTTTTAAGCACAATCGGAATGATTTTTGGCGTCGATTTATAACTGTTGACGAAACATGAATTCATCACACCACACCAGAGCCCAAGAATAACCCAAACGATGGGTTCTCGGTGGCGAACCAGGGTGCCGCAGTGTTTTGAGATGCACTCGGCATAATCCACGTCAATTACTTTGAAAGGAGCAAAACGAGTCAAGTTATTGGATCGTTTCAACCATGCTGTGAAAGAAAAACGTCCGCATTTGGCGAAGAATTCTCTTTCATCAAGACAATGCATGCAACTTACACTGTTGAAATCCACGTGAAAATGTTTTACAGAAATCAAAAATTTTCAATAGGAAAAGAATTACACACATTTTTCCTGTATATCTGAAAATTGAGCCTCAGATACCGACGTCTATCTCCTTTAGATAAAGGGGTTTACCTTTAAAAGTGTCCAATTTGGACCACCCTGGACATTTAAATATTACAAGAACCTTCGCCATACGTTCAGAAGCATAGTTTTCGTAGTTATTTATTTTTTTTATACCAGATAAATTATCAACCATAATGCACTCGTGATAATTTTCGCTCAATCTACACTTTATGGAGAATATCCCAGAATTTCCTGATCAGTACTTTCCTCAATATAAAAGATTTTGGCAATTTTTTAAAAAATAATACAAAGAAAAGTATGCGCCGAATTTCAACTTTCTATATTCAAATGGTTCAGGTTACTAACGGTAAGTAACAGTAAAAAGACAATCATAGAGATGGATCGGCTAAACATATTGTAGGTTAATTTTCTTTGTAGCAGATGAACGACACTTAATGCGACGAAATCGATATTAAAATTGTTTCTTTAAAACTACCTTTGACTTAACTGGTCCAATTTTTAATTATGTTACGCTTATTTGTGCTCTTACTTATTTATTCGCATATAATTGATCTTGATCGAAATTACCGACTATATCAGAAATATCAAATGATCAAACTAAGCCTGCAGGCTAACTCTGAAAATAAATTACGAATGTTGGCTTGGCTAGTATACTACACCTAGTTATCCCCTGATCCTGTTGAACCACTTTTCTGATTAGCCCCTCAATTCTGATAGGTTACGGAGCTTATATGTATGAGTCATCTGGATTTCTATGTTGTTTGAAAAAGGTATCATTCTCCTGGCTTCTTGAGCGGCAGCTACCACGAGACTGATTTAGTTCCGCTTGCACCCGGCGTTTGTAATAGTGGACCTATGTAGAAAGGGGCGTGGCTTCATGGACGAACTGTTACCAGATTGGTAAGAGGTAAATACCAGCGTCACAATTACGGTTGTTGGTATATTTAGATACTTCGATGGACTCTCGAATTTTTCTCGGATAGAAAAAGGAATTTGTTACAAGGATCTTCGATTAGTCAAAAAGAATCTGATGTCCTGTTTCATGCCGGTGTTCTACAAGTGCTGAAGTGGAAATGTTACGAAGACGTAGTGCCCTTTGATACTTTTTAATATTAGTACAAATTTTTCTGTTCGTTTCGCAGGTGTAGGTCTTACCACAGCAACTTGGGATACTGTAGACTCCCGGATTTTCAAGAGGGATCTTGCTTTGGCAGATCTGAGATGTAAGAGTTTAGGGCACGTACAGAGGCAACACTAGAATGGACACCACGAGTACAAAAAAGAGAACAGAAATAGAGCGTAGGACGTCCCAAAACAAGATGGCGGGATGATATACAGAGGATTGCGGGCAATGGATAGATGAGAACAGCTGCAAATAGATTGAGATGGGAATTCAGCATTGGATCGAACTAGGCTAATAGTGATAGTGATATAGTGTGACATAATCGTGTTATTATTTTATGCCTCCGTAGAATTTTCGAAATGTCATATGTGACACTCTTAACGTATAGAAAGACTACAATCCCAAGAACTGATTTGCTGGTCTTCTAGTCTTCGAAAACATCTGGGGAGATGTATGTTATCGAATGGAACGTTTTATATCTTGATATTGAATTTTGTTAGACTGAAAAACGGAAGTAAAGTGCGTTAATTCTAATTGAAAATATTACAACTGAGAGGTTGATACAACTGTATGAACAGGAGTGTTGATAACTGAGTGCTTTTGAGAGAGATCATAATGCGAGGAAGCATTTGAATATCTATCCGTGTAAGTGACCTTTACTCACATAAAAGGTGTAAGCCAGCGGAATAAAATCAGTTTCGTGTTAGATTCGGAAGAAGTCAGTTCTCGGCACAAGCTCTGAAGAAGCCGGCAGGATGATCGGCGAAATGCCAGCATCACTGTTTCAATCGACACAGGAGTAATTCAGAAGAATTATACCTATGAGTCCCTCAATTCTGTACTTTTTTGTATTTTTATATTTCTATTAATCAACGTACATTCTGTCATGAGATGGCTGCTCCACGGTTTTAGTTAAAAGCTCAATTGCATTTTGGCTATTAACTGTTAAATGATCGAACAAAAAGTCATAGCTTCTGACGTTTAAAAGAAATGCCTTAAATTATTACCTACCTATAGGTTTTCATAACGCCGCATAAATAGGCCGACTTATTGGATACGTGCTCTAAGTTGGAATCTAGGAACTGGCCTAGCACGTTAAGCGCACCATCTACGGGAAATTCTTTAAGGGCATCTAAAGCGCGCTCATCCAGATCTACATGGGCTAACTTGCCGGTCTTGTATATTTCGTCCAGCTTCGAAGCAACCTGAAAACAATAAAATAAGTTGAATAAAATTATACAGACTTTCAATGGCGTGATAGAGCTTATGCTAAACCTTTTTTTTTAGGTTATAAGTTCCAACAAAGTCGGACATTTTACTTTGTAAAAAAACATAAAGGTAAAAATTTAAAAAGGGAAGACCGACATAGAGTCGACTAATCTGAATACTCCCCATTTCAAAGCTATGCATTTTCGAAATTACAATTTGGGGGTTATACAAGCACATATAGCAAATTAACTGTGGAGAATTACATGTTCCGACAGCGCTCTGAAATGTTATAATTTTTATAATACAGTTGGTTGATAACGGTTTTTTGACAGGAAATAAACCACGGTCAATAAAAAAGGACCCTGATTGAGTCAATCAAGATGTACTGGTGTCAAGACTGTTTAGTACACCAAAGAATATCGGCAGGTACTCATGACAATGTGCCACCTTACTCCTCACTTACTGACACCCAGTTTTGAACTACAAATTTTGTTACTGTGAATAACTGCCCACCAAATTCACAAGTTCTAGACAATCTGATGATATGAAGACCACCCTAAAGAATATGATCGCGGTTCAAAACAAAATTTCTGTAAATAAACTACTTGAGGCCTTCGAGCGACTCTATGAAGGATTCAAGGCGAGGTATAGGCTATGAAAGAGTGTTAAATAACACCACAATGTGTCACAAGAGTAAAAGGAACAAAGTTTAAACCAGCCTCGCAAGATTTGAAGCCGTTAAAACTTACTGTAGGTTTGTTTTTTATGGAGGTAACTTTCATAAACAAACCGGTAAACAAATAAAGCTAACGCAACAGCGAAACTTCAATTATGTTTGAACGTGGTGACAATCATCATAAAAGTAAATATTATGGTACCACTTACATTTTTTAATTTTGAAAACTATATACCCTTTATAAAGTTTGTATAAACTGCTCAGCTCTGTTCCAAATGTTGAAAATCTCAAAAAAGTCGATGTTAATATATTAGATAGTTGTATTAAACCTTGATGTTTTTTTGGAGTTTTTTTAAACATTTATTTTTATAACGTTTTCCCATGAAGCTTTTCACTCAGTAACCACAATGGGTATCTTCCAGAACGGGCTGCATTGAGCGGAGCACGTAGTAGTCAGATGGGGCCAAGTCTGGGGAATGCGCTGAGTATTTAAGGGGTTGATGGTTGCCCAAGATCAATCCACCATTTTCTGCGTTACGGATTGTCGAAAGTAGTGTAGAAGAACACATTGGAAAAGAACTTATCGCCTTCCACTTTAACTTGATTGTTAGTTCGTTACAGTCTTAAAAAGACATAGTGTCGACGACACCACAAGCAGCTGGATAAACGACATGTTTTTATATCGACAAATAAAAGCCAAGCTATATAGAGAGACCATAGAAGCAACTGTACCCTCGACGACATGTAGTCGGACAAGCCCGAAGCATTGGACCTGACTTATTACTGGGCTGAGAAACTATAAAATAATCCGAACACGAAAAAGTATAGTACCTTAAAAACAGAAGTGACCCAAGGATGCTCACAGGGAACAGTGGTGTCGTCCCTCCTCTGGAACTTAGTGGCGCATGAGATTATCGTTACATGGCTTTTAGGCCCAGGGATATGCTGATGATATAGTTTCACTCATCCAAGGGAAGTATATCTCCACTATGGCGGAGCTCATCCAAAGAGCACCGAACAATGTACAGCACTGGTGTGACAGAGTAAACCTGAATGTCAACACCGCAAAGACTGCTGCCATACCGTTCGCACAAAGAAAAATCCCAGGCAATTACAACAACCTAAGTATCTTCGGAGGACAGATAAAAACAATTAATGCATACAAATACATGTGCTTGACACTAGACACGAAATTTACGTGGAATAAACAAATTACAAAAAAACCACAATAAAGCAAAAAATGTGTCTCATGGAATGTTGAAGCTTGTTTGGGAAAACCTGGGGCGTTAAACTAATGATGGTACAAATGAAGAATGGAAACAACAATCTGTAAAATTGTAAAAAACAAGAGTTATGACTCTAATCAACGACAAACTCTTGGATATGCAATCTGACTGTATGACAACGTCGTATAATTTCGAAAAACCATATAGAATTACGTGCGCCGAAAATCTATGGATGAAGGTAGAGACTCTGACAATGGCAAGGAGTCTGGGCTATTACACCGACGGATCAAAAAATTAGAGTGGAATAGGGGCTGTCATATATATGTAGAAAAGCTCAAGTAGAACTTTAGCATTCGACTAGTGACAAGTGCAACAATACTCGCCACTACACATACAGATTATGTGGTGAAGAGGAAGATACCTATATAGGCATCCTATATAAATGTGCGGCTTTACCTCTGACCAAGCACAAACTGTCCGGAAATCTACATCGTGGCGATAAATTACCACATGACTTGAAAGGAAGCCGATAAATATTCTTAAAGAGACGACACTCACGTAACCAAGAGAGGTGAGTACAATAAACCAAGAGGCTCCAGTGACCAAACAAGCACAATCGCCTACGCTGCCTGCAACCAACCAACTAGGTTGTAAATAAATGCCAATGTACACAAAGGATGACGTTTGTTGATTGTAAATTTTAGAAGAAAATGTTCAAACTTAAAAATGGCATAACTAACCGCTGTAATTGCCTACAGAATATACAGCCAGAGCCATCTTCATATAAACAGAGGGTTTTAATGCATCACCTAATATTTGAGAAATACGAAATGGAATTTGCCAAGTGTCATTTGAGTTTCCGATTGTTAAGAGCTGTGTTCAGTTTTCAAAGTTGACAAATTATATTGTGAAATTACGGTAAAAAGCGGTTATTCAAATATATGGGTAAACAAGTTAACACTGGTATATAAAATAATCTGTTAATTTTAAATAATTATTATATTATACTTAATAGTTTAAACAAATTAATTAAAAAATTATATATATATTTATACATAAATTAATAATTAATTTGCAGCCGTAACCTTGAACGACTTACGAATTCTCAGGAATCTTGTATCACATACTTAACCAGTATAAAAGGATTTCAAATCCGTAACCAAGTTAGAAACAGGATACAGCCTAAATGCAGAGTGTTCTTTACATTGTGATTTTTTAAGGGGTTTTCAATAAATTTATTAATTTTAGCAAAAATATTCTATACAAAAGTTTAACAGCAAATTGGAGAACCAATCTGACGAACATTGATTTTATTTTCGGGCTCTTGGCATATGTAAACTTGGCAATATTTGACTTAAGAAGATTTACGGTGAGAAGATAACCAAGTTAAACATCAAAGCATAAACTTGTTCTTAGGGTTCATATAATCAGCCCAAGTTACTTTATATTGCCATTGGTTTCTATAGGCAACCATAGATATAGATAGAATACAAATTCTTAATGTTTATTCAAACATAATGTCCAACCGGTTCAAAATGAGTTCTGAATAATACTTGTTTGCACAGTTCTAAACATAACTGAGCAGTAGCTGGTACTAAATAGTTAGGGGGCGTGTAAAGCGTTGGTTTTAATTAGGAAAGCTACTTTAAAACGTAGCTAGTGACAACAAGCTACTTAGTTATTATCGTAAAGTACAACTAATCATTACAGAATACTAGAGTTTTTTCGGTTTTGTCAACTTATACTGAGAACCAAAAAGTTCTTCCTTTGAACTGATTGCCTTTTAATTTTTCTTTCAAAAGTATGCTTCTCCCAAGAAAAAGAAATCATTTGCAGCACAGTTTTGGGTCTTTAAAGGTAACTCTTTGTAGTACTAATAAAATTTAGACAATAATAATACGTTTGTTTACTGGTTACTTTGTTTTGCTACCTGCTAACACATGGGCTGAAAAGTCCCGGGCCTAACACATAGATGGCGCTAGTTTTATTGCAGTCACCTTTTTTTCAGTTAATACTAACCTTCAAAAGACAGCTGTTAAAATTTCATGATATTCTATTCATTAGTTTGTGAGTTATTGTGCTAAGAGTGACGCTACTTTTGTTATTTTCAAAACAATGGATCAAAAACAATTTCGTGTTTTAATTTTACACTGCTTCTTGATGGGAAAAAATACCGTTCAAGCGAAGCAATGGCTTGAAAAGTGTTATGGGGACTCCGCTCCATCAGAAACAACAATAAAACGTTGGTTTGCTGACTTCAAACGTGGTCGTAGAGAAACCGATGATGCAGAACGCAGTGGACGTCCAAATGAGGCGGTAACACCAGAAAACATCAAAAAAATCCATAAAATCGTTTTGAATGATCGAAAAGTGAAGTTGCGTGAGTTAGCTGACATCGTAAAGATATCAAAAGAACGTGTTGGCTTTATATTGCATGAGCATTTGACTATGAGAAAGCTCTGTTCAAAGTGGGTGCCGCGTTTGCTCACTGTTGATCAAAAACAAGAACGTGTTGATGATTCTGAGCAGTGTTTGGCCATGTTTAAACGTAACAAACCGGAATTTTTGCGTCGATATGTGACAATGGATGAAACATGGATCCATCACTTCACTCCGGAATCAAAACGATCGTCATCTGAGTGGACAGCAACTGGTGAACCTCGTCCAAAGCGCCCGAAAGCACAACAATCGGCTGGAAAGGTTATGGCCTCGGTATTTTGGGATGTGCGTGGTGTAATATTCATCGACTATCTTGAGAAAGGAAATACCATCAACAGTGAATATTATATAGCGTTATTGGAGCGTTTGAAGGCCGAAATTGCAAAGAAACGACCGCATATGGCAAAGAAAAAAATTTTGTTTCATCAAGACAACGCACCGTGTCACAAGTCAATCAAAACAATGGCAAAACTACATGAATTGAACTTCGAATTGCTCCCACATCCACCGTATTCGCCAGATTTGGCTCCCAGCGACTACTGGCTGTTCGCAAACCTAAAAAAAATGCTCGCCGGTAAGAAATTTCGCACGAATGAAGAGGTTATCGCTGAAACTGAGGCCTATTTTGAGGCAAAAGATAAATCGTTCTACAAAAGTGGTATTGAAATGTTAGAGCGGCGCTGGAATGATTGCGTTGCTCTTGATGGAGATTACGTTGATGAATAAAGCTAATTTTGAACCAAAAAAACCGTGTTTTCTTTGTTAGGCCCGGGACTTTTCAGCCCATGTGTTAGATTGTTTTTTTTAACCTGGCTAGTTCTGTTAGAACATTATAAAAAATAACATAGCAACACAACGATAGCAATCTATAAATAATACAAAAGGCCCTTGTATAATCGTCATTCCTCTTGCGGTTAAGACTTTTTATGGATGTTGGTTGATGACTGTTAAACGTTACGTGAGCGTCTTGCCGCAAACGATGTGGGTGGTGCGAGCGTCGCCAGCGATGCCACTTAAGTATCCTGCGTAGATGGAAAACTTACAAGATTGATCTTTTTACCAAAAGTTTTACCAATAAAAGGTTTATTTTATAAAATTACTAAGAACCTGTTGGTTAACGTTATTGGGTTAGTGAAAATTTATATCGCACAAAATGTTAAAAAAAATTGTCAATTTATAATAATATAATAAAGAAGTAAAGTTTGTATGTTTGTTCATTCGGGGTAATCTCTGAAACTACCAATCCGATTTATAATTTTTTCTTACTGGTATGTGGCCTGGACTTTTGGGGTGAACATAGGCTAGATTTTATAAGGTTATGACAAAAAGATACGGACGCGCTGGGGGAAGATACGGACGCGGTGGAGGAAGAAACGGCCACAGGACTGCTCGCTCGTACCTGATACGAGATTTATTACGTACAGACAGAATTTCTTTATTGGAATATGATGTTAGGAAAATAGTTACAGTAGAACCCCGATTAACCGAGTCGCGATTATCCGACCTCCGGATTAACCGAGCCAATCTAAGAACCTGATTATCCGAGGTACGCGCGTCTATGCTGCATATTAACCGAGCTTCTAAAATATATATTTCCATTTAAAATCGTCAGGGCCTTTGGGGAATCCCCCTGGCCCGTGTGAGGGGTTCCCCTATTTATATTTTTGGACTCTTTTAGCACGTAAATTTGCGTGAATGCAGTACGTTATAGCGTTTACTACGGAGAAGTACGAGTATACTCACATAATTTATTTGGTTGGAGGTCTGGTAGTTAAGTGTAATTAATACGAACTACTTTGTTTGAATTTATGTTTGTCGTATTATAATGGAGCAAAACAAGCGTAAAAGAATCGTCGTTCCTATTGAAGAAAAATTAAAAGCCATCAGAAGAATTGAAGCAGGAGAGACAATTAAAGTTGTTGCAAGAGATTATGGAGTAGGTGACGTAACAGTTGAAGATTGGAAAAGAAACCGCACAAAAATAGAAGAGTGGTGTATAAATCACGCCTCCTCGTCCTCAGGAAGAAAATCAATGAAAACCGGCGACTATGAAAAGGTTAACGAAGCTTTATTCATGTGGTTTAACCAACAGAGATCAAAAGGTGTGCCTCTGTCAGGTCCAATTTTACAACAGAAACCAATAAGGATTAGTAGGCAATTCCCAGAGATAGATCAGTTTACCGCCAGTTCTGGATGGCTTGACCGCTGGAAAAAACGGTATGGTGTACAACTGACTGTATATGGTGAAAAACTTTCGGCTGATGTGTCATCAATTGAGAAGTTTAAGTAGAACTTTAAAAAGCAAATCGAAGATTTTGGATACACATGTGATCAAATTTACAACTGTGACGAAACTGGCCTGAATTATAAAATGCTTCCATAAAAAACATTGACATCTCGACAGGAAAAATCAGCTCCTGGGCACAAACGAAGTAAGGAAAGATTAACTATAATGGTATGTTCCAATGCATCTGGCAAGCACAAAATCCCACTGATGGTGATTGGCAAGTCTGCACGTCCAAGAGCTTTAAAAGACATCTCACCCAAAGCCCTACCAGTCTATTACAAAAGTCAGAAGAGCGCATGGATGGATGCTACCTTATTTACTAACTGGTTTGAAGAAGAGTTGATGCCATCTGTGACTAAATTTTTGAACAGAAACCGTCTTCCTATTAAAGCAATTTTGTTAATGGATAATGCCCCCTCTCACCCTGGAGAAGGACTTCATGTGGGCGAAACTGTTGTAAAATTTTTTCCTCCAAATGTAACCAGCATAATGCAACCAATGGATCAAGGCATCCTCGGAAACATTAAAAAAAATTATAGGCGTTTATATCTTGAACATCTGTTAGAATACACAGAAAATGTTATTTACTGGGTAAGTCAAGCTTGGGATTCTGTGCGTACTACCACTATTCAAAAATCTTGGTCAAAAGTTATTGATTTTGAAGATTATAATGACAGTGAAGATGATACTCCATTAAATGAATTAGCTTTGAAATTGAGAAGCCATGGAGAAATGTCCTGATCAAATTTTGATAGCGAGATAGAAGAAAAAAGTTTATTTGAATTAATGCAAAAATTAAAAGGTTGCGAACATGTGACAAGAGAAGATGTTGTTGAATGGATTACAGCAGATGATTTAGAAGAAGACATGAGTATTGAAGAAATAACGAATGCCTTTCAGGAAACCGAAAAATCAGATGACGATGACGAAGCGGCGATGGATGAACAGTCTCCCACTAAGATCCCTCATCAAGAAGGTTTTGCTTCTTTGGAAAAAGCTTTGAGGTATATGGAACAACAAACAGAGGCAACCCCAGCGGATTTGCTTCTTTTTAATAGATGGAGAAACAATGCAGCGAGAAAAAGAAGATGCAATATGAAACAGAAGCGCATGGATACCTATTTCACTGTTTTATAATGTATGTACCTATTTATATGTTAAAAACGTTAATACATCGGTTTAAAGTACTGGTGTTTATTTTTTGAATGAATAAAAAACAAATCCGGATTATCAGAGTTTTCAGTTATCCGAGGAGGGTGCCCCCCACGTTACCTCGGATAACCGGGGTTCTACTGTATTTTAATCTTATGAATCGTACTAGTATTTTGGTTGAAAATTTACACATATAAAAAATATTTTTTTAATTGCTTTGAACGGAAGAGAATAATTTCTTGAATAAAATTTGTCAGTCTTTATTCAAAGTGTTTTTTTTTTTTTAATAAAAATGTATATTTTGCAATAAAACTGTGGTAAATTGCCTTTAAGGAAAAAAATACTCTAGAATGCACTGTTTGGATATTTTACCTAATCTAAGTCTTAAAAACTTCACTCACAATATCTTAGAAACTGCTCAAAGTTGATATATAGTATACCATAAAATTTAGAATTAATAGTTTACATAGAACATTAAAAAAATGTAATAATATAGAGGTCATTCTATCTATTTACTCTCGTGATAACCGGAAATTAATAAATATTTTCAAAAGAATATTGTGGTTAACAGCAATAAAATTCTTTTTTTTTCTCTAAATATAACTTAACGGCCGACCATGGTGATTAACCAACCACCCATGAATAGAGAAAAATAAAGAACTCTGTAAAAAGAAAAACCAGTTAAGTGCAAGTTGGACTTGCGCCATTAGTGTTCCGTACGGCGATTGCTTTTAAAATCAAATAAAATTATATCTCGGTACAAGAGGGACTGGCCACTCGGTTACAGTTACCTCCACCATACGTCAAGAAACATAGTTTTCATAATTTTTTTTTTATATCAGATAAATTACCAAAGGTAATGTACTCGTGATAACTTTCGCTCAAACTACACTTTATGGAGAATATTCCAGAATTTTCCCAAAATTTTTTGATCGGTACTTTTCGAGATAAGGAGGGACAACATCGATTTCTGTCAATTTTTTAAAAATAACTTAAAGAAAAGTAAGCAAAAGTATTACATAATATATATTTTTAACACGTATTTTCAGAAACTTTCATTTGGGGTGATATAATTTTTTTTTCACTGCCGATTTAACCCCCTCCAACTAACCCCTAAGTCAAAATTTAACTTTGAAAACTGCACGACTCTGATTGGGCTATTAATTCCTATATTTGTGCCAAATTTCAACTTGCTACGTCAAGTACTGTCGGAGAAAATCGGGTGTGACAGACGGACGGACGGACGAATAGACGGACCGACAGACACCCAGTAATCCCATAAGTGTTCCCTACGGAAGGCTAAAAATACATAAGCTACCTTGAGAAAAAACCTGCCGTATATGACTTTCCGAGTTTTGGGAACATGATTTTTAAACAAACTTCTAAAAAAATCTGTATTTTATTGTTATTGACCTTATTCTTAAGAAAAAATATGTACACACAATACAGAATAACATAAAAAAAATAGATAAATTGTTATAATCTAAAATCTTCGGTTTACATCTCACAAAATTCTACAATTTTTTACCGTGCTAATTAATGCTTTTGAACAATTACACCCAACTTTATTGTGATAGATTGTAACTTTTGCCAAGCTAACCGGCAGCGGCAGCTGATACAAATCTGTAACCTAAAAAAATTTGGTCATTCTGAATGCTCAAAAAATCGCTCCCACCGCGTACCTAATTTATACAGAATACCTACACTGTTTAAACAATTTTTAGATAATATCCGTTACATAGTTGATTATATATATATATATATATATATATATATATATATATATATATATATATATAACACATGGGCTGAAAAGTCCCGGGCCTAACACATAGATGGCGCTAGTTTTATTGCAGTCACCTTTTTTTCAGTTAATACTAACCTTCAAAAGACAGCTGTTAAAATTTCATGATATTCTATTCATTAGTTTGTGAGTTATTGTGCTAAGAGTGACGCTACTTTTGTTATTTTCAAAACAATGGATCAAAAACAATTTCGTGTTTTAATTTTACACTGCTTCTTGATGGGAAAAAATACCGTTCAAGCGAAGCAATGGCTTGAAAAGTGTTATGGGGACTCCGCTCCATCAGAAACAACAATAAAACGTTGGTTTGCTGACTTCAAACGTGGTCGTAGAGACACCGATGATGCAGAACGCAGTGGACGTCCAAATGAGGCGGTAACACCAGAAAACATCAAAAAAATCCATAAAATCGTTTTGAATGATCGAAAAGTGAAGTTGCGTGAGTTAGCTGACATCGTAAAGATATCAAAAGAACGTGTTGGCTTTATATTGCATGAGCATTTGACTATGAGAAAGCTCTGTTCAAAGTGGGTGCCGCGTTTGCTCACTGTTGATCAAAAACAAGAACGTGTTGATGATTCTGAGCAGTGTTTGGCCATGTTTAAACGTAACAACCGTCGATATGTGACAATGGATGAAACATGGATCCATCACTTCACTCCGGAATCAAAACGATCGTCATCTGAGTGGACAGCAACTGGTGAACCTCGTCCAAAGCGCCCGAAAGCACAACAATCGGCTGGAAAGGTTATGGCCTCGGTATTTTGGGATGTGCGTGGTGTAATATTTATCGACTATCTTGAGAAAGGAAATACCATCAACAGTGAATATTATATAGCGTTATTGGAGCGTTTGAAGGCCGAAATTGCAAAGAAACGACCGCATATGGCAAAGAAAAAAATTTTGTTTCATCAAGACAACGCACCGTGTCACAAGTCAATCAAAACAATGGCAAAACTACATGAATTGAACTTCGAATTGCTCCCACATCCACCGTATTCGCCAGATTTGGCTCCCAGCGACTACTGGCTGTTCGCAGACCTGAAAAAAAATGCTCGCCGGTAAGAAATTTGGCACGAATGAAGAGGTTATCGCTGAAACTGAGGCCTATTTTGAGGCAAAAGATAAATCGTTCTACAAAAGTGGTATTGAAATGTTAGAGCGGCGCTGGAATGATTGCGTTGCTCTTGATGGAGATTACGTTGATGAATAAAGCTAATTTTGAACCAAAAAAACCGTGTTTTTCTTTGTTAGGCCCGGGACTTTTCAGCCCATGTGTTATATATATATATATATATATATATATATATATATATATATATATATATATATATATATATAAGGTGAGTAAAACTAAAAATGCAAATAATTGGTAGAGAAATTTCAGACGCTTATGGTTTATGAAATTTTCATGTTTATAACCCATGTTGTGTGCTATCAACTCCAAACACACGGACTTTACCCTTTTTGACCATATTTTTAAAAATAAAAGTATAAACAATATAGAAGTATTGTAAAATAAATTTGTTGTAATTTGAAATCTTCAGGTCCACTATTTATCAACTTACACGTAGCAAACTTTAGGGTTCATATTTCATAAAAGAATAACAACGGTGCAATTACCTTAGTAAGTTTTCCGATCGTCTCTTGCATCAATAATCGCTTGGTATTTTCGAAGCATGCTATCGACGAGATTTTCTGCATCAGTCCTCACAGTCTTTCCTCTGAGCATTCTCTTTACAAGAGACCTAACGTTTACAATATGGTTGACATTCGGCGATTTTGAGGGCCACTCTGGTGGCCAAGTGAGCTGCTTCGCGACGTGAAGGTTTCTTCAACGTGCTTAGAAATTTGACGTCATGAGCACGAAGATGTCGAATGGTCTCATGGGACACATTCAAACCCGATTTTCTTAATTTTGCCGTCAATTTCGGGTCCCATGAAAACAAAGACATGATTTGCTTTTCGACTTCGGGAGTTACCGTCTACCGAACCACGTTTTGGCAACTCGTCGACATTTTTCGTCTCGTTAAAACGATTTACCCACTTCTTCACAAACGATACCGACTTTTTAATATATTTAGCGGTCGCAGAATGTGTGATTTTAGGTCCCCTTGGATGGGAATAAAGACAGATTGCCTCAAACCGACGGGCAAACAAGTGACTCACCTTGGATTTTACGTGATTTCGACGAAAGTTCAAAATCGAAATTACTAAAATGCGTCGTAGATAAAGATTCCCTCTACCGACTTTTGTTGAATCGCTAGAGTCGCATCTATCAAAAATGAATTATCGCGGACACATTCTTATTTGACAGACTGTATATTTTCACGAATTTATGAAAATTAAGCTGTAGCTGTATTAATTTTTGTTTTCACCATCTATTCTACCATGAACCTATTTTATCACACTGATCTGATTAATAAAGACTACATTGGACTCGCGCAACAAAACCTCGTTAATTCAGTAGCTATTAAGTACCTAATATTTAGTATTTAAGTACCTAGCGTTTTTGTGCCTTATGACGCAGACTGTCTTTTTTGATGTAGATCCATTTTGACGTTTCGCACTGTTATCTTCTTTTTCGTTTTACGTCGTTATCTTCTCACCAAGACCAGCAATCACTCTATTTAAATGTAGCAAACTAAAAAGGAATATATGACATTTTTAATTTTACCTTTTCATCAAGGCCATATTCTATTAATTTTTGATAATCTGCAGTTTTTTCAGAATCTTCTATCTTCATGGGTTCGTCTGAGACTTCACCATTACCTTCTGCCATAGCTATAACAAAAAGAAAAGTATTAGAATCAAATGCTTCATAAAAACATAAAATACAGTATCAAATCGGAAGTGAGAAAAATAGAATTTTACCAGGTTATCGACTGAGGTGTCAAATAAAAGCTTGTGAAAATACAAGTTCAAAAATATATATAATGTAATACCCGCGCAAACCTTTCCTTATATTATTTTCAAAAAATACCCAAAAAATCACTCTCCTCTGTCTCTAAGAGTACTGATCAAAAAATTTCGAAAAAATTCTGGAATATTCTTCATTACGTTTGATAATTTATCTGGTATAAAAAAAAACTAGTTGTCTTGACAATATGGCGGTGACTTTTTTCGTGGAAAGTTGTGAATTTAACCGGGACTAAGAGCTACGAAATAGCAATACGTATTCAGGGCAATCAATAATGTACTCATTTACTTTTCAGTACATTACGGTTTTTAGCATTTGACCAATCACATGCAAAATAAATTTCTATGATGACTGGTTACCAACGGCACCGAGACAAAATAATTTTATTTTATTTGTTTATAATTAAACAAATATTTAGGTAGTAAATATTTGTTTGACATTTTTACTACAAAGATGTCTCGCTTTTTGTAGATTTTTGGTAATTCTTATATTGAAGAATGAATTGTATAGAATACTTTAGTAATTACAGCACGGAGCACTAATTGTGTAAGTCTGACTTGCACTTGACCGGTTTTTATTTTATTGAACTAATGGAACAGCTGACACTCTACCGTTGCCATGTGTTAGTAATTTGGTACAAGCGAAATGCTGGAGAATCTATTTTGTTTCTATGAATAAATTAAATAAAGTTAAAAGAAAATACAGCTTTTAAGAGATTAATACTATTTCAGAACAATATAAAATTGTTTAGTTCAACTAACTTCTACGTATAATAATAATGTTATTTTTTTTGTTGGCATACTTTAAAACTATTCATAAATAAAAATGAATCTCTAATATACTCGTAATCACCATTACTGTGGACCACTTCTGCTCAACATTTTGGTTAGGTTTTTGATTCATGTAGCATAACACATACGTTTTTAAAACTATTTAACACGTAGGCGGAAAAGTTTTTGGTCTAGCTACTTAAAACACTTTTTTTTTCAAAATTCGACTTTATTTATCAATATAGTCTCCTTCAAGAGCGCTACAATCAATTCACCGCTATTCTAACATTTCTATACCTTTCTTGTAGAAGGATTTGTCTTTGCCTTCAAAACAGGTCTCAATTTCGGCGATACTAAGTTCTTCACTGGAGCCAAATCTTTTCCGCGAGCATTTTTTTGAGGTCTGCGAATAGATAATAGTTGCGGGAGGCCAAATCTGGAGAATACGGTGGATGAGGAAGCAATTCGAACATTAATTCATGCAATTTTGCCATCGTAACTATTGACTTGTGACACGGGGCATTGTCTTATGAAAGAGCACTTTTTTCTTGTTCATTTGGGGCCGTTTTTTTGCGATTTCTGCCTTCAAATGCACTAATAACTTTATATACCAGGTGTACAAGTATGAAATGCGGATTTCAGACAACAGATGGTGCACCAATGCAGTTTGTGCTATAAAGATTTGACACTGCGCCATTTTATTGTGTCATCAACAAGTGTCAGACGCGCACGAGTGATAAATTGGAAAAGTGTGTGCATAGTGTTGTGTTCAATATGTCGAAATTTATACCGAACAAAGAGCATTCGCGGACAGCATTAATTTTTTGTTTTCATTTGAAGAAAACTGTTGTTGAATCATACCGATTACTTCGAGAAGCTTATGGTGAACATGCTCCATCGCAAGATACGTGTCAACGATGGTTTCGGCGTTTCAAAAGTGGTGACTTCGATGTTGCAGACAAGGAACGTGGAAAACGTCAAAAAAATACGAAGATGTGGAATTGCAAACGTTGTTGGACGAAGATGATTCGCAAACACAAAAACAACTCACCAAGCAATTGAGCGTTAGTCAACAAGCTGTCTCTAATCGGCTACGAGAGATGGGAAAGATTCAGAAGCCGGTAGATGGGTACCAGATGAGTTGAACGACAGGCAAAAGGAAAAGCGCAAAAACACGTGTGACACTTTGCTCGTTCGGTACAAAAGGAAGTCGTTTTTTGCATCGTATAGTTACAGGGGATGAAAAGTGGGTTTATTTTGAGAATCCCAAGCGCAAAAATTCAAGGGTAGACCCAGGCGCACCATCCACATCGACCGCAAGACCGAATCGCTTTGGCAGAAAGACGATGCTCTGTGTTTGGTGGGACCAGAGGGGCGTGGTCTATTATGAGCTGTTAAAACCTGGGGGGGAAACGGTTAATACTAAACGTTACCAACAACAATTGACCGATTTGAACCGTTCGCTGCTTGAAAAAAGGCTAGAATAACGAAAGAGGCAATACAAAGTCATTTTTCTTCATGAAAAGGCTCCATCACATACGGCAAAACCAGTTCGCGACACTCAGCTGGGAAGTTCTACCCCATGCAGCTTACTCACCAGACTTGGCTCCTTCCGATTACTACTTGTTTGCATCGATGGGTCACGCACTTGCAGAGCAGCGCTTTGGTTCGTACGAAGATGTGAAAAAATGGCTCGATGAATGGTTCGCAGCAAAAAAGGAAGATTTTTACTGGCGTGGTATTCACAAACTGCCCGAAAAATGGGTAAAATGTATAACAAGCGATGGAGCATACTTTGAATAAAGCATTTTTTATCATTCTTCCGAATTTAACATGTTTTTTTTAGAACAAAAATCCGCATTTCATACTTGTACACCTGGTAATATTCGCTATTGATGGATTTTCCCTTCTCAGCATAGTTGGTGGGAATTATTCTACACGCCAAAATACAGAGGCCGAAACCTTCTCAGCAGACTATTGTATCTTTGGTCGCTTCGGGTGGCTTTCAGCGGGTGCTGTCCACTCAGCTGACTGCCGATTTATTTCCGGTGTGTAGTGGTGGATCCATGTTTCATCCACTATCACATATCGCATGAAAAAATTCTTTTTATTGCGCTTAAACAGGTCCAAACAACGCTTAGAATCATCAACGCGTTGTTGTTTTTGGTCTACTGCGAGCAAACGCGGTACCCATTTCGAACAGAGCTTTCTCATGCCCAAATGTTCATGCGAAATATGACAAACACGTTCTTTTGATATCTTTAAGGTGTCAGCTATCTCACACAATTTCAGTTTACGGTCATCCAAAATAATTTTGTGGATTTTTTTGATGTTTTCCGGTATAACTACCTCATTTGGGCGTCCAAAGCATTCAGCATCATTTGTATCTGTACGACCGCGTTTAAATTCAGCATACCAGTAAATGACTATTGATTTTCCAGGAGCAGAGTACCCGCAACACTTATCAAGCCAATGCTTTGCTTGAACGGTATTTCTTCCCATCAAAAAACTGTGTTTAATCAACACACGAAATTCGATTTTTTCCATTGTTTTGAAAATATCAAAAGTAGCGTCATTATATGGATTTTTTTGAAAAGAGCGACATCTATGTGCCAGACCAAAAACTTTTCAGCCTGCGTATTATTTTCAAATAGTTTTGGTAATAAAAAGTTTTAAAAGAAGTTCTATCGGAAGGACCAATAACGGAGACTATGAAAAGGGAGGAAGAACCTCCCATGTTAATGGGTCTAGTGATTTATTCCATACATGGCCGCACATTATCATGCTGAACAATACAGCCGTGCGATTGATCAATATAAATTGTTCTTTTGTCCTTAAAACTTAAAGTATCTCTAATTGTTGACAACAAATCTCGCTGGTAATCGGTCGGTTGGTTGCATATTTAAGTGAATTATGCCTCATTCTAATCAGTGGGATCGCCTCATAAACTTCACGTGCCCTTTTTTTATCTTCTCTCACAATTTGTTTTAAAAGTTTTTGAAGATTTTGACATGACAAGCAAACGATACTTCTCATTACCGTTGGCCTGACTTTCCAAACTTCTTAACGTTGATTCGTCTTCGTCTTCTAATAGTTCTCCATCCGTTCCGGATATTAGCAATTAACAGAGTTATTTTACTTTTATTAGCAGCAATACGAAAAAGCTGTATCGAACTGAGACCAAACCAGTCTCGTAGGTTTTTCATCCAGAAGTGATGTTTTCTGCCTGGCCCTCTTTTTCCTGAAGTATCAGTTGCAACAGTCTATACCGGTCGTGCCTCATGACGTGTCCAAGGTATTCTAATTTGCGCTTTTATACAGCGTCCAGGCCAGTTCCAGACTCTTTCTCATCCTCCTGAGCACCTCGTATAGCCTTATTTGGAAGGCATTTATTCTCCTCATTACTGCTTCGTTCATCCTTCCCAATTCGCCTCCGTAAAGTAGACTAGAGAAGATAGATATAACAGTGCAACATTCTTCACTTGCAGACTCAGATCTTTCGAAGTGAATAAGGTCATCATCTGAAGGAATGCTACCCTGGCCTTTTCGACTCAACATCTAATTTCTGCACCATAGTCCGATGTGTCATAGATTGTAGCAGGGTAAGAGCGGATAATGGGAGTCAGCGGGCAATGGTGATTACCCACCCACCACTATAAAACTACACGTCCGAGAGTGGTGTCGATGATCATTCCGCCCCGCGCTGCACTTCCCACCACTTTTACGAACGACTCGCACTAGTTGCCGCCGTGCGTTTCCGAGTGACAGTTTTGTTTTGGCGCCTCGCCGATGTAAATTTCCGTTTTAATAAAAGTAACAGTAACTGTCGAACCTAAATAAATATTTATCTGTAGTTAGTTTTGACATTCAAAATTGTGATGTGCATCTTAAATTTCGCTTAAAATAACTATGTTTTTTAAATTTTTGACTGTTTTCTGATTAATGCAGTTGTAGGTAATGAGAGTCAGATGACCCCCATTGCCCGCCAGTGATTACCATTACCCGCAAAGATTTATATCTATTATTTTTTTTTCAGATGCCAAAAGTACGGATCAGAACAACCGAAAAGACTAACTGGTCATCTGATACTCTGGAAAAAGCTGTGCAGCTTATTGAACAAGAGGGTTATTCCATACGAAAAGCCGCTAAGACTATAGGTTTTCCGTTTTCAAGTTTACAAAAGAGATTTTAAAAAAAATCTAACTTGGGACCACGTCTTGGACAACTTACTGTCTTTACATCAAAAGTAGTAGAAGAATTAGCAAATGTGGTAAAAAGGATGGTCAATGTATTCTATGGATGTACAGCAATTCAGGTAAGAAAAGTGGCATTCGAATATGCTGAAAGGTTAATTTAAAGCACAACTACAACGTCGCTTCAAGAATGGCTGGACGTGATTGGTTGAACGCATTTATGTTGAGAAATAATATATCTATTAGAAAACCAGAAGCAACAAGCATAAACAGAATTACAGCTTTTAATAAAGAGGAGGTGCAGTTGTTCTATAAGCTATTGGGAGAAATGATGAAAGAAAATATAAATTTGTTCCAGAAAATACGTATAATTGCGAAGAAACAGAGATTTCTACTGTACAAACTCCGGGGAAAATACTAGCTATGAAAGGGCAGAACAGAGTGGGGTCTATCACAAGTTGGGAGAGAGGAAAAAAACATTACTTTGATGTGTGCAATGAGCGCTGCTGGAGGATTCATTCCACCAATGTTTATTTTTCCTATGAAGAGGTTGACTCCACTACTCGAGAAGAACCAACAGGAGCTCTTTACAAATGCTCAGACAACGGTTGGATAAATGAAAACCTCTTTCTTGATTGAAACATCACACTAAACCGTCGTCGGATGAACCTGTTCTGTTGATACTAGACAATCATGCTAGTCATATTTCCCCTCCCATCTACGACTATTGCAAGAGCAACCATATTCATATGCTATCTTTGCCACCACACACATCGCATAAAATGCAGCCCCTGGATGTTTCTTTCTTTGGACCACTAAAAGCAGCTTACAAAAAAGAATGTGACTTATTTATGAAAAGCCATCTCACAGAAAATATAACCCCTTATGACGTAGCATCCTTGGTGAAGAAAGCATTTAATAGTGTTGCATTTATTAGCAATTTTTTGAACAACTGGTATTTTCCCAATAAATCCTCAAGTGTTTTCAGAAGATTTTATTGCTTCTGAGATTCTTCAATCTGAGTCTATAGCAGTTCAAGATTGTGATAAATCTATTTCGGTTTCTTCTCCAGATGTAGTGCAAGATTCAAGGTCGATTCCTAGCCCATCGGGGCAAGCAGGCCCATCAGTTCCTGGCACGTCGAAACAAGTAGACTATCAGTTCTTGGCACATCAAACTAAGTAGAACTCATTTCGCCAACACCTCGAGCCAAAGAGTCGTCTTATTAAATATCTACTATCCAAGAC
This sequence comes from Pachyrhynchus sulphureomaculatus, assembly GCA_019049505.1. NCBI lineage: Eukaryota > Metazoa > Arthropoda > Insecta > Coleoptera > Curculionidae > Pachyrhynchus > Pachyrhynchus sulphureomaculatus. The sequence goes on along the minus strand of CM032452.1, from coordinate 69,804,458 downwards.
CTTATAAAATTGCCAGAGAAGACAGCTGGCTTCAGTACAAGACAGGGTCGAAAGAAGCAGCATGACACAGTCTTAACTTCTACGCCAATCAAAGAAAATTTAATAGAAAAAGAAAATAAGAAGATAAGAAAATCTCAACAAGACAAAGGAAAAGAGAAGGAGAAATGGAAAGGACGATAAAGAGGATGATTCAGAAGATGCAGGAAACCTATGTCTTTTATGCTACAACGAGATTTGGTACAGGTGTACCGTATGTAGGTTGTGAGCTCACGCGGACTGCACTGGGTGGGATTTTGCTGAAGGTTATGTCTGCCATATGTGTTAAATTTTGTTTGACTCTGATTACCCACAGAGTGGCCACCACTGCCCCGATCTCAGTGCAATCGGAGTCGAATATATTTTTTTTAAACTCTTGTTATTTCCAAAGTTGATTGCCAAAGTGATTAAAACTGATCTCAAATGATAGTTAAATAAGTAAATTTTGTTATAAGGTGGTTGCAATAAAGATTCGATTTTGAAATAAGCTGTTATTTAAATTCTCGCTTAAGTGACACCCATTACCCTTTTCTACCCTACCCAAATAATTAAACATCTGTCTGCTCTACTACCGTGTTGTTAATTGTCAAGGACCTCCGGTTATGGGTTGATTTTTTTAAGGAAACTATCATGTACTTGGTTTTCGAAATATTGAGGGTAAGGGTAGAGTGTTCATTACCGGTTGGAAATGGTTTTTAACGTTGCAGCAAGCTCTTGTTGGATTGAGAGTTTTGAATAAAATTCCTTCATTTTTCCAGGTTTTTCCAGGTTCAATAACTGATTTTCCTTGACATTTCTGTGACGCTAAGGTGTACGATCGAATATTTAGAGCAGGGTGCTCAAACGGTCGATCGCGAGTGCTTTTTGAGTCGATCTTGAGAAAAAAAATTCCGATATAGAACTATTCACAGATTTTGTTTTAGGTAACTAAAACAAAATGTAATGAATAAACTACTAAAATTTATTCGATCCACAATTAGGCTAGAATAACCCCCTCATCACTTTCTTTTATCGTAATAACCCCCTGCTAGCGGCAAAAGGCGGCTTTATCAAAGGAACGCGCGGTACTTGTCAAAGAAAAGCCGCGTTTTTGATTTCCGCCGATTTTTCTAGAAACTTCGGGCGGCGTGTTTGACGGGAACATTAGAGACTTCGTTCGCGCCGATATAAATTTTGCGCCTGCAGGAATAGGAGTCAGTCTGAGTTGTAACTTGAAGGCGATACATCGATACAAAGTTTATTAATAAATAGTCCAAAATGAGTGCGGCGAAGAAAAGTAAAACTTATCATTTTAATAACGATTGGGAGGAAGAATTTTTCTTTTGTATGGTAAAGGATAAGTGCATTTTGTCTCTTTGCCGTGCGTCAGTTGCAATACCTAAGCGTGGGAACTTAGAGAGACATCATTAAACGGTTCATAAAAACTATGAAAAGGATTTTCCGTCACAGAGTGAATTAAGAAAACGAAAAGTACGTGATTTGATAACTTGTTTGAAAAAAGAACAAACCATGTTCATAAGACCAGCCAAACAATCAAAAGCTGCAACGATCGCGTCATTTAAAATATCTCATATATTGGCGAAACACAAGAAACCATTTGATGATGGATTGGTTGTGAAGGAAGCATTTATTGAAGCGGGTGAGACTTTATTTGGAGATTTTAAAAATAAAACAGAGATTATGTCTGCTATTAGAGAACTTCAGTTATCTCATCCGACTGTCACAAGGCGTGTTGAAGTCATGAGTCAGGACATGGCAGATAAACTAAAACATGATATCATGGAATGTACATACTTTTCTTTAAAGTTCGACGAATCCACCGATATGACAGACACTGCCCAGCTGTGTATTTTTATTCGAATGGTATTCAATGACATGTCGGCTAAGGAAGAGTTTTTGACAATGATTCCTCTGAAAGAAAAGACCCGTGGCGAAGATATATATGACGTTTTCTTCAATTTTGTAACAAACTACAAGCTACCAATATATAAACTAGTGTGCATTACAACCGATGGAGCACCAGCCATGACTGGAAACAAAAAACGGTTTTGTGGCATTGTGTCGAGCTAATGATGATTTCCCTTCATTTTTCTCCTTCCATTGCATTATACATCAACAAGTTTTGTGTTCAAAGGTTCTAAACATGGAGGAGATTATGGGCATTGCAATAAAAATTGTGAATTCTATCCGTGCACGTAGCTTGCAACGACGGCTCTTTAAATTGCAGTTGGAAGATAGTGAGTCAGCTGAACACACTGATTTAGTTCTTCACACGGACGTCAGGTGGTTCAGTCGCGGAAAATTCCTAGAAAGGTTTCAAGAATTATTGCCCGAAATAACAGCTTTTCTGGACGAAAGAGGTGATGACACTCAGATGCTGAAAAACGGAAAATGGCTGACTGATTTGGCATTTTTGACAGACATCACAATGCATTTAAACACCATTAATTTGGAGCTTCAAGGTAAAGGAAAAACTATTATTGAGATGATTAGCGTAATAAACGCATTCAAAAGTAAATTGCAACTTATGATAGATCAACTGAAAAGAAAGGATCTGAAAAATTTTCCGTCTTTGAAAGCAAGGATTCCTCAGTTGAATTATGATATTTATGAGGCAGAATTATCAAATATTTTGGGCCAATTCAAAATACGTTTTTATGATTTCAGTAAATTGGCAAATATCGCATCATTTATGAGTTATCCTTTTTCGCGTAAAAACATTGAGGAATTGGCTACTGAAATAGTAAGTCAGTTTAACATGGACTCATGTTCTGTTGAAAATGAGTTAGTGCAGATTATATCAGATATACATCTCAAAGCTACAGCATCTGATACAAAATTCTGGTGTTTTATATCTGAAGATAAATATCCGAATCTAAGGCAAATCGCCTTTCAACTGACGGCAATGTTTGGGTCAACTTACTTGTGCGAGTCTGCATTTTCTGAAATGAAGATAATTAAGTCAAAATATCGCAATCGACTAACTGACGAACATATGTCATCATGCTTGCGATTAGCACTTGGTAATTACGTACCATCTTGTGAAAAGTATGCTGAGGACATGCAGTGCCACGCTTCAACATCCAAAGTCACTCTTTAGTTAAGTTTAGACACTAGAACTCGTTTGTTTTGTAAGAACCAATAAACTCGCAATTTTGAATAATTATGAGTTTTTTCATTGGCATTTTAGAGCAGACCTACACTTACCTTGACTAAAAAAATGCATATTGTGCGGAAAACTAATATCTATGCCACGATACACCCTACCTAGACGACAATCCTGCATCACACTTACTTGCAGGAGGACTTTTTTATCATTCACCTTTTCGTCTTATTAGAGATTTGGACCATTTTCTATATCTTTTAGATATATCGGCGAGGATATCGTAATATTCATCACTATCGTCCGAGCGTGAAAATATACATTTGTATTTCACGGTACTATGCGGTAGTGCGGTTACGGGCGTTATTGTATTTCTGCACTAAATATTTGATGAGAGCAAATAAACGGAAACGTAGAATGCTTCAAATCAAACGTATAACTTTGGTACAAGACTTTCACATAAACTACAAAGTAAAACTGAGTAACAGCAACCTTACGCATTACATAAACAAACAGATCTTTCAAAACGGCTATACAAACGCAGTGCGAAAACTGAAACAAAAATTTGTACGAGATTTATACTAAGGACTACCTTCAGAGAAAGGAATACATAGAGAATTTATTTTGTAAGTTGAATGTATAAGAACTCGGTCAAATAAAACATGACTAGTTCACTTAAGTTAACATTTAAAAAAACCGGCCGAGTACAAGTTGGACTTGCGCAATTAGTGTTCCGTACATTGATTGCTTTTAAAATACAAATTTTGTTACGGAGGAATATAATGATCGATGAGTTCACAAAATAACCCCAAATGAGTTTTCAACAAAGTTTGTTTGCGATCTTTGTTGAAAACTTGATGACCTTGAAAAATTTGTGTTTTTTGATATAACGGATGAATTATCAAACGTAATGCACTCGTAATAATTTCCATTCAATCCACACTTTATACAGAATATTCCAGAATTTTTTCAACATTTTTTGATCAGTAATTTTCAAGAAAAGGAAGGGAGGACAGCTATTTTTGGAGGTTTTTTTTTCAAAATATAATAAAGAAAAATTTGCTCGAGCATTACATCATATATATTTACGAACTCGTCTTTTTACAAGCTTTTATTTGACACCCCACTCGATGACTTCGTAAAAAAAAAATTCCACTTCCGATTTCACCCCCTAAAACTTTGAAAAACCTGACCTTAAGTCAAAATTTAACTTTCAAAACTACACGTCTCCGACTGGGCCATCGATTCCTATATTTGTGCCAAATTTCAACTTTCTATTTCAAATATGTTTGGAGAAAATCGGGTGCGACAGACGGATACCGAAGTGATCCCGTAAGTGTACGGAACACTAAAAATGTGCCAAAGCTTGACATTCAGTAAAATCCAGAAAAAATTTAAAATTAAACTAAAAGAATTCTTCGATATAAGCTGTATTAAAATCCTTTAGGAAGAAACACTTGGCATAAGAGAGGTAAAATTAGGACTATCAAAATATATTGCTTGTTAACTTTCAAACGACCTTCCACTTGCTCACCACTTTAGAGATTTCTAAGTCAACATTTTTTCTTACTTTAAGTTTTTTTTTATTTCCAACTCCTTAAACTTAGGTACGGCCTCGCGCTTTTGGTTCTTCTTACCCTGTACCTCTCACTCTGTCCTCCCCCTCCTAGATACGAGTGCCTCCTCATACCTTGAATGAGTGTCACGGAAAGAGGGAATTAGACTTTTCGGGATGGAAATGAGCTTTATGCACACTTTATACCACCACACATTTCCAACGTGTTTTCCACAAGACATGCATTGTTTAGGGGGAATACCTTTTCTATGATTGCACTTTCATGGAGTAGAATGCCGACTCATCATACAAATATCTATAAATGTCCAATTCCTAGTTGATCACCAACGACTTTTCGCATCTTGCAATGAGACTGCTCTCTCTCAGGAAAAGTCCAGATTCTTCTAGTACAAGAATGCGCCATAGGTGACTTTTCAAGCAGCTTACAGAAAAAGTACTTTTGAACCGCAGGTAGCATAACCCAAACTAATACCATCAATCATTCATATGGAATCTGTTCTAATTGCTTCCTCTGTAACAACCATTCCTATAGTAGTTTTCACCAGTCAATGGACAGAAATATCCAAAGTAAGCCCTAGTGAGTTGTCAGAATAAAAAAAAATATATAACAAAGACCAAGCTGGTTGTGTTTTCAAAAATCACACATTGATGCGAATCTTATTGTCAATGGACAGAGAATTCAGCAGGTTTTGTCTTTTAAATACCTGGAAACACCAATTAATAGCCAGTGTAATCCAAAAATAGAGATTAGATCGAGCAGATCCGTGGGACCTTCATGAACATGAAAAATATTTTCACTAGATTCGACCTTCATCTAGAACTCCGAGTGCATATGGTTAGATGCTGTTTTTTCGGTACTCCTAATCCATATAGGAGTATGAAGGCTGAACCCTTGATCCCAGCATAGAGAAACGACTCGAAGATTTCGAAATGTATGTTTATAGAAGGATTCTACGGATCTCATGGATGGATAGAGTAACAAATGCTGAATTACTTAGGCGAATGAGCAAATCCACAGAACTGCTGCTGACTATAAAGGAAAGAAAATATATGCGTCATATAATGAGGGGAGCAAAATATGATTTGCTGAGACTGGTCGTTGAAGGCAAAATACAAGGAACAAGATCAGTTGGAAGACGCAAAATTCCTAGTTAAAGGACATCCGAAGATGGTTTAATTACTCATCAATAGATATTTTTAGAGCTGCAGTTTCCAGGACTATGTTAGCCATTTGGATCGCCCACCTTGCGTCAGGAGACGGCGAATTAAGAAGGGTTGTTAGTCTTACCTTGATTGTGCCTATATTTAAAAACGGAAATAAATTTAAATTGGAGAATTACAGACCCATCAGCCAGTTTTCGGTACTATACACAATCCTCACTAGAATCGTAACATATAGATTAACGAACAAATTAGACAGTTATCAACCATGTGAACGAGCGGGCATTTAGACGGGGATACAGCACTTTAGACCATCTTCAAACAATTAGATTACTAGGGGAAAAAGCAAATGAATATAAGGTCACCTTGTTGATAGCAATGGTTGATTATGAAAAAGCATTTGATTCGATAAAGATATGGGCAGTCCTTAACGTCTTAAGTAACAGCAGAATCGATGAAAGGTACACAACTCTTCTTGAATACATACATAAAAATGCCACATTACAAATAATGCTTGAAGAAAAAACAAATAAAATCAAAATTAAAAGAGGAATAAACAAGGCGACTCAACATCCCCAAACCTATTCATTTGGACTCCAGAAGACATGTTCAAATCGCTAAAGTGGGAAAATAAGGGAATACTAATGGACGGTGAACAATTAAATCACTTAAGATTCACAAATGATACCAATCTGATAGCCAACACAAAAGAAGAATTACAAGAAATGCTGATGGAATTAAATATAACAAGTCTCGAAAAGCAGGTCTAAAAATTCACTAACAGCCAGGAACTATTAATAGAAGGTTAAAGAATAGGAAAGGTACAAACATTCATATATTTAGGATGAAAAATCGAAATATCAAAAAATAATTTAAAGGCTGACTTGAATAGTAGAGTCTCGTTAGCTTGGTCTGCGTTCGGAAGGTTACAATCTACATTTAAATTGAACATTCCAAATACAATAAAAGTCATAGTATTCGATCAATATGTACTGCCAATATTAACATATGGCACTGAAACGTGGGCTTTAAATAAAAGTATAATAAATAAACTCCAGGTTACCCAAAGAGCAATGAAGAGAAGAATGCTAAATATTAGACTCCAAGATCGTATTTCTCACATCGAGATACGAAGATCAAAAGTGACAGATGTAATACAACGAATATGTATATTAAGGTGGAATTGGGCGAGGCATATCGCAAGGCTAAATGATAACAGATGGACACGCCGTATAGTTGAATGGAAGCCTAGAGAACACAAAAGATGCAGAGGTAGACCACAGACAAGATGGACGGACGACATAAAAAGATTAGCAGGACACGATTGGATGCAAAAAGCAAACAACAAAACTCATTGGAGACAACTTGGGGAGGCTTACATCCGCCTATGGATGGAATAAGCTAATGATGTTGTTAGACTGAAATTTTGTCAAAAAAGAGTCAGTGAGTGCCGCCATCGACTCAAAAACTTGAGTTTCACCGACAGAAGTTTGTCCTTCAGAATTTCTTTTACAATATTATAGGTCTCGCATTCCAGGATAATATGGTTACCTTTGGCTTACACCTCGACTCAGCTAGTTTATTTTCACTCTTTCAACCTTATTTACGCACTAGGGGGTAAGGTCACTCCAGGTTCCAGGACCAAGAGCATAATAAAAGCAGAAAATTTATTAGAAGTACTTTATTAAACAAATATTTAAGTGTATAAAAATATTTTTTTTATCTTTTTAATTCAAAATGGCCGATTCAGAATCCAAAACAAGGCGCCTTTTTCAAATCGAGCGAAATATCAGCTGCCCCAATCTTTATCATTCACTTGAAATTTTGAGAATAACTTTCCAGATACATTATCTAAGGGCAAGCGTACGGATTTTGCGATAAGTTGTAAACTTCCTTTTTATAAACAATTTTTCATGAAATTTTTGGATGAAAAGTGAACATTTTTTTTTTCAAATGTTTCAAAAAATGATATTTTCGTTATCCACTAGTTTTGAATCAAAAAGATAGAATATTTGTTTAATAAGAGTATTTCAAATAAATTTTCGACGGCTTTTAAGGGTGTTTTTTATAGAGGTATAGAACTTTGAAATGGAATAAAACAAAGATGAATTTTTTTAAATTGACATGAAATTTACTTTATTCGAAAGATAATCTTCTGGCATTATAATTTAAATATGACTTCTGGCATATGACCGCCACGGCTGGCTCGGACGTAGTCTAATCTGGAGGTCCAATTTTCGATGACTTTTTCCAACATTTGTGGCCGTATATCGGCAATAACGCGGCGAATGTTGTCCTCCAAGTGGTCAATCGTTTCGGGCTTATCGGCGTAGACTAGCGACTTCACATATCCCCACAGAAAATAGTCTAGCGGCATTAAATCGCACGATCTTGGAGGCCAATTCACGGGTCCGAAACGTGAAACTATGCGTTTACCAAACGTTTCCTTCAATAAATCAATTGTGGCACGAGCTATGTGACATGTTGCGCCGTCTTGTTGAAACCACAGCTCCTGCACATCATGGTTGTTCAATTGATGAACGAAAAAGTCAGTAATCATGGCTCTATAGAGGTCACCATTGACTATAACGTTCTGACCAGCATCGTTTTTAAAGAAGTACGGACCAATGATTCCACCAGCCCATAAAGCACACCAAACAGTCAGTTTTTCTGGATGTAACGGTGTCTCAACATACACTTGAGGATTATCATCACTCCAAATACGGCAGTTTTCTTTATTGACGTATCCATTCAAACAAAAGTGAGCTTCATCGCTAAACAAAATTCGCTTATGAAAATCGGGATCAACGGCAATCTTGTTTTGGGCCCATTCACCGAATCTACGCCTTGCTAGGTGATCGTGTGGCTTCAATTGTTGCACGAGTTGGATTTTGTAAGCACGCAAACCAAGATCTTTCCGCAAAATCTTCCATAAAGTGGATGGACACATATCCAATTCCTGTGCACGATGGCGGATAGACTGATTCGGGTCTTCCTCTACGCTACGCTCTACAGCAGCAATGACTTCTTCTGTACGCACTGTACGACGTCTCTGTGGATGCGTATTATCATTTAGAGTAAACGTGGTGCGAAAACGTTCCATAGTTAATCGAATTAATTGCTCTGATGGACGATTATGTTGACCGTAAAATGGACGTAGTGCGTGATACGTATTTCGAACAGAACCATGATTTTCAAAATAAATTTGCACAATTTGGAAGCGTTGTTCAGGCGTCAGTCTATTCATGTTGAAATGCCAAACCAAACTAAACATAAATCACTTGACAGCTGACAAAATGGCCGCCAGTTAAAAAAGTGTTGCCAACTTAAAGTTTTATACCTCTATAAAAAACACCCTTTATTATAGTCTTGAAAAAAATTCCCGAAATTAGCATCCTGGAACCTGGAGTAGCCTTACCCCTTAAAAGGAATCTTTAAAGCTTTGGGGGCTATTGCCTTGTTTTCTACCCACTGGCCAGAATAGAACTTCTGAGGAAAGAATGAAGACTCGACATTGCAAGTAAAGTCAAACAATCATTCAAACTGAATTTGATGAAAAAATCTTTTCAGCCAGATTTCTAACTTAAATAACGTGACGTGTAAATATATCCATAAAACAATTACGATAAAGAACTAACTGTTAACTCCCGTCTCCCTGTTAAACATTTTCAAGCCAGAATTTCGAATTATTGTTCCCCAAAAAAAGAGTTTTATTTGATTAACTAATTAATATTAAAATGTTATTTATACGTCTATTTATTATAATGAATGTAAAAACATTCTACATACATTCCTTCAATTTACTTTACGTTGTAACGATTAGGACTGCCAAAAAATGTTGTCCACTTTACAAATTACTAAAATCAATTTAAACTTCATCAATAGACAAAGTAAATAAAATAACACACCAATTGCTACGGCTTTTAAGACGGTCACCTAAACCATTATTAAATCTTCGAAAGTGACGCCACCAGTTTAATGATTTTAAACTTGAAATTTTAATTTAAATTAGCAGACTTATGAAGTCAATAACCCGGCAAAAATAATATTTAGGAGCGGGTAGACATTAGATAGAAAGCGAATCAACAAACTTTGGGGACCAGTACAAATTTCAAGGTCATGGTCAATGGCTTCGTATTATCACATTCTGTAGTCCGGTATTATACATTAAAGAAGTGTTTTTAGTTATTAGACAAAAAAGAGAATATTTTTATTTAAGAGATATTGTCTCAAGGATCTAATTATTATTAAAAAAAATAAATGAACCGTGGCAGCTGCGCAAGTAATCTGACGTTTAGGCTATAAAAAGTAAAAAAAGTCGATGCATTCCATTAAAGTTTTCTCTTACTAAAACGAAGTACTGTATTCTTAAAAAAATTATTTTTGCACTTATTCACGTTTCAGGGTCCCTAGATCACCGAGTTCTCTAGGTCCGTCTGTTGGCACAATAATACTCAAAAAATGAAATAGTAGTTTAAAATTTAGTACACGTAGAATACCTAAAAAATCTACAATTTTTGAGCAGTAAATTGATGTTTCATTCCACCCAAAAAAAATCTTTTGTGTGCGCCTCAAATATAACTACAGGGAATTTCAACTCATCATCTGAGGAATACTTTCAACCTCTGAGGCCTTCCTTTTAATGTTTTGAGAAAAATAAGTCAAAAGGCGCAACGGTGATCTTGGCTTAGGCCTCGATTCAGCTAGTCCTATTTTGACTCTTTTAACCTCATTTACGTACTTAATAAAGTTAAAAGGAATCTTCACGGATTTTGGAGGCTACTGTCTTATTTTCTACCCACAGGACAGAATAGAACTTCTGAGGAAATATTGAAGACTTGGATCACTGAGGCCACTGAGGCTCTTCAGATATTTGGACAAAAAGAAGTCGCAAGGCGCTAAATAAGGGCAATAGAGAGATGTTGTAACTCGCTGAATCTGGAACTTTCGGCAATAGCTTGCACCGTACGAGCCTCTAATGGCCTGCGTCGGGTTTTGGAACATCTTTTTCACAAATCTCTCCATAATTGTGGCCCCTTTTCCACGTATTCAATAAACAAAATTCCTATGCAGTCATTATCTCTTTCAAGAAGACGGCTAAATTTTTGCTTCCTTTGAGGGAAAAGAGCCATTATATGTTGCATCGACTCCTGTGGGAAAATGAAGTTTCGTCGGAGGTAACAACATATAAAAAATAATTCTCATCGTTCTCTAAAGGCTTCAAATGTTTTTAAAAAAATTTCATCTCTAGCCAGTTTCTGCTCTAATGTAAGGTGTTTGAGAATCCATTCTAAATCTTCTTGTACAATCTTAAAAACGGAGTTTCAGATACCTCAGCTTCTTTAGCAAGCAGTGATATTTATTCCTCGGTCTGACGGCAGCAAACCCTTAACAAGCCTGGTAGTTTCCTTAGTCGTTCGCTCAACCGGTTTTCCTGATTTAGAATTATCCAGAACTGATCCTCAGCCCAATAGAACCTGTTTAGACCAAATTTTTACCTGAAAATAAGGTGAGTCATCACTGCCGTACAACTGGGACATATTTTCATGAATAACTTTTGGTGCGTTTCCCTGTTTTATTAGAACTTTTATCATTGCATGATGATCCAAATTACTTTCACTCATTATTCAAGATAAAGAAAATCACAAAAACAAACTCATAGCAAAGAGTGACCCCAAAAACAGTCCTAAAAATCGCCCGTTTTGGCACCCTCGAATTCTGACACAAATTGTATGCTAAAAGATTGTTAATTATGAGGACTTACTCATGACGAAGTTTTAAGTTAAGTATACTTTTAGTTTTAGAGGTATGAGAGATTGGAGTTATAATACGCGGGTGATATAAGCAAATATGCGCGATCAAATAAAGTTCTATAGCTAAATTTTTACTTTGCTAGATATCAGCACTTCCAAAAACCTCCCAGAACAAACAAGATGTATTTTTGCCTTTCCGATTTTGCACCCCTTTCATCCCCAGTTTCGCTAGATTTTCACCCCTAGAAAATGCTTTTCGCATCGCTATGTGTGTATGTGTAAAAACGTAAATAGGCTGTTTTGTTAATACACAAAAGATATTTCTACATCGCTTATTATAACACCACTTGTGTAACATACATCCAAATAGTTTTGAAGGCAAAAATGGTACCTTCCATCCCTTTTCCCTCGAAAAACAAATGTATACTCAACTTAAAATTTTGTCATGTGAAAGTCATCATCATTAAGCATACAATTTGTATCAGAATTCAAGGATGCCAAAACGGGTTACTCTTTCGCAAAAGTATTTAACACAAAGGCTGAAAAGTTTTTGGTCTAGCTACTTAAAACACCTTTTTTTTTTGCAAAATTCACATTATTCTTCCATATAGTCTCCTTCAAGAGCGACATGATCAGTTCAACGCTTTTCTAACATTTCTATACTTTTCTTGTAGTAGGATATGTCTTTGCCTTCAAAAGAGGCCTCAGTTTCGGCGATAACTTCTTTATTGGAGCCAAATCTCTTTCCCACGAGCATTTTCTTGAGGTCTGTGAATAGATAATAGTCGCTGGGGACCAAATCTAGAGAATACGGTGGATGAGGAAGCAATTCGAACTTCAATTCATGCAATTTTGCCATCGTAACCATTGACTCACACGGTGCACTGCCTTGATGAAAGAGCACTTTTTTCTTGTTCATTTGGGGGTCGCTTTTCCTTCTCAGCATAGTCGATGAAAATTATTCTATGCACATCCCAAAATACAGAAGCCAAGACCCTCCTAGCCGACTGCTGTGTCTTTGGTCGCTTCGGGCGGCTTTCACCAGCTGCTGTCCACTCCGCTGACTGCCGATTTCATTCCGGTGTGTGGTGGTGGATCCATGTTTCATCCATTGTCCCATATCGCATAAAAAAATCCTTTTTATTGCACTTAAACAGGCCCGAACAGCGCTCAGAATCAACACGTTGTTGTTTTTGGTCCTTTGTGAGCAAACACGGTACCCATTTCGATCAGAGCTTTCTCATGCCCAAATGTTCATGCAAAATATGACCAAGACGTTCTTTCGATATCTTTAGGGTGTCAGCTATCTCACGCAATTTCACTTTACAGTGATCCAAAACAATTTTGTGAATTTTTTTGATGTTTTCCGGTATAACCACCTCATTTGGGCGTCCAGAGCGTTCAGCATCATTTGTGTCTGTACGACCGCGTTTAAATTTAGCATACGCGTAAATGAAGAGGCAGAGTCCCCGTAACACTCATCAAGCTATTGTTTTGCTTGAACGGTATTTTTTTTCATCAGAAAACGGTGTCTAATCAACACACGAAATTCGATTTTTTCCACTGTTTTGAAAACATCAAAAGTAGCGTCACTAAAGCCACTGAACTAATCGTCGAAATGTTATGAAATTTTGACACGTATCGTTTGAAGGTTGGTAGTTCCTAAAAATCATATGGATTTTTTGAAAAGGGCGAAATCTATATGTCAGACCAGAAACTTTTCAGCCTACATGATAGAAAGCGCCAATCATTTGGTGACCATACAATTTTTTGTAGGACGTCAACTTCAGGGCTAAGTACGTAGGTTCTTTAAAAGAACCCCACGATAGTTTAAAAACCATAAACATTTGCAAAATTTAAAAGTACCAAGCATGCGAATAAGTAAACTTGATAAAGTGATGTCGGTGATGATAAAAAAAATTGCATTAATCGTATTTTCAAAAAGTAAACTCAATGCCTAACTTAGTTTTCAGAATTTTAACAAAAAATATTTCATTTTTATTGGTTTTATCATAAATGAAAACGAATGTTCTACTCTTATACTACATAGCATCATAATTTTAGTTGATTTGCTGGTGCTTTTGTCAATTAAAACTTCTAAAAAACCTGAGACCAGTTTTAAAATAAGACCTTTTTAGTGTTCCGTATGGAACACTTATAAGATCACTTCGGTGTCTGTTTGTCTGTCACACCCGAAACTATTTGACATAGAAAGTTGAAATTTAGCACTAATATAGGAATTGATGACCCCATGAGCCATGTAGTTTTAAAAGTTAAATTTTGACTTAAAGGGTTAGTTCTGGGGAGTGAAATCGGAAGTGAATGATGACCAGGTGATCCAGTGGGGTGTCAAATGAAAGCTTGTGAAAACACGAGTTCAAAAATATATATAATGTAATACTTACGCACACATTTCTTTGTATTATTTTTAAAAATTTATCAAAAATCGCTGTCCCCTGCTTATCTCGAAAAGTGCTGATCAAAAAATTTTGAAAAAATCTTTGAATATTCTCCACAGGGTGTAGATTGAACGGAAATTGTCACGAGCGCATTACCTTTAATAATTTTTCTGATATATAAAAAAAACAAACATTTCAAGGTTATCAGTTTTCAACAAAAATCAGAAACAAACGTTGTTGAAAACTCATTTGGAGTGTGTTTTGTGAAATCATCGATCATTTTATACCTCCATAACAAAAAATTTTATTTTAAAAGCCATTAACGTACGGAACACTAATTGCAGAAGTCCGACTTGCACTTGGCCGGTTATTTGTAAATCAGGAAGAGTTTATCCAGCTTTGTTTTAGGACGCTTATAAGATGAGGTTTCTCAAATGACCGCTTCGTTTATTAAAAACTCTCTATTTCTTCAAAAAGCCAAAAAAAGAACAAATAAAACAAAATATATCCAATACGTAATAAATAAATAAATAAATAAATAAATAAAATATATATATATATATATATATATATATATATATATATATATATATATATATATATATACAAAGACTTGCCATCGGGAGGAAGAAGAATTATAGATATAAGATCACTACACACAAAACAAATACAGGCACAGGAAATTTTTTCACACCAAGCAAACCAGCCTCCACACAGCAACAATGAAAGCAGACAAAAACTACACTACACACGTCTCGACTTATCCCGGGCAGACCACCCAGCAGACACACATAGTCACACCCAATTACAACAGGAAAAGATGAAAACGTGGTCAGAAAAAACACTCCACGGAAAACACAGATACCACACAGAACAAGACCACGTAAATAAAAAACAATCATACACCTGGTTTCAGGATGGGCAGCTATTCCCTGAAACAGAAGGCTTCTTACTTGCCGGCCAGGATAAAGTCACATTAACCAGAAACCACCAAAAGCATATCATCAAAGACCCAACTGTTACCGAAGACAGATGCAGGAAATGCCACCAGTAAACATAAACGATCGAGCACATAACAAGCGGATGTAAAATATTAGCCTGAACGGAATACACAGCCACACATGACCCAGAGGCAAAAGTAGTTCACCAAGCACTAGCCACAACATACAAACTCATAAAAAACCCGGATCCCTACTACAAATACACACCAACATCTATACTTGAAAATAAAGATTACAAGCTCTACTGGGACATCAGTATCCATACAAATAAAAACAGTCCCCGCCAATAGACCCGATATTACTTTTCAATACAAAAAAGGAAAAGTCACCTGTCTTGACATAGCTGTCCCCAACGACACAAACACCCAAATGAAATATACAGAAAAATCTCCAAATACACAGACCTGGCAACAGAAATGTATGGAAACAAGAAAAAGTCATCATTGTCCCCCTCGTTATATCAGCCACCGGCCTTACACCAACAACATTCACGCCACACTTAGTACAATTAGGACTAAACACAAAAACATTCAGAAGTCAGTGATTTTGAAAACATGTAACATCAGATTAATACACAATGGTAATAGCGTTTGTGTTTGGCTTGGGTCCGCCAGCCAAACATGGAACCACATTGACCAAATGTGAGAAAGAAGAATAAAAACATAATAATAATATAATAATAAATAATTATATAAATAATTAAAATAACTTAAAAACATCAGGTTTATATATATTTTACCCTATCTCCTTTATTTTAACCTGTTTTATCTATCTATCCCCGCTATATCTAAGAGTTGCAGCGATCAATACTTGCAATTGTGCCTCGCTTACTATGCATTGAATTAAGCCACTCCCAAACCCGTCTGGTGCCGGTGAAACAAATTTTATTTTGGGTGTAAACTGGCTGGTATGTAAGTGGGTTAGGACTTGATTTTAGCATGCAGACTAGAACAAGTATCAGATTGGGGTTTCCAGGTCTATTAATTTAAATACTAGGCGGTTGTTTATTTTAAAATGAATTGTAAATGGGGTAAATAAACTTAGTTATTCATAACTCAGTTGTAATAGAAATCAAAGTTTTTAAGCACGTGATATTCTGATTACATAAATGGTAGTAATTATATTTTCGATCCATATCATTAAAATTTAATTATAATGTTCAAAAAAATATATTTAATAAATAAACTCGACGTAGCTGCGGCGGAATGGAAAACTTTTTAGCTGATAGGTCGTGTTTTTTTCTAATTTTTATTTTGTAATAGGTGTTTCGGTTAATAATGTCGATTTTGCTAAGAGATGGCGTTACTAATACACTTGTTGGTATAGACTAGTGACATCTACGGCGTTTTGAAAGGTAAACATACGCCACCAGCCAGCCAGTTCGTTATTAATTGGCATTGTGCGAAAAACATAGTTCTTCATAGCCTTGAATATGTCGCGTTTCCTACCAGAAAAAGACGTTTTGCGGGGACGTTTAATAACCTTCTTTCATTTGAAGAAAATGGCTGCTGAAAGTTAGCGATTGTTGGTTGAAGCTTATGGTGAACATGCTCCAACCCAAAAAACTTAGGTAGACCCAGGACAGCCTTCAACATCACAACCAGTGCGCAATATATAGGGAAAGAAGGCTTTGCCGTGTATTTGGTGGGATAGTAGAGGAGCTGTATAGTACGAACTGCTGAAACCTGATGAAACGATTTCTAGGGATCGATACCGACAATTGAAAAAGCTGAACCAAGCATTGAAGGAAAAACGACCAGAATACGCCCAAACACACAATAAAGTCATTTTTCAACATGATAATGCTCGGCCCCATGTTGCAAAATGTGTTAAAAACTATTTGGAAAACATAAAATGGGACGTTCTACCCCACCCGCCGTATTCACCGGACTTAGCCCCTTCAGACTACCACTTATTTCGATCGATGCAGCACGGACTTTCAGAACAACACTTACATTCTTACGAAGAAATGAAAATTTTGCTTGATGAATGGTTGGCCTCAAAAGATGAAAAGTTCTTTTGGTGCGGAAACCATTCTTTGACAGAAAGATGGGAAAAAGTCAGCTAACGATGGTCAATAACTTGATTATTAAGTTAATTCATTTTGTGATGGAAATAAACACTTAGATGTTGCGAAAAAAATCGACATTAACTGAAACACCTATTACTATTTATAAATCTCACCAAAGAAATATTTAATAAAATTTATGAAAATAATAAAATCCTGTAGTTGACGAAATTGAAATTTTTGTTTTTTAGATCAAGATCACTTCGGTGTCTGTCCGTCTGTCACACCCGATTTTCTCCGAAACTATTTGTCATAGAAAGTTGAAATTTGGTAATAATATAGGAATTGATGGCCTCATCAGAGCCATGTAGTTTTGAAAGTTAAATTTTGACTTAAGGGGTTAGTTTTGGGGGGTGAAATCGGAAGTGAAAAAAAAATTTTTTTACTAGGTAATCGTGTGTGGTGTCAAATGAAAGCTTATGAAAACACGAGTAAAAAATATATATATATAATGTAATACTTGCGCGCACTTTTCTTTGCATTATTTTTAAAAAATCGCGAAAAATCGCTGTCCACCCGCCTTATCTCGAAAAGTACTTATCAAAAAATTTTGAAAAAATTCTGGAATATTCTCCACGGGGTGTAGATTGAACGGAAATTATCACGAGTGCATTACCTTTAATAATTTATCTGGTATATAAAAAAAAACAAGAATTTCAAGGTCATCAGATTTCAGTAACGATTAGAAACAAACTTTTTTGAAAACTCATTTGGGGTGTGTTTTGTGAAGTCACTGATCATTTTATACTTCTGTAACAAAATTTTTTATTTGAAAAGCAATCAACGTACGGAACACTCATTGCGCAAGTTCAACTTGCACTTGACCGGTTATTTTTTATATATCAAATAAATTATTAAAGGTAATGCATTCGTGATAATTTTCGTTAAATCTACACCCTGTGGAAAATAGTCTAGAATTTTTCCAAAATTTTTTGATCAGTACTTTTCGAGATAAGGGAGGAGACTGCGATTATTCGCAAATTTTTAAAAATAGTACAAAGAAAAGTGTGCGCAAGTATATATTTGTGAACTCGTTTTGACAACCCACTCGATGACCTGGTAATTTTTTTTTTCATTTCCCATTTCACTCCCCAAAATTAACCCTTAAGTCAAAATTTAACTTTTAAAACTCACGGCTCTGATGAGGTCAACAATTCCTATATTTGTGTCATATTTCAACTTTCTATGTCAAATAGTTTGGAGAAAATCGAGTGTAACAGACGGGCAGACAGACAGACGGAAAGGCAAACGAACGGACAGACATACAGAGAAACGGACAGACACCGAATTGATCTTATAAGGATTCCGTACGAAACATTAAAAATTAAATAGAGAATGCAGCATTTTTTACAAACTGTTTTTACAGATTTGAACCATCGCATCGCGTTTTTGACATATGACATAAAATGTATAGTTTTTAAATGGGACACCCTGTATATTCTTTTACAATTTTATAGAGTTCTTGATTTTAGAAACACCAATATATGTATAATTTTATGGTGTGATTATACAAAATAAGGAAAAAAACACCTTTCTAACTTTGCTGAAATTGGCTATGCACGTTTAACCACACTAATTGCTAATGGCATTTGTTTATGTCTAGTAGTAGTAAGTTAAAGCTAAGCGTCAGTATAAAAATGTTTTTGTTTCGGAGAGATAAACGGTATTTATATGAAATATAATAAAAATGCAAACATAACGGGAATATACAAGGCTATATGGAAAGCGAGGAAAAATCCCTAGCTTAAGTACATTCCCAAAAATAACTTTATTACTTTTGTTGAAATAAAATAAAAAGAAAAAGTAACAATAGTAATAACGAGCGTATATGACGATATATTCGAAGCAATGCCTTTAACCCACTCGTGCAATACTTTAACGACTTATATATTTAATTATAAGTAAAACTGAATACAGTTTGTCTCATTATCGCAACCAAAAACCAGGACAAATCTCATAATACTATTTCAACTACACGACATTTATTGGCCCCCACTCCTTCCACGCTCTTTCCCTGTAGCGATATTAACCAAAAAAAAAACCGGTCAAGTGCAAGTTGAACTTGCACAATTAGTGTTCCGTACGTTGATTGTTTTTAAAATAAAATCTTTTTTTAAAAGTAATACGAAGAAAAGTGTGCGCAAGTATTACATTATATATATATTTTTTACTCGTGTTTTCACAAGCTTTCATTTGACACCACACTCGATGACCTAGTAAAAAAAAATTTTTTTCACTTCCGATTTCACCCCTCAAAACGAACTCCTTAAGTCAAAATTTATGTTACGGTGGTATAAAATGATCAGTGACTTCACAAAACACACCCCAAATAAGTTTTCAACAAAGTTTGTTTCCAATCTTTACTGAAAACTGGTGACCTTAAAATTTTGTTTTTTTTTTATATACCAAATAAATTATTAAAGGTAATGAACTCGTAATAATTTTCGTTCAATCTATACCACGTGGAGAATATTCCAGAATTTTTTCAAAATTTTTTGATCAGTACTTTTCAAGATAAGGTAGGGGACAGCGATTTTTTTCGCGATTTTTAAAAGTAATACGAAGAAAAGTGTGCGCAAGTATTACATTATATATATATTTTTTACTCGTGTTTTCACAAGCTTTCATTTGACACCACACTCGATGACCTAGTAAAAAAAATTTTTTTTTTTCACTTCGGATTTCACCCCTCAAAACGAACCCCTTAAGTCAAAATTTATGTTACGGTGGTATAAAATGATCAGTGAGTTCACAAAATACACCCCAAATGAGTTTTCAACAAAGTTTGTTTCCAATCTTTACTGAAATCTGATGACCCTGAAATTTTTGTTTTTTTTTTAAATACCAGATAAATTATTAAAGGTAATGCACTCGTGATCATTTTCGTTCAATCTACCCCCAGTGGAGAGTGTTCCAGGATTTTTTCAAAATTTTTTGATAAGTACTTTTCGAGATAAGGCGCGGGACAGCGATTTTTCGCGATTTTTTGAAAATAATACAAGGAAAAGTGCGCGCAAGTATTACATTATATATATATTTTTTACTCGTGTTTTCACAACCTTTCATTTGACACCACACTCGATGACCTAGTAAATTTTTTTTTTTCACTTCCGATTTCACCCCCCAAAATTAACCCCTTAAGTCAAAATTTAACTTTCAAAACTACATGGCTCTGATTAGGCCATCAATTCCTATATTATTACCAAATTTCAAGTTTCTATGACAAATAGTTTCGGAGAAAATCAGACAGACAGACAGACAGACACCGAAGTGATCTTATAAGTGTTCCGTACGGAACACTAATTATAAGTTTAATTCGCAATTCAAGTAAAATATATGTGTACCAAATTTGAAAGGGTGATACAGTAGAATCTCGAAAAAGTTAACTCGCGTAAAAGTTAATCGCTCGGGTAAGTTAACCGTATTTCAGCATCCACGTGCCGCTCTAAAAAGTTAACTCTTCAGTTAACTTTTCAGAGAGTATGAATTTTTCAAAACAACGGTTTTTTCCGTTCATAAAAGTGGCAATTTGGCCACTTTTAAAAAATTTTCAATGGCAGCACTGAGCTCTAATTTTGTTTGTTGGATTATGGTATTCCCAGAACTTCTTTTCTATTTTGAGCTGCGAAAACCTATGATCATCTTCATCGTCAAACAACATTGATTTAGTTAGTCGTTAGCGTTTGAGTTTGTGAATTGTATATTGTTTACTTAAAAAATGTCAAAGCAGAACAAATCATCACAAATCAGATTAGATTTGCAGCAGAAAGTGGAGATTTTAAAAAAGATTGATCATGGTATTCACGGAACACGATTGGCGTTGAATTATGGTGTATCTAAAGTAGCCATCTCAAAAATAAAGAAAAAACGCCATGAAATTTTAGAGACTGTGGCGAACACATATGAAAAAGCACACAAGAAAACACTACATAAACCGGAATATGCTGATCTTGAGGCAAGATTGTATAAATGGTTCTTGAACCAACGACAGCGTAATTGTGCAATGACTGGTCCAATTTTAAAATCAAGAGCTAAGCACGAATTCGCTATACTGCACCCTGGAAAAAAATTTAATGCCAGTGATGGATGGCTAGCAAATTTTAAGAGAAGACACGGTATTCGCCATCTCAAAATTTGTGGGGAAATCCTTTCAAGCGATACGTCGGAAGTTACATCTTTCATTCGTAATTTAATGAAATGGACATCTCCGACACGCAACTATATAACGCGGATGAATCTGGTCTATTTTATCGTTTTTTACCGGATAAAACATTTGTCACAACAGCAAACGAAAAGACCGCACCGGGCCGAAAAATTGCAAAGGAAAGAATCACATTTTTGTTGTGTGCTAACGCAGATGGTTCGCACAAGTTAAAGCCGTTGGTCATTGGTAAATCTGCAAATCCACGTTGCTTTAAGGGATTTGAAAACCCATTGGAATACGCCAATTTGAAGAAGTCGTGGATGAATTCAGAGTTATTCTTCAACTGGTTCCATCATTCATTTATAAAACAGGTAAACTTATTTTTTTAGTTTCATAAAAAATTTTGCAGGTTATTACATAAAAATTTTTGCAGGTTCGCCAATTTTCTGTTAAAAATAATTTACCACCAAAGGCATTGTTGCTGATTGATAACTGTACTGCCCATAAGCCAATTGACATGCTACAGTCTGATGATGGAAACATTGCTGCAATGCTTTTACCACCTAACGTAACAGCGGTTTTGCAACCCATGGATCAAAATCCCATAAGATTGGTCAAGTTAAGATCTCGAACTAAATTGTTATGCAACATTGTCGCACGAGAAAACGTTCCGATTGAAAATATTTTGAAGGCACATATAATTCGTGATGCTATTTTGCTACTTAAATCAGTGTGGGACGAATTGCCGCAAGCTGTTCTTATAAAAGCGTGGAATAAGATAAAAAAGTGGGATGATGATCAGTACGATAGTGAAGACGACATTCCGCTCTCTAAATTGATGACATTGAAAATTGGAACAATGATCAAATTTCAGAAGATAACGATGATTTCGAAGTGTCCGATAATGATAATGACGGGTCAATTATCGAGCAAGATATTCAACAACCAAAAGTGAGCTTCTCGAAAGCAGTTGAGAGCATCAATACCTTGATAAAATGGTTTGAAAACAATAACGATGCAAATCAGGTGGCAGACCTTGTCAATATGCGCACGAAAATGGTCAAGAGCTATTACACAAAACAAAAACAAACAAGTCTCGACTGCTTCTTTAAACCACTCCGTACAAATTAACAAAGTTATTGCGCACGAAAATATTCAAGAGTGACTGTGAATTGTAAACCAACCGGTACAAATTATATCTAAGTTTCTTTTTTGTAGTGATAAAAACTAAGTCAATGAAATAAATTTAGCATGTCTTTTCCAAAAAATCTAGGTTTATTATTTTATTGTCTTCAATTTTGAAAACCGCTTAGAAAAGTTAATAGTTCGAAAACGTTAATTACCCTTGGAATATTTCGGTTAACTATTTCGAGATTCTACTGTATTTTAGTTGGGAGTTAACGTGCTAACAGAATAATAGACAACAGACAGATCAACGGTAATTAGAGACCATGTCTCGCGATCGAGGGATGTGTAATTATGTGATTTTATCACAAATACAATATTTTCACTAGCAAGGAAAGTAAAAAAAAAGTATACTATGAATGAAGAAAAAGTAAGTCACCTAAAGAAAACCATGAAATAAAGGAACCAATTAAATAAAAAATTCGACTATGATTGTACTTACTCGTATATAAGTGATGCGGAATAATATAGATAATAAAATTATAAATAATATAGAGGGTGTGTCGTAATAACGGACCACTATTTGTACTAAACAACTTTAAAACCGGAGATTGTTACATAGATAATATTGGATAGTATATGTATTCTTAAGAGTCGTATACAGGGTAAAAACAACAGTAAGCCATCATGTTACTGTTCCAAAATCATCACAATTTAATTAAAAAATTCTCTTTTCGGCGGGCAGTCTGTATATTCCAGAATTTTTTCGAAATATTTGGAAGATACGGTGTAGAAGCGGGGGTAGCGATTATTGGCAATTTTTTAAAAATAATATAAAGAAAAGTTTGCGCGAGTATTAAATGATATATATTTTTGAATTTCTGTTTTCAGAAACTTTCATTTGACACTCCCACTCGATGACCTTAAAAAAAATAAAATTTAACTTCCGATTTCACCCCCCAAAGCTAACCGCTTAAGTCAAAATGTAACTTTCACAACTACCCGGATGTGATTGCACCAGCGATTCCTAAATTTGTGACAAATTTCAACTTTCTAGGTCACACAGAAACGTCTGAACGGATCCAGATGAGATTTGGCATGAGTATGAAGCAATCCCGTAACAGGATATATGCTGCTATGTTTAATTCAGAAAAATTATATATAGGGTTAACAAAAACAGTAAATTATTCGTATGTAACACATTTAAAAACTGTAAGGTGCATCACAATAACAGACCATTATCTAAAAGAATTTGAGATTCTGCCTTTGCCCAAATTACAGGCAACCAAACTAACAATTAAGGACAATTCGTTTCATTATATTACCATAGAACTCCTACCCAAAAGGACAATCTGGTAAATATTTACATAAATTATATAATTGTAAGTCACTAGAGCAGTACTATCGCTGCTACTCACGTACCAGGTGTACAAGTATGAAATACGGATTTTTTTTTCTAAAAAAACATGTTAATTCGGAAGAATGATAAAAAGTGCCTTATTTAAAGTATGCTCCATCGCTTGTTATACATTTTTCCCATCTTTCCCCTTTTGCTGCGAACCATTCATCGAGCCATTTTTTCACATCGTCGTACGAACCAAAGCGCTGCTCAGCAAGTGCGTGACCCATCGATGCAAACAAGTGATAATCGGAAGGAACCAAGTCTGGTGAGTAAGATGCATGGAGTAGAACTTCCCAGCTGAGTGCTTCTAACGTGTCGCGAACTAGTTTTGCCGTATATGATGGAGCATTGTAATGAAGAAAAATGACTTTGTTACCTCTTTCGGTATTCGGGCCTTTTTTCAAGCAGCGAACGGTTCAAATCGGTCAATTGTTGTTGGTAACGTTTAGTATTAACCGTTTCCCCAGGTTTTAACAGCTCATAATAGACCACGCCCCTCTGGTACCACCAAACACAGAGCATCTTTTTTCGGCCAAAGCGATTCGGTCTTGCGGTCGATGTGTGGATGGTGCACCTGGGTCTACCCATGATTTTTTGCGCTTGGAATTCTCAAACTAAATCCAGTTTTCATCCCCTGTAACTATACGATGCAAAAACGACTTCCTTTTATACCAAGCGTAGCAAAATGTCACACGTGTTTTTGCGCTTTTCCATTTGCCTGTCGTTCAACTCATGTGGTACCCATCTACCGGTCTTCTGAATCTTTCCCATCTCTCTTAGCCGATTGGAAACAGCTTGTTGACTGACGTCCAATTGCTCGGCGAGTTGTTTTTATGTTTGCGCATCATCTTCGTCCAACAATGCTTGCAATTCCACATCTTCGTATTTTTTTGGCGGTTTTTTCCACGTTCCTTGTCTGCTGCAACATCGAAGTCACCACTTTTGAAACGCCGAAACCATCGTTCACACGTATCTTGCGATGGAGCATGTTCACCATAAGCCTCTCGAAATAATCGGTGTGATTTAACGGCAGTTTTCTTCAAATGAAAACAAAAAATTAATGCTGTCTGCGAATGCTCTTTGTTCGGTATAAATTTCGACATATTGAACACAACAACACAACACTATGCACCCACTTTTCCAATTTATCCCTCGTGCGCGTCTGACACTTGTTGATGACACAACAAAATGGCGCAGTGTCAAATCTTTATAGCACAAACTGCATTGGTGCACCATTTGTTGTCTGAAATCCGCATTTCATACTTATACACGTGGTAATTTATAAACAGAGCGTGTCACAATAACAAGTGACGGCTCGTGGCTCCGTGGTGTAGTACTTGCTTGCCATGCAGAAGGTCTCGGGTCCAATCCCGACAGGTCGATATACTTATTTATTTAAGTATAGTTAGCCTGGCCACGTACATAGGTAGTAATTGTCTGCAGAAATGCAATAGCGTCCGTGGCAGTACTACCGCGTTGTCTAAAAGGTACTGTGAAATACAAAAATGTATGTTTCAGTACTTGAACAACGTTGATGGGTATTACGACAGCCTCGCCGATATCCTTGGGATATGACAAAGGTTAAAATCCCTACCCAGGTGGGGAGGTGAGCGATAAAAAAAACAAACCATTATTTTTACGGAATGAATTTCTAAAATTCGATACAAACACAGAAGTTTTATTTACATGAGTGATATAGGATATTATATGTACACTCCTATTCTTAAAAGGCATATACAGGGAGTGGGAAATAATGTGCCAGTATGTTGTTGCCGCAAAACATTAATGTAGACGGGCAGTCCAGTCCGTATCTAAGGTAAAAAAATAATCTGTTAGATGAATTCTATACTATTCTTGGAAGCGATGGATTCAAAGAGGGCCTTTCCAGGAAAGAAGCCGACCAAGTGCACGTCGGACTTGCGCAATTAGTGTTTCGTACGGTGATTACTTTTAAAACAAATATTTACTAGCTATATAAAGCCTTCTGCTTTGGCGGTCAAATAGTTCTTTGGATAACAGGTAAATTATTAAACGTAATGCACTCGTGATAATTTTCGCTCAAATAAGGTGGGTGGGCAGGGCTTTTTGGCCATTTTTTTTTAAAAAATACAAAGAAAAGTGTGCACAAGTATTACATCATACATATTGTTGAACTCGTGTTTTCAGAAACTTTCACGTGACACCCCACTCGATGATCTGGTAAAAAAAAAAATTCACTTCCCCAAATTAACCCATTAAGTCAAAATTTAACTTCCTAAAACTATACGCCTCTGATAAGGCCATCAATTCCTGTATTTGACACTTTCCATGTCACATAGTATCGGGGAAAATCGGGTGACAGACGGGCGGACCGACAAACAGGCAGACACCGAAGTGATTCCATAAGTGTTCCGTAAGGAACACAAAAAATGCACTTATGTGGACTAACATAGGGCCGAGTTTACTTAGTCAAATAGGGATGAGAGCAGATGCCCCCTTCGTCGTCACCTAACTTCGCTATTGTATTATTATTAACGAAACCACATAGTCCTATATGGCTTACTGTTGCCATGTCAGTTTAATAACATGTCATATAACAGTTTTATAGTAAAATCTTTTACGAAGATCCCTTGGTTGAATATATTAACATTATTTAAAACATAACCGTCGCGACAGAATTAAATAACCAAATTTAGTAATTTATTAAAGTGAAACCGAGTCATTAATATATAATTGTTTCTATAAGAGCCCTAATTAAATTTAAAGTGCAAAAATGCCGTAAAAAACAAGCTATAAAGAATGATTTCTTTCAGTATAAATATTACGTAAATAGTAAATAATCAATTTAGAGGTAAGGCCACTCTAGAATTTTCCAAACATCGATTTTTTTTTTGCTAATATTACTTTGAAGGCCAATTGTATGGTGCAGGCATCGGTAATTAAAGGTATAACGAGATTTTCTACTGCAGAATATTAGTCACAATTTCAAATACGTTTTTCTCAATTCGGCAGAAATGACAGCTGCCCCAAATTTGTATCGATTCGCTTGAAATTTTGAGAGTAACTTTTCAGATACATTATCTAAGGAAAAGCATATGGGTTTTGCGATAAGTTATAAACTTCCTTTTTTATAAACAATTTTTCGTAAAATTTTTGGGTGGAAAATCAAATTTATTTTTTCAACTGTGCACGATTTTTCTAAAATAAAAATGATATTTTCAAATTTCCATACGATATCCACTAGATTTTAACAAATATTAATGAAAACTTTTTGATTTTTTTGTACTAGGTCGAAATCCTCGCATAAAAGGCGCCTTCTCGTCTTGGATTCTGAAGCGGCCATTTTGAATTAAAAAGAAAAAAATATATATTTTTGTACACTTAAATATTTGTTTGATAAAGTACTTTAAATAAATTTTCGGCTGCTTTTATTACACTCTTGAAAAATATTCCCGAAATTAGCGTTTTTTCCTAGGACCTGGAGTGGCCTTACCTCTGAAAAAAACCATAATTTTAACCTCTTCAAACAAAATATTCAAATGTTCAGTTTCAAAGGCCTAA
The DNA here is from genome assembly GCA_019049505.1 of Pachyrhynchus sulphureomaculatus. Classification (NCBI taxonomy): domain Eukaryota; kingdom Metazoa; phylum Arthropoda; class Insecta; order Coleoptera; family Curculionidae; genus Pachyrhynchus; species Pachyrhynchus sulphureomaculatus. Next base: position 69,777,150 of record CM032452.1, on the reverse strand, counting down.
CAGAAAAATAAGAACTAGTGGAGTTATGACTTATAGATTTTAGCTGCTTTGGTTAATTTTTAAAAAATTATGTTCATTAATATTGCGCTATTTCTGTAATTTCTTGACGATATCCAATAGAAAAGGTAAGAAAACTATAGAAAATCCCTTCCTTAAACACACTTTAACAAAATGTTAAAAATTTGTTAAAAATTTTGTTGTAGCCGAGTTCCAAACGATCATACTGATCCTTGTTTCGCGTAAAAAAAATTAAAAAATTTTAGTCAATTAGGGTTCTTAATATGTTATTTGAAACAAAAAAAAAACACAGTAAAAAATATCAATGCAGCAGCACAATTAATAAAATTCTCTTAATTAAAAATAAAGCAGTGTACGGGTGATAATTTACTAACGCATCAATTTAACGCGGACTTCATAATCGTTTAGAATTTTAATATACGTTATTTTAATTTTCTTTTCATAAATTTCAATAAAATTCACGCTTGAATTTCACTTGCATTTGCCCCGATAGAAACTAACTTTGTCCAATTATACTCACAATGACTATTTTTATTAAAAATTAAATTTTCCATATACAAGAGTGTTGTTTAGGTTATCTCTAACTAACTATGAAGATCTTTCTTCACGTTCCTCTAGCCTGAACAAGAACAAGTTGCAGGGAGCTAAATCAAGGTTATAACGCAGAGTGGATGTAACTTCGTGAATGACTTGACCTGTGCAGGTCTTGACTTTGTAGCTGTGCAACAGCCAAGAATTGGTTTTCCATGAATTAGGAGATTTTTCTCTAATGACTTACTACTGGTTTTAGATCGTCCATCCATAAACTCATCTATGAATTTTGGACCCCTCTTCAATATGTGCGCGAAAAATATCTCTCATCGTTCTCTAAAGCTGCTAGATGTTCTTAGGAAATTTTTCTCCTCGCCAGTTTATACTCTGGTGTATGGAGTTTGTAGATCCATAGTATAGAAACTTTTCATTCCTAAATCTTCGTACACAATCCTGCAAACTATAGTGTTGGATACTTCAGCTTCACAGTCTACTTCACACGTAGATCTGACTGCAAGAAATACTCAATTATTCTGATGATTACCTCAGTCCTTCACTTGACCGATCTTTCTGATCTGAGGTCATCTTGAATGAAGTTTCGGCCCCATTGAAACTGTTTAGGCCAAAATTTTACTCGAAAATAAGATGGGCCGCCATTGCCATAAACTTGGAATATTCTTTCATGAATAAATTTTGGTCTAATTCTCTCTTTAGTGAAAAACTTTTTGACGATGTGATGCTCTAAATTACTGTTACTTTTCGGAAGAAAAATTAATCGTAAAAACCGCAAAACACAACAAACTCGTACAAAATATCGTCAGAGTATTTACAGCAGCAACAGTAACTTGACAACCAAGTATTTTTTTTATATTATGTCGTTTTTATGGTTAAGTAGATAAATTTAAAAAACTATAAACTATAAAAAAATTCTGTTTACTTAAGGGAAGTTCATTTGAACCCAAAAGTATGTAACACGCAGGTAAAAAAGTTTTTGGTCTGACACATAGATGTCGCCTTTTTCAAAAAATCCATATGATTCTTAGAAAGTACCAACTTTCAAACGATACGTGTCCAAATTTTATGACACTTCGACGATTAGTTTACAAGTTACAGTGGTTTTAGTGACGCAATGTTTGATATTTTCAAAACAACGGAGAAAATCGAATTTCGTATATTGATTAAACCCTGTTTTTTGATGGGAAAAAAATACCGTTCAAGCAAAGCAATGGATTGATAAGTATTACGGGGACTCTGCCCCTGGAAAATTACTCATCATTTACTGGTATGCTGAATTTAAACGCGGTCGTAGATACAAATGATGCTGAATGCTCTGGACGCCCAAATGAGGTAGTTACATCGGAAAACATCAAAAATTGTTTTGGATGACCGTAAAGTGAAATTGCATGAGATAGCTGACACCATAAGGATACCAAAAGAACGTGTTGGTCACATTTTGCATGAACATTTGGGCATGAGAAAACTCTATTCGAAATGGAGAGCACGTTTGCTCACAGTGGACCAAAAACAACAATGTGTTGATGATTCTGAGCGATGTTTGGACCTGTTTAAGCGCAATAAAAATGAAACATGGATCCACCACTAGACACCGGAATCAAATCGGGAGTCAGCTGAGTGGACAGCAGCCGGTGAAAGTCGCTCGAAGCGACCAAAGACACAACAGTCGGCTGGGAAGGTTTAGGCCTCTTTATTTTGGGATGCGCATGGAATAATTTTCATCTACTCTGCTGAGAAGAGAAAAACCATCAATAGCGAATATTATATAAAGTTATTGGTGCCTTTGAAGGCAGAAATTGCAAAGAAACGGCCCCAAATAAACAAAAAAAAGTGCTATTTCATCAAGACAATTCACCGTGTCACAAGTCAACGGTTACGATGGCAAAATCGCATGAATTGAAGTTCGAATTGCTTCCTCATCCACCGTATTCTCCAGATTTAGCCCCCAGCGACTATTATCTATTCACAAACCTCAGAAAAATGCTCGCAGGAAAGAGATTTGGCTCCAATGACGAAGTTATCGCCGAAACTGAGGTCTATTTTGAAGACAAAGACAAATCCTTCTACAAGAAAGGTATAGAAATGTTAGAAAAGCGTTCGACTGATTATATCGCTCTTGAAGGAGAACCTTTCTTGGATGGTCATAACTGGAGATGAAAAATGGGTTGTGAATAACAACATAATAATAAAAAGACGCTGGAAGCATGGAAATGAAAGAACAGAATCTATGACAAAGGTTGAATTGCATCCGATGAAAGTATTGTTTTATGTGTGGTGGGATTACAGAGGAGTACTTCTATATGAGCTTCTTTTACATGGCTAAACAACGACTGTGGAGAAGTACTGTCAGCAACTCACCCAACTCAGTATTGAAATCCAAGCAAAACGTCCAAATTTGGTAAATCGAAAAGGCATCATCTTTCACCATGACAACGTTAGACCACATGTCGCTCAATAATTTTGAATGACAAAAAACTTGAGTCTATGGAAGAAGTCAAAAACTACCTTACGAAGGAACTCAAAAACTTGTAAAACGATGGGAAATAGTTATAAAAAATGATAGAGAGTACATTATTCAATAATAAATACTATTTTTCATGAAAATGTGTTGTATTTAATTTAGTTTCTAATAGGGCATGAACTTGTCCGATCACCTAATAGTAATGAATAGACAAAACTGTGCTTGAAAATCAATGTCAATTATAACATTTTCAGTGCAGTAATCATTCGTGGAAAAATATATAGTAACATATTTTCAGGAATGTAAGTGCTAAAAAAAGCCTTTTATGTTTAAACAACAAAGCTACATCATATGGTTTTTTTTCTGTCCTGAGGGTGAATTTAAACACTTCTTAATTAATAATTAATTAATTATTATTTTTTATTATTAGTGTCAATAAAATATTATTCGCTTAAAATTAAAAATCAACAATCAAAGGACAGAAATTGAGTATTAGGTTAATGTCCAAACCCACCCTTAACTAGTCCAAAATTAGTAGCGGGTAATTACTAAAAACTGAAGTTTTTTAAAGCCGATGTTAATTTGCTGAACTGTGTCGAAAGCAAATTTTTAACCTCAAACAATTGTAAAATATTTACTAAGTATGTACCTTAAAAACAAATACGAATTAAAATAGAAACCATAACAAATGTAAAAAAATTAAATAAATTACATACATTTTATATTCCCGCCTAAAACCTACCACAACCGGCGTGTCAGCCAATAGATTGTATTGGCAACACCGCGCCGCCGGCCCGTCCCGTAAAAAAAGGTTTAAAAAGAATGAAACTATTCGTCTATATTTTTAATTAGATACCGATTGCTTATTTTCAATTTTCACCGTGATTCTTATATTTTTCTATAAGTGACGTAACATTCGCCAAAGTGACAGGACAAAAAGCGCCATTTCTCCAAAAACACGGAGAGGCGTGTTGACAGACTGTAACAACAAACGAACACCGGCAAAATCGATGGAATTTATAGGCACTAAATGCTCAAAATGGCAGCCATAGAAATCTACGTACTCACCAGGGGCAATATACTACCGACACTAAGAATATATATGAAGCACAACACCTAAAAATTTAAAATAGTTTGTAAAATTTAAAATGGCGGCCGATAATAATGGCAAACGTAAACGGCAGCGCGGCCGATTCGGGGTCTTGTTGCTGACGCGCAGGGACCTAGCCTCGAGAAAGGTGTTAGCTCTTAAGCCTAATTCACATAACACAGATGCACAAAAGAGTTAAAAAGTGGTACGTATTTTTTAATGTATGAAATTTTTAATGTGCATCAAATAAAATAATTACAAAAAACCCAAATTGACAAAAACAATACTTATAACAGGGTAATTTTCATAAAAGTACTTATTACCTACATATTTTGTTGACTTTGCTATTTTTAGGTCTATTATCTTTTCAAATCTAAGAAATTTTAATTATATAAATAACTGAGTTCACGGTGAGTAAATAGCAAATTAAATTGATCGGGTCGGATGCAATTTCGTTTGGTTAGATGGAAGATGTGTACTTTTAATAATATTACAATCCAGCTACTAAACATATTCTGAGATTGAATGTGATATTGTTTTGCTGTTACTGTATTAATATAAAACAGACACCGTCGCCAACCTTCACGAAAATTCAAGTTCAGGGTCATTATAGAAAGGTTTTGAGACTTACCACTTACTTTGTAAAAGTTAGATGAAAACACTTAATACACATTAACAAACACAACAAACATTATTTATATAACTAAAAATAATAACACTAACAACTAAATAGATACTGTTTAACATTTAACTTGTAAAAAGAACGAAAAATACTTAAAACACGGCGAACTTAAAAAAAAATCCAGTCCAAAAATGTTGCAGAGTTTTTGCGCCAAAAACTAAACGATAGACGTTCGGTGGACGAGCTTGGATGTCGGAAAATTTTCAAAAAACCAAACAGGATTAACAAATTTCGGTTTTTTTAATTTGAAAAGTGTTGTACCGGCTCCCGCGGCGTGTGTAGTAATGCAATTAATGCAGCGGCCGTTGTTTTGCAGCCCGTCTGGGCAAAGCGAACTTGCATTCAGACAGGCCGAGCATCGAAGGCGCATGATCAGCAAAGAGGGTCGCGAAATAAACCGGCATGTTATACACACAAAAGACCGGAGTTTTTTGCAAATCGTGGAAGGTGAATAGAAAAAGAGATTTAGACTTGCTATGTGCGACAGTGGTGATTAGATACAAGCAATTTGTATTTGGTCGGTAACTAGGGAAATTAAAAAGCCCGAATTTTTAAACTCGCACCTATCACAAAGTAAAATTATTTTTTCGTATTCAAATAAAACATCATGCTTATAGTGAATGATGAAATGACTTTTATTCACTTTTTACCGAGAAAATGCCTATAAAATATATGAATAGTGAGTATGATTAAACAAAATACATTAGAAACAAATTTTGAACGTCTAATTTACGGCCGGTGTTTGCTAAAAGGCATGCCAGCCGCCATTAACATTACAGACATTCTTCAATATTTATAGCGTACGCGAATTCGTGCGCCGTGCAAAATGCACTTGTGAGAATGCCAAGTCGTTTGGAAGCCTCCGGCTGAAAAATTTTCTGCGACGACGGTTAATTTTATTTGCGTTTACGGTTGGCAATGCAGTTTTGTGTGTGAAAGGCTTTACACATTTTAACGGATGCAACAAGCAATATTTACATTTCGTTATTTGATGAAACGTTCCACCGAGATAATAAATTATATTAAAAATGTACAGAGTTTTCGCTTTTATTAATTTAAAACTAATTTTTATAAATAGATAACAAATTATAAATAAGTATTGTTCAGTAAGTTTAAGATATTGCCGTATTATTTCATTGGAACTCCATATTAATCATTAATATACAGTCAGTCCAAAAAGTCTCCATACACCACCTGCTTTCTATACTATTTTTCTGTTATGTTTAACAAATTATTGGAACTATGAGAAAACATGTTTAAATTAATATTTGAAACTTAACCAACGAGGATTAGTATTAAAAACAACTCTTCTTATAGTGTCATCTCCATTACTGAAGTTGGGCTGTAGTCACGACGAATTCTTCCCTATCCTGGGCAATTTTTAATAAAGTATGGGTATCCAGACCTGTCCAATCTCGTATATTTTTCAGCCAGGAACATTTTCGACGCCCGACACCCCTTTTCCCTTCAATTTTCCCTTCCATCAACAACCGGAGCAGTGAGTAACGTGGACCCCTATAAATATGTCCCAAGTAACGAGTTTTTTGTCTTTTAATAAACGACAATAGTTCTCTTTCTCTACCCATTCGACGAAATACATCTTCATTGGTAACACACTCTGTCCAAGAGATCGTCAATATTCTGCGCATGACCCATAATTCGAAAGACTCCAAACGATTCATTGATCGTACTCCCAAGGTCCAGGCTTCAACTCCATATAAAAGCACTGGATATATATAGACCTTTACAAAACGATAACGAGTATCCAAAGACAGGGTTGAGTCTGTGAGGAGGTGTCTCATTTTGAGAAAAGCCGCTCTAGCCATTTCAATGCGAACTTGTACCTCAACTTCAGGAGTCAAATCATTAGTTACCCAACACCCCAGGTATTTAAAATTCTTTACTTGTTCTATCCATCGATCGTAAACAGGAATATCTGTTTGCAACCCGGGTGTTCTTGAAATGACCATTACTTTCGTTTTATTAACGTTTACTTTCATGCCTAAAACATCGCCTTCCCTAGATATTTTGTTCATAAGACGCTGAAGTCCATCCGCTGTATCTGCTATAATAACGATATCATCAACGTACCTTAGGTTGTTAATGATTTTGCCATGAACTTTGATACCATCTGTGGCATTCTCTAAGGCCTTCTGGAATATGTGCTCAGAGAGAGCGGGGAAAGAACACATTCCTGACGAACACCTCTTTTTATTCCTATTTCCTCAGTCTCTCTGCTATTTACTCGTATTGTCGCCACCTGATCCCAATATAGGTGAGTAATGAATCTGATGTCATTTTCGTCAAGGCCCATATTTTGAAGCATTTGTATTAATTGTGGATGCTTTTTCGTAGTCGATAAAACACAAGTAAACGTCCTTTCTTTGATCTCTACATTTCTGTAAAAATACACTCAGCCCGAAAAGTGCTTCTCGTATTCCAAATCCTTGTCTAAATCCGAATTGCTCTTGTTCGCATTTATTGCGTATTCTGTGGTGAATGATCTTAAGCATTACTTTCAAAGCGTGGCTCATTAGGCTTATAAGACGGTACTGTTCACATCTGTTCGCATTTGGCTTTTTAGGTAATGGTATGAACATAGACTTAAGCCAATCCTCTGGTATAGTTCCTGTACTGTAGATGGAATTTATGCAGCTGCACAAGATAGAAATATTTTCTTCATAAATCCGCATAAAAATCATCAGGTCCAGGAGCCTTTCCAGTTTTTGCAGGTTTTATTGCATCCCTAACTTCTGCTGGGAGTGTGTTTAAAGAAATTCCGTCCGTAATGAGTTCTGGTAATTCTCTGTCGTAATCAAAGATATTTTTAAATGTATCGAGCCTATTCTTCTTCTAGCTCTTTTTGTTCGGTTAATATCTGATTATTACCGTTTATTAAATATGTTGGTATTCGTGTACTGTTTTGACCGGTAACTTCTTTAAGTTTTTTATACATACTGAAATAGTCATGCTTTAGCCGTAATTCTTCCATTTCCTGACATCGTTCTTCCATCCACTTTTCTTTAACCTTTCTTATAAGCTTTCGAATCTGTTTACTGATCTCTTTATATTTAGTTTTGTTATTGTTTTTATACCCTCTTCTTTCATCCATAAGTCCCAATACTGAGTCATCCATTCTCTTTTCGCTGTCTTTGTTGGCATATTAAGTTTTTCGTTTTGAACTTTCACACAGATATTTTTAAATGACTCCAATGTGACTTCGATTGATAGCAAATGGCCTACTGAAATTGTTTGACTTATTTCTTGGTTGAGTGTTTCAATTACTTGCGATCAAATTTCTGGGTTCCTCAGCAATCGAAAGTTGGGCCTTACATTTTCTGCAGTTTGAATATGCTTCGGTTTAATGTTAATTATGCCGGTCAGAAGGACATGGTCAGACTCGATGTCGGCTCCAGGATATGTTTTAACTCCCCGAACTCCACTCCTATAGCCGCTTATTTACCAATATGTAATCGATTTGGTTCCGAACTACATTACCGTTATGGTCTCTGGGGGATATCCATGTATGCAGTCTTCTCTTAGGCAGCGTGAACCATGTATTCATGACTACTAAACTCTCTTCTTGACAAAACTCGATAAGGCTTTCACCACGCGCATTTCTTTCGCCTAGCCCATATTCCCCCATGACTTCCCCCACAGCTTCTGTTCCTACTTTTGCACTGAAGTCGCCTATGATAATATTTACTTCGTGTTTTTTAGTAACATTTAAGAGTTGTTTTAACTGGGCATAAAATTGTTGACCTTCCACTTCACTTTTATCTGATGTAGGAGCATAAACCTGAATTATATTTATATTTCGTGGATAGGCTCTCATTTGGAGGAGCATGACCCGGTCAGACAGGGGCAGTTGAGTACGGTCCTACTGCTTACTTTATTCAATATAACTGCCATACCGTTGTAGTGGTTTGGATCATCGTTACCAGAATAGTACATAGTGTAGTTACCAATATTGGTCTTTCCCGTTTTGGGCCATCGTACTTCACTAACACCTAACACACTGATAACTAGGGAACATTTTATTTAGAAGTTACATCACTGTTATATAAGTGTAAACAAAATTAATGTCAAAAAAGTCTCCATACACTTAACAATTTCCAATAATAGTTTGACGGAGTTTAACGGAAAATAACAACTTCGTTTAAACTAATATTTAGTGGGGCCGCCGTTGGCCTTGATAATCTCCTGGAACCTTTTTGTCATGCTTGCAACCAGCTTTCTAGTAACTTCTGCTGACATGTCTCCCATTCGTTCAATTTTCTGTTTTTTAATTCTTCTCTATTTGAAACATTATGGTATTAGTTTTTTTTTTCTAAGTTATTCAAGGAACACCATTTGACTAGCTTGTTCAAATCAGTTTGTATGTCCACACAGTCTTTTAAAGAATCAACCGCACAGAACAGTTTAAGATCGTCGGCGTACAGTAAACATTTACATTTTCGAAAGACAGAGGTAACACCATTAATAAATATTAAAAATAAGACCGGACCTAGGTGAGATCCCTGTGGTACACCCGACAACACATTTATTTCACGGGATACGGTACTACCAACTTTAACACACTGTTGCTGTTATGTTCAGGTTCAGTCTCATAAATGCTCGATGGGATTAACATCGGGTGATTGCGGAGGTGTATGAAGCTGCTGTCGCACATTATGGATCATCCATTCTCGCACCAAATTTGCGGTATGTTTCGGATCATTGTCCTGTTGGAAAATGTATCTTCTTTCGAGTGCTAGTGTTTGGATACTTTCTCTTAAATTGCCTCTCAAAATGTTCAGATAAACATGGTGCCATTAATAAAATGTAAATTTCCAACCCCTCCAGCGGACGTTCATCCCCAAAGCAGAACACTGCCACCCCCTTGTCTCACCGTGGAACAATTGTTTTTAATATCCAATGCGGTATTCTTCTTTCTCCAAACTTTAGTTCTGCCTCATCAGACCCAAAAAGGTTAATTTTAGTTTCATCACTAAAGATTGCGAATTCCCAAAATTCAGGAGGTTTAGTAACGTATTCCCTAGCAAAAGCTAACCGCCTTTTACGATTAGCTTCCGAAATTAACGGCTTCTTCCTGGCTGCACACCCCTTACAGCCTGCCCTGTGTAAACAATTTCTCACTGTTTGAGAACAAATGTTTTTCAAAAATAGTTCCCGTACTTCTTTTAATTTTGGTGCACTTTTCTTGGGATCTATAATTATTTGTCTCAGTTTTGACTCAGCTTCTTGGGATGACCGGAGCGTAGCCGAATTTTATAGGAACCCGTTGATTTACACTGGTTTACAATGTATTGAACAGTAGCATGTGACTTTTTAACAATTTTTCCTATATTTCTGTACGATTTTCCATCTTTCCACAAATCAATTATGATCTTTCGAACTTGAAATGGAATTTCACAATTTCTCTCGCTAATTTTTAATACTACTTTCAAAACCCACTGCAAAATTACTAGCAAGAAGTGACAGATTATAAAGTATGACCGAAAATTATTTTGTTTTCAGTTTGGCGCGCAATAGATAGCTTGATAAAATGCCGCTAATTATAACGTGTTTTTTTCAATGCAGTTTTTGAGCGTATGGAGACTTGTTTACATTTTTATAACAATGATGTAACTTCTAAATAGTTTGTTCCGTAGTTATTTTTAATACTAATCCTCGCTAGTTAAGTTTCAAATATGAATTTAAACATGTTTTCTCATAGTTCCAATTAATTAGTTAGACATAACAGAAAAATAGTACAGAAAGCAGGTGGTGTATGGAGACTTTTTGGACTGACTGTAGGTCAGTCAATAAGTTTTGACAGCGGAAACAAGATGAATTAATGAGTCGAAATACATTTATTCTTCAGTATGATCTTCCTTAAGCTCAATACATTTTTTCCAGTGATTTTCCAATTCATTTACCCCATCTTTGAGGTGCTTTTCCGGAAAACCTCCAAAATCTCCATCTACGGATGGTATCACCTCATCATTTGTTGAAAAACGTTTCCCACGTAGAAATCTTTTAAAGTTTGAAAACAGATGGAAGTCAGACGGGGCCAGATCTGGCAAATAAGGTGGAGGTTCCAACTATTTTTACTTTAATCCGACCAGTTTTGCCGTTACCAAAGCACCTCTGTGAGCAGATGCATTATCATGATGAATGATGATTTTTTTCTTCTGCAAACCAAGCTTTTTCTCAATAATTTTCTCATCAAGCTGGTCCAAAAGGCTGCAATGATACTCTTCTGTGATTGGTTTGAAGGTAATTAATTAACAAAATTCCTGATGCCATCATTTTTTTGGATGTCTTTGACCATTTTAGCTGCTTTGGAGCTAAACAACTGGGCTCACTCCACTGTGCGGTTTCTTGTCGCAGTTTAGGATCATGCTGGTAAACGTAAGTCTCATCCATAGTTACAAATTGAGGTAACAAAATCAGTTTTAATCTTTGTGAAACGAGCCAAATATTGTTAGTTTCTCTTGAGTGAGTTTTTGTTCCGATGTTAGCAAATACAGCACCCATCTTGTGAATAGCTCTCTCATACCCAAAACATCAGTTAAGATCTCATGTACTGATCCATGTGAGATGCTCATAGCCTCAGCTAAATAATCCACGGTTTTAATCGACGTCTTCCATTACCATAGCTTATTCTTGCACAGCAGTTTCCTCAATTGTTGCAGTTTTTGGACGTCTTAAACGTGAATCATCATAGACGCTTGTACAACCACGTTTAAACTCTACAATCTATCTATGAACAATTGGAAATGAAGGAGCAGACTTCTTGAACACTTTCAGTTGCCAATAAACCTTCCAAAACAAAGAATTTTATCATTGCAGGATATTCAATTTTTTTCCATTTTTAAAAAATACTCAAACACGTCTACTTTAATCAGCTGATAAACATGTCAGATCGACTTGAAATTTAGGGTATGTTCATATGACAGATGAAGCTTCAAATTGGTGTTCAAATATTTGGTTCAAGTGATGCTCCATAGGAGCCGTTTTCAAAACTTTACTAGTTCTTTATTTAATAAAATTCCTCATTTAAGATTGTGTAAATTCTACTGTTCAACCAAAAAGTATAGTTATTTACCTGGTACTTCCGTTACCTATACAAGTTCTAGTCATTTGAGGATACTCTTCACTTACATGCTTATACATCCTGTTTCTATCAGGATTGAAAATAAGAAAAAAAATAAAGATAATTTTCAGATTCATCGGCTCCAAAAGCCTTGAAATGGATGTATAGCACGAGATATTCGAACCAAATACTCTAGCCAGCTTATACAACTGAATGCACATAATTTTACTTAACCTTTATCCATTATCCTAACCAAAATTAAGGAAAAATTCTTAGTAAGATTGAAGCTATACAAAATTTATTGACCCCCAGCACTTACTACATGGAAAACATCAACAATGAATGATATAAACAAACAATAAATAAATATAAAAGAACAATAAGTACATAGACATTCACAAATACAATTTACTCAGACATCTTACCATGAGAATGCACATCTAATGTTACAAAAACTCATCCATTCTTAAACTTCTTTTCCATTATGAACTTTTTAACTTTACGTTTAAAAATATGTTCAGATTTCCTGCTTTTTATTTCGGTACGTTTGATTGATAGGATTGAATACAAATAAACCAAAAAAATGCTGTATAGGTTTATTCAGATTAAGTCTGTTAAAAGAAATCGTTTTTCTTCTGGTATTATGATTGTGAATACCATAATACCATTCAATATAATTCATAAATAAATATGCTGGGGACAATCAGCACGCCCAACCTTTTAAAAACTGACCCATAGTCAGTTATAGAGTTAGGATGGAGCTAAACTCACAATGCATCTGATTACCTTCTTCTGAGCAATAAGCACAGGACTTGCGACGGCAGAAAACTCCCAAAAGCATAGGCCATGGTGAAGTTGAGCAGAAATATATACAAGTGGTTTGAGCCAAATTTTTTTCCGCCAAGCCATTTTTTCATATTCGGAAATAGGAAATAATCGTTGGGGGCTAAATATGGCGAATATGATGCATGAGGAAGCAATTTGTATTCTAACTCATAAAATTTTAGCATGGTGATGACACAAGTGTGCACGCTTGCATTGTCTTGTTGAAAAAGAATTTTTTTCTGCGCCACACGCGGACGTTTTTCTTTCACAGCATGGTTGAAACGATCCAATAAGTTGACATAATATTTTCCATTAATCGTTTTGCCCTTTTCAAGGTAATCGACGTGGATCATGCCGCGTGCATCCCAAAACACTGTGGCCATAACTTTGTTGGCCGATAAAGTCGCCTTAGCCTTCTTTGGCGCCGGTTCGCCAAGGAAAACCTACTGTTTGGACTGTTCTTTCATCTCTGGTGCTGTGATGAAGCCATGTTTCGTCAACAGTTATGAATCGCCGCCAAAAATCACTTCGATTGCGCTGCCACTCTCAAACTAAATTTGACAAGATTCTTGTGAAAGGTGTAAAAATATGTAAAATATAATTTTAAAATAGTAGTAGCGCTCTCTCTGACTGAGGCCAGGTACTTATCAATATACTCTCACAATATATAGTCGAAAAATACGCATAAACTCATTATATATACAGGGTGAGTCAACGACAGAGTAAAGTTCATTATCTCATTTGTTTCGGAAATGACGAAAAAATGTACAATGGTTTTAAGGAATATTAAGGTACTTCAAAAAAGTGTGGCCGATATAATATATGTTTTTTTTAAATGGAACATCCTATTTTCTAATTTATTTTTAAATTCTGCGTAAAATTTTATAACTTTTTTATTAATAATTATTTATATACCTAAACCTAGTAGTTTTTCTAATATTTCAATTTTTTTAAAAATACTAGTTTTCAGTTTTGTAAAAAATTGCCAGTAGCGCCATTGTTTCTGAAGGTGGAATACTCATAATTGGTACCAGCGTTCTATAGAGATGAAAAAAAAGATATATGTAAAGACATTTGAGTTAGATGCTACAGGGCGTTCAAAATAAATTTATGCATTTCGACTATCTTAAATTGAAAAATTTCAAATTTTTTAAATGGCACACCCTGTATATTATTATTTTTTCTGATAGATTTTACAAAACCCTCCCAACTTTTATTAAGTATGTCATATACCTTTTTTGAAGTACCCTGTACACTCAAAAATAATTTTAAACTGTGCACCTTAACATTCCCTAAAACTATTGTATTTAACATTTTTTCGTCATTCCCGACACAAATGAGATAATGAACTTTACTCTATCGTTGACTCACCCTGTACAATTTCACTGCAAAGGCAAAAACATTATATAATAATAGATTCGTTCTGGTAATTATTCAGAACTAGGCAGGAACTGATTAAATTCTTCACCTTCTAAGAAAACTATTTTCATATAAATAATTTTATTGGGACTTTTAAAACAAAGCCATTTGCACCTTTGGACATACTGATGAAAATGAATTTTCGAATAAATAATCGAAAATTGACACTAAAACTATCATTTTTTATATATTTTTAAAACAGAGATTTTTAGTAATGCTCTGAGCTTTGAAGGGTGTAGTTCAAATTCTAGCAATAAACGAGTGGGGTCTAAAAACTAAATTCAAAAAATCCTATCCTAGTAAATTTTGCAAAATATTTTGGAAAATCTGTCTACGATCACACTTATGAGTAAAGACCGTGAAAAGCGCGGGTAAACACAGTTTTTAAAGCATTTAAATGTTCCGAGTTTAAAGTGACATAACTTTCTAAAGATTATACCCTAACAAATCAAACATACACTACCGTCAAAAAGTATTTGCTCACCTAGTTATTTCAGTCCCAAGGCAACAAAAACCCAGATAATATATTTTTTTTCTAATATTAATGAATTATTATTTATTTTCACATTATTTACAGTTTAGAAAATCAGAAAAATATTCATGACTTTCCAGGATAGTGTGACCTCTTTTGTTTTTAATTACCGCTTTACAAAGTTTCGGCATTCTGTCCAGTAGTTTTTTTCAGAGTTTCTTCGGTTATTTTAACCCATTCTGCTTGTAAAAGTTCTCACAAGTGATTTCCTGATGTTGGATTGAGTTTTCGAACACACCTGTCCAAATGGACCCACAGCAATTCCATGAGGTTCAAGTCGGGTGATTGTGGAAGCCACGTCATCACTTCCAGGACGTTATCGGATTTCCATTAGTACAAAAGTTCTCTAATTTGTTTAGCAGAAGTTTAGGGTCGTTGTCATGCTGAAAAATAAATTTGCCCTGAAAAATATCTCTTCCAGAAGGAAGCATTTGATTTAGCAAAATCTCTTGATACTGTTCTTTTCGTATGATTCCTTCTATTCTAAAGATTTTTCCAACTCTACCGTTGCCAAAACAACTCCAAACCATTACTGAACCTCGACCATGTTTTACTGTAGGCTACTGACAGGCTTCCAACATCCTCTCTCCAGCTGACCGCCGCACGTAAACTCGTCGATTTGAACCGAAAATTTCGAATTTAGATTCGTCGCTCCAAAGGACGGAATTCCATTGTTCTGATGTCCAATTTTCATGTTCTCGGGCACATTCTAATCGTTTATGTTTATTCACTTGCCTAAGAAGTGGTTTCCTCACTGCAACTCTCCCGTGTAGTCCACCTTCTGCTAACCTGTTCTTCACGGCTGTCACGCTGATGGGGATGGGCCGCTCCAGGTTTACTTGAGCCGTTATTTCTGGTGCGGTTAGGCGGCGATTACGTCTGCTGGATATTACTATAGCTATTACTTCAGCGGGAGTCGTTTTTTTTTTCGAGGCTTTCCTGAACGTTTTTGGTTGCGAATTCCATGTCCCGCAGAAAATTTTTTTACGATGTAGTCCACCGTTCTCCTTGACATCCACATATCACTCGCGATTTGTCGACTCGAGGGACCATTTTGATGTCTCGCAATTATCAAAGCCCGATTTTCAACGGAAACTTCTTTCGTTTTTGACATTTTCACAAAGCAATTGAGCCTGTATTAATGACAAAGTAATGTTTGCGGATGGTTAATTTCTAAAAGGGCAATGGTATTTATAGCATAGTTTTAATCATAAAATGTCACTAGGAATTTCCATAATCCCTAGAAACTTGGAATGAATTCTTACTTCAACTGGAATTTTCAGAAATCGCCTCGAAACGATTATCATGCAAAACTTACAAATTTGTTTTAATTTGTTTTTAATTTGTAATTTCACCAAAAAGGCTTATCTAAACAATTTTATGATGGACATTTGTTAAGAACAATTAAATTTACTTAATTTAATAAAAGGGTTTAATTAGGTATTAAATTTTGGCAGTTACATTGAAATTTCTAGGTGGGCAAATACTTTCTTACGGTAGTGTAGTTGAATTCAACTTAACTAACCTATTTTTGATTGCTCAAAATAGAAGACTGATTTTTGATTAGTTTTAAAACAGATGAAAATGTCACCTTTTTTGAAATTACGAAATCTGGTTCATCTATACTGCCAGTAAATTTAATCCCTTCTTTAAAGCTTGATTGATTGGTTACATAATCTCGTTTACACTACGTTATCTAACCAGATACCCAGACCAAAAGATTAAGATTTTTATCTGCCTCAAGGCTTTCTTTAGTTTTAGACGTATCTGTTTCTTCTTACATACACAAATTATTTTAAATGTATGCACACGATAAAATATACCTTCAAAAATAACAACTCTTTTCCAACATTTTAGGCGAGTTACGTATGCTCACAGATCTAAAATGTCGATAAGAATTGCCCGCCCGGAGGGCATAAATTTGTAGAGTTCATTTAGAATATTGAAAGAACAATTAAAAATTTCGCTCCTATTATTTTGGTGGTCGTCTGTTCTGCTAATGCAAAGAACAAATGTGATTATTTTGTTAAAAACCGAGTAAAAAAAATTGACAATAAAATTATTTAATTACTTTGTTAACTGTCACTAAATATATTTTTGTAAAGATTTTACAATTGCGTTATCATGATTTCATAGTACAACTACATTGTCAAACGCTTAACGAAGACTTAACCAGATTTTTGGTTTTAGGTACTAAAACAGTTGGTTCAGGACGGAATTTGCTACGTCTTATTGACTATTCAGTAAATTTATATTATGGTCCTTTGAATGTCTGTAAATTTCTATGGATTCTAAGAAATTGAGTTTTGACCCATTAGATGCCGTATGGAGTATTTTTGAACAACTGATATTGGGAAATGGATGGCCTGTTTCTAAGAAATGTTTAGCAAATGTGATTTTTCATTTTTTAGCCTATAAGAGGCATTGTGATTTGCGAATATTGTTTTGAAACAAAGTAATTAAGTAATTTTATTGTTAAAATGTAGTGTCACAAAGTAACGGACCAATCAATCAACTCTTTAAAAAAAATTGAACCGAAAGAAAAAATCTTCAGACATAACGCAACTTTTTCATGCGATAAGTTAAACGCCTTATCTTGATAAGGAAGTTGAAGAACCCAATTTAGAGAGGACAGATTCATAATAGACCATTTATTCTCCATCTCCCAGATAATAGATAAAAAATAGAAACCAAGAAATTCACCTTGTCTACATTGACCTTAAAAAAGCATATGATAGCATTCCACAACAAAAACTTTGCGAATTACTAGAAACTACTAATATAAGTGTCACCTTAAATAAAGCCGTTCAAGAACTATAAGAAAATAACACCTCCAAAGTAAAAATAGAACTGGCCATCTCAAAGAGATACAAAATCAACAAAGGGCTAAAGCAGGGGTGCCGTTTAATACCAACAATTTTCAAAATTGAAACAGGCACTGCAAATTTAGAAGAGGAAATGTAGAAATATGGGTCTATCTCTCAACGATAAAATTGTGTCTTGCAGATGATCAACTAATACTTGCGCACGACTACGAAGATGAAGAATATATGATACGGAAACTAATAGAAAAATATAAAAAGTGGGACATTTAAGTTAACATTAACAAAACAGAATACAGAAAAACAACGAAATATAGTGCTGGAAGAACAGCAGCAAAAAATAAAACTATGTAAGAAATATAAATATCTGGGCATGTATATTACGAATGATGGACGAATGGATGAAGCAATTAAATATAGAAACAATGAAGGAAGAAAGGCAATAAGATGACTCAACAACGTATAGAGAACATCATCCCTTTGGAATAATTTGCCCAGGACTGTGTTTCCCACCGAGTACAATCTACAGCGATTCAAGAACAACGTGGATCGCTTTGTCCGCACACGTGTCGCTCCTGTAGCGCTTTAGGGACTTCCCTGTAGCACGTGTGCTAGACCCATAAAAAAAAAAAGAAATACAGCAAAGAAAAATAAACACAGAATCTACAACAGCATCGTAAAAAGTATAATCACAAATAGTAGTGAGGTGTAGCCAATTAAAAAAAACGATAAAAACTCTTGGACTTTTGGAGACGTGCCGCCGGGAAATCAAAACTGGACAGGGTTAGAAATGACAGAATTCGGAAAATCGTGAAAATTAAACATACAATAACGGAAGATATTAGGATAAATCAACTGAAATGGTATGGCTATGTGGAAAGGATGTGTGAAGATCGGTTACTTAAGCAAATACTCAACTGGATACCGCAGGGGAAACGACAAAAAGGAAGACCCAGACTGGGTAGGAAAGAGGAAGTGAACAGAAGTATTAAAGAACAAGGAATCGAGAAGAAACTATGAGAGAATAGAGAAAAATGGAAACTGGAAATCGGAAGACCTTTTAAACCTATCTTTACGTATCCAGTTAAATGCCTTTAATTGCATCTAGTAACGCCTTGTTTCTGAAGCAGTTTAAAAGTATTATTCGTTGCTATGATAAAATCGGTACATATGAAGCTATTTTGGTTGTTTTATCAGTGTTTTATGGGTATGCGACAATTAATTGCTGCAACTAATCGCGTCACGACGCAATATTTTTTGTTGAAAATCCCTTCCAACAAAAATCTGATTCGTGTTTTTAATTAGAAATCCCTGTGATCGACAAACTGATGTGAGTCAAATTTTAAACTTCTCTTTCGTTTTAACAAGCTATAAGAACGAATCAATTTCTTCTCTTCAGGTGATAGAAACAGTACAGTCGCTTAAAATGAAACATGTAAAAATAACAATGCGTATGGCTGTAACCGGTCAAGTACAAATTGGACTTGCGCAATTAGTGTTCCGTACGTTAATTACTTTTACAATAAAAATTTTTGTTACAGTGGTACAAAGTGATCAATGACTTCACAAAATACACCCCAAATGAGTTTTCAATAAAGTTTTTTTTCCGATCTTTACTGAAAACTGATGACCTTGAAATTTATGTTTTTTTTTATACACCAAATAAATTATTATCACTCATGACAATGTTCATTCAATCTAGACCCTGTGGAGAATATTCCAGAATTTTTTGAAAATTTTTCAGCGATTTTTCGAGATTTATTAAAAATAATAAAAAGAGAAGTGTGCGCAACTATTATATTATATATATTTTTAAACTCGTGTTTTTCCAGGCTTTCATTTCATACCCCACTCGATAACATGGTAAAATTTTTTTTTTTTCACTTCCGATTTCACCCCCCAAAACTAACCCCTTAAGTTAAAATCTAACTTTCAAAACTACACGGCTCTAATGAGGCCATCAATTCTTATATTAGTACCACCAAATTTCAACTTTCTAAGTCAAACAGTTTCGGAGAAAATCGGGTGTGACAGACAGACAGATAGACAGACGGACGAACGGACGGACGGACGGACACCGAAGTTATGCTCAGTACGGAGTACTAAAAATGACTAAGAAGAATCTTGAAATTAGCACCTAAAGAAAATAGGAAAATTTTGTTCAAATCGTAAGGAGTCACTCGGTGTTAAAAGCGTTGTTACGCTGGAAATTTTATTGATAATATTACCAGTACAATTTCTACAATTTAACGATGAATTGGGGTTTAGATTACCGGGAAAATTATCTAGAGGTAAGACTGATCTAAAATTGAGGGATCTTTTTCTTTGTTCTAAATTGCATTTTTTATGTTTTTTTTTAGTCTTAGAAGATTCACATACTCGTCGCTAAATTTAAGCAAAAAAAAAAAGACTGCCAAATTTTCAAATTGTAATCGGTGTCGATTATATGAGCTGATCTACAAACGTATACAAAAAGTGGATAAAACCTAATCATCTGATTATACTTAAATTATCACTCAGCAGACAGACTGAAAAGCGATTGGTAAAATTACCGGATATTTACCGTTTGTTCCCGTTTTAAGTAATTTGCCAGTAAAATTGAAGTATTACCAGTAATTTTAAAACCTTACCTGCAAGGATTTTTTATTAATCGTATAAAAATTCGTAATATAATATTACGGCCGCACATATCGTTTGGGTCTTTTGGGATTTACAAAACATTTCCATTTATTACCCGAATTGGTATTTTTTTTTTCTGACATACAAGGTAACGTGACCTATCATATCTCTGTTATTTGTAAAGTTAGAATTATGTAAATCTAGTTGAAAACTGTTTAAGAGAGTGAATGCGCGGGTTTGATGTTGCCATGGGAATCTGTATGAAATCATACTCAATAGAAAAGGACTACAACTGCTAAGTCGTGCAATTATATTTTTACAATAGTTGTATCAAAAAAATTAATACAATAATTTACTCAGTTCTTTCCCCACAAATAAAAGCGGTAAAATCAACATTTTTTTAAAGTCATTTTCTAATAGCGTATACGAGGGCTGCCTCTTAAGTTTTTACAAACGACGCTCTTGAGATGGGACATTACCATTGTCCTAAAATTAGACATTTGTTATTGTTAAAACAGTGGCAGTGAGCGTTTAAACAGTTTTGTGAACAAATGGAAATTTCAAGTGAAGGTGTTCGTTGAATGATTTTTTAAGATTTTAGTAGAGGCCTAACTCAACAATAATACCTTGAATCGCTCCGTTTCACTTTTGATAATGAATCAGAAGAAAGACTGTTTACAATTGGTTTGCAGAGTTTCATCATGGTCGTGCTTCCATCAGCGATGAATTTCGTGAAGGTCGACCAAAATCGGTTGTCGTTCCAAAAAAATCGATGCTGTGCGAAACATGATTGAAAAGGATTGACATAAGACTTACCGTGAGATAGAAGCAACCTTAGGCATATCGAAGACTGCAGTACATTAGATTTTACATGAACATTTAGCTGTGAAAGAGATCTGTTCCCGATGGATTCCGCAAAATTTGACTGAAACTCAAAAACAGACTTGTGTCAATTGGTTTAAGAAAATGCTAAAAAAACTCGACCGAGAACATGCAAAATATGTACACAACATCGTAACAGGAGACGAAACTTTGATGTATCCGTAATAGCCGGAAACTAACCAACAATCAACTGTTTGGATGTTCCAAGATGAATCGAATCCAACAAAAGTGGTTCGTTCGCGAAGCACTTCCAAGAAAATGATCGCTTGTTTCTTTGATTATACCGGACATGTTGCAACCATTGCTTTAGAGCAGGGGTGCTCAAACTTGAACTGCTGGCGATCTACCTCAATATTGTTAGACTACGATCGATCGACTCTGAGAGGCTGCAAGTAAGTGTGATGCAGGATTGTCGTCTAGGTAGGGTGTATCGTGGCATAGATATTAGTTTTCCGTACAATATGCATTTTTTTAGTCAAGGTAAGTGTAGGTCTGCTCTAGAATGTCAATGAAAAAACTCATAATTATTCAAAATTGCGAGTTTATTGGTTCTTACAAAACAAACGAGTTCTAGTGTCTAAACTTAACTAAAGAGTGACTTTGGATGTTGAAGCGTGACACTGCATGTCCTCAGCATACTTTTCATAAGATGGTACGTAATTACCGAGTGCTAATCGCAAGCATGATGACATATGTTCGTCAGTTAGTCGATTGCGATATTTTGACTTAATTATCTTCATTTCAGAAAATGCAGACTCGCACAAGTAAGTTGACCCAAACATTACCGTCAGTTGAAGGGCGATTTGCCTTAGATTCGGATATTTATCTTCAGACATAAAACACCAGAATTTTGTATCAAATGTTGTGGCTTTGAGATGTATATCTGATATAATCTGCACTAACTCATTTTTAATAGAACATGAGTCCATGTTAAACTGACTTGCTATTTCAGTAGCTAATTCCTCAATGTTTTTACACGAAAAAGGATAACTCATAAATGATGCGATATTTGCCAATTTACAGAAATCATAAAAACGTATTTCGAATTGGCCCAAAATATTTGATAATTCTGCCTCATAAATATCATAATTCGACTGAGGAATCCTGCCTTTCAAAGACGGAAAATTTTTCAGATCCTTTCTTTTCAGTTGATCTATCATAAGTTGCAATTTACTTTTGAATGCGTTTATTGCGCTAATCATCTCAATACTAGTTTTTCCTTTACCTTGAAGCTCCAAATTAATGGTGTTTAAATGCATTGTGATGTCTGTCAAAAATGCCAAATCAGTCAGCCATTTTCCGTTTTTCAGCATCTGAGTGTCATCACCTCTTTCGTCCAGAAAAGCTGTTATTTCGGGCAATAATTCTTGAAACCTTTCTAGGAATTTTCCGCGACTCAACCACCTGACGTCCGTGTGAAGAACTAAATCAGTGTGTTCAGCTGACTTCCAACTGCAATTTAAAGAGCCGTCGTTGCAAGCTACGTACACGGATAGAATTCACAATTTTTATTGCAATGCCCATAATCTCCTCCATGTTTAAAACTTTTGAACACAAAACTTGTTGATGTATAATGCAATGGAAGGAGAAAAATGAAGGGAAATCATCATTAGCTCGACACAATGCCACAAAACCGTTTTTGTTTCCAGTCATTGCTGGTGCTCCATCGGTTGTAATGCACACTAGTTTATATATTGGTAGCTTGTAGTTTGTTACAAAATTGAAGAAAACGTCATATATATCTTCGCCACGGGTCTTTCCTTTCAGAGGAATCATTGTCAAAAACTCTTCCTTAGCCGACATGTCATTGAATACCATTCGAATAAAAATACACAGCTGGACAGTGTCTGTCATATCGGTGGATTCGTCGAACTGTAAAGAAAAGTATGTACATTCCATGATATCATGTTTTAGTTTATCTGCCATGTCCTGACTCATGACTTCAACACGCCTTGTGACAGTCGGACGAGATAACTGAAGTTCTCTAATAGCAGACATAATTTCTGTTTTATTTTTAAAATCTCCAAATAAAGTCTCACCCGCTTCACACGCGCACAACCAATCCATCATCAAATGGTTTCTTGTGTTTCGCCAATATATGAGATATTTTAAATGACGCTATCGTTGCAGCTTTTGATTGTTTGGCTGGTCTTGTGAACATGGTTTGTTCTTTTTTCAAACAAGTTATCAAATCACGTACTTTTCGTTTTCTTAATTCACTCTGTGACGGAAAATCCTTTTCATAGTTTTTATGAACCGTTTTATGATGCCTCTCTAAGTTCCCACGCTTAGGTCTTGCAACTGACGCACGGCAAATGAGACAAATGCACTTATCCTTTACCATACAAAAGAAAAATTCTTCCTCCCAATCGTTATTAAAATGATAAGTTTTACTTTTCTTCGCCGCACTCATTTTGGACTATTTATTAATAAACTTTGTATCGATGTATCGCCTTCAAGTTACAATTCAGACTGACTCCTATTCCTGCAGGCGCAACATTTATATCGGCCCGAACGAAGTCTCGAATGTTCCCGTCAAACACGCCGCCCGAAGTTTCTAGGAAAATCGGCGGGAATCAAAAACGCTTTTCTTTGACAAGTACCGCGCGTTCCTTTGATAAAGCCGCCTTTTGCCGCTAACAGGGGGTTATTACGATAAAAGAGAGTGATGAGGGGGTTATTCTGGCCTAATTGTGGATCGAATAAATTTTAGTAGTTTATTCATTACATTTTGTTTTAGTTACCTAAAACAAATTCTGTGAATATTTCTATATCGGAATTTTTTTTCTCGAGATCGACTCAAAAAGCACTCGCGATCGACTTGTCGATCGCGATCGACCGTTTGAGCATTCCTGCCCTAAAGATATCAAAAGAACGTGTTGATCATATTTCGCATGAACATTTAGGCATGAGAAAGCTCTGTTCGATAATGGGTACCACGTTTGCTCACAGTGGACCAAAAACAACAACGTGCTGATGATTTTGAGCGCTGTTTGGACCTGTTTAAGCGCAATAAAAACGATTTTGTCATGCGATATGTGACAATAGATGAAACATGGATCCACCACTACACACCGGAATCAAATCGGCAGTCAGCTGAGTGGACAGCAGCCGGTGAAAGCCGCCCCAAGCAACCAAACACACAACAGTCGGTTGGAAAGTTTTGGCCTCTGTATTTTGGGATGCGCATGGAATAATTTTCATCGACTATGCTGAGAAAGGAAAAACCATCAATAGCGAATATTATATAAAGTTACTGGTGCGTTTAAAGGCAGAAATCGCAAAGAAATGACCCCAAATGAACAAAAAAAAGTGCTCTTTCATCAAGACAATGCACCGTATTGCAAATCAATGGCTAAACTGCATCAATTGAAGTTCGAATTGCTTCCTAATCCCCCGTATTCTCCAGATTTAACCACCAGCGACTATTATCTATTCACAGACCTCAAAAAAAATGCTCGCGAGAAAGAGATTTGGCTCCAATGAAAACGTTATCGCCGAAACTGAAGTCTAGAAAAGCGTTGGACTGATTGTATCGCTCTTGAAGGAGGCTATATTGATCAATAAAGTCGAATTTTGCAAAAAAAAATGTGTTTTAAGTAGCTAGACCAAAGACATTTCAGCCTACATGTTACACTGCTTATAATTTGTATATTCTTCTAACCAAAAACTAGAAAAAATTACTAAAATACTAATGAAACCATAAAAAATATATAAACCTCCACCACGTTCACCTCTTTTCTTGAAATAATATCGTTCAAAACTATAACCTACTTCAAGTAATATACTCGTATATGTACTAAATTTAATGTCGATATTGATTTTTACATGGGAGTTATCGTGCCAACAAACAGACTAAAAGAAATTGGGTTTTTTGTAATCTATAGACCATGAAACAAAAAAAACTATCTTTTATGCACTTCAATAGAAAATGTCGGAGTAAAGCAATTTTCCTCGATATTAGCACAACCTTCGATAGGGTTTGGCGTAAAGGGGTATTAAGTATGCTGAGCATACCCAATTTCCTTATACAACTCATAATGTCCTTTTTACAAAACCGACAAATTTTATCTTTGATCCATAACCTAAATTCAAATCATAGAGAAATAATTGTGGGGGTTGCATAGGGCTCCATGCTACCACCCCCCTTAGTTAATCGATTTACATCAAACATTTCTAAATTTCACCCTAAATGAAAACCGTTTGTACTTATTTGCTGATGATGCAGCTATCACAGTTCCATGCAAACATGAAATTACAACGAAGTATTAATGATGATGAGGAGTTGGAAGATTAAATTAAGCCCTAATAAAACTAAGGTAATATATACAGTCAGTCCAATTAGTCTCCACACACCACCTGCTTTCTATACTATATTTCTGTTATGTTTAACCTATTAATTGGAACATGTTTCAATTAATATGTGAAGCTTAAACCAACAAGGATTAGTATTAAAAACAACTACGGAACATTTTATTTAAAAGTTACATCATTGTTATAAAAAGGTAAACAAAATTAATGTCAAAAAAGTCTCCATACATTTAACAGTTACCAATAATAGTTTGACGGTGTTTAACAGAAAATAACAACTTGGTTAAACTAGTATTTAATGGGACCGCCGCACAGTGGGGAAAAAACGAAAAATCGTGTTTCAAAATTGTCTAGAGCCTTCAATTTTGGTTCGATTTGGACGATTTTTTTTTTGAATTGAGGCTTATTAAATTCCGAACAAAGTTGTTGGAGCCGATTTTGCAATTACGCTTTTGTTTCAAAATGGCGGACGTCTTCAAAATGGCGGTTTCTGATTATATAGCGACTGAGACACAGAAAACGCTTACAGTTTCAAACCAAGTTGTGCTAAAATGCGTGTATGTATGTTTTTTTATGTCTATATATCACAGTTACAAGATTAATAATAATGAACCCAAAATGGCTGCCATGAACAATAAAAGTATTATAAATATGAATAAACGTACCATTATTATTTTATATCCATAACATTTGCATAAAGAATTTCTTTAAGGTTGTTAATTATAAATATGTTTCAACAATTGACTTAAAATGACAAATCAAGTATGGTGGATGCCAAAATTGAATCGAGCAAGAAAGTTTCTCTGTGGCATTTAGACTGTGGCAGTCAGATCATTCAAGTTATTCAAGTTTAGTTGCGGGATTTAAATTTTCATGCAGTTATTGCTAGAATATTGCTGCTGTAAATTTTAAGTATCGTAGACAATTTTCTAGCAGATACAAAAAACAGCGCGACACGCAGAAAAGGACAGCTCACACAGTTAGAAAATGGCTACAACAGCTAACGCTATATAATCAGAAACCAACGTCCGCCATTTTGAAACAAAAGTTTAATTGAAAAATCGGCTCCGACAACTTTGTTCGGAATTTAATAAGCTTCAATTTTTAAAAAAATCGTCCAAATCGAACCAAAATTGAAGGCTCTAGACAATTTTGAAACACGATTTTTCGTTTTTCCCCACTGTGCGCCGGGCCGTTGGCTTTTTGTCATGCTTGCAACCAGCTTTCTAGTAAGTTCTGCTGGTATGTTCTCCCATTTGTTCAGTATTCTGTTTTTTAATTCTTCTCTAATTGAAACATTATGTTTGCAAACGCGCCGTTTAAGTTTCTCCCATAAATGCTCGTTGGGGTTAACATCGGGTGATCAACCATTCTCGCACCAAGATTGCGGTATGTTTCGGATCATTGTCATGTTGGAAAATGTATCTTTTTTCGAGTGCTAATTTTTGGACACTTTCTCTTAAATTGTTTCTCAAAATGTTCAGCTAAACATGCTGATCCATGGTACCATTAATAAAATGTAAATTTCCAACTCCTCTAGCGGACATACATCCCCAAAGCAGAACACTGCCACCCCCTTGTCTCACTGTGGAACAAATGTTTTTAATATCGATTGCGGTATTCTTCTTTCTCAAAATTTTAGTTCTGTCATCAGACCCAAAAAAGTTAATTTTAGTTTCATCACAAAAAATTACGGATTCCCGAAATTCAGGAGGTTTAGTAATAACAAAAGCTAACCGATTTTTACGATTAGCTTCCGAAATTAACGGTTTCTTCCTGGCGGCACACCCCTTATAGCCTGCCCTGTGTAAACAATTTCTCACTGTTTGTAAACAAACATTTTTCGAAAATAGTTCCCATACTTCTTCTTTTAATTGTGGTGCACTTTTCTTGGGATCTATAATTATTTGTCTAACAATACTGGCCTCTTCACGTGGAGTCAGCTTCTTGGGACGACCGGAGCGTGGTCGAATTTTATTGGAACCCGTTGATTTATATCAGTTTACGATGTACTGAACAGAAGCATACGACTTTTTAACAATTTTTTCTATATTTCTGTACGATTTTCCATCTTTCCACAAATCAATTATGATCTTTCGAACTTGAAATGGAATTGCACAATTACTAAGAACAAGTTACAGATTATAAAGTATGGCCGAAAATTATTCATTTGTTTTCAGTTTGGCGAGCTGATTATAACGTGTTTTTTTCCATGAAGTTATTGAGAGTACAGCGCTTTTCAAGCAGTCTTTTATATGGAGAACGTCATCCCTTTGGAATAATTTGCCCAGCGCTGTGTTTCCCACCGAGTACAATTTACAGCGATTCAAGAACAACGTGAATTGCTTTTTCCGCACAGATGCCGCTCCTGGAGCGCTCTAGGGGCTTCCCTGCAGCACGCGTGCTAGACCCACAAAAAAAAAGAGACTTGTTTACATTTTTATAACAATGATGTAAATTCTACATAAAATGTTCCGTAGTTGTAGCAGGTGGTGGGTGGAGACTTTTTGGACTGACTGTATATACCATATAAGCAAAGCTATCCTCCGATTATCAAAATTAAAAGTTAACACTACTTAGTATATATATCACCACTACACCGAACACTTTATTTTTGCACTCGACGCGCGTTTCGCCAAAGATGTTAGCTTCATCAGGAGCGATGATTGTTAATCAAAACGCGCGTCGAGTGCAAAAATAAAGTGTTTGTTGTAGTGGTGATATATACGGAGTAGTGTCATTGTGCCAAAGATTCCACATTCCCAACATACTTAAAGTATACAACCAAGAAATAAATTGATCACAAGAAATCAAATAATAATATTCAAATCATTCACTGAATCAAGAAGGACGAAATGAATACCTGCTATAGTAGTTAAAAAATGCACGAGAGAACTAACACCACTTTTCGGTAGACTTTTCGAGCTATCATAACGAAAAATATTTCCTTCCCGTTGGAAATGCCCTACAATTCAGCCGATATCCAAAAAAGGAACAAAGACCCTGCCAAAGAACTACCGACCAGTCGCATTGTTTTCAATAATATCGAAAGTTATGGAAAAGGCTATCAATCAGCATTTTTTAAAATATTTAGAAGGATTCAATATTTTTAGCGACCACTAATAGGGCTTTCGTAAGCGAATATCAATAGGAGATCTTTCAACTTATGTCACGCATGTTTGGAACAACGCAATTAAACATTTTGAAGAATCTACAGCGGTTGCATTTGATATATCTAAGGCATTTGACCGTGTTCGGCATGACGAATTGTCAGCTAAGTTACGCTCTTATAATATATCTGAAAGGCTTTGTTCATAGCTTTTGGGTTTCTTCAGAGAGAGTTTTTTATAAGTGGCAGTTTCTAATACTTTTACTATCAACGCCAGCGTGCCCCAAGGTATAAATGATTGTCAGGAATATCTTGAGAACGTAAGACATTAAACTTATTAAGCGATAATCGTCACATTTCGTTGATTTTGACTTTTTAGGTATTGTGATGAAAGCCGATTTTAGCCAGTCAAGAGAATTTATCCAGTTTCATATATCTTGTTAAATAGGATTACCACCCGATTAATAAATGGACTTTCCTCCGAAAAAATTTTGGAGGATTTCTCTCTTTATCTCATTGGGACCAACTGCATTTCCATCCTTCTGTAGTTGTATAGCATGAATAACTTCTCTTCTTGTTATTTCTGGCCCTATCTCATTATCCCTGTTTAGCTGTAAGGTTTCTGTTCTATGTCCATTGAAAAGTTGTTCATGTATTGCTCCCATGTCTTTATTTTATCTGTCCCCTACACCCTTTCTTATTTACACTAACGATCTGCTTGAACGAACCAGGAATGAAATCTCCCCCTCAGCAGATAACAGTACGTTCGAACATCGGCTACTCATGCAAATATCCACAGGCAGCAGGAAGTAGTTCAACTTAACGAAGACCTGGCGAAAGTTTTTTCTAAAAAAGTTAACGTTGCGGAACCTGACATAGTTATGTCTCCAGCCTTTAGCATCGTCACCCAATTTGTTGGGCATTAACTTGGGAACAAATATGTCTTACCATGAACATGTAGCATGTATAGCAAAGAAAGCTTCTCAAAAACTGTGAATACTATTTCGAATTAGAAAGCTTTGACCTCCACAACAACTGTTAATTCTAGTTATTGTAAAGCAACTGAAAATAGACAGAAGTCCATATTTCAGCAGTTTACTAACTGTTCTCTTGTCCGTCAAATCCATCCTGAGACGCGTTTCGCCGTATCACGGCTCGTCAGTCAGGCTAGGATTGAGAACGGAATCAACTGGTACTTATCCCAGAAGTTACGGAGTATGATGGTACGATACAACGAATTGTATTAAGTACGCATACCTATTACTCCATCGAAAACTGACACAGCAGCTTTCGAGTCGACAGAGTGGTTGACACAGTCAACTTAGGGAATCCCAGGATTCTTCTAGTACGGACGTTGACGATCCCGAGGTACTTGTTGTGCTGTCTTGTGTTGTCCAGATTATTTGAGAGGAAAAACGGCACCTATGGAACAAGCCTAAAGATACTCGCCCTCTCGAAAACCCAAAATAGCAACTTTCATATCTTGTCAAAAAAACAAAGAACAAGAGATACAAAAATAACTTTTAGGGACAGACCAACGATAATAAGTACAGGAAAACACACCAAAACTATTTACCTTCTACTAACAGGCAACCCAATGTCGAGACACTTTGAGCATCTGACCCCATAGAACACTGAAAACACCCCAAACAACAGTAAACCAATAAAAAAAAAACATCGAGCGAGCGACGTAACAGTCGAGGACGCCACGGGAAATGGCAACTTGACCAGAACTATGAAGACCGGGCAAAAGAAAATCGACCACCCGAAAGTGTTGTGCCGGCGAGTAAGCCGACACCCACCAAGGCGGGAAAATCAAAGCAACGCATAAGTTGCACCACAAAAAACAAGGCACACGTCATGCGTTGCACAACAAAATCACAAAACCTGACAAAGAAATCGCTAAGAAAAAATTACTCGCCGCTTGGACCCACCGAAATCAGTCCCAAACACAACCGACACAGATGCGGGACAAGCACAACCACCAGAACCAAACCAAGCCACGTAAAAAAGGCTATGGAAACAAGGAAAAGTCATCATTGTCCCCCTCGTCATATCAGACACAGGTCTTACACCAACAACATTTACACCACACTTAGTATAATTAGGACTCATCACAAACCTACACAAAAACATTCAGAAGTCAGTGATTTTGAAAACATGTAACATTGTCAGGTCATTCCTTAATACACAAAGGTAATAGCGTTTGTGCTGGCTTGGCTTGAGCCCATCAGCCAAACATGGAACCACATTGACCAAAGGTGAGAAAGAAGAACAAAAGAACCAAATATCTTAAGGTCCGGTAACAATTTGAACACTCCGATATAGGATTTTATTATAGATCCAATTTCCCTGTAATACAAAGAACCCCTGGTTCTATTCGGAACATAGGAAAAATTTTGTTAGAGTTATATCTCGTATCAGAAATCAACATGCTCTGTATCCAAAGCACAGGAAAAAAATTGGTTTACAAACCAATGAAGATTGTCAATGTGGGGAATTTGGCGACTTAGAACATTATATTCTAGGATGCATTATGAATAAGAATTATATTGATAGGTTGTTTGATGATCTTAAGAACTATGTAGAATTCCCTTTCAATTTAAATGTAATTATATCTTCAAAAAACCCAATTGTATATAGATATCTGTACAAATTTATTGTAAATAGTAAAATCGAACTATAAAAAAAAAAAAAAAAAAAAAAAAAAAAAGAAAAAGAAAAAAATATATATATGTA
>CM032452.1:69613514-69741014 GCA_019049505.1 Pachyrhynchus sulphureomaculatus | reverse complement strand
TATATATATATATCCGGTCTGAGAAAAAGTTCGTGGCGTTTATTTAGTAAAATTCAACTGGTTTTCTTATAGTGTGAAAATGAATTTATTTAAACCAAACATGCTCCATTATGCCATCGGTGAAGAACTTCTGTGGTTTTTGGTTGAAAAACTGAATCAAGTGGTTTTCACAGGCTTCTTTTGAAAGCAGCTTAATTCCACTGAGAGAGTTCTGCGGAGATCGAAGCAAGTGATAGTCAGAGGATGCTATGTCTGGACTATACGGTGAATGCATCTAAACTTCCCGACCAAGCTCTCACAATTTTTGACGGGTCATTAAAGAAGTGTGTGGTCGGGCGTTGTCATGATAGAAGACGAGACCTTTCCTATTAATCAATTCGGGCCGTTTTCTTTCAACTGCTTGGCATAATCTCTCTAGTTGTCCACAGTATAGTTGAGAATCAATCGTCTGACCAACTGGAAGTAGCTCATGGTGGACGATTCCCTTCCAGTCCCACCACACACAGCATCACCTTTTTCGGTGTCAATCCTGGCTTCGCGAACGTTTGTAACGGCTCACCATCCCTTGTCCACGATCTTTTACGCTTCCGATTGTCGTACGTGATCCAACCACTGCACTACATCTATCGGGAAAAACGCCACGAACTTTTTCCCAGACCCAATAATATATATATATATATATATATATATATATATATATATATATATATATATATATATATATATATATATATATATATATATACGGGACGTTTCGCGTCAACGGAGACACCCCAATATCCAAAAATAAAAATTGTCGAAAAAAAATTCAAGGATGTCAATTTTTTCGTTGAAATGTAAACTTTCAAATGCAACTTGATCCTTTTGAAAAAAAACAAGATGGTGGCTCAATACGGCGGCTAGAAACAAAAAAATCATGATTTCTAAGCGGAGTTAATCGAACTTCAAAACTGAGACAAAATGCAATATTGATGTAATAGTTAGAATAACCAACATAATTTTACGTAATACCAAAATGGCGGATCCAATATATTTTTTTTTATGGGTCTAGCACACGTGCTACAGGGAAGTCCCTAAAACGCTACAGGAGCGACACGTGTGCGGAGAAAGCGATTCACGTTGTTCTTAAATCGCTGTAAATTGTACTCGGTGGGAAACACAGTCCTGGGCAAATTATTCCAAAGGGATGATGTTCTCCATATAAATGACTGCTTGAAAAGCGTTGTACGAGGAGTAACAAGCTGAACCTCATACGGATGTGAAGTATTAGCGTGACGTGTACTTCTAACATGCACCGCTCTGGGAGGAATTAAGCGGGCCACATCCTTCGAACACTTTCCATGAAAATACTTGTAGAATAGGCTCAAGTCGCCAACCGTTCTTCGATGTTCCAGCGAATCAAGGCCGTCGGTCAGTTCCGGGTCTCCAATCAGACGAACAGCTCTTCTCGGAATAGAATCCAACAAATGCAGTGTATGTTTGGGAGCGGAGCCCCAAACATGAGAGCAGTATTCCATAGTTGGTCGAATTTGAGCTTTGTAAAGAATTAACAGTTGTGAAGTGTAAAGCTTTCTGGTTCGAAATAATATTCCCAACTTCTCAGAAGCTCTCCTTGCTATGCCTGCAACATGTTCATGCCGGGACATATTTGCTCCCTAATTAACGCCTAACAATTTGAGTGACGATGTTAGGGGAAT
Source organism: Pachyrhynchus sulphureomaculatus (assembly GCA_019049505.1). NCBI lineage: Eukaryota > Metazoa > Arthropoda > Insecta > Coleoptera > Curculionidae > Pachyrhynchus > Pachyrhynchus sulphureomaculatus. Next base: position 69,739,317 of record CM032452.1, on the reverse strand, counting down.
GGAGTGCCCCGACATAACTATGTCGGGTTCAGCAACGTTAACTTTTTTAGAAAAAACTGCCGCCTGGGTTTTTGTAGCGTTAAATTCCACTTGGTTACTGTCACCCCAAGATAGAATTTCTTCCAGGTCTTTGTTAAGTTGAATGACTTCTTGCTGTCGAATGCCTTGGATATGTCAAGAGCAACCGCTCGAGATTCTCCAAAGTGTTCAATTACGTTGTTCCAAACATGTGTTAGATAAGTCAGGAGATCTCCTGTTGATCTATTTTTACGAAAGCCATATTGGTGATTGCTAATAATGTTGAATCCTTCAAGATATTTTAGAAGATGCTGATTGATAGCCTTTTCCATGACTTTCGATATTATTGAAAGCAGTGCGATTGGTCGGTAGTTATTTGGCAAGGTCTTCTTGCCTTTTTTAGGTATTGGCTGAACTGTGGCATATTTCCAGCAGGAAGGAAATATTCCATTTCTGTAAGATAGGTTGAAAAGTCTACAGAAAACTGGTGTTAGTTCCCTCGCACAGTTTTTGAGAACTATGGCAGGTATTCCGTCAGCGCCAGAAGCCTTTTTGGTGTCTAGCTTCATCAAAATACGTTTTATGATACGGTGCCTGAAGACAATATCGGGCATCCTTGACTGCACTATGGGAATATTAGGTGATGTTTTTCCTTGGACATCGACAGTAGAATGTGAAGCAAAGAGTTCAGCCAACAAGTTCGCTTTCTCAACAGGTGTCGTTGCAATAGAATTATCTGGCCGTGAGTGGTGGTATGGTGGATTTGGTGAAATTTTGACTAACTGCCTTAGCGACTGACCAAAAGGACCTGGAATTGTTGGGACAAGCGAGAAGTTTGTTTCTAATCCGTTGATTGTGTGCCTCCTTGGTTTCGTCGATAATTTATTTGCATCTGTTCCTGGCACGAACAAAGGTGTTACGATTTATGGTATTAGGATTTTCACGCCAATGTCTGTATGCAAGATGTTTAGAAGCAACAGCTTCTTTGCATTTTCGGTCAAACCAAGGCTTGCCGTTGGAAGGGCATTTCTTCGAAAAAGGGATGTAAGCCTCCATACCGGCCAAAATAACATCGGAAACCTCCTTGGCGCAGTCAGATGGGTCATCGGATCGAAAACAAACGTCTAACCAAGAGAAAGTTCGAAAATAATCCATGAGATCTTCCCATTTAGCAGATTTGTAGTGCCAAATCTTGGGCGGTTTAGGCGCGTCTCTGTCACTGATTGGTAGGATACTCGATGTCGATAATAGTTTATGGTCGGAAGAACCTAATGGCGGATTTACGCTGACCGTGTAAATATCCGGATTGGTGGTTAAAAACAGATCAAGAAGACTAGCGAACTCCCCGTCTCGATCACGGCTCCGTGTTGGTTCGTCAATATGGCGCCTAAAACCGAAAATTAGACGAAAAATGAGCAATTATGAAGATTTCGCAGTGAGATAGCACTTTTTGTGACCGGAGAAATTTTCGGTTTTAGGCGCCATATTGGATCCGCCATGTTGGTATTACATAAAATTATGTTGGTTACTCTAACTATTAGATCAATATTGTAATTTGTCTCAGTTTTGAAGTTCAATTAACTCCGCTTAGAAATCATGATTTTTTTGTTTCTAGTCGCCATATTGAGCCAAGATGGCGGCTTTTTTCAAAAGGGCCAAGTTGCATTTGAAAGCTTACGTTTCAATGAAGAAATTAACACCCTTGAATTTTTTTTTTGTTAATTCTATTTTTGGGGGTGGCTCCGTTGACGCGAAAGTTCCATATATATATATATATATATATATATATATATATATATATATATATATATATATATATATATGTAGACTGAAAAGTTTTTGGTCTACCTACTTAAAACACATTTTTTTTGCAAAATTCTACTTTATTCATCAATAAATAGGCCTCAGTTCGGCGATAACTTCTTCATTAGAGCCAAATCTCTTTCCCGCGAGCATTTTTTTGAGGTCTGCGAATAGATAAGAGTCGCTGGGGACCAAATCTGGATGGAGAAGCAATTTGAACTTAAATTCAAGCAATTTTGTTATCGTAACCATTGACTTGTGACACGATGCATTGTCTTGATGAAATAGCATTTTTTTCTTGTTCATTTGAGGCTGTTTCTTTGCGATTTCTGCCTTCAAACGCATCAATAACTTTATATAATATTCGCTATTGATAGTTTTTCCCTTCTCAGCATAGTCGATGAAAATTATTCGATGCGCATCCCAAAATACAGAGGCCAAAACCTTCCCAGCCGACTGTTGTGTCTTTGGTCGCTTCGGGCGACTTTCACCGACTGCTGTCTACTCAGCTGACTGTCGATTTGATTCCGGTGTGTTGTGGTGGATCCATGTTTCATCCATTGTCACATATCGCATGAAAAAAATCCTTTTTATTGCGCTTAAACAGGTCCAAACAGCGCTCAGAATCATCATCTCGTTGTTGTTTTTGGTCCTCTGTGAGCAAAACATTTCGAACAGGGCTTTCTCATGCTCAAATGTTCGTGCAAAATATGACCAACACGTTCTTTTGATATCTTTAGGGTGTCAACCACAATTTTGTGGATTTTTTTGATGTATTCCGGTGTAACCATCTCATTTGGGAGTCCAGAGCGTTCAGCATCATTTGTATCTGTACGACCGCATTTAAATTCAGCATACCAGTAAATGATAAGTTCAGGGGCAGAGTCAGCGTAACACTTATCAAGCCATTGCTTTGCTTGAACGATATTTTTTTCCCATCAAAAAACAGTGTTTAATCAACACACGAAATTCGATTTTTTCCATTGTTTTGAAAATATCAAAAGTAACATCACTAAAATATTGTGAACTAAACGTGGAAATATCATGAAATTTTAACACGTATCGTTTGAAGATTGGTACTACGATTTACTTAAATAAATTAATAAATAAGTATATGAACCTAGCAGGATTGGAACCTGAAACCTTCTGCACCGAAAGCAATTACTACGCCACAGACCGTCACTCACGGATTACCAAATTATATATATACTAGCCGGGCCCGCGGCTCCGCTCGCGTGGACTTGATTCACTACTATCGTCACTGCTTATTCCTTATGTTACCCAACGTAATAAAATATCTCCCATTATTTCTCCTTATCTCCCAATATTTCTCCTTATTTCCCATTATCTCTACATAATTTCCATTATCTAGGCTTATCTCTGCTCATCTCCCATTATTTCTCCTTATCTCCCATTATTTCTCCTTATCTTCCATTATCTCACCTTATTTCCCATTATCTAGGCTTATCTCGACTTATTTCCCATTATTTCTGCTTATCTCCCATTATTTCTCCTTATCTCCCATTATCTCACCATAACTCCCATTATCTAGACTTATCTCTGCTTATCTCCCATTATCTCTCCTTATCTCCCGTTATTTCTACTTATCTCCATTATCGAGGCTTATCTCGACTTATCTCCCATTATTTCTCCTTATGTCCCATTATCTCCCTTATCTCCCATTATCTAGGCTTATATCGAATTATATAGAACATATGTATAAATTTATAAAAACACGTAAATCGGATAAGTGATTCTCGAGTGATAAGCGCACTAACGGACAGACAGACAGACAGAGAGACGTTGCATTTTATATATATTGTATTTTTTGCTACATGATATTGTTCCATATTTATTGCTTTAGGGAGTTTATTGCAAGAGAACGCGCTAGCGGCAAACTTTTCTCCGACTTGATTCACTATTATCGTCACTGCTTATTCCTTATGTCACCTAATAAAATATATTCTATAACCTGGCCAGAGAACATACGTATGTTTAAAAAAAAAAAGCACGTAAATCGGATAAGTGGTTCTCCAGTAATAAGCACACTAAAGGACGGACAGACAGACAGACAGACACACGGACAGAGAGACATTGCATTTTATATATATTATAGAATTGCTACATAATATTGTTCCATATTTAATGGTTTGGACTGTGTATTGCAAGAGAACGCGCTAGCTGCAAACTCTGTCCGACTTCATTTACTATTATTGTCACTGCTCATTCCTTATGCTACCTATCGTAATAAAATATAGCCTATAACCTGGCCGGAGAACATATGTATGTTTTAAAAAAAAAAGTACGAAAATCGGATAAGTGGTTCTCCAGTGATAAGCGCACTAACGGACAGACAGACAGACAGAGATACGTTGCATTTTATATATATTATAGATGTAATAAAATATTACAATATAACCTGGTCAGAGAACATGTATGAATTTAAAAAATCACGTAAATCGGATAAGTAGTTCTCGAGGGATAAGCGCATTAACGGACAGACAGACAGATAGACATTTTATATATATTATAGATATAGATTATTATTATTATTATATAACCTGACCAAAGAATATATGTATGAATTTAAAAAAAGACAGGTAAATCGGATAAGTGGTTCCAGCGTGATAAACGCACTAATGGACAGACAGACAGACAGAGAGACATTGCATTTTATATATATTATAGATTATACATTACAGATATTCTTTGCTACATAATATTGTTCCATATTTAATGGTTTAAGCTGTGTATTGCAAAGGCACGCGCTAGCGGCAAACTTATTTCCGACATCATTCACTATTTTACGTCACTGCTCATTCCTTATGCTACCTATCGTAATAAAATATAGCCTATAACCTGGCCAGAGAACATATGTATGTTTAAAAAAAAAAGTACTTAAATCGGATAAGTGGTTCTTCAGTGATAGGCGCACTACCGGACAGACAGACAGAGAGATGTTGCATTTTATATATATTATAGATATATATATATATATATATATATATATATATATATATATATATATATATATATATATATATATATATATATGTAATGATTAAATTGATTCGAATAATTATTAAACAGAGACTTAAGCAAACTCATTCTTTATTTCCCCTTTAAAAGACTCCTTTGTGTCTGCGACTGGGATTATCGCCCGGGGTTTCTCATTAAAAGGTAGCTATTTCCCGAAAAGAGTTAACTCACTAACCCTTTCTTTGGCAATATTCAAGGTTTTTAGTAATTCAGGGTCACAAGTTAAGCGGAAATCTTTGAAATAGAATATTTAACTTTGTAACCATTATTGTAGAACTGTTTCAGTGCCGTGTCGTATAGGAAGTCATAGAGGGTAACTATGCTCTTTGCCGTTTAGTCTTAATCACTTTACATTCTCTGTCTTCTGTAAAATCACCACGTTATTGAAATTTATAAACGAACAATTTTGTTGCAATTTTAGGGCCTTGGTGACAGGTATCAATATTATCTAAAATAAAATATCATCTTTTGGGAAGCTTGCTTACAAATATTAAAAATGTAGTAGTGATTACTTAGTATTTATTTTCCTTACAATCACATAATTATAAAATAACTTCTAAATTTAACTTTCTCACGCTAAAGAATAACTTAATCCAAGAATATTTTTTATGATTGGTACTTTATAGAGAAGGGGAAAAGTTTCAAAAATATTTACAACTGAAATAGACATTTTCCTCTACATACTATTTATGTTAAAATTAAAAACAATGAAAAAATAACAGAATGGAACTGAAAAGGGCGTATCATCATCATCATCAGGTATGCAGTCCATCGTCGGACATAAGCCTCCCCTAAGTACTCGTACGTCCTTTTTTTTCGGTTTTGGGCGTTATTTATCCAGTAGTATCCCACTAGTTTTTTGATGTCGTCAGACCATCGGGTTTGCGGGCGTTCTCTACTTCTTTCTTCATTCCAGGGCCTCCAGTTGATTACTTTATGTGTTCATCGATTATCAGAGAGTCTTGCGATATGATCCGCCCAGCTCCACTTCAACCTGTTTACCCTCTCAGCTTCATCAGTTATCTTGGACTTTCCTCGAATTTCTTCATTGTCAGCCTATCCCTCAACGATATTCCCAACATCCATTCTTTCCATATTGAGCTACTTGTAGGCGATTTATAATGTCTTCATTTAAAGCCTCCGTTTTCGTTTCGTGTATCAATACTGGTAACACGCATTGATCAAATGTGTTCGCTTTTACTGTATTTGGAACACTGGAAAGGAAGATGATCCGCAATCTGCCAAACGCCGACCAAGCCAATGATATTCTCCTTGACAAATCCGCTTTCCACTTTTCTTTGGATATTACTATCTTTTGTCCAAGATATACGTATAAATCCGTTCTTTTGTGACTTTCTCGTTTTCAATGTTCAGTAACTGCTTCTTTATCACAGTCGACATTTATTATGAACATGGTTTTAGCGATGTATATCTTTAGACCATTCTCTGTTATTAAGTTCGTTCAGCATTTCTTCCAATTCTTCTTTGTTGTTAGATATAAGCATACTATCATCCGCGAATTGCAAATGATTGAGTTGCTCTCCGCCGATATTTATACCCTTACTTATCCACGAAAGTTGTTTGAAAAGATCTTCTAGCGCCAACGTAAACAATTTCGGCAAGATCGTGTCCCCTTGACGTACGCCTCTTTTCATTTCTATCTTATTGGTGTTTTCCCTCAATACTATCTGAAATGTTGCATATTTATATTTATTTTGAATAATCTGCGAGTATCTGCTGTCAATTCTACAGTTACTTAGACTATTTAATGTCAATTTTCAAGGGTGTCAAACGCTTTCTCGTCATCCAGAAAAGCCACCCAAATCTTAAAATTATACATATAATAGACGATATACACGAAACAACTTCTCTCATCTTATATCTTATATTATCTTTCTATACTACTAACTGTGGGTTCCATTCCTACTTCAAGTATTGTAGGTGTACCAAATTTGAAATATACGCAAAATGCAAAAGTCTTAGAGAGTTTTGTTCAGGAATACCATACCTTCCTTTGGCAAGGAAAACAACAAGCTCTATGAAAAGAGTAAATCGCCACCTCAAAGGCCTTTCAGCAACTAGTAAACAAAACTTTCCTAAAATATTTAAACTAATCTGAAATTTTTAGCGTTTCACATTACATAACAATACTTAACAAACTATAGTATACTAGCCGAGCCCGCGGCTCCGCTCGCGTGGAGTTGATTCACTACTATCGTCACTGCTTATTCCTTATGTTACCCAACGTAATAAAATATCTCCCATTATTTCTCCTTATCTCCCAATATTTCTCCTTATTTTTCCCATTATCTCTACATAATTTCCATTATCTAGGCTTATCTCTGCTCATCTCCCATTATTTCTCCTTATCTCCCATTATCTCACCTTATTTCCCATTATCTAGGCTTATCTCGACTTATCTCCCATTATTTCTCCTTATCTCCCATTATTTCTCCTTATCTCCCATTATCTCACCATAACTCCCATTATCTAGACTTATCTCTGCTTATCTCCCATTATCTCTCCTTATCTCCCATTATTTATACTTATCTCCCATTATCTCACCTTATCTCCCATTATCGAGGTTTATCTCGACTTATCTTCCATTACTTCTCCTTATCTCCCATTATCTCACCTTATCTCCCATTATCTAGGCTTATATCGAATTATATATAACATATGTATAAATTAATAAAAACGCGTAAATCGGATAAGTGGTTCTCGAGTGATAAGCGCACTAACGGACAGACAGACAGACAGAGAGACGTTGCATTTTATATATATTGTATTCTTTGCTACATGATATTGTTCCATATTTAATGCTTTAGGGACTGTATTGCAAGAGAACGCGCTAGCGGCAAACTTTTCTCTGACTTGATTCACTATTATCGTCACTGCTTATTCCTTATGTCACCTAATAAAATATATCCTATAACCTGGCCAGAGAACATACGTATGTTTAAAAAAAAAGCACGTAAATCGGATAAGTGGTTCTACAGTGATAAGCACACTAACGGACGGACAGACAGACGGACAGAGAGACATTGCATTTTATATATATTATAGATATTCTCTGCTACATAATATTGTCCCATATTTAATGGTTTGGACTGTGTATTGCAAGAGAACGCGCTAGCGGCAAACTTTGTCCGACTTCATTTACTATTATTGTCACTGCTCATTCCTTATGCTATCTAACGTAATAAAATATAGCCTATAACCTGGCCGGAGAACATATGTATGTTTTAAAAAAAAAAAGTACGAAAATCGGATAAGTGGTTCTCCACTGATAAGCGCTCTAACGGACAGACAGAGATACGTTGCATTTTATATATATTATAGATGTAATAAAATATATACCTATAACCTGGTCAGAGAACATATGTATGAATTTAAAAAATCACGTAAATCGAATAAGTGGTTCTCGAGGGATAAGCGCATTAACGGACAGACAGACAGACAGACAAACATTGCATTTTATATATTGTAGATATAGATTATTATTATTATTATATAACCTGGCCAAAGAATATATTATGTATGAATTTAAAAAAAGACAGGTAAATCGGATAAGTGGTTCCCGCGTGATAAACGCACTAATGGACAAACAGACAGACAGAGAGACATTGCATTTTATATATATTATAGATTATACATTACAGATATACTTTGCTACATAATATTGTTCCATATTTAATAGTTTAGGCTCTGTATTGCAAAGGCACGCGCTAGCGGCAAACTTATTTCCGACATCATTCACTATTTTACGTCACTGCTCATTCCTTATGCTACCTATCGTAATAAAATATAGCCTATAACCTGGCCAGAGAACATATGTATATTTAAAAAAAAAAGTACGTAAATCGGATAAGTGGTTCTTCAGTGATAGGCGCACTAACGGACAGACAGACAGACAGACAGACAGAGAGACGTTGCATTTTATATATATTATAGATGGTAAGTAACGAAATACGAGTATTTTAATGAACAAGATATTGCTTCTTTTAGTACTCTCAGTGACCAAAAATCAGATATTCTAAGAGACCTACAAAGAGAGCTGGTAAGAGAGAGACCGTAAAAGACCAGATAAAAAAACCGGTCAAGTGCAGGTTGGACTTGCGCAATTAGTATTCCATATTGTGATTACCTTGAAAATAAAAATTTTTGTTACGGAAGTATAAGATGATGAGTGACTTCACAACACACACCCGAAATGAGTTTCCAATAAAAAAATTAAAGAGTCCAAATTACAAACATGTCTAGTCAGATACTGACGCAGCAGGCAAATCAGAGCAACCAGAATAAGACAAATATATATATATATATATATATATATATATATATATATATATATATATATATATATATATATATATATATATATATATAATCTTAACATCCAATATGTATTTCACGTTTTTTAGTGTTCCGTACGGAACACTTATAAGAGATAAAAAAACCGGTCAAGTGCAGGTTGGACTTGCGCAATTAGTATTCCATATTGTGATTACCTTGAAAATAAAAATTTTTGTTACGGAAGTATAAGATGATGAGTGACTTCACAACACACACCCGAAATGAGTTTCCAATAAAAAAATTAAAGAGTCCAAATTACAAACATGTCTAGTCAGATACTGACGCAGCAGGCAAATCAGAGCAACCAGAATAAGACAAAAAGTTTTGTGTGACATATATATATATATATATATATATATATATATATATATATATATATATATATATATATATATATACATATATATATATATATATATATATATATATATATATATATATATATATATATATATATATATATATATATATATATATATATATATATATATATATATATATATATATATATATATATATATATATATATATATATATATATATATATATATATATATATATATATATATATATATATATATATATATATATATATATATATATATATATATATATATATATATATATATATATATATATATATATATATATATATATATATATATATATATATATATATATAATCTTAACATCCAATATGTATTTCACGTTTTTTAGTGTTCCGTACGGAACACTTATAAGAGCACTTCGGTGTCTATCTGTCTGTCCGTCTGTCTGTCTGTCACAACTGATTTTCTCCGAAACTATTTGTCATAGAAAGTTGAAATTTGGTAATAATATAGGAATTGATGGCCTCATCAAAGCCGTGTAGTTTTGAAAGTCAAATTTTGACTTAAGGGGTTTTGGGGGGTGAAATCGGAAGTGAAAAAAAAATTTTTTTAGTATGTCATGGAGTGTGGTGTCAAATGAAAGCTTGTGAAAACACGAGTAAAAAATATATATATAATGTAATATTTGCGCACACTTTTCTTTGTATTATTTTTTAAAAAATCGCGAAAAATCGCTGTTCCCCTACCTTATTTCGAAAAGTACCGATCAAAAAATTTTGAAAAAATTCTGAAATATTCTCCAGGGGGTGTAGATTAAACGAAAATTATCACGAGTGCATTAAGTTTAATAATTTATCTGGTATATATAAAAAAAAAAAAAAAAATCAAGGTCATCAATTTTCAGTAAAGATTGGAAACAAGCTTTATTGAAAATTCATTTGGGGTGTGTTTTGTGAAGTCACTGATCATTTTATACCACCGTAACAACATTTTTTATTTTAAAAACAATCAACGTACGGAACACTAATTGTGCACGTTCAACTTGCACTTGACCGGTTATTTTAGTCAATAATGTATAATGTTTGTAGCATCTTAGCTACCTAATAGCCAATAAATCAATCTAATTCAATCTAGAATCTCATGGTACAAGTTTAAAACAAATAATTACTCCCTAAATATTTGTTTAGTTATACACAAATAAAAAAAAATAATATGGTCTTGGTACCTAATGTTTAAAGCAGTAGCTATCAGTCCCGGTTCAATTCACAACTTTTGACGAAATAAATCTTGACCATTTTGGCATTCAAATAGTTTTTTTAAACCAGATGAATTATCAAAAATAATGCACATAATAATTTTCGCTTAACTTACACTTTATGGAGACTATTCCCGAATTTTTCAAAATTTTTTGATCAGTACTTTTCGAGATAGGGGTTTTTGGTCATTTTTTTAAAATAATACAAAGAAAAATGTTTGTAATACTTTTGAACTCGTGTTTTCACAAGCTTTCATTTGACATCCTACCCTGAGGTGTAAATTTCTTTTTCGCTTCCGATTTCACCTCCCAAAACTAATCCCTTAAGTAAAAAATTTAACTTCCAAAACCACACGGCCCTGATTAGGCCATCAATTCTTCTATTTGTGCCAAATTTCAACTTTCTATGTTAAATGGTTTCAGAGAAAATCGGGTGTGATAGACGGACGGACAGGCACCGAAGTGATCCCATAAGTGTTTCGTACATAACACTAAAAACATTGTCCCTTCACAAAAACCGATGTGCCTTAAGTGTATATGCCAGTTTTTGTTCGCTTTTATACAAATTACTTTTCCAAAGCTTTGTTTTTTTGAAGAAAAAATACATAATCATACTATTTAAATCGTTGAAAGAACAACAAAGTTTTTCTGCCATTAAACGCTCTCCCATAAAGTCTATTATGACAGAACAATGAGATAAATTATAAATAAGTTTTAGAAGTGTGATTTTCAAGACATTACACATATTTTGTCAGTTATCTTCATGACAAGTTTTACAATTTCATATCATCGTCATGAAACATCAAAATAGTCTTCATGTGATTTTGCCCGGTTATAATTTTTCAAAGAATGTACCATTACGATAAAGTAAACTTCTCGTAGTTGTTATTAAACGTCTATTTCGTTTTTCAAGATATATACAAAAGTGTATAATTAATTATCGATTCTTAAAAACCAACGTTGACACTTATTTCTAAGAAACTAATACAAGCCCACTCTTCAAACTAATCTTCTTCGCTTTCTAGACATTCTTGCTTGCGTACTGAATTTGTCGGTGTCCAAATCGGAAAAACGATTGTCGTTTCGATGTGAAGAATTCATCGAAATTTTCTTCTACCTGTTCAACTGACTTGAATTTCAAATTCTCCTGGTGTTGTGGAGATCGGAGGTGGTCAAGGGGCCAAGACTGAAATGAAAACTACCCCAGCCCAAATCTGAGATGTTTTCCAGAGCAGTATGACCACATTTCTGTCACCGCCAATGAACGATTTTTTTTCTTCACTCATGTCATTCATATGGATCAACTGTTGGTAGTGCTCAGAAATGACGGTCTGACCAGGTCTAGGGCCTCACCTGAATAGACTCATAATTTTTTTCACTTAAGATTTACGTATAATATCCAAGGGGAAAGCAGTATTGTAGCGTCTGTTCTTAGTCTCAGGAGCGAGCTCATACAACATGCTCTTGTTCTCAGGAGCTAGCTCACCGACCGAAACTCCTAGTAAATCCTCCCCAACTTCTGTAAACGATCTCAGTACATTTGTAAGTGCATTTCGAACTTGGCAAGAAGTCTATTCCAAAATTTGCTCGAATTTCGCGACTTCCACTTTTTGGTTGACGTGGACGTTCATCATCCTGTAGTTTAAAACTTCCCTATCGAAATTGTGAGAACCACGTCTTATACCTGCTGCACTATTCAGCGTTTTCACCCAAAGCCGAACTTACTTTTTTCTCGCCCTTTTCGCGGTTTTCTTTTCAAATTGAAATGATAAAAGAAGGCAGGGCCTCAAAGGTTGCTTTTCGAAGGGCATCTCGTCAACAGCTGATATTTATCGTTAAGTTTGTGTAGAATATCTCGTTTTAGCGCCAAAAAATAATACTTTAAAATAACTATGGGGCAAGAGAGGCCGAAAATTAATTTGTACAATTATACAACATCTTCAGACAATAATACTTCGGTAACTACGAATTGATTGATATTTGTTTATTTTAATAACTGAAATTGTGCAATTTCTACTTAAACTTACTAATTACCAATGATGCCTAATTTAAAGAAATCTTTAAAACTATAATTTTAAAACGCAGCATCTTAATTTCAACGTAACTTCACTTCATTGTTTCTTATAAATCCTGATTTTACATTAGGGATCAACTCATATGTTTTCGATGGAACTCTAATTGTGTGGACTACACATGTGTATGCTATCCACACAGAAACAGAACTATGTAAAAAGGTATCAATAATTCACTCAGTTAAGGTTGTCCAAAAAAAATCCGATGGTAAATCATGCAACTAAAAGCCGGCAAATGTACGAAATATGTTATCAGGGATAACAAGATTTAAAAAAAATAATGATCAACAAACTCTTTTAAAAAGTACATTATTTCTACTACTTTTTTCCAACAGCAGTACCCGTTAACTATATCTTCTTCTTCTTATAGTGTCATCCCCATTACTGAAGTTGGGCTGTAATCACGGCGAATTGGGCAACTCTTAATAAAGTATGAGTGTCCAGGCCTGTCCAGTCTCGTACATTCTTCAGCCAGGAACATTGTCGGCATCCTGGACCTCTCCTTCCTTCAATTTTGTCCTCCATCAACAATCAGAGAAGCGAGTATCTTGGACCCCTATAAATATGTCCCACATAGCGAGTTTTCTGTTTTAACAAATGACAGCAATTCTCTCTCTCTCTCTACCCATTCGCTACAGTACGTCTTCATTCCTGACATATTCTGTCCAGGAGATCTTCAATATTCTGCGCATGACCCACATTTTGAAAGACTCTAAACGATTCATTGGGCGTATTTCCAAAGTCCAGGCCACAACTCCATACAAAAGCACTGGATATATACAGACTTTTACGAAATGATAACTAGTATCCAAAGAAAGAGTGGAGTCTGTGAGAAAGTGTCTCATTTTGAGAAAAGCAGCTCTGGCCATTTCAATGCGAACTCGCATCTCAATTCCAGAATTCAGATCATTGATCATCCAGCAACTATATGACATGAATACGTACGTCTTCATTCCTGACATGTTCTGTTCAGGAGATCTTCAATATTCTGCACATGACCCACATTTTGAAAGACTCCAAACGATTCATTGGGCGTATTTCCAAAGTCCAGGACTCAACTCCATACAAAAGCACTGGATATATACAGACTTTTACAAAATGATAACTAGTATCCAAAGAAAGAGTGGAGTCTGTGAGAAGGTGTCTCATTTTGAGAAAAGCAGCTCTGGCCATTTCAATGCGAACTCGCATCTCAATTCCAGAATTCAAATCATTGATCATCCAGCAACTATATGAAATGAATAAATAAGGCAAACAGTCATGGTAATTGTGGATTTACTCAGCTTATCAATGAACCAGCGCGAATCCCTTATCGAGACCAAGAGGTTGCCAGTCTTCTTGATCTGGTGTTAACCACCAATTCAGAAATTTACACTGTTACCGTAAATTCACCGTCAGGATCTTCTGATCATAAACTGCTTTCGACATCGAGTATCGTACCGATCAGTGTCAGAACGGCCCCTAAACCGCACAAGATTTGGCATTACATATATTTTCGAATTTTCCCTTGGTTAGTTTTAAATCCGACGACCCATCCGACTGCGCTAAGGAGGTTTCTGTCGGTTATGGAAGCTTACATTTCTTTTTCGAAGAAATGCCCTTCCAACGGCAAGCCTTGGTTCGACCGAAAATGCAAAGAAGCTGTTGCTTCTAAGCATCTTGCCTACCGACAATGGAGTGAAAATCCTAATGTCATAAATCGTAACATCTCTGCTCGTACCCGAAACAGATGCAAATAAATTAAAGCATTAAAAACAAACTTCTGGCCTGCTCCAACAATTCTAGATCCTTATGATCAGACCATTAATCAAAACTTCACTAGATCCACTACACTACGACACACGGCCAAATAATACTATTTCAACACATGTTAAGAGAGCCAGCTTGTTGGCTGCACGGTTTGCTTCACATTCTGCTGTCGACTTCCAAGGAAGAACACCACTCACTTTTCCCATCGTGCAATCAAAGATATCAATACTGTTTTCACATGGCGTATCATAAAACGTATTTTAATAAAGCTATAGATACTAATTATTCAAAATATATATAAAAATGCAACATTTCAGATAATATAGAAAGAAAACACCAATATGGATGGGAGAGCGGTAGATCTCGGTGTCCCACAAGAATCTATCTTGGGTCCTTTGTTATTTATCTTATATGTAAATAAACATCGATATAGGTCATGTAACTATGTATGCGGATAACACTACCCTTGTGACAGCATCTGAAACTATGGATGGTCTGTTTGATGCTGTTACAGGTGTATTCAGGGATATGGAGGTGAGGTGTAGAAGAAATGGACTAATATTAAATATTGAAAAAACAGTCTATATGAATATATTCAATAGAAGATCTCTAGCGGCTGGATTTGACGATTCCCTTGGGGTAAATTATGTGGAGAAGGCTAAGTTCTTGGGCACTTTTGTGGATGTTTTTAGGGATCATATAGACCATGTGTGCTCAAAATTAAATTCAGCGTACTATGCAATTTTGAGCTTAAAAAGTACTCTCAACTGTGAGGGACTCTTGACTGTGTATTATGCTTTGGCTTTCAGCCATTTGTGTAACAATGTTGTGTCCTGGGGACTTGCTGGTAAAAAATGTAAGCGGGTTTTTGTGAGCCAAAAGAAAATAATTCGTCTAATATTTAATCTCGATTTTCGTGAAAGCTGTAGAGATATATTCATAAATAACCAAATCCTAACCGTCTCATGTCTGTACATATTTCGCTGTCTAACTTTTGTAAACAAAAATGGACACTTTTTCGAAGTGCTGGGATTTACAAATACGTATAACACAAAGAGTAACAGTTTACTGGTTATACCCAGTCACAAAGCAACTTTCTTTGAAAACTCTCCCCTCTGCAGTTGCATCAGCCTTTACAATGGATTACCTGCAGGACTGCAAGCTATGCGTGGCACGAGATTTGTTCCTGGGGTCAAGTCTCTTTTGCTGGGCAATGCCTTCTACTTAGTAAGTGATTTCTACAAGAGCTGATGTTGAAGAAAGAGGGTCCTGATTGTGAAGTTTTATGAAATTTTTATTTACATATCTTTTTATTCTTTTTGTTTTTAAATTGGTATTTGACAAGCCTGGAACACCTGATTTAGTCTGATTGAATTTACTTGCGTATGTCTGTTTAATTTTAACTTTGCCTTTTGTACATTACTTTGTATATATTTATATATGTATTTCTGTGCACGTATATACTGTTTCTTATTTTTACTTGTTTTCACCTTATTTTATTTTATTTTATTTATCTCATAAGACGAACCTATGTACACTCTGATATATTTTAACGGTAATATGTGTATTATTATTATTTAATGAAAAGAGGGGTACTTCAAGGGGACACCATCTGGCCAAAATTGTTTTCGTTGGCGCTAGAAGATCTTTTCAATTTCCATGAACAAGTAAAGGTATAAATATAGAAGGAGAGCAACTCAATCATTTGCGATTCGCTGACGATATTGTGCTTATATCTAACAACAAAGAAGAATTGGAAGAAATGCTGAACGAACTTAACAACAAGTCCACAGAGATTGGTCTGAGGATAAACATCACCAAAACCACGTACATGACAAATGACTGTGATAAAGAAGCAGTACTGAACATTAAAAATGCGAGAATCACAAGAACCGATTCATACGTAATCTTGGACAAAAAATAGTAATATCCCAAGAAAACGTGAAAGCGGATTTATCAAGGAGAATATCATTGGCTTGGTTGGCCTTTAGCAGATCGCGGAACATCTTCCTTTCCAATGTTTCAAATATACTAAAAGCGAACACATTTGATCAATGCGTGTTGCCAATATTGACTCACGGAACGAAAACGTGGGCTTTAAATCAAGAAATTATAAAACGCCTACGAGCAGCTCAACGAGCAATGGAAAGGAGGACGTTGGGAATATAGTTGAGGAATAGGTTGACTAATGAAGAAATTTGAGGAAGGTCCAAGATAACCGATGTAGCCGAGAGGGTAAGCAGGTAGCAGGGAGCTGGGCGGATCATATCGTAAGACTCTGTGATAATTGATGGACTCGTATAGTAATCAAATGAAGGCCCTGGAATGAGAAAAGAAGTAGAGGTCGCCCGCAAACCCGATGGTCTGACAACATCAAAAGACTAATGGGATACAACTGGATAAATTGGAAAATCCCGAGCTGTTGCACTTAATATATCCAAGACATTCGGCCGAGTTTGGCATGACGGATTGTTGGCTAAGCTACTACTTACAGTATATCCATCCGAAAGATTTTGTTTATAGCTCTCAAGTTCCCTCACAGAACGTTTTTTACGAGTGGCAGTAAAAGGATTTCTTTCTAAAACCTTTAGAAATCAACGCCGGTGTGATCCAAGGCTCCATACTATATTCTACACTCTTTCTCATTTACATTAACGATCTGCTGGAAAGGACCAGGAATCCAGTCTACTAGCTTTGAAGATAACAGTACGCTTATTTCTTTATTCATTTTAAACACTCGAATCTTAGATACCCATGCAAAAATCCGCAGACAGCAGGACATCGTTCAACTTGACAAAGACCTGGACGAAATTCTATCTTGGTGTGAGAGTAATCAAGTAGAATTTAATGCTACAAAAATCAACGCGGCGGTTTTTTGTGAAAAAGTTAACAATGATGAACCCGATAGAGTTATGTCGGGACACTCCATTCCATTAGCATCCTCATTTAATACAACACAATCAAGCCTTGGCATGAACATATAGTGTAGCCAAGAGCTCTTAAAAGCTCGGAATATTTTCGAACTTCACACTCTACAACAACTGTTAATTCTGTACAAAGTTCAAATTCAACTAAAGATGGAATACTGCTTCCATGTTTGGGCTCTGCTCCCAAACGTACATTGCATCACCAGCAACTTTGATTCCTTGAAACACTGAAGGACGGCTGGCGACTGGAGTCTACAATAATTCCTCCCAGAGCGGTGCGTGTTAGGAATACATGTCGCGCTAATACATTACATCCGTTGAGGTTCAGCTTGTTACTACTTTTTAAGCTCTCTTATATAGAGAACCCCATTCCTATGGAATGATTTGTTCAGGACAGTGTTTCCCACCGAGTACAATTTACAGCGATTCGAGACAAGGGTGAATTGCTTATTCTGGACACGCGTCGCTTCTATAGCGCTTTAGGGATATCTCTGCATCATTGGTGCGATGCCTATAAATAAATGACAAACAGTCGACATTCAAAGTGAAAAAGTCTTCTTTAACGATGAATGAAAAAATGGAAATTTTATTTATGAGAATTTAAGTAGCAAGCATGTAAATTTTATCTCAACATTTGCTTTTTTCCTTATCTTGTAGTTACCTTCAATAGTAAATATTTTATTTCCTTATAAACATTTGTATTAAAATATTAAGTAAATCTGCTGGCTCAACTTAGATACATCCGTGCTTGTGCTCTTCAACTACAAAAATGTAACTAGATTTTTCCCAGATCTTTGAAAATATTACCAGGAAAATGAAACATAAAAAAGATAAAGGGACAGAAAAATTAGCAATAGAGTTCACGATCAGCTTTAAGATAAAGTATATGTACAACGACACTGCAAAGAATTTGCCTATTAAACATTAGTTTGGAGTTTTAATTTTCAAAAGATCCAAAAATTTCCGGCTAAACAATAACACAATGGAATACAATGACATATCATAGACATCTAAATTTTTATTGCCAAAATGATTTAAATTTTTTGACAATTTCTTTATCATAAATTTTTTCTCTTCTCTAACTAACTCTCTAAAAAACTAGGTGGAAGGTCGTTGCTGCAGGGTAAGCGTGAGTTTAATCTTAGAAACCACATTGCTACAGAACAATATACTAGTATACATGAGCATAAATGAAGTGTGTGTACTAAGGTGGTCACATAAAATCAATGTTCGAATTTTTTTGGTGGGACTCTCCTAAAAGTTGCCAATTGACTGAGAAATGAGATTGGTAAAGTTTCAGCTCAGTTGGGTAACGCTAACCCGTGCCTTATCAAGGTTGAAATTTGACTTTTTATCAAAATTGATTTTTTATGAAAATGTCTAAAAACATTGCAAGATTCAATTACATCGGCTCTCTAGATTCTACTTTATTTATTTTTACAATATGTACATAAAGCATTTAGTTAAAACTGTAAATAGAGCAAAAGTAAACAGAGCAAAATTCAAATAGAAAATGGAGCATTTAGGAGAAAAGAAAAACAAAAAGGTGTAAAAATGAGAAGAAATGTGTTCAAATGCATTTTATTATTTAAAGCTTAGTTATAAAAAAGGAAGCAATATAAAGGAAAGAAGTTATTATTATTATTTAATTTACAATTTATTATCAGATCAAGATGGTAATGGCTTAGATAAGGTGGCCTTTGAAGGATCAGGAAAAATTTTCATACATTCAGATACAACTTGTAACAGAAACTGTCGTTGATCTTTATCTTTCGTCAAACAGGAATTGAAGTTTTGACTTAATTTTACACCTCTTTCAGCTGTGTCATTGACAACCTTAAAACTGCATACTATTTTGTTAGCTTTTAAATAGTGTGAATTGTCGCACAATTCTTGGGATCAGTATTAAAAAAGTTTGTATCAATTTCAAATCTCTTGAAAAAATTTAGAGTTTGATGAGAAACCAAATAATCAATTTTTTGTCCAATAAATCATCCACTTGTTCGAGATTGAGCCTTGCTTTTACATCCCTATCCCAACTTTTTTCTTCAACGGAAATTAATTTTAGACATTTTGCAGCCATTCTTGTTTTGACATTTTTTTTATAAAGTTTCATCAAAAAATGAAAATGCGACTAGCTCCGAATTGAGATACCACATATGATTTATCATTTTAGACAGTGCCTTGTCTGCAAGTTCTTTATCAATTTGTCTGTATTTCACAAAAGATTTTAACAATTATAGGGCTTGGTGGGGAGCCAAAGTGGGCCTGGGGGCGTTAAACTACGCTTTTACATAAAAATTGATTATATATGTATATAAACAAATGTCTGTGACTTAAAAGCTTCTACTTTTTTATTTTGCGCTGTGCTTTTAAATCTTTTAGCGTTTTTTTGCAGTTTTCTCCACTCTTCGTAGAGTTTTTCTAATTTTGCAACACAATCTTTCAGGCGTCTGTTTGGTATCTTAGCTTGCTCCCAAAAAATTAAAACGTCCTGTATTGTAAGTCTTGCAGCTTCTCTGGTGTTTACTTTCACTGGTCGTGCCCCGGGCCTCCCAGACAAGGAACAAAAATATCTTGAAGGATTCAATATTATTAGCGATCACCAATATGGTTTTCGTAAAAATAGATCAACAGGAGATCTTCTGACTTATGTAACACACGTTTGGAACAACGCGATTGTACACTCTGGGGAATCTCGAGCGGTTGCTCTTGACATATCCAAGGCATTCGACCGTGTTTGGTACGATGGGCTGTTGGGTAAGCTACGCTCCTATAGTATGTCTGAAAGGTTCTGTTTGTGGCTCTCATGTTTCCTCAGAGAGCGTTCTTTACGAGTGGCAGTCGATGGATTTCTTTCTAACACCTTCACTATCAACGCCGGTGTACCTCAAAGCTCCATACTGTGTCCTACTCTCTTTCTCATTTACATTAACGATCTGCTGGAAAAGACCGAGAATCCAATCTACAGCTTTGCAGATGACAGTACGCTTATCTCTTCATTCACTTTGAACGCTCGGACATCGGCTACTCAGACGAATATCCGCAGACAGCAGGAAGTTATTCTACTTAACAAAGACCTGGAAGAAATTCTATCTTGGGGTGACAGTAACCAAGTGGAATTTAACGCCACAAAAACCCAGGCGGCAGTTTATTCTAAAAAAGTTAACGTTGCTGAACCCGACAGTTATGTCGGGGCACTCCATTCCTCTAACATCGTCACTCAATTAGTTGGGCGTTAATTTGGGAACAAATATGTCCTGGCATGAACATGTTGCAGGCATAGCAAGGAACGCTTCTCAAAAGTTGGGAATATTATTTCGAACCAGAAAGCTTAACACTCCACAACAACTGTTAATTCTTTACAAAGCTCAAATTCGCCCAACTATGGAATACTGCTCCCATGTTTGGGACTCTGACCGGCGGCCTTGATTCGCTGGAATCATCAAAGAACGGTTGGCGACTTGAGCCTATTCTACAAGTATTTTCATGGAGGGTGTTCGAAGGATGTGGCCCGTTTAATTCCTCCCAGAGCGGTGCATGTTAGAAGTACACGTCGCACTAATACTTCACATCCGTGTAAGGTTCAGCTTGTTACTCCTCGTACAACGCTTTTCAAGCAGTCTTTTATATGGAGAACATCATCCCTTTGGAATAATTTGTCCAGGACTGTGTTTCCCACCGAGTACAATTTGCAGCGATTCAAGAACAACGTGAATCGCTTTTCTCCGCATACGTGTCGCTCCTGTAGCGTTTTAGGGACTTCCCTGCAGCATGTGTGCTAGACCCATAAAAAAAACTAAATATGACAGTAATGATGACAAGAAAATATTCAGTAACATGACTTTCTAAACCAGATTAAAAATTACTATTGGCAAATAAATTTTTGTAACTGAAACCTGGAACTAAAGTGAGAGAAATGATAACTCTACTTTACGAGATTAGCAAAATTACTTAAGTGATAGTAAAACTTAGTAAGTAAAACTTATTTACATAAATCTATTTTATCTAGACTACTCGTTTTACTAAACCTGTAGCCTTGTCCACATATGTATAGTAGCAATAAAATTCAATAATAGTAATTTGTGACCCCTACTATTTAAGCAAACCCAAAATAGAAAGCATCAAGTCGATTTAAATTCTAAACTCAACAGGTCAAATAATGTGGCATAAATATCTATATACTAGAGAAACCCTTTCGCGAACTTAATGCAAAGTACCCCTTTTGCTAGTACACCCCTATTCGGACGGCATTTTTTTGTATTGAACGAAGTGCACAGAACAAGGATAGAAGAACTTGCCAAAAAAATATAATTGTGAGGTGTCAAAATTTGCGATAGGGGTATATTCGGTGAGAGCGAATGAAACCAGAGGCGTATCAGAGGAAGAAAAATCCTAATAAAACATATATTTAAAAAAATATATATAGTTAAGGTGAAATATTTACGGTAACATTATTATCACTTGAGTTCAGGTCATAATTACAAATTACCAATTCAAATTAATTATTCATTGGGTTCATTTAATTTTGACGTACATCATTTTGATACAAATCATGAATAACAGAGTACAACAATTTTACTTTTTGTCTGGTCATAGGGTGGTAGCGATAGCATTTTTCTGCAGCAAACGAATCTGTTTACCGAATTAATCCGGAGATTTTTAGCGCAAAAAACCCTGAAGGTACTCTGTGAAATTATTTTCTAGGTTTAAAATAAGTCGATATTGTATACAAACTAGAGGTAAAAGATGTAATAAAAAAAAAATTAATAAATTTAATAATGAATACTTCTACAACTACTTATTCCCAAATGTAGAGCCCGCGCATGTCGGTGGTCAATTCCTCGCGTCGAGAACGCACGATTCCCTCAGTATATTAAAAAATGTAATGTATCGTTCATATATAGTGTATAGGTAATTTCAAGATATTAGTTGGGTTACAGCATTTAAATATATATTTAGTAAGTCCATTTATTTTCCTACTCATGAAAAACATAGTCATCTATTTCCGCCTGACGTCTGTCGGTCTGTTGGCACGATAACTCTTAAACGAAATGAAATATCGATTTCAAATTTGGTACGAATATAGTATAAGGGGGGTGGTTGTCGGCAAATTTTGCGCGGTTTTTAGAGTAATATGATAAATTCTCTTTATCTTTGGTAGAATAATAAACAAATTTCATACATAATTATTTATAGTAAAATTTATAAGGGGCTAAAAGGACATATTTATTTATAGTAAAACTATAAATGAGGTTAGAGGCATTGCTTCGTTGTATGTTCTTAGATTCTTGGAGTAAACGAATCTGAACATTAAATTATTTTCTCCTTACTTTCACTTTTATCAGGAAAAATGGACAAGAGGGGTGGGGATAGTTAAATATTTTATAGTTCAATAATACTCCAAGAATTTGTCAAGGTTTTTGAACTCGATAGTGCAATTGATTATCATCAATAATCGCTCCTGATGATGCTAACACGGTTAACAAAATGTTCGTCGAAGGAAAGTGGTATGCATCATTTCCCCCTAAAACTATTAAAAAAAACACCGGAATCAAATCGGCAGTTAACTGAGTGGACAGCAGCCGATGAAGACCTCCCGAAGCGACCAAAGATACAACAGTCGGCTGGGAAGATTTTGGCTTCGGTATTTTGGGATCCGCGTGGACTAATTTTCATCGACTATGCTGAGAAGGGAAAAACCATCAACAGCGAATATTAGATAAAGTTATTGGTGCGTTTGAAGGCAGAAATCGCAAAGAAACGATCCCAAATGAACAAGAAAAAAGTGCTCTTTCATCAAGACAAATGCACCGTGTCACAAGTTACGAGGCAAAATTGCATGAACTGAAGTTCGAATTACTTCCCTAGCCACCGTATTCTCCAGATTTGGCCCCCAGCGACGATAATCTATTCGCTGTCCTCAAAAAAATGCTCGTAGGAGGGAGATTTGGCTCCAATGAAGAAGTTATCGCTGAAACTGAGGCCTATTTTGAAGGCAAAGACAAATCCTTCTACAAGAAAGGTATAGAAATGTAAGAAAAGCGATGGACTGATTGTATCGCTCTTGAAGGAGACTATATTGATGAATAAAGTCGAATTTTGCAAAAAAAATTGTTTTAAGTAGCTAGACCAAAAACTTTTCAGCCTATGTATTATATTTATATTTAATGGCTTTATATTTTCCAAATTTGTATTTTAATAAGTTTTATATACTACTACTACCTATTAAAATTAATAAATATAAGTGGCGACACCGGTACGGTTTGTACTACACAACTGTAAGTGGTAATTCGGTCTTGCTTGCAGTGTTTACATATGGTAACTACCGTCTACACTAATACACTTAATCTAGCGTTTCGAGTAGTTTTATTCCATCCACAGGAAATTCTTTGTTTTGCGTTTCTAAAAACAACCCTACAGTAGCTTTGAACTCATCATATTTGTTTATCGTCCACCATCCCGTCTGAATAGAGATTTAACCGACCGGGTTCTGAGGACCATTTTCAGCCCCTGAGGCCTTTCTTTACATGTTTGTTATACATAAGTTGCAGGGTACTAAAGTAGGGCTGCGGGGTGGATGTTGTAACTCGGTAACATCACAACTTGATGAAATTTTAATTTTAAGTAAAGGAAATGAAACTATTATCAGCTATCGGTTAATGTAAAAGATCAGACGGAACAGTATAAAACAATTTAGTATCGACCATTAGGGCGATTTTTTTATGGGCACAGCATGCATCCCTAAAGCGCTACAGGAGTGACGCACGTGTGGAAAAAGCGATTCACGTAAATTGTACTTGGTGGGAAATACAATCCTGGGAAAACCATTCCAAAGGAATAAGGTTCTCTATATAAAAGACTGCTCAAAAAGGGTTATACAAGAAGCATTTCTTCACATGTTTGAACAAAAATAAGTTGCAGGGCACTAAATTAGGGTTACGGGGTGGATATTGTAACTCGGTAAAATCACAGCTTTAGATAATGGCTTGAACAATGCGAGCCTTGTGGACCCTGCAGTTGTGCAAGAGCCAAGTTTTGGTGCCCCATGAATCCAGACATTTTTCTTCGATGGCCTTCTTCAAGTTTTGGATCGTCCTTTCGTAAACCCTTTTATTAATTTTGGATCCTTTTTTTTCCATATATTTGAAAATAAGACGGGTCGTCGTTGCCACAGTAAACCCAACACAGTAGCGAAAGTGAGCTCCTGACGAACTTTGAGGCGCGTGCGTCGACGGGTACCTTTATCAAAATGGCCGCTCAATATTTACATCTGATCTCGGAATGTGTCTTTTGAAATGTATTGTCAATCGTTTCTTATATGAATTTAAAGACAGAAGGAAGAGAGAGTTTGTATAAAAAGATAATTAAAAACGTTTGTAAGTGAAGAGACTCGAAAAGGTGCTTATTGTTGTGCCGTGATTTAATTAAGGAATATCAATTGCGTAAGAAATCGTACGCGAATAAATTGAATAATTCTGAAAAGCTATTTCTCTTATAACATTTTTTTGGTTATAGAGCAATGATTTGGCTTGCATCAACCAAACGCGTCTTCAACTGTCCAACTGAAAATTTGTGCAATGTAAATAAAACATTTTTTTTTCTAAAATGTGTACTAGGCATAGCTTTCTAAATTAGAGATGGTAGTTAAACTGCACCGATAAAGTCACATTTCAAAACATATTTATTAGAGTGGCCAAAAAATGTTTTTTTTCAAATTCGTCGGGCTTAGTTTGAATATAATTCAACCTGTGAGAAAAGAATACTCCGTATATCAAAGGCTAATAACACAGGTAAAGATTCTTATAAGAGTGGGATTTTATTGTAGTTACAATGAGGCCCAATCAGGCCCAGAAACATTCAAATCGATTCGGACATAAAATTCCTTGCTGAATTCAAATATGTATTTATTTAAACATTTGGGCTCCAATTTCAGTTCTCACTTTTGCCTTCTGTCAAGTTTTTCACTTGTATTCGTATCTTTTCTAACAAAGTGCTCAGTTCTTTTTGTTTTTTTTTATGTTATTCATGCTGGATTAATTTGATATTTTATTAAATCAGAACTTTTCTAACATTTGTAAAATATCTATGATTTTGAATGACAAAACTTTGCACCGTAACATTATTTCTATTTAAAATCTCCCGCTGCTCTCCTTTTTTAACATGGCGGACTGCCACGTGACCTCTTGAAAACTAAGAGCTGATTTTCCTATACGGTTACCCTTGAGTTTCGTTACTGTATTGGGTTTACTGTGTCGTTACCATACACCTGCCACATTCTTCCATGAATCATTTGTAGTCCATTTCCCTCTTTAGTGAGAAACTTTGTCCATGCGCCATATTCGAAATTAGTTACTAATTTTTCTAAAGAAAAAAAATGTAAAAACCATAATCTGAGATAAACACGTGCAAAATTTCGTACTTCAACAGCTACAGTAATTTGACAATGAAGTAATTTTTTTATGTGTTATTTTCATAGCCAGGTAGTAACTTAAAAAAGCACCCTCGTATATCATAAGGAAATTGGCGTAATCGTATGTCGTCGTTACTTCTTTATCTAGAAACGTTAGGCGAGATGATGAAATTTTAATTTTAAGTAAACATTTACCTACAAGGAAATGGAATTATTATCAGCTACCGATTAATGTACAGGGTGAGTCAACGATCGAGTAAAGTTCATTAGCTCATTTGTTTCGGGAATGACGAAAAAATGTTAAATATAATAGTTTTAGGGAATGTTAAGGTGCACAGTTTAAAATTATTTTTGAGTAGACAGGGTACTTCAAAAAAGTGTGGCCGATATAACGTATGTTTTTTTAAATGGAACATCCTATTTTGTAATTTATTTTTAAAATCTGTGTAAAATTTTAAAACTTTTTTTATTAATAATGTTATATATCTAAACCTAGTGGTTTTTCTAATATTTCAATTTTTAAAAAAAAAAAATACTAGATTTCGGTCTTATAAAAAATTGCCATTGTTTCTGAAGGTGGAATACTCATAATTGGTACGAACGTTCTATAGAGATGAAAAAAATATATATGTAAAGAAATTTGAGTTAGATGCTACAGGGTGTTCAAAATAAATTTATGCATTTCCACTATTTTAAATTGAAAAATCTCAAATTTTTTAAACGGCACACTCTGTATATTATTATTTTTTTGATAGATTTTACAAAACCCTCCAACTTTTATTAAGTATGTCATATACCTATTTCTAATAGTTTTCCATTTATTTTTAATTTTTCAATTTTTACCCTTGCTTTTAATGCACTTACGCTATTGTGAAAACATAAACAAATAGTTAATAATAATTTTAATATAGTTAACTTATCTAATGATTAATTATTATGACGTAATAAATGTTCAAAAATATGCCCGTCTACTTGAATACACATGTTTAGTCGTTTTACTATATTTTCCTTCACTTTCCTTAGCATCAAGGGTTATTGTCCTGCACGCATCCCGTATCCTATTTTCCATATCTACTGGTGTTGTAGGGGGATTCACATAAACACGATCTTTAATGTAGCCCCACAAAAAGAAGTCTAAAGATGTTAAATCACATGATCGAGGGGGCCACTGAATGAATACATCATTACCGATCCATTTTTGTGGGTAACGATCGTTTAAAAATTCCCGAACTTCCCGGTGATAATGAGCAGAAGCTCTAGCTTCTTGAATCCACATTTGTTCCCTTTCAAAGTTATCAACTTCTTCAAGAAGCTGGGGTAATTCATTTTGCAAAAAATGTAACTATCTAGGCCCGTTAAGCGGTTCGCGGAAAAAATACAGACTAATAATTCGAAAATTTAATATTCCACGCCATACTTTAAGCGACCAATGGTTTTGGTTTTG
Organism: Pachyrhynchus sulphureomaculatus; assembly: GCA_019049505.1. Taxonomy (NCBI): domain Eukaryota; kingdom Metazoa; phylum Arthropoda; class Insecta; order Coleoptera; family Curculionidae; genus Pachyrhynchus; species Pachyrhynchus sulphureomaculatus. Next base: position 69,711,912 of record CM032452.1, on the reverse strand, counting down.
AACTTCCCGGACCCAAAATGGATTAACTGTTGAATAATAATGCATGTTATAGCTGTTAACTGCTCCATTACTGCGAAAAGTAGCTTCATCAGGACATATTATTCTGGATAAAAAATTTGGATCGGCCTCTATTGCTCCATTCATGGTGTTTTTTCAAAAGTTTACTCGTCGTTCAAAATCACGGTCTTGAAGTTCTTGGTGTAGTTCCATATGAAAGGGGTGAGACTTGTATTTTCTCGTGGTGCGATTGGGATGGGTCAGATAAGTCAGCTAGTTGACGGCGGCTGACCTGGGGATTATCTTCAGCATAAGGTAAAATCTACATTTCTTTTTCCTCATTAGTAGTATTCTGGTTTACTACTTTCCGTTTCGTATACTCAACGCTACTACTACCATCAAATGTGATGTTTTAGTGTAAGTATATTAAAAACAAGGGTAAAAATTGAAAAATTCAAAATAAATCGAAAACTATTAGAAATAGGTATATGACATACTTATTAAAAGTTGGAGGATTTTGTAAAATCTATTAGAAAAAATAATAATATACAAGGTGTGCCAATCAAAAATTTGACATTTTTCAATTTAAAATAGTCGAAATGTATAAATTTATTTTGAACACCCTGTAGCATCTAACTCAAATTTCTTTACATATATCTTTTTTTTTCATCTCTATAGAACGCTCGTACCAATTATGAGTACTCCACCTACAGAAACAATGGCGCCACTGACATTTTTTTACAAAACTGAAAACTAGTATTTTTTAAAAAAATTGAAATATTAGAAAAACTACTAGGTTTAGGTTATATAACATTATTAATAAAAAAGTTATAAACTTTTACACAGAATTTAAAAATAAATTAGAAAATAGGATGTTCCATTTATGTTGTGGAGATAAAGCTTTCTAGTTCGAAATAATACTCCAGCTTTTGAGAAGGTCTCTTTGCTATCCCTGCAACATGTTCATGCCAGGACATATTTGCTCCCAAATTAACGCCGAGCAGATTGAATGACGATGTTAGCCGAATGGAATTCCCCGACATAACTATGTCGCGTTCACCAACATTAACTTTTTTAGAAAAAATTGTCGCCTGAGTTTTTGTAGCGTTAAATTCTACTTGGTTACTGTCCTCCCAAGACAGAATTTTTGTTGAACAACTTCCTGCTGTGTGCGGATATTTCCATTAGCAGCCGATGTTCGAACGTTCAAAGTGAATGAATAAACGTACTGTCATCTGCAAAGCTGTAGATTGGATTTCTAGTACGTTCCAGCAGATCGTTAATGTAAATGTAATGAAAGAGAGTAAGAAACAGTCTGGAGCCTTGGGGCTCACCGGCCCAAGTGTTAGAAAGAAATCCGTCGACTGCCACGTGTAAAGAATCCTCTCTGAGGAAACACGAGAGCCATAAACAGAACACACAGTCGAATGCTTTAGATATATCAAGTGTACCCGCTCGAGATACGGTGTTACTGATATTTATTACAAGTTACACACACATTAAAAGTGTTACATTGCAAGAACATTTTTGTGATATTCGAGTACCTGCAGATATATCCTACCTTTGACTTTTTAGTTGTATTTTATTTTCTATTTTAACAGATCAAGACTAATTATCCCAAAAGAAAAATCCATTTCGTGCACGATTGACCAATTCCATGCAGTTTTGTCTGGCCACATGCTTAACCATATAATTATGGCCTGAAAGTTAGCTGTTTGACAAAATTTGTTAATGTCCACATCTCCTCGGATGAAGACAGAAACTCCTATTTATGTACGGTTCTCTCACAAAATAACTAATGTTTATTTTATGCGTCAATTTATCATCGTGCTACGCTCATGTAAACGGCCATCTAATGCATCAATGCGAACTAAACTGGTTTGATTCGAATAAAAAGACTAGATCACTTGTTTTTTCTTTTAGTATAGGTGCGCTTTTATTAGCACCTGGAAGCAAGAATCTTCATGTTGCTATGTCCTAAATGAAAGGTTATTATGTTTTCAATAAAGTAATCTGATATTAGATATATGAATGTGGTTTGATATATAGTGTTTTAGCGTTATTAAGTGCTTGAAGCTACCATTGGGCAAATACAGAGTGTATCTGGTCATAGTAATTACTAATCAAAGTCAGAGTTTAGAAGAATTATTTTCCTTCATAATTGATATCTACACTTAGTCCAACGTTTCTCTCATCATCTAAAAAATTCTTTTGTTTGCGCCTCAAAAAACGAAGCTGCAGTGGCTGTCGACTCATCATCTGAGAAAAAATTTCCGGCTCTAAGGTCTTTCTCCAGAGGTTTAAATAACAAGGAAAGTCACAAAGTGATAAATCAGGGCTAAACCGTGGATGTTGCGCATGTATACGCATATTTTTTTTGACATTCGGAAATAAAAAGAAGTCGTTAGGCGATAAATTAGATCAATACGGACAATGAGACATTAATTTGATGTTTTCCTCCGTTAAATAACACAGGACTACAAAATTTTTTTTTGTTAATTTACTTTGACAGGTCTAAGTTATGTTTTTTGGGTCGTTGATCACGAATTTGAGGTCGTTTTGGTCAATCACATCTAGATTTTGCATAAAATCGGTAAAAATGAGCTCAAAATGAGATTTTCATCGTTTTAAAGGTGTATTCCGGAATGACCAAATTTGCCTTACACCCGCAACTTTTGGGGTCTGCAGATATTACTTCAATGTCCCAAATAGGTTTTGACAACGACTATATGTTCTGCAGCTGTCAAGTGCCAAAATGCCTTGACGAAGAGATTCTATATTGCTAATGCAGCCATGCTACCTGATGTTATTGCCGATTCTGATCAAGTTTACTTTGGCAGCTGTTAAGTTTTCTTTGACAACTGTGAAGTTTACTTTGACAGCAGTCACAGAGGAGGCAAGAGTATAAGGAATATTGACCTATTCGACAATATGAAGTATTCGCCCTGACTTGACAGTTTCATTTGACATTTGACAGCTGTCAAATTACACTCGCAGCTGCCAATTAGCTTGCGTGGATATGAGTACTGGAACAAAATCGATGAACGCATAAGGCGTAGTATCTTTCTCAAAGATCTAAACTATTAGAATATTCTCATGGCCTTGACAGTTCTGTTTAGCAGTACTAGCTATCAAAGTACACTTGAGAGCTGTCAAATAACATTTTATATGTTAGGACCGTTACCAGAGCCACCAGGATCATATAGTACACAGAGATTTCAAGGAAATAGAGTAACCCTATCAATATGACAGTGTTGACTGCCATTTGGCAGCTGTCAAATTACACTCACAGCTGCCAATTAGCTCGCGTGGATATTAGGACTGGAACAGCGCCGATGAAGACATACGGCATAGTGTTCTTGACAACGATTTAGAAAGTTCTCACGAGTTGGCAAGCTTTGTCCATCATTTGACGGCTGTTGAAGTGTACTTGAGTGCTGTTAATTAACATATTATGTCAGACTCCTTACTATAAGCAATCCAACCATCATAGTAACACGATTTTTCAATTGATTAGAATATTCGCATTGTTTTGACAATTTCATTCGACATTTGACGGCTGTTAAAGTAAACTTCACAGTTCTCAAAGGAAACTTGACAGCTGTCAAAGTAAACGTGACAGCTATTAAATGATATATTGCTTTCTCTCATCTTGATCAGAATCGTCAATAGCATCAAGTAGCATGGTTGCATTAGCAATATAGAATCTCTTCGTCAAGGCATTTTGGCACTTGACCGCTGCAGAACACTGTCCAAACCTATTTAGGACACTGAAGTAATACCTGCAACCACGGTCTTTAAAACGATGAAAATGTCATTTTGAGCTTATTTTTATTAATTTTATGGCTATTTTATGCAAAATCCAGATGTGATGGATGAAAACGGATCTCGAATCTCGACCCAAAAAACATAACTCAGACCTACTGTAGTCAAAGCACAGTGACAAAAAATTGTTTTTGTGGTCCTGTAATCAATTGTTTGACGTGTGTGCGACAGCTAGCATTGTCATAATAAAGAATGATGCGACATTTTCGGTTGTTTTTCCTGATTTCATCAATGACTTCTGGCAAACAAATTGTTGTATACCATTCAGCATTAACTGTTTATCGATCCTCTAAAGCAATGGTTGCAACATGTCCAATATAACCAAAGAAACAAGTGATCATTTTCTTGGAAGTGCACGAGCGAACCACTTTCGTTGGATTCGGTTCACCTTGGAACACTCAAACAATGGATTGTTGCTTAGTTTTCAGCTCGAACGAATATATCCAAGTTTCGACTCCTGTTACGATGTTGTATACGGATTTTGCATGTCCTCGGTCGAATTTATTGGTCATTTCCTTACACCATTTGACACGAGCCTGTTTTTGAGTTTCAGTCAAATTATGCGGAATCCATCGGGAACAGATCCTTTTCACAGCTAAATGTTCATGTAAAATCGAATATATTGCAGTCTTAGATATGCCTAAGGATGCCTCTATCTCACAATCAGTCACATGCCGATCCTCTTCAATCACGTTGCGCACAGCATCGATGTTTTTTGGAACAACAACCGATTTCAGTCGGCCTTCACCGAATTCATCGCTGACGACCATGACGAAATTCTGGGAACCAATTGTAAACAATCTTTTCTAATGGTAATTCATTACCAAAAGTTGAATGAAGCGATTCCAGGCATTGTTGTTGAGTTAGGCCTGTACTAAAATGGTAAAAAAATCATCCAACGAAAACCTTCACGTGAAATTTCCATTGTTTTTTTAAACGCTCCCGTTCTAAGCAGCCACTGTTTTAACAATAACAAATATCAAATTTTACAACAATGGTAATGTCACATCTCAATAGCGCCATCTAGTGGTCGCTTGTAAAAACTTAAGGCGGCCCTCGTATGAATCCTTTCTTCCATAAGTAAAATGCTTTCGCAATCCCAAAAAAAAGTGCTGATAAGCCCGTTGCATCGTAGGAGATTCCCAATAGTATAATAATTCCCAATTCTCGCTGCTGTATTAATTCGTAAAAAATAATTCTCATCATTCCTAATAGTTTCGAGAAATATCTTTCCTCGTTAGTTGCTGCTCGAGTGTAAAGAATTTGTAAATTCATCGTGAAGAAACATTTTTCCTGCTTAAATCTTCGTATATAATCTATAAAACTGTAGCTTCTTTAGCAAGTATTGTGATCTTCATTCATCGATCTGCAGCAGCAACGAATCCTCAGCAAACCTGAGGGTTTCCTCAATTTTGGTCTCAACTGGTCTTCCTGATCTGGAGTCATCCTAAATTCAATCTCGGACCCATCGAAACTGTTTGGACCAAAATTAAAGATGGGCCGTCATTGCCGTATACCTAGAATCTTCTTTCATGGATAACTTGTGGTCAATTTCCCTGTTTAGTGAGAAACCCTATCTCTACTCAATGCTCCAAATAACTTTAACTCATTTTTCTACAGAAAAAAATCGTAACCAAGCAATTTTTGGTATGATGTCATTTTACCATGGCTCCGTAGATAACCTAATGAAACACCCTCGTAATATGTACCCAAAAACTGCTTAATATGTAATTAAAAAAAATACACCCGTTAAAAAGAACTAGCATTGCGTGTTTCGGTTTATTTTCATATGTTTAGTACTTGGATGCGTGACAAGCGTTCGTTTTTTAGGTAGGTAAATATTATGCAAGCTGGCCAGGCAGATGAACCACGAAATATCTGCAGCAGGTAAATTGTTCCAACTTATTTCACCCTTACTTACTCTTAAAACTAAATTCCGTATTGTATATTATCAATTTTTTACACCAACCGCTACGAAATGCTCGGTATTTTTTTAATTGAAATAGACGGTTTTCGACGTAAGTTGTATTATTTTACACTTTAAAAAAACGGGCAAATGCAAGTCGAACTTGCGTAATTAGTGTTCCGTACGGTGATTGCTTTTAACATAAAATAAAACTATATCTCGGTACAAGAGCGACTACACGGTTACAGTTACCTCCACCAAACGTGAAGAAACATAGTTTTCATAGTTTTTCTTTTTATACCAGATAAATTATCAAAGGTAATGCACTCATTACTAGTAGAAAAAGCAAACGAATATAAGGTCACCTTGTGGATAGCAATGGTTGACTACGAAAAAGCCTTTGATTCGGTAGAGATATGGTCCTGAACGCCTTAAGTAACAGCAGAGTCGATGAAAGATACACAACTCTTCTTCTTGAATACATATATAAAAACGCCACAGCACAAATAATTCTTAAAGAAAAAACAAATAAAATCAAAATTAAAAGAAAAATTAGACAAGGCGACTCGATATCCCCAAAACTGTACAGGGTGAGTCAACGATAGCGTAAAGTTCATTATCTCATTTGTTTCGGGAATGACGAAAAAATGTGAAATACAATAGTTTTAGGGAATGTTAAGGTGCACAGTTTAAAATTATTTTTGAGTATACAAGGTACTTCAAAAAAGTGTGACCGATATAACATGTTTTTTTAAATGGAACATCCTTTTTTCCTAATTTATTTTTAAATTCTACGTAAAATTTTATAACATTTTTATTAATAATATTATATACCTAAACCTAGTAGTTTTTCTAATATTTAAATTTTTTTTATTTTAAATACTAGTTTTCAGTTTTGTAAAAAAATTGCTAGTAGTGCCATTGTTTCTGAAGGTGGAATACTCATAATTGGTACGAGCGTTCTATAGAGATGAAAAAAATATATATGTAAAAAAATTTCAGTTAGATACTACAGAGTGTTCAAAATAAATTTATGCATTTCGACTATTTTAAATTAAAAAATGTCAAATTTTTTAAATGGCACACCCTGTATATTATTTTTTCTGATGGAGGGTTTCCAACTTTTATTAGGTATGTCATATACCTATTTTCAATAGTTTTCGATTTATTTTGAATTTTTCAATTTTTACCCTTGTTTTTAATACACTTACGCTATAACATCATAGTTGCCAAAACAAAACAAAAATGTAGGCATTGTCAAATTTTGACATGTCTATTAAGCAAGTAAAAATGAATTAATTAATATGGTTTATATACTGGGCGAAGCGGGAAAAAATTGTCTTTTGGAACTGGGGCTACATTAAAAATCATGTTTTTGTGAATCCCCCTACAACACCAGTAGATATGGAAAATAGGATACGAGATGCGTGCAGGACAATAACGCCCTTTATGCTAAGGAAAGTGAAGGAAAATATAGTAAAACGACTAAACATGTGTATTCAAGTAGTCATAATAATTAATCATTAGATAAGTTAAACTATATTAAAATTATTATTAATTATTTGTTTATGTTTTCACAATAGCGTAAGTGTATTAAAAACAAGGGTAAAAATTGAAAAATTCAAAATAAATCGAAAACTATTAGAAATAGGTATATGACATACTTAATAAAAGTTAGAGGATTTTGTAAAATCTATGAGAAAAAATAATAATATACAGGGTGTGCCATTTTAAAAAATTTGACATTTTTCAATTTAAAATAGTCGAAATGCATAAATTTATTTTGAACACCCCGTAGCATATAACTCAAATTTCTTTACAGATATCTTTTTTTCATCTCTATAGAACGCTCGTACCAATTATGAGTATTCCACCTTCAGAAACAATGGCGCTACTGGCAATTTATTACAAAACTGAAAACGAGTATTTAAAAAAAAAAATGAAATATTACAAAAACTACTAGATTTAGATATATAACATTATTAATAAAAAAGTTCTACGCAGAATTTAAAAATAAATCAGAAAACCAGGTTTGAATAGGTCTTATGAGACCATTTGACAACATCTTCGTGCGCACGATGTCGTATTCCGAAGCACGTTGAACAAACCTTTGCTGGGCGAAAATCACGTTGCGAAATGGCTCGCTTGGGCTCACGAGAAGATACTACTTGAAAACATCTGATCCCTTGTAAAAAGAAAGCTCAGAGGTAAGACTCTGAGGACTTTGACTCAGTTGCATCGCGAGATTAGAAAAATTTGCAGAGTATGCAGAAAATCTCGTCGACAGCATGCCCCGAAGATGCCAAGCAATTGCGCTGTTGTTAGCACACCAAAGAATACATTGATGACAAAAAATATTCTCGAAATACATTTTTTTAATAATAGGAGCGGTCACGTCCTTACTTGACAGACTGTACCATACTCTGCATTTGCAGATACTATCCAGAAGAAAACTATTCCCCTGATTGAAGACCTTTGATTCTTTAATACTTCGAAGAAAAATTTGCGACTTGAATCTTTTCTATAAAAACTTTCAGAAGGGTTCGATGGATGTACTAAGGTGTATTATTTAAAAATTGCTTGGTTGTCAAATTCCTCTCGCTGTTCTAAGTACTTTCGCGGAATATTGTATGAATTTGTTGTATTTTGCTGTTTTTCATCGAGTAATGACAAGGTTTCTTACTAAAGTGGGAAATGAACCAAAATTTATCCATGAAAGAATATCTCAGTTATACAGCAATCTCAGCACATCTTATTTTCAAGTAAAATTTTAGTCTACACCATTCTGACGGCGCTTAGACACAATTCAGGGCGACTCTAGTTCAGGAAGACCCGTTGAGCCAAGAACTAAGTAAACCATTAGGCTTCCCGAGGATATGCTGCTGTCAAATCAACGGATGAAGATCCCAGTACTTGCTAAGAAGTTGAAGTGTCTGAAACTACTGATTTCGAGACTGTGCATGAAGATTTAGAAATGAAAAGTGTTTCTGCAGGAAGGATCGCCAGACTATTTACACTAGAGCAGGAACTGACAAGAAAAGAGATTTATTTTTCGTGAATTATTACAGGCGACGAGGCTTGGCTGTTCTGTTTGATCCTCCCACAAAGCAGGAGTGGACGAAGTGAGTTCGTAGGGGCCGCTCCAACTCCAAAAAAAGCGAAAACCCAGTAGTTGCTGGCGACCATTTTTTTAAGACTGCGAAGGAATTTTTTATATTTAATATATATGTAGGAAGGTTCATAATTAGTGGAGATGTTTAAGGAAGGATGATCCAAAACTTAAGCAGGTCATTAGGTGAAAACGTCCGAATTCATCAAGAAATAAAACTTTGCTTTCGCAGGACAACTGCAAGGTCGTAGATTTTTTGAGGCGTGAACAAAATATTTTTTTGGTGGAATGAAACAACTCGAGAAACGCTGAACTAAGTTATCAATTTACATGGTAGACCTGCAGACAAATATATATTTTTAAGCTCTGAGAGTTTTCCTTCATAGATAAGTAGATAACTTAAAAAAAAAAACACCATCGTATTAAAGAATGTCCCTTTTTTACTTCCCTTACTAAAGGGAGTATTGCGTTAGAGAAAAATCACCCTTCGAGATTTTTGCATTTTTTAAGTCTCTAGATCACGAAAAACGATTTCCCATTTCCGTCGGTATATCCATCTCTTGGACTGCTGGCCCGGTGTCTCTCGAACAAAATGAGATAACACGTAGGCTGAAAAGTTTTTGGTCTGACATATAGAGGCCGCCCTTTTCAAAAAAAATTCATATGATTTTTAGGAAGTACCAACCTTCAAATGATACGTGTCAAAATTTGATGACATTTCGACGATTAGTTTACAATTTACAGTAGTTTTAGTGACGCGACTTTTGATATTTTCAAAACAATGGAACAAATCGAATTTCGTGTGTTGATTAAACACTGTTTTTTGATGGGAAAAAATACCGTTCAAGCAAAGCAATAACTTGATAAGTGTTACTGCCCCTGGAAAATCACTCATCAATTACTGGCATATGGAATTTAAACGCGGTCGTACAGACACAAATGGGTACGGTACCGCGTTTGCTCACAGTGGATCAAAAACAACAACGTGTTGACGTGAATCTGCGCGCTGTTTGGACCTGTTTAAGAGCAATAAAAAGGATTTTTTCATGTGATATGCGACAATGGATGAAACATGAATCCACCACTACACACCGATATCAAGTCGGCAGTCAGCTGAGTGGACAGCAGCCGGTGAAAGTCGCCCGAAGCGATCAAAGACCCAACAGTCAGTTGGGAAGGTTTTGGCCTCTGTATTTTGGGATGCGCATGCTGAGAAAGGAAAAACCATCAATAGCGAATATTATATAAAGTTATTGGTGCATTTGAAGGCAGAAATCGCAAAGAAACGGCCACAAATGAACAAGAGAAATGTACCCTTTCATCAAGACACTGCAGCGTGTCACAAGTCAATGATTACGATGGGAAAATTGCATGAACTGAAGTTTGAATTGCTTCCGTATCCACCGTGTTCTCCAGATTTGGCCTCCAGCGACTATTATCTATTCGCAGACCTCAAAAAAGTGCTCGCGGGAAAGAGATTTGGCTTCAGTGAAGAAGTTATCACCGAAACTGAGGTCTATTTCGAAGGCAAAGACAAATCCTTCTGCAAGAAAACTACAAAAATATTAAAAAAGCGTTGGACTGATTGTATCGTTCTTGAAGGAAACTATGTTGACGAATACAGTCGAATTTTGCAAAAAAAAATGTGTTTTAAGTAGCTAGACCAAAAACTTTTCAGCCTACATGTTATCAATTTTGGATTTGATACCCAGGTATTACTTGAAGAATCGTGATGATACCCAAATATTACTTGAACAGGGGAAAGGTGTAAAAAAAGATGAAGATCGTTAAATGTGGTATAGTTTCAATAATATTATCAGGAATTTCCCTGATTTAGGCCTCGAATATATCGTGTTATACATCCATTTGGATTTTGGACTCGATGAATCTGAAAATTATGTTATTTTTTCATTCATAAAGTACCTGCCATTTAAAATATTGAGTTTTAATGTTTTAAATAATAGTGTAAGAAAGTAAAATTTAACACCTACATTGGAACTTCATGTTTGTAAGAGAAGTACTCGACTTCTTTTGGGGCTTACTTTACCCATTTGCCAAGCTGTGTTAAAAAAATCGTTCAATTAATAACCTGGCTACGGGCCTATGTGGGACGAAATACAAAGTTATGCACGCGCAAAATATTTTAAAAAGCATAAATAATGAGTATTATTACATTTAAAAGTTACGTTAACAGCCAGAGACACTCAAAGAAACTATTACACATGATTTTTTTCACAAGGAAACTGAATAGAGACTCTAGTTCAGTTTTTTATGTTGAATTCAAATATGCTATCAGATTTTTTCTATCAGGCATAGTTTTCTTGTGGCAGTCATTTTTGTGTAATATACTTCTCTACATTAGGATTTCATTGTTATAATTCTTGTAAATATAGAAGTGGGAATTTGTATTTAGAATAATTTGGCACCAGGCAGACTTATTCATGTTGAAACAAGTTTTAATTCTGTCCAGGCTTAATGATGTTGAAACCTGTCCTATCTTGTACAAATATTGCACTTTTTTAGCAAGCAGGGAGCCAGTAGCCAGTATTGTAATTGTAGTGAGTCTGGTAACACGTGTACTTACTTATTTTTGTGCTGTTTATTCTTTTTATTTGTAAGTTTTTTTTTATAAACGTTTCAAAATGCCAAGAAAGTGTGTAAATCAACCAAACAATTTCTGCTACGTGTGTGGTGAACTGACCTTCAAGTCTCTCAATTTTACACCACTTGTGAAAAAAATGTTATGAGCTTTATTTTGGGTGTAAAGCTGGTGATTTTGATAAAGACTGGGCCCCAAATTTATGCTGTGTATCATGTGTTAGGCCTCTCAGTGGTTTGAAAAATGGTACTCATCATATGCCGTTTTCAGTCTATATGATTTGGAGGGAACAGAAGGACCATTTAACTGATTGCTTTTTCTGCTTAACTAGCATTAAAGGAATTACGTCCAAAACAAAATATACAGTTATGTACCCCAATTTGGCATCTGCAATTAGACCTGTGCTACATAGTGAAGAGAATCCTGTACCAAAGTTTCTAGATTTCATGACCTTAAGTGATAACTCCGACTCCGGCCCAGTTCATACTGAAGACGGAAAAAGCGAGAGTAGTGACCCTACATTTGAAACAAGTAGTTCATCAGAACCTCACTTTTTATCTCAAGAAGTTCATAATGATCTTATACCCGATTTAAATTTGCCTAAACAGTCAGCTGAGCTTTTAAGTTCCAGGCTCAAAAGTTGGAATCTACTCCAAAAAGATACAAGGATATGCGTTTTATCGTAGACGCCATAGTGATTTCAGTGACTACTTCTCTAAAGAAGGCCATGTAGTTTTTTGTAATGATGTTTGTGCAGTAATGGAGGCTCTTGGACATCAACACCAGCCAGATGAGTGAGGATTGTTCATAGACTCATCGAAAGTCAGTTTGAAGGCTGTACTACTCCATAATGGGAATAAATTACCATCAATACCTGTCGCGCATGCCAGTGATATGAAGGAGACATATGAAAATATGAAATTGCTGTTAGAAAAAATTCAGTGTACTAAATATAACTGGAATATCTGTGGTGATTTGAAGGTTATAGCTTTATTGTTAGGTTTGCAACTTGGATACACGAAATTCTGCTGTTTCTTGTGTGAATGGGATAGCAGCGATAAGGAGTCTCACTACATAAGGAAACAATGGTCCAAATGTGAATCTCTTATTCCTAGGCATAAAAATGTATCAAATACCCCATTAGTGGACCCCGAAAAGGTATATTTACCTCCGCTGCACATAAAACTGGGGTTTATAAAAAATTTTATAAAAAAAAATTGATAAAGGTTCTGCTACATTTATGTATTTGAAATCTAAATTTCCTAAAATAAGTGATGCAAAATTGAAGGAAGGAATTTTTATAGGGCCCCAAATAAGATCTTTAATATCGGATGATGAACATTTTGACGAACTGTTACATCTACCGGAAAAAGCAGCGTGGAAATCATTCAAAAATATCTGTTGTGGATTTCTTGGCAATAAAAAACAAGAAAACTATAGAGTAATAGTGAGTAATCTTCTGACTTCATACAAGGAAATGGGCTGCAACATGTCCTTAAAAATTCACTTCTTGGACCTAGACTTCTTCTCTGAAAATCGTTGGGCTGTCTCTGATGAGCATGGTGTGCGTTTTTATCAGTAGATTTCTACTATGGAACAGAGGTACCCAGTGTGCTGGCCGACTACTGCTGAACCAAGAAAAGAGACATCCCGGAGGCAAAATATGACCGAAAATCATCATATGCCGTGTATTTATTATTCAGTATTTTGTAAGTACTAATTATTTTAAAACTTTAAACACGTACCACAAAAAACCCTGCCTGATGGATAAAATCTGAGAACATATTTAAACTCAGCATGGAAAAGATAAATATATTCCGTTAATTTAGCCCTTGTGAAAGAAAAAAAAATTGTAGACTAGTGTTATTGTAAATAATATATTTTTTTTTTAAAGAAAAAACTGTCGTGCCTCACAATCCTGAAGCGAGTAAATTCCTCCCTGTTTTTTATCAATAAATAATATTAATAACATAAAACGCAATTTTCTTCTTTTTTAATCAAATTCAATGAGTAACGGAAAACTTCGAGCAAGCTGGCTCACCGGCCGGTCCTCGGTAATTTTTTTTCTTCCTCCGGCAACATTATCGCATGTATATCGGCCATATGGCGAACTGCACCGGGAGGAAATGCATCGGGCCCCCTGGCACATACGAGATTGTCGACATTTTTGCGTCTTCGTCGGTGCCGTTTAAAAAGTGTGTACAGTGAAAATTACGTTGTTATTTGTTATTTTAAGATAACTTTAAAGCTCATTTATAAGTTTAAGAAAAAAACTCTTATTCTGTAACTATAATAACAAAAGAAAAATTTCTTTTCATAATGTTTCCCAGCGTTGTTAGAGAAGCGCACTCAAAGGGTTCCACCCAACAACGCCACTTTAACATTAATAAGAAAAATGATAAACAAACAACCAGAAAAGTAATTTACTCAGTACTTTTCTTGCAAACGCGCAGTTGGAAATGAAATAGCTTTCTCACGATAAAAAAAAATCTAATCCCAGCATTACAACTCGATATTTCTGTTAAAATTGGAAGTAATGAAAAAATAATATAATTTTTCGGATTCTTCGATTTAAAAAATCTTAAGGAAGACATGTATAAAACGATATACACTGCGAAATCCTCGGAGTCCCTCCCCGTCCCTTTAACCCTATATATTTGAGTAATTATTCTTAAAATTCATCCATTACCTCAAGCAAAACCAAGGAAAATTCTTATATTGCTATCGAAAACTTACAACCCTGCATGATCCCCAAGCCCCTTTCCAACCTTTTCCCTGAAGAGTTACCTCTCAAAATTTCTTAAACCTATACAGTTCCTTTCCTAGTAAGTATTATATGTATACTAAATTTGACATCCTAATCTCATTTCTAAAGAGAGTTACCGTGCTAATAAACCAACAGGCAGATGGAGAAACAAATGGACAAGTAAATATAGAGACAGACAGATAGATATTGGGGAATAGGTTTTTCATGATCTGGGGACTAGGAATGGGATCGATAGTTATCGGTTAATCGAATAACAATAGGTTTCTCTTTAGAGGTTTGTTCCGAGAACTGACTTCTTCGGAATCTAGCACGAAGCTGAAATTCGTGTTAGATTCCGTAGAAGTCAGTTCTCGGAAGAAGCTTTGAAGAAGCAGGTAGGATGATCGGCCAACGACAGCATCATTTCTTTAATCAATACAAGAGAAATCCAGAAGAATTGCACCTATAAGCTCCTCTGTGGAAGTTTCCTCTCAAAATATAGGTTTCTTCTACTACTACAACTACTTCAAACATTGAATGTCTCCCAAAATTAAAATCGACATCTCATTTCGGCTGAGAGTTATCAAGGCAACGAACAGGCAGGCAGAGCGAGAGCGACGCAAAAACAAATTAGAGACTATGTTTTTAGTGATGTAGGGACCCTGAAACGGAAGAAATGCAAAAAATCTTAAGAGAGTTTTTTTTTCTGACTAGCAAGGGAAATTAAAAAGATAAAAAAATGTTACGATTGACCTTCTGACTAATAATATTTATAAAATGTCCTTGTTTTATGTTTGTTGTACTTGTAAAAAAGTTGTATTTTTCAGGCAATATTTTGTTCGTCAAATTACTCAATATTGCTGATGCTTTTAACTGTACGTCAAATTGTCAAAATGGTTGTTTAGTATTCAGCCATCATTATCCGAATGCTAGAAACAAGTCTCATCGTGGAGCAAATGACGGAAGTATTGAATATCAAGGACGATGGTAATCTTGCGGTCAGCTTTTTACTTATAAATGTGTAGCAAATTTAAAATCGGTACTTTGCAACATTTAAAAAATAACATGGAAACTGACCAATGGACAAACCGACAAGTTATTGGAGGTTACCACTTATCTTGTCTTGTCTGCGCCCTCAAAGGTTAAGTACGAGTACTCCAATACATTCAAAAGAAATAAAAAGTGAAATCTGGACCGAATCAAAAACATTTAATACCAAGTGGAGATCAACCATCTCATTCATGAAATCGTAAAAAGTAGAAAATAGTAGAGTAAATTGCAACTTTGTCTGCACAAAGTTATCTTACTTCGCTGCCGTCTAACACCGCTAAGAAAACAGAATGGTTGGCTATTGTCTTGTAGTAAAACTTGCCTTTGATACGTACCGTTGTTTCCACTTATATCTGGTTATATATACCATATATATATATATATATATATATATATATATATATATATATATATATATATATATATATATATATATATATACATATACATATATATATATATATATATATATATATATATATATATATATATATATATATATATATATATATATGGTTTGAAGAGTCCGTGCAAAAATAAAAACTACTTATGTGTTTGGGGTAAACCTTTTTTATTTTTCGACATAGTCTCCTTTTAGGCTTATACACTTCGTCCAACGATGTTCTAGTTTGTTGATCCCTTCCGAATAATAGGATTTGTCCAAGTCTGCAAAACATCCATTAGTGTCTGCAATCACCTCCTCGTTTGAATAAAATCTTTGTCCCGCCAGCCATTTCTTCAAATTGGGGAACAAATCGTAGTCCGAGGGAGCCGAGTCTGGAGAATAGGGGGGATGTGAAACGAGTTGGAATCCTATTTCCATTAATTTTGCGACCACAACTGCTGAGGTGTGGGCCAATCGCGGGCGTTTTTCTTGCAGCTCGGTTTTCAAACGGTCCAATAACGATGAATTATATTCACCTGTAATAGTTTTACCCTTTTCCAGATAGTCGATGAGGATTATCCCTTGCGAATCCCAAAAGACAGTCGCCATAACCTTTCCGGCCGAAGGAACGGTCTTCGCCTTTTTTGGTGCAGATTCCCCCTTGGTAACCCATTGTTTAGATTGTTGTTTGGTCTCAAGAGTATAGTAATGTATCCATGTTTCATCCACAGTGACGAAACGACGCTTAAAGTCCTCCGGATTCTTCTGGAACAGCTGCAAACCATCCTTGCAACACTTCACACGATTCCGTTTTTGGTCAAGCGTGAGCAATCGCGGCACCCATCTTGCGGATAGCTTTCTCATGTCCAAATGTTTATGCAAAATATTATGTACCCGTTCAGTCGAGATGCCCACAGCACTAGCAATCTCACGCACCTTAACTCTTCTGTCATCCATCACCATATCATGGATTTGATCAATGATTTCTGGAGTCGTAACCTCCACAGGCCGTCCAGAACGTTCAGCGTCACTTGTGCCCATATGGCCAGTCCGAAAATTTTGAAACCACTTATAAACTGTTCTAATCGAAGGTGCAGAGTCACCATAATGTTTATCAAGCTTCTCTTTAGTCTCCTGAGGCGTTTTGCCTTTCATAAAGTAATGTTTAATCACCACACGAAATTCTTTTTCGTCCATTTCTTGAAAATCACTCGACTTCCTTGATTCACACGAATGCCAAACACAAAGAAATACACCAATATGGCTGAAACTTGGTGTGCGTTCATTCAAGAGATGCTACTAACTAGACATGACCTCGATACACGCCGGTGGTGCCATCTCTCGGTCTTTGCACGGACTTTTCAAACCAGCCTCGTATATATATATATATATATATATATATATATATATATATATATATATATATATATATATATATACACATATACATATATATATATATATATATATATATATATATATATATATATATATATACAGATATACAGATATACATATATACATATATATATATATATATATATATATATATATATATATATATATATATATATATATATATATATATATATATATATATATATATATATATATACATACATATATAAATATATATATATATATATATATATATATATATATATATATATATATATATATATACATACATATATAAATATATGTATATATATATATATATATATACATACATATATAAATATATATATATATATATATATATATATATATATATATATATATATATATACATACATATATAAATATATATATATATATATATATATATATATATATATATATATATATATACATATATATATATATATATACATATATAAATATATATATATATATATATATATATATATATATATATATATATATATATATACACTAAAAATGGTTCGCTATATCCGAAGTTCGTTACAAACAGTAAACAAAATCTAATATCATTTGTCACTACTTTTTTATTTAGATTAGGCGCTAATGCTTAGAAAAATGAATAATAATAATTATTAAATTAAAAGAAAACGTTCAAAGGAAAACAAAACAAGTCACACATATACGAGTATAAACAAAAACATTAAAATACGTAGTTTATACAAAAAAATCAGTAATTTTCGTTCGTACCCTTTTACTTGAAAAAGAAATGGTGTTTATATAATTGTCAAGGTCACAAAAACTACTTCATATATGTTCAGGAACTTTATGAGATTACAAAAAATTGCGAGTTTCAGTCATTTTCTTAGTCACTTCTGAAATGGATGGAACATAAATATTATCTCCTTCTCCAAGCTCGTCTTCGTCGTCATTATCGCTTAAATTTGATCATCCGTTAATATTTCTCTCGTCATTAATTACACAGCCCCACAAAAAAAAAAAAAAGTGGGGTATACTTTTGATGCGATATATCAGATCCGTAGTATTTTTGCCCGCTGATCACGAATCTGACGTCAGAATATCGCCATCACATCTCAATTTTTTTCTAACCTTATTAAGCTATGAATACAGAAAATGTTCAGCTGTTACTTATAAATAAGTTATTTACTTTCTCTTCTATTATCTAAACTCTGCACTTCATTAGATTCGACTTTCAATGATAATGAAGAAGCTAGTAAGTCATTCGTTAGCAGTCGATTCAGTCATTTTACAGATCATGTTAGATGTGTTTTAATGTAAATAAGCAGAGACTAGGATCAAACAAAAGTAATTTTCAGAAATGTAGAAGTATATATGAATCGATACAGGGCCCCAAACAAAGTTTTTATTTTAAATGCGCTGACTTTCCATGGCCACACTAACTAGTTTTTGAATTCCCTAAATTTCCAAAATTTCCTAGATAGTAGAAACCTGAATCAATGACATGCGGGATATTTTCAAAGCAAACTTTGAGGATATTTATTACATGATCTTACCTTAAATAATTATATGCCATTTCGCCACCAAGTACGTACGGACACCGTCTTTTATTTCAACGCTGAGTTTGGACTTTTCGTTCTACCTTACTCTTTAAATCAACAGAATATATCTGAGATCATCGATTAAGCCATAATTAAGGATAATTTAAAATACGATGAAGGTAAAAATTAATTTCATTTTAATGATAATGATTTACTGAAAATGGATGTATGATGAAACAACTACCATATGCAATCGATAATAAGCTGTGAATATTGCTTTTATATTTCGCATTGGATAACAATATTCAGTATAATTACAGGAAAAATGTCAGAAATATATACAGTCTGTCAAGTAAGAACGTGTCAGCGATAATTCATTTTTGGTATATGCGATTCTAGTCTAAATGCCAGAATTGGAAATAACACATTACCTGGAATAAAGCACCACTTTAACGAGGAACACATCAATGAGAACGGAGAAGTACTAGTAAACCTGTGTGCACGCTACAACATGAGAATAAACAACATCTTCTTTAAACATAAACCCCAGCATAAAATTACATGGCAGAACTCTCGAGAACAAAACTCAACGATAGACTATATAATATCAAATAGAGCCATACACCCAACCCAAATACTAAACACAAGAAGCCTGACCTCAGCAAATATAGGATCCGGCCACTTTTTAGTCGTTTGTAAACTGCGAATAAACATACAGAAGAAAAAGATACCAAAAAACACGATCTAAGAAAAAATCATCAGAGACCCAACGACAAAAGCACTGTATCAGACTCGACTAACACAAAAAATCGAAACAAACAACATTAAAGAACATGACGACACAGAGAACTGCTGGGAAAAAATAAAGACAAATATTACTGATTGCTGCTGTTGAGGCGTTGGGCCTAAGAAAAGTAGGAGTAAATAAAAACCCTCGAAACAAACAATGGTATACACCGGAAGTGAAAGTACTGGCTAAGGAGAAACGGGAAGCATACTTGAGATACAGGAACAACAAAACACCAGAAGAAAAGAACCATTACACCAAAATAAGAAACAGAGTCAACGCAGAAATTAGAGGAATAAAACGAAACTTTTGGGAAGGATTCACCTCCGAAATGGAACATGACCTATACGGAGCACAAAAGAAAGTGTGGAGAATGATAAGAAGAAAGAAACTCGAAGTTGTGGAGTACACACAAACACAACAAATCGATGAGATCCGCTGGAAAATCTACTTTGAGCAGTTGTACGCAGATGCACCCGAAAGAGAAGACGAGGATGAGGAGGAAGATGAGAAAATCTAAGAACCCTTAGAGATACCGGGTGAATGACGATAGAACATGCAAAAAAAATTAAAAACAGGAAAGCACCCGGGCTAGATAACATACCAAATGAGCTACTAAAATATGGAGGGCAACAATTAATGGCAGAACTTACAAAGCTATTCAATAAAATATTATCAACCAAAGAAGTCCCTAATGAATGGAGAAAAAGCATAACCATTCCTATATTCAAGAAAGGAGACAAGAAATTACCAGAAAACTATAGAGGTATAACTCTGTTAAGTTCAACCATGAAGCTCTTTACAAAGATCATAGAAGCAGTAATAAGTGAGCATGTAAACATATCGGAAGAACAACAAGGCTTCAGAAAAAATAGGTTAACCGTAGATGCCATCTCCATAGTCAGACAAGTAGTGGAGAAGGACATAGAATACGGAAAACCCGCATTTATGTGCTTTATAGACCTCACTAAAGCATTTGACAGAGTAAGACTAAAACACGTAGTTGATATCCTAAAAAGAAAACATGTGCCAAAAAACATAATAGACATCATAAAACAACTAAACCACAATACAGGCACTCACATCTTAGTTAATCAAAGACTGACAGAGGAAATACAAACGCCGACCGGAATCCGACAGGGGGACTCTTTAACCCGCAACTGTTCAACTTAATAATGGACGAGATAATAACCCATATCAGAGACATTGAGGAAGGATATTCACTTACAACGGGTAAGATCAATATTGTTTGCTATGCAGACGACGCGACGCTATGATCGTGGCAGAGAACGAAGACGACTTACAGCGGCTTCTGCACTCATTTTACAAAAAAGCTAAAGTCCTCAACATGCAGGTATCCAACACAAAAACCAAAACCCTCGTCATATCTAAAGAGCCAATAAGATGCAAACTTGCTCTGGAAAACAAAACAATAGAACAAGTCATGTCATTTAACTACCTAGGCATACAAATCACCTCATGCCAAAATAGAACAAATGAAGTGAAGGACCAAGCAAACAAAGCTAGCCGAATATCAGGCGCACTTCGGGACATCATCTGGAACAACGCCTTTATGAATTAAAAGGCAAAAGTAAGGATATACAAAACATGTGTCAGACCCACACTAACATACGCTATGGAAACAAGAGCAGACAATAAAAGAACAAAAAGCATTCTTCGAACAACAAAGATGAAAATACTTAGAAACATTTCAGGATACACACTAAGACATAGGAAAAAGAAACACAGACATAAGACATGAATGCGAAGTGGTACATAATCAGATGGGGACGTAAACTTAGAAAAGCTTGGATAGATCACGTGGAGAGAATGACTGAGGAGAGACTAGCGAGAATCGCGCGAGATGGTAAACTAGGGATACGACGACCCATGGGAAGACCTCCAAAGAGATGGCTCGAATCATGGACATTAACATCTCAAGAAAACTGAAACTACAGGCCTGAGGCCTACAGTATGTGGAAGAAGAAGCGATTCTAGTGATCCCCAAAAAATCGGTAAAGGGAATCTTTGTCTACGACGTATGGTATTTTAGTAAAAGTATCAGTCAATTCCGAACTTTTGTCGAAATTACGTAAAATCCAAAATGAGCAAAATGAGTCACTTGTTTGCGCGTCGGTTCGAGGCAGTCTTTCTTTGTTCCCGTCCAAAGAGGCCTAAAATGACACGTTCCGCGGCCGCTAAATATATTAACAAGTCAGTAACGTTTATGAAGAAGTGGGTAAATCATTTTAATGAGACGAAAAATGTCGACGACTTGCCAAAACGTGGCTTGGTAGGCAAAGTCACTCCGAAAGTCGCGAGAAAGAAAGAGAGAGAGAGAATTTCCTATTAAAGGGAAATGTAGTTCTGTTTTTTTTTATGGGCACAACTCATGTGCTACAGGGAAATGCTTAAATCGGTCTTTCGGTTTTTTATTAGATTTGGGTCTAGAGGGGTACTCATTCTTGAAAGATCCGTCCTGACGTACTTCCATCTTAAGTGTGGCCTTCTGGATGGCTTTTTGCGCGAGGGTATCTTCTCTCATATCAGCCTCGCCAATCTGTCCATACCATTATCATACAAGCTTAAGCGCTAGGATTTTATTCCTTTAACAATATGGCCGACACCATATAGCTGGTAGATGTCGGCGTCGGTCCTAATAAGATGTTGGTTGCTATTAGGATGGAGTCGGAAAGTTTTTCTTAATACTCTCCTTTCGAAACGTCTCAGCTTTTCTTCATTGGATCTGGTCATTATCCATGTCTCGCAGTGACTATTGGTAATGCTTTTATAGCCTTTCACCTTTGAAGTTCTAGATATGCTCTTCGACTTCAGAAAGTTGTTAATGAGAAGAGACATTGATTTGCGGATTGAATTCTGCCCTTTATTTAAGCTGTAAATGTAGCTCCTAGATATTTGAATCGCTCCAATCTTTCAATCTACCCAATGTCTATTGTTACATTTTGCCATATTCCAACTCTGCGTCCCCCTCTATTTATGCACATATATTTAATCTTTTCCTCATTGTTCCTTTGTAGCCTTTTCTATTTTACTAAAAATGCCTGTTACTATCGGTGTCAGGCATCCTATAACGTCATTATTATCTGGATATACCAATAATAATTTTGGTCCTAGTGTAGTCAGGTATCCTGGCTCCGTACTTACTTGCGGTGCAGAAGGTCTCGGGTTCAATCCCGGCTGGTAAGTATACTTTTATTTAAGTATATATGGTTGTTTGCAGCAGACGTGACAAGGCATTTCTATGTTTTAGATTTCGAAATTATCTGAGAGTTTATTACTTATTCGCACTCTGGATCTTC
The DNA here is from genome assembly GCA_019049505.1 of Pachyrhynchus sulphureomaculatus. Lineage (NCBI taxonomy): Eukaryota > Metazoa > Arthropoda > Insecta > Coleoptera > Curculionidae > Pachyrhynchus > Pachyrhynchus sulphureomaculatus. The sequence goes on along the minus strand of CM032452.1, from coordinate 69,689,246 downwards.
TATCTTCCATACATATATTGGTCGTTTCAATAAATTTTGAAAAATTAAGAATTCGGTCATTGCATTCCATACTTGGCTTTCTTCCATACTATGTACGCTTGATGGAAATCTATAAATAGATTATCGATGGTTCGGTTGAACTTTCAACGTTTCTCTAATAGTTGTACTAGTCTGAAGAGTTGGTCGATGGTAGATCTGAACTTTCCAAATCGCACTTGGTATTCCCTTAGGTTGCTTTCTGAGTATGGACTAGTCTATCCAATACCATATTGGCTAAGATTTTGTAGGTCGTATTAATGACCTGAAAAGCTGCAGGTCACAAACAGTACTTTACAGTTCATTTAAAAAAGAAAAGGTTCTCGTTTTTCGAGAAGGCAAGAGAAGTGACAAGCTAAAGCTCATGCAAATGTGATGTATCAGAGTGACGGGAGAAGTTACACGGGCTTATCGAATATGCTCAAGCTATCAATTTTTCTTTCATGTTCCTGCCCAGTTCGGCTCCCGAATCAGGACAATAGCTCTCTTCTAAATAGGATATGCAGAGTGTGTTGAACATTGTTCTATGAACGTCTGATGTCTAATTTAAGGCAGATTTTATTTCATTTAACTGGACTTGTTTTTTTTTTTATATTCCATCACTATTCTTTGATTTAGTTCTTATAATACGAATGTAACTAAAGAATAATCACGAAATACTTTATAATACCAAAACTAATTTTTTAATGATCCAGAATATCACAGCTAACTCTAGAAACAATTAAATGTACCAAAATAGTTATCCTCCATATATTCATCGAATATCTGTTGATGATTCCTACAGAAAATATAAAAATTGTGCATTTGTATTCAAAAATGTATTTTTTTTTTAAATTAGAGAAGAAATTATTTCGTATACTTCAGTAATACTATAGTTATAAAGATTCCTAAGATTTTCCTTTGTACTTCAGGACTTAATCCTGCTCAATTATTTCCGTTAATATTTTGGAAAATTTAAAATTAACTCCTAACTTGGTGAAAGCTCTCAGATCAGCCTGAATGTGCCAGATCTAGAATTAAAAAAGTAACCCAGGACACAGTTCATGCATATCGCCCACCCTATTTAATGTCTATTTAAACGATATAGCAGAGTATATAGCGGAGCAGAGGGATATGCTGATAATAGCAACGCTCTTATTCAGGGAAGACATCCTGGGAAGCTGGTAGCTGAAGGTAACACTGCTGTAGATATCATATCCATGATGGTTGGTGTAAATTAGCTGATTTGCATTTAATATTAAAGAGTTGCTTGTAGTACCTACATTGAGGGTTAACATATCTAGAATAACGACGTGAAGGGGGTATTTTAATCTATAAAATGATGACAGTGGCTTCACTGTATATTTATTTTCTAATTATGTTTAAACGACAAAGAAACCTTTCACTACCACAACACCAGGAACAGAACTCATTTTCAGTTACCTTTTTCCAAACTCACAGTGGGTCGAAAGAGTCTTAAATATATCGTATATAAATATTTAAATAAACTAAATAAAATTATTTAAGATTTTATTAGGGATTTAAAAACAACTGAATCGGCTACCAGCAAATGGGTCGAATGTATAATGATGTCACACTTCCTGGTTTACTAGATCAATCATTAATTATCATTAAAAGTATAATGTAATGAAGTGCAGAGTGTTAGTTAATAGAAAAGAAAGTAAATAACATTATATTTATAAGAAACAGTTGAACATTTTTTTTAAATTTGTACTTTAATAAGTTATATATAACCACTTATAATCAGCCATTAAAATTAATAAATATTAGTGGCAACATCGGTAAATAGATAAGGCAGGTTTTACTACAAGACAACAGAGACATTACAGTTTTCTTAGCGGTGTTGCATGGGAGCGGAGAAAAGTGACTAAGACGGCATTGCAATTTACTCTACTATTTTCTACTCCTCCTTACTGCATATAGTGAGAGGCAAGTAATAACGAATAGGGACAAAGTAAACTCAGAAATAAACACCTACTATAATGAACTCTACAGATATAAAACAACACCCAAGAAAGAAAATACAAAATAGAGGTTCAGAAGAACTACCAGAAGTTACTGTAAGGACGTCAATAATATACTGAAGGAAATGAAGCTTAACAAAGCAGCAGGCCCTGATGGTATGTTATCGGAAATGCTATTGGAAGCAGAAGAGGACTTAAAACAAGAATTGGCTAAACTATTCAACATTGGTCTAGAAACTGGCAAAATACCAACATTATGGCATATACCAGAAATAATACTTCTACACAAAAAAGGCGATATCAGAAAGTTAGACAATTACCGCCCGATTAGCTTACTATCTCACATTTATAAACTCTTGACTAAAATCATCTCCAATAGATTAAAAAATAAGTTAGATTCCTATCAGCCATGCGAACAGGCTGGTTTTAGATCCGGCTATAGCACACGCGACCACAATGAGAAATATCGTATCGAACTCTACATAGCCTTCATAGACTATGAAAAGGCTTTTGATTATGTCAAAATATTGAACAACTATAGAATTGATTCTAGAAGATACACTATCATAATCAAAGATATATATGAAAACGCGAAGATGTACATAAAACCTAGTACAAATATCTAGAGGAAAAGGTGTAAGGCAGAGAGATACAATCTCCCCTTAGCTATTTATTACAGCTCTAGAAGACGTATTTCGCCAACTAGATTGGTCAAAGAAGGGCCTAAAGATAGGGGCCTAAACCATATTGTAGTCATCAGTAGTAACCCACGAGTTCCAAGAAATGATAAATGAGTTAAATTACCACTCAAAAACGATTGGTGGTCTTAAGATGAATAAAAGTAAGACAAAAAATATTAACCAACACTAATAACAATATAGTTATAAATTTAGAAGGGACAGCTCTTGAGATTGTTAAGAATTATGTGTATCTGGGGCAAAAAATTACTACAAGAGACAGTGTCTCCAATGAAATTTTAAGAAGGGCTAGGATGGTGCACATTCGAGAAATTAAGTTATATATTCAAAGATAAATAATAAGTTCAAAGACAAAGTTTATAGTGCATCCTATCCGTAATTACATATGGCGCTGACACTTGGACACTGAATAAAGCCGATATACAAAAACTAGCTCGGACCCAGAAAGCACACGAAAGACAAATGATCGGGATAAATCTTGAAGGTAGAAAAAGAAACAAGTATATACGTGAACAAACGAAATTAAAGAATATTATAGAGCACGTACCAGAAAGAAAGCGGCAATAAGCTGGACATGTAGCACGCACGATTGATGATCGATGGATTAAGCGAACATTAGAATGGAGACCACGAGAACAGAAAAGGAGCATAGGACGTTCCAAAATAAGATGGCAGGATGATATACAGAGGGTTGCAGGCATTGGATGGATGACAACAGCTGCAAATAGATTGAGATGGAAATTCAGGGGGAAGGCCTACATCCAGCGTTGGATAGAACTAGGCTTATAGTGATTTGGTGATTACCGCATAGAAAATTTAAAAGATGATTTGGTGGAAAGCTGTTTCATGAATGACATGGTGTGTCTCCCCGCAGGTATAAAATATTTTTGGTTTTTATACGACACAGGTTATCAACATTAAAAAATTTGATGAAAGAGAACTTCCAAATGAAAATCGCAATTAATAAATGCATAGTATATTTTATCCGTTATTCTAAAAATGTGAGTATAGCCTGTCCCAAAATATAAGATCCTGCTTTTTGCCGTTTTAAGTGGGCAATATAAAAATTCTGACTTTTTGTTTATGATAGGTTGCAGAGATGGACTTAAAAATTTTATTCATTAATGCAAATAAATAAAATTATAAGTGTTTTTGAAGATGTTTATTTATAGATGCATGTAAAAACAAATGGATAAGAAGTACAAATATGCAGTTTGAATGAATGGGGTTTACAAGAGGGGACATATTGTATAAATAAAAATATATTTTAACTTAAGCCTAATTCGGTTTCACTATCACTGTCATCAGCTGAGGTAATTATCAGTGATTTTATATTATTTACATAAATATATGAATCTTCAACTTTAACAACCTGCTGAATGGAATTCTTCCAGCTTTCACAAGGTATATCATTTATAACTTAACTTTACTAATTCAACTACTGACACGCTTAAAGTAGGGGAAACATTTGGTGCCCTGATTTTTGATTTAACTTGATGCCAAATATGTTCAATTGGATTAAACACACAATAATACGGAGGAAGCCGCAAAACAGTGTGTCCCATTTTCTCAGCCAAACTATCACAAACATTTCTTTTTCAATTTACAGTCTTTCAAAACTTCCAAAAGATCACTTTTTTTATAACTAAAGTCAAAATAAATGTTATTTTCTACCACATATTCCTGTATTTCCGATTTGGTCTTGGCTGCATTAGGAACCTTATTTAGTAGGCGACTATGGTAACTTGCATTGTCCATAACTATAACACTATATTCGGGAACATTTGGCAAAAGGGAATTTTGAAACCAATTTTCAAAAAGTTCTGCGGTCGTGTCTTCGTGATAGTCCAAACTAGAATATTTTATGTTTTTTGCAGATAGTAATAGACAATTTGAAACCCAGCCCTTTTCAGATCCAGCATGCAAAATAGTTATTCATTTACCTTTATTTGAAGGTGCGTTAGTCTGATATTTTGTACTTTTTGCACAGTGTCATGGGTATCGAACCATGTTTCGTCAAGATAAATTATTGGCCAATTCTCTGATCCATACTTTTTAATTTCTTGTAAATAAGTATGTCGCAAGATTCGTAATCTTTGTGACTCCATCACTACTTGCCTTTTGTTGATTTTTCGGAACGTGAATCCCATTCTTAAGAGAATTCTGTGAAGGGTTGATCGGCCACAATGTATATTGGTCCCGTCCTGCACCAGTCTTAATTTTATTTTGTCTAATGTCGGCACCAACTGCTCTTCATACATAGAATATATTTTTCTCCTGAAGACGTCTTTTTCACAATCGTTTACATGAAGCATTTGAAAATCTTTTCGTTTTTTCCTGTTTCCTACAATATCTTTAATCGTAGAAATTGGGGTTTTTGTTAGTTCACTGGTTTCTTGTAAAGCACTTTGTTTATTCAAATTTCCTTTTACCAAACTGTCGCAAACATTTTTCACTATTTGTTTAGCGTCAAGTGATAAATGTTTTCTCTTGCGATAGCCACTATTGCAATTTTCCCACGGACGCCACGTAATTAAAATAGAACCGTTACGTTGTAAGTTGTAAGTAAAACTAAAAATAAAAATAATAAAAAGTATCTTTCGAATCTTAATGGGGACCTGTGGTCATTAGGCCTATATTATCAAATACTTAAAGGCTCCAAACCGGGTTGCCAGGTAGTAAATATATAGGTAAAAATAGATCCAATATGATTGCAGGTGCAAGTGAGGGAGGTATACAAAGCAGGTAAAATAAGAATTCGTTTATCGTAATACCTGGCAACTATGCACAAAACCATAATAGGGTCGTTTATTGCCCCATTGAAAAAGCAAAAAGGCAGGATCTTATATCTTGGGATTTACTTTACCTGCATACACTTTTATTTCATTTAAATTGAATTTTGTTTGGAATATTCTGTATAATGTATTAAGTTAGCATTCTTCTTCTTAGGGTGCCTTATCTTCTAAGGACGTTGGCGATCACATTTGCCCATCTGACTTTATCTATTGCCACTCAAAATAGTTCAGTAGATGTCATGTTTGTCCACAGTCGTAAGTTTTTCAACCAGGAGTTGCGGCGCCTTTCTGGTCTTCGCTTACCAATTACTTTTCCTTCAATTATAAGTTGCAGGAGATGATACTTTTGGCTTTTCATAATATAGCCAAAGTAAGTGCTTTTTCTTTAATATTTGTGTTTGTATTAGGATTTTTACTGACCACTATTGTTTTTGTTTTGTTCGTATTCACTTTCATTCCATATTCCTTACATGCATCAACAATTCCATTCATGAGTCTTTGTAGGCCTTCTTTGCTTTCCGCTAGAACGGCAGTGTCATCAGCGTAGCGGAGGTTATTTACACACACACACCATTAATTGTAATTCCATCTTTTTTATCAGAAAGTGCTTTATTGAAGATTTCCTCCGAATAGATACTGAATAACAGGGGTGACAAAATACTACCCTGACGTACGCCTTTCTTTGTTTTTATTTCTTTGGACATGCGATTCTCAACTTTTATTTTGGCAGTCTGGTTCCAGTATAAACTTGATATTATTTGTAAGTCTTTGTCATCAGTGTTACACGATTGCAGTATTTCCATCATTTCCTCATAATTTACCATATCAAAGGCTTTTTAGAAATCTATGAAGCATAAATAAACATCAGAGTTGACATCCCTACATCTTTCAATCAGAACGCGGATGGAGAATAGTGCACCCCTCGTTCCTAAAGCCGAACGGTGCATGTCCACTACATTCATCTAGTTTTTTGTATACTCTTTGGTGGATTATTTTAAGGAAGAGTTTCAAGATGTGGTTCATTAGACTTAAATTCCGATATTCCTCGCACTTTCTAGGATTATTTCTTTTTGGCAATGGTATAAAAATTGATGTCAACCAATCATGAGGTACATCACCTGTATTGTATATGCTGTTGAAGAGGTCCTGTATAATGTGACTTTGATGAGGCCATCAATTCCTATATTATTACCAAATTTCAACTTTCTATGACAAATAGTTTCGGAGAAAATCGGGTGTGACATATTTATATAATGTAGTACTTGGACTCACTTTTCTTTGTATTATTTTTAAAAAGTCGCGAAATATCGCTGTCCCCCCCACCTTATCTCGAAAAGTACTGATCAAAAAATTTTGAAAAAACTCTGGAATGCTCTCCACGGGGTGTAAATTGAACGAAAATTATCACGAGTGCATTATAATAATATAAAAGCGCTACAGGCCATGAAGGCCTAGTGCTTAGTAAAACTTGTGTCCTTTTCCCTCCTTCCCTCTTCCATCATCCGGCATCCAAGTATTGTTGGATCGTATGTCTCCATTCTATTCTGTTCTGCGCCTTCGTTCTCCAGTTTCTGACCCCTATGGCTCTTAAATCCTCCTCGGCTTTCCCCTCCTTCTCGCACCCACAGGCTTCATCGCGAGCACCATTTTCGGCAGTCTCCCTCTTGTCAATCGTTGTACATGTCCTAACCATCTCATTCTTTGCGCTCTTATAAAAGATGTGATTCTGGGTCCGTCATATAAGTCTTCCAGCTCCTGATTTGTCCGCCTAGTCCACCCTTCCGGTGTATTTCTTCCCCCGTAGATCATGATTCAGTTTGTCTCCTATCTCTTTAAACATCTCTTCCATTCTATCCATATCCGAAATCGTTAGTTTTACAGGCTCTTCTATATTGTTGTCTTTATTCTTATCTGGTTATTTGCCTTTTTGGTTTGCCGCGCAAGACACAGATACCCGGACTATCTCCTCGGAGGTTTATGCCTATCGGAACCACAATCCCCAAACACTTCGTTTATCTGTCTCCTATTTTTCGGGGAAATACGAGTGCATTACCTTTAATAATTTATTTGGTATATAAAAAAAAAAAAAAAAAAATTTCAAAGTCATCAGTTTTGAGTAAAGATTGGAAACAAACTTTGTTGAAAACTCCTTTGGGGTGTGTTTTGTGAAGTCACTGATCATTTTATACCACCGTAACAACATTTTTTATTTTAAAAAAAGCAATCAACGTACGGAACACTAATTGTGCAAGTTCAACTTGCACTTGACCGGTTATTTATTCGAAAAAGTATAATGATCAGCGGTCCTACTAAACACGGCGTCACTGGAAAAATTACAGTTGATGAAATATTTACTTTCGTCTAAGTACGCCAATGAAATTTGCTAGAGATTCTCGCAAGGAGGTCGTTTTCGTCTCGTCGTCGGTCGGCTTGCTCTAAAGTGCTGAGTTCGTTAAAGGTGAACGGACCGAATAAAGTTGCAGGGGCAGACTGTGATGTAAAAATTGCTGCTTTGTCTGCGAATACTGGGACAAATAAGATAACCCGATATCTTGTAATACATTTTATCTAACACTATGTAAACCGTCTTGTCTGGCATAGTGTATAGTTTTCAGGGATTTGTCGTAACCTTGTCCTACTACGAGGTTTTTATATTGGTGATTTGCTCTGATCGTAGAGAATCCTTTTCAAAGAATAATCTATAATTACGTCACAATGGCTAATAGAATAAGCATAGCGATTTGTAAACAAATACTTCATAAAAATGACAGGGTAGCAGTAGCACTACATTCTCAGGCTAAGTAAAAAATCTGGAACACTCGGTATGATTTTCGTGTTTGGAGAAACCTCTGTAACCGGTATCAAGATCGCGATTAGCCATATAGATTACTTTTTTAATTAAAAAAAGAGGCAGAATACTATAATTATTCTCAACATTTTAAGGTTTCCAGTACAAATTTTCTAAATAAAAGAAGAGGTATTATTATAAAAATTAATACAGTTTACAGGTCATCTTCAAGAGGGTTACGCAATGGAAAAGAAGGACAGTATTTGACAAAAACTTATACTAAACAACCGGCCAAGTGCGAGTTGGACTTGGGCAATTAGTGTTCCGTACGTTGATTGCTTTTAAAATAAAAATTTTCGCTATGGAGTCTAAAATGATCAATGACTTCACAAAACACTCCCCAAATGAGTTTTCAACAAAGTTTGTTTCCGATCTTTGTTGAAAACTGATGACCTTGAAAATTTTCACCAGATACCAGGTGTACGAGTATGAAATGCGGATTTTTTTTCTAAAAAAACATGTAAAATTCGGAAAAATGATAAAAAGTGCTTTATTCAAAGTATGCTCCATCGCTTGTTATACATTTTTCCCATCTTTCAGGCGCCAGTAAAAATCTTCTCCTTTTGCTGCGAACCATTCATCGAGCCATTTTTTCACATCTTCGTACGAACCAAAGCACTGCTCAGCAAGTGCGTGACCCATCGATGCAAACAAGTGGTAATCGGAAGGAGCCAAGTCTGGTGAGTAAGCCGCATGGGGTAGAACTTCCCAGCTGAGTGCTTCCAACGTGTCGCGAAATGGTTTTTTGCCGTATGTGATGGAGCATTGTCATGAAGAAAAATGACTTTATGTTGCCTCTTTCGTTATTCTGGCCTTTTTTTCAAGTAGCGAACGGTTCAAATCGGCCAATTGTTGTTGGTAACGTTTAGTATTAACCGTTTCCCCAGGTTTTAACAGCTCATAATAGACCACGCCCCTCTGGTCCCACCAAACACAGAGCATCGTCTTTCTGCCAAAGCGATTCGGTCTTGCGGTCGATATGGATGGTACGCCTGGGTCTACCCATGATTTTTTGCGCTTGGGATTCTCAAAATAAATCCACTTTTCATCCCCTGTAACTATACAATGCAAAAACGACTTCTTTCTGACCGAGCGAGCAAAATGTCACACGTGTTTTTTGCGCTTTTCCATTTGCCTGTCGTTCAACTCATGTGGTACCCATCTACCGGTCTTCTGAATCTTTCCCATCTCTCGTAGCCGATTGGAAACAGCTTGTTGACTAACGCCCAATTGCTCGACAAATTGTTTTTGTGTTTGCGAATCATCTTCGTCCAACAATGCTTGAATTCCACATCTTCGTATTTTTTTGGCGGTTTTCCATGTTCCTTGTCTGCAACATCGAAGTCACCACTTTTGTAACGCCGAAACCATCGTTCACACGTATCTTGCGATGGAGCATGTTCACCATAAGCTTCTCGAAGTAATCGGTATGATTCAACAGCAGTTTTCTTCAAATGAAAACAAAAAATTAATGCTGCCCGCGAATGCTCTTTGTTCGGTATAAATTTCGACATATTTAACACAACAATACAACACTATGCACACACTTTTCCAATTTATCACTCGTGCGTGTCTGACACTTGTTGATGACACAACAAAATGGCGCAGTGTCAAATCTTTATAGCACAAACTACATTGGTGCACCATCTGTTGTCTAAAATCCGCATTGCATGTTTGTACACCTGATAAATTATTAAAGGTAATACACTCGTAATAATTTTCGTTCAATCTACACCCGGTAGAGAATATTCCAAAATTTTTTCAAAATTTTTTGATCAGTACTTTTCAAGATAAAGGGGGGGGGGGAGAGCGATTTTTGGGAATTTTTTAAAAATCATACAAAAAAAAGTGTGCGTAAATATTACATTATACATACTTTTGAACTCGAGTTTTCACAAGCTTTCATTTGACACCCCAATCGATGACCTGGTATTTTTTTTTCACTTCTGATCTCACCACCCAAAACTAATCCCTGAAAGTCAAAATTTAACTTTTTAAAACTACACGGCTCTGATTGGGCCATCAATTTTTATATTTATGGCAAATTTTAACTTTCTATGTCGAATAGTTTCGGAGAAAATCGGGTGTGACAGACGGACAGACATTGAAGTCATCTTATAGTGTACGTACAGAACACTAAAAATATTTCAAAAATATCTGTACGTATTACGTTTTATATTACTACGTGGAATCGTGAGCATTAAAATCATTGCTCATGAAGAAATTGAAAGCATTTGAAATATGGACCAATCGCAAAATGCTGATAGTACTTGAAAGTACCGTGGACAGCTAGATTAACGAACAAAGACGTCTTGAAAATACTGAATAAGTAGAGTGAAATATTGGTTAATTTATAGAACATACCTTGGAGACCTGCTAAGAAACCCTACTGCAAATAATTGAACAAGAGAAAATAAAAGGAAAGTGAAGGATAAGAAGAACCAGATGTCCTGGCTGAGAAGAGAAATATACGGGAATGGATAGGTTTAAGAACAATTCGAAACCTGGTCCACGCAGCAACAGACCAAGAAGCATATCAACAGGTGATCGCCAACATCGAATAATGATGGAAGGGAGGCCAAGAAGAATATCGATAATATTTATATAATATTTATACTGTATTTTTCGTGGCTGGTTCGTGGGAGAGGGGGGATGGATACAAAGATTAAACTAAAGACAGACCTGCTTATAGAAGGTGCGCTAATCGACAAGCGTAGGGGCACTAAACGACAACCAGGGGAGCAATGCCGTTTGATGAAAAAAAATATGTTGCATTGGAACTCTAAATTCTTAAGCTATCTCCACACAGTAAACTAAAAATCGAGGGGTAGATTTTTGACAAAAAAATCTTTTCACACAGTAAAACTCTAAAAACCTATCCAATTTAGAAATCAATGACTGGGGGGGGGGGGGGGCTTTTCCTAAAAAAAAGAACTCTTTCCTACGGAGGAACGTTACCAGCTTACATTTAACCTATGACCGGGGCGAAGAAGAGGATTTTTCGCCAAAAAGAACCCTTTCATACAATAAAACTTTAAAATCGTAAAACCTCTTTAAAACTTGACAGGGAAATGAATATTTTTCACAAAAAAACACTATTTTTACATTTATATGTATATATGTATGTATATATATATATATATATATATATATATATATATATATATATATATATATATATATATATATATAATAATTTTTTTGTTGAACCTTTTGTTTACATAAACTTGATTGGTTTTTCTTGGGTACTTAGGTTCTTTTGGAAAACACAAACTAGTTTATTTGACGTTTCGCCTTATTTTTTTTAGGCATTTTCAAAAATTCTTTATTTTTTAATATACACAATGAATATTAAAAAATAAAGAATTTTTGAAAATGCCTAAAAAAAATAAGGCGAAACGTCAAATAAACTAGTTTGTGTTTTCCAAAAGAACCTAAGAACCCAAGAAAAACCAATCAAGTTTTATATATATATATATATATATATATATATATATATATATATATATATATATAAATGTATAGTCATAGTCATTTACCAGAATTCCATATATCCCTTGAAGGTGGTACAAAATTGCCGTGTCAAGATAATATTTTGAAAAAAACAACGTTTTCCTATCGAGTTAATATACTCTGAGGATGTTTTGCATACGTGTACTTTATCTCACAACGTGCTCCCATATTCATAAAACTAACAAATTAAAACAATTTGTGAATCATGCTCATGGTGCCAGATGTACATGCGGTAGACACTTAGAAATACCTATAAATAGGACATCAAAGAAACTTAGATCTTTTTTTATTTGGCTCCCAGGATGTATAACCTGCTCCGTCTTGAAATTAGGTCCTTAACAAGACTATAGACGTTTAACAGTGCATGTAGGGTATTTATTTGTAAAAATTTAGCTAAATTCAAAGAGATGTTCTGATTTTCCATTGGTTAATAGGATTATTTTGTGAAAGTGTAATGATGTCTATGTACATATTGTGGGCACTCATTAATTATTGCATTTTTATATAATTCAAAGGATTTTTAAGTTTCGTATTTTTTTTCTCTTTTTAGATTATATCTAGCACATACAGGTTTCACTCACGTAGGTGCGGTATAAAATTCTGACATTCAATTACTCTAGTATGTTATAAATTAATTTTGTATAACTATTATGATACTGTAAACTATTATGAATGAATGAATAAACTTGTTATAAGAAAATTTAAATTGTTTCTTTCTAAATATAGAGAAATTGCTCAATATATATGTAGTTTAAAAGTTTTTCAGTAAAACTTCTTTAAAAAAAACTACACTCCGAAAGGCTTGGTACAACGCAAATATATAAAAGCAAATGTAAGAAAATAGAAAGTAGAAATATAGTTTATCCATTACCCTTTCCGACTACGAAGGCAGATTGAAAAGTTTTCTAAAAAAAACAAAGAAAACAACATTTTTTTTGCAAAAACAAAAATTTATTTCTCAACATAAACTCCATTGAGCTCAATATAACAGGTAGGCTGAAAAGTTTTTGGTCTAGCTACTTAAACACATTTTTTTGCCAAATTCGACTTTATTCATCAGTATAGTCACCTTCAAAAGTGATACAATCAGTACAACGCTTTGTTAACATTTCTATACCTTTCTTGTAGAAGGATTTGTCTTTGTCTTCAAAATAGGCCTCAGTTTCGGCAATAACGTCTTCATTGGAGCCAAATTTTTTTTTTTCAAGCTGCTGTCCACTCAGCTGACTGCCGATTTGATTCCGGTGTGTAGTGGTGGATCCATGTTTCATCCATTATCACATATCGCATGAAAAAATCCTTTTTTTTGCGTTTAAACAGGTCCAAACAGCGCTCAGAATCATCAATCATGTTGTTGTTTTTGGTCCACTACTAGCAAACGCGGTACCCATTTCGAACAGAGCTTTCCCATGCCCAAATGTTCATTGAAAATATGACTACACGTTCTTTTGATATCTGTAAGATGTCAGCTATCTCACGCAATTTTACTTTCCAGTCATCCAAAACAATTTTGTGGATTTTTTTTATGCTTTCCGGTGAAACAACCTTATTTGAGCGTTCAGCATCATTTGTATCTGTACGAACGTGTTTAAATTCAGCATACCAGTAAATGATGAGTTATTTTCCAGGGGCAGAGTCCCCGTAACACTTTTCAAGCCATTACTTTGCTTGAACGGTATTTTTTCCCATCAAAAAACAGTGTTTAATCAACACGAAATTCGATTTTTTCCATTGTTTTAAAAATATCAAAAGTAACGTCACTAAAACCACTATAACTTATAAACTAATTGTTGAAATATCATGAAATTCTGCCACGTATTGTTTGAAGGTTGGTAATTAATAAAAATCATATGGATTTTTTAAAAAGAACGACATCTATGTGTCAGACCAAAAACTTTTCAGCCTACGTGTTATTTGCTTCACAGCAATTTCCTCAGAAAAAAAATTGTTTCCAACTGTGTATACAGCACATATAACTTATCCATTCGAGAATAATTTCTTCCCTCTAAACCAATTTTTGAGGTTAGAAGACAAAAAAAAAATCACTTGAGGCCAAATCTGGAGAATAGGGTGGGTGGGGAACTATCTCGAAACCCAGCTCGTGAACCTTTGCCGATCTGTGAACAGAAGCATTGTTCTGACATGCACTTTTTTGCGTTAATTCTGGTCGCTTTTTCTTCAAATCACTATTCAAACGGACCAATTACAACTTCAAAGAGGATATTATGTACCCGTTTATATGATGTGCCTACTATCTCAGCAATCTAATGAAGTTTAATACGACGATCTTCCAACATGATACTATGAGTTTTATCAATCATTTCTTCAGAGAAAACCTCAATCAGGAGTCCTGAATGTGCAGCATCTCCAGTGCCCGTACGACCACGTTTAAATTCATTTATCAAATAATAAATGGTCTTGAGTCCCGATAAACTTCCTTCAATTAAGTTTCTATCCGAGTCACAGTTCACTTTTTTAAACAAAATTGTTTGATCAGTGCACAATAGTCGGTTTTATATATTTCCACGAAACGTGTAACACCGCTCACTTACGATAGCTGTCAACAAACATTGCGTTGCATCTGGTTGAAATTATGCACACAACCGTTACAAGAATCATGCTTATCAATAGTGACGCCGCTTAACAAAATTTCCCGCCGTTTCCTAGAAATTTACCAGATTTATCAATCCACCTTCGTAGACACCTCCTTCGCTGTGTAATAATGTCTTATAAAAAAGAATTTACAGAAACATCTAGTTTCTTAAAACTATTGATGAAACAATCTACTTTACCCATTATTTCACAGGAAACCTCGTGAGAAACTTTGTTATTATTATTCAAATTTTAAGCAAAAGTGTGGTATTTGTAAAACATAATAAAATCTAATTAAAAAATCTGTGAAAAGAATTGGCAATAAAGGAAAACAGCCAAATTGAACCTAAGAATGGATTTCTGTGTAACAAGAGATGCCCGATATATTAAAATTATTAAAACAATCTCTCGGTGTAATCTGATTCTTTGTTTTTAAGTTAGTAGAGTCTGTCAAGTAAGAACGTGACCGCTCGTAATGTTGAAAAAAATGTATTTTGAGAACATTTTTTGCGTTTTTTTTTTAATCCTTGGTGTGCTAACAACGGCGCAATTACCTTAAATTGTCCAATCAGCTCCTGCACAAAAAATCGGAGCGACTTTACCTACCGAGCCACGCTTTGGCAAGTCGTCGACATTTTTTGTCTCGTTAAAATAATTTACCTACTTCTTCACAAACGGTACCGACTTTTTAATATATTTAGCGGCCGCGAAATGTGTCATTTCAGGTCTCTTTGAATGAGAACAAAGAAAGACTGCCTCGAACCGACGTGCAAACAATGACTCATTTTGGATTTTACGTGATTTCGACGAAAGTTCGAAATTCACTGAAACTTTTACTAAAATGCATCGTAGATAAAGGTTCCCTTTACCGATTTTTTATTGAATCCTTAAAATCGCATCTATTAAAAATGAATTATCGCGGACACGTTCTTACTTGACAGACTGTATATATAGACAGTATGAAAAAGTCGGGACTATCTCACATCGGCGCTGCGCTTGAACGATTCTGACATCACTCAAAGAACAAATCTTAAGAAGCTTCTAAATTACACATAAAACCGATAGTTTCTCACAATAAGAACCACAATGTGCTTTGGTAGTTTTCTTAAGCAAGTTGACTATATTGTGTGACTACAACACCACTCACACCGAGAAAGTGACACAATGAAAAAAATTTCAGAACACTTACGTAATATATAATATGAAAAGCGACTTGATAAACCTCAAAGGAACAATAATTTTTTGCTACCTATATACTCGTACCTCACCAACCTTTGATCCTCCTCCCTTTGCAAAGCATCTCGTGTGTTAGGTTTTCTACGCCGTACCTGTTATGATATCTGTGATACTGGAGCTATTAAGTCTATGTATAATTGTCTTGTTAGGAGTGTTTTGGAGTATAATAGTATCATATGGGGTCCTATTTATAACTGTCATATTAATCATCTGGAGTCTGTCCAAAATAAGTTCGCAACATTCATTTTATACAAACTAAAGTTTCCCCACAGCAATGTACCGTACTTGACGTCTATTCAATTAGTAAGTATAGAAACACCTGAAACACGAAGATGCAATGCTTAGTTTTATTCTTGTACAAATTGCTTAACGGTCAGATAAACTGTCATACTCTGCTGTCCCATGTTGATTTTCGGATTCCAAACAGGACCACTAGATCTCAACAACTGTTTCATATCACTTTTCATCATACTACGTACGGAACACAAAATTTTTCTAATAGACTGTTAAGTAATTATAATGCAAATTTTAGTGATTTAGATCTGTTTAGATATAGTATGACATTATTTAAAAACAAAATAAGGTATAGACGTATTAATACAGTAACTCTAGGGCAACGACAGTAACAATTTATCTGTTATCTTTGTTTTTACTTCTTTTTGTAAATTATTGTGTGTGCGTTCTTTTTTTTTGTATCTATGAGTATAGTTATACTATTTGGAGTTGTTACTCTGTAAGTACTGATTGTATAAATAAATAAATAAAACATGTTCATGCCAAGATATATTTGCTCCCAAACTAACGCCCAGCAAAGTGAGTGATGATGCTAGAGGAATGCATCGTAGACAAAAGTTCCCTCTACCGATTTTTTGTTGAATCGCTAGAATCACATCTACCAAAAATGAATTATCGCGCACACGTTCTTACTTGACAGACTGTATATATAGACGGTATGAAAAAGTCGGGACTATCTCACATCGGAGCTGCTTTAAGATACCTTTGAAAGATTCTGACATCACTCAGAGAACAAGTCTTAAGAAGTTTCTAAATTACACATAAAACCGATAGTTTCTCACAATAAGAACCAAAATGTGCTTTGGTAGTTTTCTTAAGCAAGTTGACTATATTGTGTGACTACAACACCACTCACGCCGAAAAAGTGACACAATGAAAAAAATTTCAGAACACTTACGTAATATATAATACGAAAAGCGACTTGACAAACCTCAAAGGAACAATAATTTTTTACTACCTGTATACTCGTACCTCACCAACCTTTGATCCTCCTCCCTTTGCAAAGCATCTCGTGTGTTAGGTTTTCTACGCCGTACCTATTATGATATCTGTGATACTGGAGCTATTAAGACTATGTATAATTGTCTTGTTAGGAGTGTTTTGGAATATAATAGTGTCATATGGGGTCCTGTTTATAACTGTCATATTAATTGTCTGGAGTCTGTCCAAAATAAGTTTGCAAAATTCATTTTATACAAACTAAAGTTTTCCTACAGCAATGTACCGTACTTGACGCGAAACACCACCTACTATTTCCATAGTGCAGTCAAGGATGCCCGATATTGTCTTCAGACAGCGTATCATAAAACGTATTTTAATGAAGCTAGACACCAAAAAAGCTTCTGGCGCTGAAGGAATACCTGCCATAGTTCTCAAAAACTGTGCAAGGGAACTAACACCAGTTTTCTGTAGACTTTTCAACCTATCCTACAGAAAGGGAATATTTCCTTCCTGCTGAAAATGTGCCACAGTACAGCCGATACTTAAAAAAGGCAAGAATACCTTGCCCAATAACTACCGACCAATCGCACTGCTTTCAATAATATCGAAAGTCATGGAAAAGGCTATCAATCAGCATCTTCTAAAATATCTTGAAGGATTCAACATTATTAGCGATCACCAATATGGCTTTTGTAAAAATAGATCAACAGGAGATCTTCTGACTTATGTAACACACCTTTGGAACAACGCAATTGAACACTTTGGAGAATCTCGAGCGGTTGCTCTTGATCTATCCAAGGCATTCGACCGTGTCTGGCATGATGGGCTGTTGGCTAAGCTACGCTCTTATGGTATGTCTAAAAGGTTCTGTTTGTGGCTCTCATGTTTCCTCAGAGAGCGTTCTTTACGAGTGGCAGTCGCCGGATTTCTTTCTAACACCTTCACTATCAACGCGGGTGTACCTCAAGGCTCCATACTGTCTCCTACTCTCTTTCTCATTTACATTAACGATCTGCTGGAAAAGACCGAGAATGGCAGTACGCTTATCTCTTCATTCACTTTGAACGCTAGGACATCGGCTACTCAGACGAATATCCGCAGACAGCAGGAAGTCATTCAACTTAACAAAAACCTGGAAGAAATTCTATCTTGAGGTAACAGTAACCAAGAGGAATTTAACGCTACAAAAACCCCGGCGGCAGTTTTTTCTAAAAAAAGTTAACGTTGCTGAACCCGATATAGTTATGTCGGGACACTCCATTCCTCTAACATCGTCACTCAATTTGTTGGACGTTAAATTGGGAGCAAATATGTCCTGGCATGAACATGTTGCAGGCATAGCAAGGAGAGCTTCTCAAAAGTTGGGAATATTATTTCGAACCAGAAAGCTTTACACTCCACAACAACTGTTAATTACAAAGCTCAAATTCGACCAACTATGGAACTGCTCCCATACTGCTCCGCCCATGTTTGGGGCTCCGCTCCCAAACATACACTGCATTTGTTGGATTCTATTCAGAGAAGAGCTGTTCGTCTGATTGGAGACCCGGAACTGACCGGCGGCCCTGATTCGCTGGAACATCGAAGAACGGTTGGCGACTTGAGCCTACTCTACAAGTATTTTTATGGAAAGTGTTCAAAGGATGTGGCTCGCTTAATTCCTCCCAGAGCCGTGCATGTTAGAAGTACACGTCGCGCTAATACTTCACATCCGTATAAGGTTCAGCTTGTTACTCCGCGTACAACGCTTTTCAAGCAGTATTTTATATGGAGAACATCATTCCTTTGGAATAATTTGCCCAGGACTGTGTTTCCCACCGAGTACAATTTACAGCGATTCAAGAACAACGTGAATCGCTTTTTCCGCACACGTGTCGCTCCTGTAGCGCTTTAGGGGCTTCCCTGCAGCACGTGTGCTAGACCCAAAAAAAAAACTATTGCAGTATCGTCTGCATACCTATTATTTATAGGTTTTCCATTAACTTTTATCCCTCTGCATTCATCTTCTAGAGCAAGTTGAAATATTTTCTCAACGTAGATATTAAATAATACTGGAGACAGTACCCTTGTCTAACACCTTTTAAACACTAACTACCTTAAAACAAAGAAGAAACTAAAAACATTTTTATTCCGACTGCGCTGCATACACCGGTCGGTGTCAATTATAGTAGAAAAAAAATTGCAATACCGTTGCACAATTTTTATTATCCGTGAAACTTTCAAGGTTAATGTCGTAAGTCTTTATAAAATAACAATAAAGTCAGATTATAATTTACATTACATCCGATACAATAATATAATAATAACAACCACAGGAGATAACTTCAATTAGGCATATGGTCATTTGTTGTAAACCAACATACAAAATAATTATCAAAGTAATACATCAACTGCTGATGAAAATTCTTTAATGGTTTACATTGAACCATCGAAATTTCGAAGTACAGTACGTGTAATTTATTTGCTGCTCAGAAAATCGAGGGTCATCCCTGAAATTATAATTTTTTTGAGATTCGTTCGGACTTTGAAATCTTTGGCACAATGATACTACACAATACTTATCACCACTACACCAAACACTTTATTTTTTCACTTGACATACGTTTAGCTAACCATGCTAACGTCATCAGGAGCAACGATTGCCAATAATCGCTCCTGATGGATGGCAATCATCACTTATACGGTTAGTGAAAAGTGCGACGAATGCAAAAAAATAGTGTACTATAGCAGTGAGAGTGAATTCACTTTATAAACCAAATATTTGCACTCGAAATGCATGAAAATTTAAGGGCACAACTAAATAATATATCTCCGAAAAAAGTACAGAGGATTTTTAAACACATATTTTTACTAGCTGCTACTCAAAACCACATTTGCCAAATCAATAAAAACTAAGTGTGTTTCCCTATTAACTGATGTTCTTTTTTCAAGTAGTTGGGTCATACAGAAGATATTATCAATGGTGGATCTTCCCGCTCAAGAACCTTATTGCTCTTCTGAATGATAATGTTGATAATCATTTAGTACCAGTTGACTCAATATTTTTCCATACAAACGGCTAACCGAGCAGATTATAGATAAACCTCTATATATATCATCATCATCATTAGCTTATTCCATCCATAGTTGGATGTAAACCTTCCCAAGTTGTCTCCACTGAGCTCTGTTGTCTGCCTTTTGTATTCAATCGTGTCCCGCTAATCATTTTATGACGTCCGTTCATCGTGTCTGTGGTCTACCTTTGCGTCTTTTATGTTCTCTAAACCTTCATTCAACCATACGGTGTGTCCATCTGTTATCATTCATCCTTGTGATTGCGAATACATCTGTCACTTTTGATTTTCTTCGTATCTCGATGTCAGGAATACGATCTTGAAGTCTAATATTTAGCATTGTCCTCTCCATTGCTCTTGGGTTTACCTGGAGTTTACGTATTATACTTTTATTTAAAGCCCACATATTAGTACATATTGATGAAACACTGGCTTTTATTGTATTTGGGATGTCCAATTTAAATGTGAATTGTAACCTTTCAAACGCAGATCAAGCAAACGAGATTCTTCAATCCAAGTCAGCCCTTAAATTATTTTTTGATATTTCGATTTTTTGTGACGTTTGTACCTTTTCTATTCTTTCACCTTCTATTACTAGTTCCTGACTGTTATCTTCATTTTCGTTGTTCATGTATGGTGAAGTTTATTTTTAGACTTATTTCTCGAGAGTTGTTATTTAATTCTATCAGCATTTCTTGTAATTCTCCTTTTGTGTTGACAATCAGAGTGACATCATCTGCGAACTTTAAGTGATTTAATCGTTCACCGTCTACTAGTATTCCTTTATTTTCCCGCTTTAGCGATTTGAACATGTCTTCTAGAGTCAACATGAACAGTTTTTTTGGGTCACCTTGTCTAATTCCTATTTTAATTTTGATTTTATTTGTTTTTTTCTTCAAGCATTATTTGTGATGTGGCATTTTCATATATATATATATATATATATATATATATATATATATATATATATATATATATATATATATATATATATATATACAGTGACTCACAGCTTAAATGATGCAGTCGCAATAAGAAAATACTAACTGGTCTCAGTGCCTCTATATTTATTTGGAAAAAATAACTTATTGAAATTAAATTAGTAAAGAGTCTTCTAAAAAAGTATGAATTACTTTTTGTCTTAAATATGTCTTACTTAATTAACAATAAATAATTAATCAAATCATATGCAATTTTAACGTCACAGCTTAAATGATGGCAAATAACAACAGGGGTCAAAACTTATCGCATTTTGAAATTTACGAAGGCGACGTCGCTTTGACTTCTTAGTGCAATTGTTTTTTGTTTAGTTTGACATTTTTTCATTCAATAAAACGAAATTGTTTAAGAATGGGTCGTCGAACTACAATTTCTGAGAGAAATTTAATTATTACTCATTACAGGAATGGATACAGCCAAAGAGACATAGCCAAAATGGTAAATAAATGTCCGTCAACTGTTCAGTATATCATTGAACGTTACCGGAATGAAAAATAGAGTCGAGAATAAGTCAAGGTTGGCTCCAAATAAGATCTTTAATGAACGTGAAGAAAGATGGATTTTAAGAGAGGTATCAAATAATCCAAAAAAAAGTGCGCCAAAGTTGTGCGCCGAGGTGGAAAGACAGTTTGGAAAAAGGTGTAACCCCGAAACAGTTCGACGGATCTTGCGAAATAATAATTTACATGGTTGAACTGCTAGAAATAAGCCTTTCATTAGCCAAAGAAATAGACGCGTGAGATTGGAATTTGCCAGAGAGCATATCAATAAAGACTTGAACTTCTGGAAATCAGTAATATTTGCTGATGAGACCAAAATAAACTTATTTGGGTCCGATGAAAAAATATCAGTGTGGAGAAAGCCTAACGAAGAATTAAAATTGAAAAATATCAAAGCTACGGTAAAGCACGGTGGAGGTGGAGTGATGTTATGGGGCTGTATGTCATCTGCAGGAGTAGGTAACATGCATTTCGTCGAAGGGAATATGAACCAATATGTGTACTTGGATATACTAAGGCAGCATCTCGTCGCTAGTGCCCAAAAATTAGATATTGAAAACAATTATCGGTTCTATCACGACAATGATACAAACCACACGTCAGTCCGCAGTTGGTTGCTTTATAATTGTCCAAATGTTATTAAAACACCAGCCCAGTCACCAGACTTAAATGTAATTGAAAATTTGTGGCTGACATTAAAAAATAAAGTAAATAGTGCCCCAATATCAAATAAAACTGAATTAAAAGTAAAAATTACTGAAGCATGGAACACTATTTCCCCGGAGTATACTAGAAAGTTAGTTGAATCAATGTCCAGAAGATTACAAGCCGTTATTGATAATGAGGGAGGCCCGACCAAATATTAGCAGGCTTATTTCAAATTCTACAGTTTGTTTTCTCTAATAATTTTGGTATATTAAATTTTGCATCATTTAAGCTGTGACGTTAAAATTGCATATAATTTAATTAATTATTTATTGTTAATTAAGTAAGGCATATTTAAGACAAAAAGTAATTCATACTTTTTTAGAAGACTCTTTACTAATTTAATTTCAATAAGTTGTTTTTTTCCAAATAAATAAAGAGGTACTGAGACCAGTTAGTCTTTTCTTATAGCGACTGCATCATTTAAGCTGTGAGTCACTGTATATATATATATATATATATATATATATATATATATATATATATATATATATATATATATATATATATATATATATATATCAGGTGTACAAGTATGAAATGCGGATTTCAGACAACAGATGGTGCACCAATGCAGTTTATACTATAAAGATTTAACACTGCGCCATTTTGTTGTGTCATCAACAAGTGTCAGACGCGCACGAGTGATAAATTGGAAAAGTGTTGTGTTGTTAAGTTCAATATGTTGAAATCTATACCGAACAAAGAGCATTCGCGGCCAGCATTAATTTTTTGTTTTCATTTGAAGAAAACTGCTGTTGAATCATACCGATTAGTTCGAGAAGCTTATGGTGAACATGCTCCATCGCAAGATACGTGTGAACGATGGTTTCGGCGTTTCAAAAGTGGTGACTTCGATGTTGCAGACAAGGAACGTGGAAAAGCGCCATAAAAATACGAAGATGTAGAATTGCAAGCATTGTTGGACGAAGATGATTCGCAAACACAAAAACAACTCGCCGAGCAATTGGGACGTTAGTCAACAAGCTGTTTCCAATCGGCTACCAGAGATGGGAAAGATTCAGAAGACCGGTAGATGGGTACCACATGAGTTGAACCACAGGCAAATGGAAAAAAAAAAAGCGCAAAAACACGTGTGACATTTTGCTCGCTCGGTACAAAAGGAAGTCGTTTTTGCATCGTATAGTTACAGGGGATGAAAAATGGATTTATTTTGAGAATCCCAAGCGCAAAAAGTCATGGGTAGACCCAGGTGCACCATCCACATCGACCGCAAGACCGAATCGCTTTGGCAGAAAGACGATGCTCTCTGTGTTTGGTGGGACCAGAGGGGCGTGGTCTATTATGAGCTGTTAAAACCTGGGTAAACGGTTAATACTAAACGTTACCAACAACAATTGACCGATTTGAACCGTTCGCTGTTTGAAAAAAGGCCAGAATACCGAAAGAGGCAACACAAAGTCATTTTTCTTCATGACAATGCTCCATCACATACGGCAAAACCAATTCGCGACACGTTGGAAGCACTCAGCTGGGAAGTTCTACCTCACGCGGCTTACTCACCAGACTTGGCCCCTTCCGATTACCACTTGTTTGCATCGATGGGTCACGCACTTGCCGAGCAGCGCTTTGGTTCCTACGAAGATGTGAAAAAATGGCTCGATGAATGGTTCGCAGCAAAAGAGGAAGATTTCTACTGGCGTGGTATTTACAAATTGCCCGAAAGATGGGAAAAATGTATAACAAGCGATGGAGCATACTTTGAATAAAGCACTTTTTATCATTCTTCCGAATTTGACGTTTTTTTAGAAAAAAAAAATACACCGCATTTCATACTTGTACTATAACCTGGTAGTCATTAACTTCTCTATGGTCGCGGGGGGATCCCCGCTTTCTCTGAATATTCTCTTTGAAGAATTGGGAATTCCCTGTCCTTCGACTTTGTTCTATGGGGATTTCCTCGTTCGTTTCGTGTGTTCATTTGTTCCGTAATGTTAGTTCGGTCGGCTGGCAGTTTTGTTTTAATATTTATTGGAGATACATACATACATAATTTAACCCTACGTTAAAAATGCCGCCTGTAAAGAAAAAAGAGCGTAAAAGCGTCACTTTGGAATTGAAGATGAAAGTGTTAAGAAGAATGGAAAATGGAGGCAAAGCAACAATTGTTGGGAGAGATTTTGGACTCTCAGAATCGACTGTGAGAACGATTTATAAAAATCGGGAAAAAATTAAAATCTCCAGCGAAGGTTCAACACCTATAAGTGCAACAAAACTTTCTCGTTCGAGATCATCTATCTTAGAAAGAATGGAGAAATTACTGTCAGTCTGGATCGAAGATTTGAATAAGAAGAACACACCACTAAGTCAAGATCTCATATGCACAAAAGCAAAATCTTTGTATGAGATGCTGAAAAAAAAAGAAGGAGAAGGGAGTGCCACTCCGACTTTTGCTGCCAGCAGAGGCTGGTTCCATCGGTTCAAGCAGCGTTCTAATCTTCACAATATCCACATAACAGGCGAGGCGGCCAGCGCGGACATTCAAGCTGCAGCTGAGTTTCCAGACAAGTTTCAAGACTTCGTTAGACGAGAGAAAATTCCTGCTTGTCTCATCTTCAATGTTGATGAGACCGCACTTTACTGGAAAAAAATGCCATCTCGAACATTCATTTCTAAGGAAGAACGTCAAGCCAGTGGTTTCAAAGCTGCGAAAGATCGACTAACACTTCTGCTGGGTGGTAATGCCACTGGTGATTTCAAACTGAAACCTTTACTAGTGTACCATTCAGAAACACCCCGTGCAATGCGAGGCACAGGCAAGACAAGTCTACCAGTTGTGTGGCGATCAAACAGAAAGGCGTGGGTTACACGGGAAATTTTTCAAGAATGGTATTCTAATAGTTTTTGCCCATCAGTCAAATCATACTGTGACAGAAATGGGCTTGAACCTAAAGTTATATTACTCTTAGACAATGCCCCAGGACATCCAACCTCACTTGATACGCCCAGAGACTTAAAAGTGTACGTAAAGTTCCTTCCACCAAACACTACGTCAATATTACAACCTATGGACCAGGGAGCAATAGCAAACTTCAAAGCTTATTACCATCGCCGCACTTTTAGCCAACTAATTCATGAAACTGACGGGGAAGGAAGACAGTCTATGCGAGAGTGGTGGAAGTCATACAACATTATGAAGTCTATTCACAACATAGAAGAGGCTTGGAAGGAAGTTAAAATGAGTTGTATGAATGGGGTGTGGCGTAATCTTTGGCCAGATGTAGTGCA
Source organism: Pachyrhynchus sulphureomaculatus (assembly GCA_019049505.1). Classification (NCBI taxonomy): domain Eukaryota; kingdom Metazoa; phylum Arthropoda; class Insecta; order Coleoptera; family Curculionidae; genus Pachyrhynchus; species Pachyrhynchus sulphureomaculatus. The sequence continues at coordinate 69,663,822 of CM032452.1, read as the reverse complement.
AGCACCTAGAAGAATTGTCCAGATGCAGAGACAAGTGCTTGAAGACATTGCTGCAATGATTGAGGGTTCGAACTTGAAGATGTCACGGTAGAAGATCTCGTAGAACTTGTAGCAACGCACGACGATCCTATTAGCAATGAAGATCTGATCGAGTTACAGAATAATCCTATCTACGATGAGGAAGAACAAGTAGAAGAGAAAGTTTTATCTTCAGGGGAAATACAAAATGCACTTTCAAAAATTTATTCAGGTTTGGACATATTGCAGAGTATAGACAATAATGATGACCGTGTCTTGACCGTGTGTCAAACAATTAAAAACAGTGTTGGGTGTTATGAACGTATTTTACAAGAACGTAAACAAAACGTTACCCAAAAGACAATAGATGTATTTTTCCGTAAAAAATAGGAGTATGTATTGCATAAAGTGTTCTTAGAATTAAAGTGATTGATTAAAATGATTTGTATTTTTTTGTATTAAATTTTGACTATGTTTAATCATAAACCTCGATATACGCGAATTTCAGTTAACGCGATTTTTTTCGGAACGTATCCCTCGCGTAAAGCGGGGTATTACTGTATATATATATATATATATATATATATATATATATATATATATATATATATATATATATATATATATATATATATATATATATATATATATATATGTTCCAGTATTCCGTGTACATAGATTTACTGTGGACTTCTGGAATGAAAATATGACCATTTAACCCTACTTACCTTAGTATAAAAATTCGTAATTTTCGAGATACAGGGTGTTAAAGTTATACTTTTATTTTAGTTTTTCTTAAGTAGCTTTCTTAATAATTGTACTATTTGTACAAGATTCGGTGCCAAGGACTTTTCTGAAATGAGAAATCGAAATCAGCTCACAGTTTTGTTGTAAATTGTAGGGGGCCCACTTATTCCACTATGTATACTTTTAAATTGTCATAACTTTTTTTATACCACTCTGCATATTTTTAATTAAATATTCGTATTTCTCCGCCTTCTTCTGTCTAAAGAAGCTCTTTTGGTAAATGTTACTTTGAGTAACAGTTTCTGAGATAGTGGGATGTTTTTATTTATTGATTACAATTTTATCAATTTGTGTGTAATCTTTTATGCCCTTAACCACTCGGTTTTTACATTCTTACTGTTGTTGGCCCGCTGGTGCTTAAATTTATTATTGTTGTTAGCCTGTTTGCCTTTAAGCATGCTCCAAATTTCAAAGACTATTCTTTTGGACCTATCTTAAGCCTGGTTGAAGTGTGAAGGAACGCATTTGCGAATTTGACAATGGAATTAAAAAATCGAAACAAACATCCCTTTATCTCAGAAACTGTTGCTCGGAGCAACATTTACCAAAACAGCTTTTTTAGACAAGAAGACGGAGAATACGAATATTTAATTAAAAATATCATACAGAGTGGTATAAAAAAGTTATGACAATTTAAAAGTATACACAGTGCAATAACTGGCGCCCCCTACAATTTACAACAAAACCGTGAGCTGATTTCGATTTCCCAACTCAGAAAACCCCTTACCACCGAATCTTGTACAAATAGTACAATTATTAAGAAAGCTACTTAAGAAAAAGTAAAATAAAACTATAACTTTGACACCCTGTATCTCAAAAATTACGAATTTTTGGACTAAGGTAAGTTGGGTTAAATGGTCATATTCTCATCTCAGAAATCCACAGTAACTCTATGTACACGGAATAGTGGGGCACCCTATATATATATATATATAATATATATATATATATATATATATATATATATATATATATATATATATATATATATATATATATATATATATACATATATATAAAGGGTGATTCATTTAGAGGTATTTTTTTTTTAAATAAAAAAAAATGGACAAAAACAATTTTATTTTATAATATTTATTATCATATAAAAGAACCATTCTTTACAATTATTTCTTAAAGATAATTTCTTTCAAATGTTGTCCGCGACTACGGTTAACAACGTCCATTCTGAAGTTCTAATTTTCAATGACACGTGTGAGTATTTCGAGTGGTATTTGGCCAATGACTCGAGTAATATTGGCCTCCAATGCCTCAATTGTAGCTGGCTTATCCATGTAGACTTTGGACTTTACATAGCCCCAAAGGAAAAAGTCAAGAGGTGTGATGTCACATGATCTAGCCGGCCAATTCACTGGTCCAAAGCGTGAAATGATCTGTTCGCCGAATTGCTCTCGCAGTAAAGCCATGGTTTCACGGGCTGTATGGCAAGTGGCGCCATCTTGTTGGAACCAAATTTCGTCGAGACCACGGGCTTCAATTTCTGGCATCAAATAGTCTGTTATCATGGCGCGATAACGGTCACCATTCACAGTAACATTCCGGCCGGCCTCTGTTTTGAAGAAATATGGACCGATTATTCCACCGTCCCATAAACCACACCAAACAGTTGTTTTTTCTGGATTGAATGGCAGCTCTTGAACCTCTTCAGGTTGTTCATCACCCCAAATACGGGCATTTTGTTTATTCACGAACCCATTAAGCCAAAAATGGGCATCGGTGAACAAAATTTTTCTCGAAAACAGTGGATCTTCTGCAAGCTTGTCAAGAGCCCAACGACTAAAACGGAAACGATTCGGAAGGTCGGTCGGCTTCAGTTGTTGCACTAGTTGAATTTTGTATGCTTTTAAAGAAAGATCCTTACGTAAAATACGCCAAGTTGTTGAATATGACAGGCCAAGCTGTTGAGAACGGCGACGAACGACACTTCACGGTCTTCGCGTACACTCTCCGCTACCGCCCCTATATTTTCTTCACTACGTGCTGGATGTGGTCTATTCGGTCGAGCATTATCCAATAATGAAAATTGGGTCTCAAACTTATTGATGGTAGAGCAAATGGTGCGTTCGGTAGGCCGATTATGTGGACCATAAGTTGCTCTAAGCGCCCGATACACATTCCTCGTAGAACGCCTATTTTCGTAATAAAGTTGAACAATTTGTAGACGCTGTGCCGGGCTAAGTCTTTCCATTATGAATTGTCAAACACTACTGAACAGGAATGCCACTTCAGTTGACACGACGCATGCGCAATCTGCAATTAAATCCCCATCACAAAAAGTACCTCTAAATGAATCACCCTTTTTTATATATATATATATATATATATATATATATATATATATATATATATATATATATATATATATATATATATATATATATATATATATATATATATATATATATATATATATATATATATATTAAATATATATATGTAAAATACATCCTCACATCATATCAAACACACATATTTACATTAAGTTAAATAAATATTTCTAGTTTACTGCATTCCCACAAATACACTATTTAAACACTTCCACAGACACCTAAAAAAACCCTTTAAAAGCGGCACGGGCGATTGGAATTTTTTTAGGCGCCGCACAGTCGAATGAAGTACTACTAACTTGGATAAAATTCTGTATGCCCTTTAATTTTTGATCGTTTTGTAATAATTTTGTTCTTAAAATACTCGTAATCAGTGGTTGCATTGTTTTACAATGAATGCATGTTGTTTCTTATTTCTTACTTCTCTGGATTAGAAAACTTTGGATTCGTAAAAATTTTTTCTAAGATTTTTGCATTTCTTCATCTTTCAGGGTCCCTAGTCTCCAATTCCCGTTAGTCTAAAAGTTGGCAGGATACCTCTTGAACAAAATCGGAGATCGATTTTAAATTTAATCCATATAAAATACTTGAAGTTGGAAAGGAATTTATAATTTTCGAGTCATATCGCTTTCGGGGGAAGTGAGTAAAAAGGGTGGGGATTGGTAAATTTTGTATAGTTTTATATAATTTTTCCTAATTTTTCATTGTGAAAACGAATAAATTGTAAGTGGTATTGTTTATAGTCAAATATTTACGGGGTTCAAAAGAAGGGAGAAGAGGTTAGAGAGGTTACCTCGAATATATCCTGTTACACGTTTTGTTTTCGGGGTTCAGAGCGGAATCTGAAAATTGTATTATTTATTCATTATTTCTAATCTTAACAAAAACAGTATGTAAAGAAATATTCTAGTTAACAGTTCTGCTTTTAATTTAAAAATTCATCAAATTTTTCATGAACTGTCCGTCACATAATCTCTTAAAAGGCAAAATCGTTTGCTGTGAATAGGGCTTCAGATTATTCTTATTTTTTTTACCTGCAACGAGTAGACAACCAACATTACGGCCATAGAAATGTGGGAAACGACTGCACAAAAATTGGATTATTTTGTTTTAAAAATTTACGAAAAAAAACAATAATTATTTTTTTTTGTAGGAAACATTGTCATGAAAATTTTACATTTAGTTCACTTTTAATGCCCCTAAAAAAGAAAAAAGTAAAAATATACGAAATAGCATAACCATAAATACGTCGTTTTACAGTAATGTAAAGCAAACTTATTGATATAGTTAGACGACGTCTATAATTTTAAGCTAAATAAAATATACTTGCAATCTTTAATATAAAAAAAACAAATTCGCACATTTTTAGACTTCATCAGCAAAATTCTAAATAATTTAAAATCATCAAGTTCAAACCGTAAACACCTAAAATATTAAATTAAATATTATTATTTGGCAATAGACGCCCAGCAATATATGAATATACCAAAACCTTACCGTCATTTGCCGATTAAATTTAGGTTCAAAAGTATCATATTCAATGATCTTCTCACAAGTCCTGCCAAGTCAGACTATCGGAGCCACCTACCGAGTTCACTTAGTAACTCTTCCGTCTCCGAGAAAGGTCCCCGGACCCTGGGTAGAAAGTACCGCCGATTGCGATCGGTTAGCTGCGCTCTTTCTCGCGTCGCCGTCAGGGTACAGCACCGGTATGAGCGTAGTGTTCGTCACAGCAAAGTGATGTGCAGAATCCTAGTTCCTTCGGGAATTGGGACAACAAAACGGGGCCTACTCTGGCAAGGACTTTTTTTTATTTATTATTTATGTTAAGTAATATATATTTGTTTTCTTTTTTATTACTTTCTTTGCTAAAGGGAAGTAAAAAGATCACGAAAAACATAGCCCTCCATTTCCGTCGGTGTCTTCACATGATAAACCCTGAACGAAATGAGATATCACGTTCAAATTTAGTACACATACTATTTAATACTTGAAGCAAGAATGTAACCTAAAACTTTTCTGAGATAGCGCTTTAGAGGAAAGGGGTGAAAGAGGCCGGAGTCAATGTATCTTGTATATTTCCAATAACATAAGATTTTTTGTTTTTGGTTCAAAAAATTTATAAATTTAAAACATAACTATTTATAGGTAAACATGTAAGAGGTTAGAGGAATGGGGGAAGGTGTTAGAAGGGTTGCTTCGTATTTATTGTGTTACATATTATTTTCGGGGTTTTTAGAATTGAAGTATCTGAAAGGTATGTTGTATTTTCATGATTTTCAATTATTTATAGTCAAAAATATTAAGGGTTAATGAGGTAGAGGAGGGTGTAGAAGAAATGCTTCGTATATATCGTGTTATAACACGCAGGCTAAAAACTTTTTGGTCAAGCTACTTAAAACACATTTTTTTTTTGCAAAGTTCGACTTATTCATCAACATAGTCTCCTTCAAAAGCGATCCAATCATTCCAACGCTCGCTTTTCTAACATTTCTTGTAGAAGGATTTATCTTTGCCTTCAAAATAGGCTTCAGTTTCAGCGATAACTTCTTCACTGGAGCCAAATCTCTTTCCCGCGAGCATTTTTTTAAGGTCTGCAGATAGATAATGGTCGCTGGGGGCCAAATCTGGAGAATACGGTGGACGAGGAAGCAATTCGAACTTCAAATCATGCAGTTTTGCCATCGTAACCACTGACTTGTGACACGGTACATTGTCTTGATGAAAGAGCACTTTTTTCTTGTTCATTTGCGGCGGTTTCATTGCGATTTCTGGTTTCACACGCACCAGTAACTTTATATAATATTCGCTATTGATGGTTTTCCCTTCTCAGCATAATCGATAGTCTTTTGTCGCTTCGGACGGCTTTCATCGGCTGCTGTCCATTCAGCTGACTGCCGATTTGATTTCGGTGTGTAGTGGTGGATCCATGTTTCGTCCATTGTCACATATCGCATGAAAACATCCTCTTATTGTGCTTAAATAGGTCCAAAGAGCGCTCAGAATCATCAACATGTTGTTGTTTTTGGTCCACTGTGAGCAAACGCGGTACCCATTTCAAACAGAGCTTTCTCATGCCCATATGACCAACAGGTTTTTTTGACATCTTTAGGGTGTCGGCTATTTCATGTAATTTCACTTTACGGTCATCCAAAACAATTTTGTGGATGTGGATGTTTTCAGGTATAACCACCTCATTTGGGCATCGATAGCGTTGAGCATCATTTGTGTCTGTACGACCGCATATAAATTCAGCATACCCGTAAATGATGAGTGATTTTCCAGGGGCAGAGTCCCCGTAACACTTAGCAAGCCATTGCTTTGCTTGAACGGTATTTTTTCTCATCAAAACCAGTGCTTAATCAATACACGAAATTCGATTTTTTCCATTGTTTTGAAAATATCCCAAGTAACCACTGAAACTTGTAAACTAATAGTCGAAATGTCATGAAATTTCGACAGGTATCGTTCGAAAGTTGATACTTCCTAAAAATCATATGGATTTTTTTGAAAAGGGCGACATCTATGTGTCAGACCAGGAACTTTTCAGCCTGCGTATTATATCGGGTTATATGTTTCTTGTGAAGGTGTAAATATTTGTAAATTTTAAAGAAATTGGGTACAAAATATTTATTCTCTTTCGAAAAATAAGTGAAGGTAATTTGGAGAACTGCAAAATTATAATTTTTCTCACTAAAGATAGAAAAGAACTAAAGGTTATTCATGAAAGAAAGTCCCAAGTCAATGAGGATGCATCTTATTTTCAAGTAGTGCATTTTAGTCTAAACAGTTCCGATGGGGTTGAGACTCAATTCAAAATGATCCCAGATCAAAAAGATCGGTTGAGGCAAGAACTGAGGAATAATCATCATATTTGTTGAGGATTTGCAGCTGTCAGATCGACAAACGAAGATCCCAGTGCTTTTTGAAGAGGGTAGAGTAACCGAAGCTAATTTTCAAAATTGTGCGTGAAGATTTAGGAATGAAAACAGTTTGTATAGGATAATTACCGACACTCCGTACCTCAGAGCAGAAACTTGCGAAGGAAGAAATTTCTCAAGAACATTTGACTGTTTTGGAAAAAGATGAGAGTCATCTCTCGGCGATGAGGACTTGGGTATTTTATTGGGATATCATGAAGCAGCAGTCGATGCAATGAGTATATAAGGGCTCTTCACATCCAAAGAAGGCACAAACTCAGTCGTTGTCGTGTTTTTTTTTAAAATCGCGAAGGAATGTAGCATATGAACATAATAAATAAACTCCAGGTAACCCAAATGGCAATGGAGAGGAGAATACTAATATTACTCCAAGATCGTATTTCTAACATCGAGATACGAAGAAGATCAAAAGTGACAGATGTAATACAACGAATATGTATATTAAAGTGGAATTGGGCGGGGCATGTCGCAAGGATGAATGATAACAGATGGACACGCTGTATAATCGAATGGAGGCCTAGAGAACACAAAAGATGCGAGGTAAACCACAGAGAGGATAAACGAACGACATAAAAAATTAGCAGGACACGATTGGATGCAAAAAGCAAACAACAAAGCTCATTGAAAACAACTTGGGGAGGCTTACATCTGACTATGGATGGAATAAACTAATGATGATGATGGTGATATTCTATACCAGTATTATATACCATAAAACGTATTTAATGAAGCTAGACTCCAAAAAAGCTTCTGGCGCTGATGGAATACCTGCCACAGTACTCCAAAAATGCGCGAACGAACTAACACCAGTCTTCTGTAGACTTTTCAGCGTATCCTATAGAAAGGGACTGTTTCCTTCCGGCTGGAAATGCGCTACAGTTCAGCCGATACCCCAAAAAAGTCAGAAGACTTTAAATAACTACCGGCCAGTTATGCATAATCAAAGATGAACAGGAGATCTTCGAACTTACGTAACACATGTTTGGAACAACGCAACTGAAAACTTTCGAGGAGGAACAGAAAGGGGAGCGGTTAAACTTTATATATCCAAGACATTCGACCGTGTTGGGCATGACGGATTGTTGACTAAGCTACGTTCTTATAGTAAGTCTGAAAAGTTTCGTTTATCGCTCTCGTTTTTTCTCAGAGAGCATTCTTTACGAGTAGCAGTCGACGGATTTCTTTCTAATACCTACACTACGCCGGTATGCCCCAAGGCTCCATACGATCTGCTACTACCTTTCTCATTTACATTACCAATATGCTGAAAAGGACCAGAAGTCCAATCTACAGCTTTGCAAATGACAGAGCTAGAGGAAATTTTATCTTGCGGTGGCAGTAACCAAGTACAATTTAACGCTATAAAAACTCAGGTGGCAGTTTTTTTTTTAAATTAACGCTACTGAACCCGACATAAGTATGTCGGGACACTCCATTCTTCTAGCATCGTCACTCAATTTGTTGGGCGGTAATTTAGGTGTACTGGCAAAAACATGTTGCCTGCATAGTGAAAAGAGCTTCTTAACAGCTGGAAATATTATTTCGAATTAGATCCCTTTTAGATTGCAGCAACTATAGAATAATCGCTCTGGTATCACATGCTGCTAAAGTGTTTCTCTGGATCCTAAATGAAACGCTCAAAACTGTTCTGCTGCCGCAAATATCTACCGAACAAACGGGCCTCATTCCAGGAAGAGGGACTAGAGAACAAATTCTCAATACCAGATAATAGAAAAAGTCAGCGAATTTTAAATGACAATCTATATCTGTTTTCTAGACTACTCTAAAGCTTTCGACTGCATCAACAGAATCAGTAGACAGTCACATTAGGAGGAAAGTGGAAAGCTTGTAGTAACGGAGAAGGTAGAAGATAAAAGATCAAGAGGACGGTCTCCAACAAAATAGTTCGACCAAATAAGATCTCTTCTTGGTATAGGTATGCAGGAGTCAAGTTAGGTCGCGCAGGATCGAGACACCTGGAGAATGACTGTTGAGGCAGCAACTGCATAGTATCACCGATTGGGGTGAAATGATTGGAGAGAGAGAGAGAGAGAGAAAGCCTTACACTCCACAACAACTGGAATTCTGTACAAACCCCAAATTCAATCAACAATGGACACGCCTCCCATATTTGAACCTCTGCTCCCAAACATAATACTGGATTCTGTTCTAAAAAGAGCTGCTCGACTGATTGGAGATCTAAAACTCACCAGCAACCTTGATTCGTTTCAACATCGAAGAACAGTTGGCGACATGAGACTGTTCTACACGTATTTTCTTGGAAGTATTCGATGGATGTAACCCGCTTAATTCCCCCCAGAGCGGTACATGCTAGAAATATACGTCGCTATTACTTCACATCCGTATTTGACCAGGACTGTGTTTCCCACCAAGTATAATTTACAGCGGTTCAAGACGAAAGTGACTCACTTTTTCCGCACACGCGTCGATCCTGTAGCTCTTTAAAAATTTTCCTGCAGCACTTGTACTATGCCCATAAAAAAATATACGCAGAGTTCCAGGTTCTACATTCCACCAAAAAAAAACAAAGTACACTATATAGTGCCTCTTAAAACTTCAGGAAATCAAAAGTGGAAGGGAGCCGCACCTATTTTTAATAGAAGGGCGGTTCTAAAGATTGCTTCGATTGGTTTTTTTAAAGTTTTCAATCGCCCCAACTAAATTAATCCTAGAATAAAAAAAAAACCGGTCAAGTGCAAGTTGAACTTGCACAATTAGTGTTCCGTACGTTGATTGTTTTTAAAATAAAAATTTTTGTTAGGGTGGTATAAAATGATCAGTGACTTCACAAAACACACCCCAAATGAGTTTTCAACAAAGTTTGTTTTCAATTTTTACAGAAAGCTGGTGATCTTGAAATTTATTATAAATTATTAAAGGTCATGCACTCGTGATAATTTTCGTTCAATCTATACCACGTGGAGAATATTCCAGAATTTTTTTTCAAAATTTTTTGATCAGTACTTTTCGAGATAAGGTAGGGGACAGTGATTTTTTAAAAGTAATACGAAGAAAAGTGTGCGCAAGTATTACATTATATATATATTTTTTACTCGTGTTTTCACAAGCTTTCATTTGACACCACACTAGTAAAAAAAATTTTTTTTCACTTCCGATTTCACCCCTCAAAACGAACCCCTTAAGGCAAAATTTATGTTACGGTGGTATAAAATGATTAGTGACTTCACAAAACACACCCCAAATGAGTTTTCAACAAAGTTTGTTTCCAATCTTTACTGAAATCTGATGACCTTGAAATTTTTGTTTTTTTTATATACCATATAAATTATTAAAGGTAATGCACTCGTGATAATTTTCGTTCAATCTACACCCCGTGGAGAATATTCCAGAATTTTTTCGAAACTTTTTGATAAGTACTTTTCGAGATAAGGCCCGGGACAGCGATTTTTCGCGAATTTTTAAAAATAATACAAAGAAAAGTGCGCGCAAGTATAATATTATATATACATTTTCTACTCGCGTTTTCACAAGCTTTCATTTGACACCACACTCGATGACCTAGTAAAAAAAATATTTTTTTCACTTCCGACTTCACCCCCCAAAACTAACCCCTTAAGTCAAAATTTAATTCTCAAAACAACATGGCTCTGATGAGGCCATCAATTCCTATATTATTACCAAATTTCACCTTTCTATGTCAAATAGTTTCGGAGAAAATCGGGTGTGACAGACAGACAGACAAACAGACAGACCGACACCGAAGTGATCTTATAAGTGTTCCGTACGGAACACTAAAAATTACTCAATACTAAAAATTGGGGCGTTTACCATTTCCAGAAAATATACATTTATTTTCATATTGACGCCAAACATACATTTCAAAAAATATGCATTAAAATATCCAGTAAAAATAATAAGATCAGTACAATAGTCCTTCCAATTAAACTGGCAAGGATAATCCAGTATTTGACCACGTTTCACTACTATTATACCTACGTCTATACTGCCTCCATGTATATACGGTTGTCAGCTATATACACAACCACTTGTTATTTCCAACCAGCGATTTCGCCCACAACTTGAATCATATATTCCCCCTCTACATAAATAGATATCTGCAGGTCAGTGCACAATCTAATGGATGTTGCCACGTATAGTATTTAATCAGTAGTTCACTACTAAATTTTTATTTAAACAATATACGAGAAACCCCATTATTTTACAATAAAATTTTTAAAATTATACAATACAGGTAAAAGATGAAATGAACAGGGCAACAACAAATAAAAGTCACAATAAGTTCTCGATACAATCACAATAAGGCAATCATAAATAATCACATATAGGAAAATAACAGTCATCACAGCCGATTTAAAAATTTACTGAGTGAGCCCACAAGAGGATCAATATCTGGATGAGAATTTAAATAAGTTAGAGTGCGCGAGATTGGAGAGTGCATATTATAATTTGTACGGGAGTAAGGTATATGAAAGAGCTCATGTTTCCTAAGAGTCCTAGAGGGAATCTTCAGATTGATGCTGTTAATAAGTGAGGGGCAATCCATAAGACCATTTATCAATTTGTATATAAAACTTAGATCCCTCTGATCTCTCCTGGACTCCAAAGATTGGAGATTTAGTGTTGCTGCCACTCCTGCTAGATCATTATGCATGCCTAACTTAAATGAACAGTACCTTATAAATTTATTTTGTTCTCTCTCAAGTTGTACTTTATGACAGTTGTAGAATGGAGACCAAACTGTAGAGGCATATTCTAGGTGACTTCTGACAAGAGAGCAGTACAATAATTTAAGTGCCGGTAATGACATATCTCTACAGGTGCGAAATATAAAACCCAACATTTGAGAAGCTTTCCCCTCAACAAGGTTATAGTGTTCCCTGAACGAAAGTTGCCTGTCAAAGACAACCCCCAAATCCTTTGTTGAATTCATAGATTGAAGTTCATGATGCTCAATAGTACAGGAATTGTTTTTTTATATTTCTTGAAAAGGTTATAGAGTAACATTTATTAGTATTTAGAGAAAGGTCATTTAATTTAGCCCAGTTTACAAAGGATTTTTTTGCAGTATATTAGACTCATCCTGGAACTTAATTATACGAAAGATTTTCAAGTCATCAGCATATAGGAGGTAATCACAGTCCGATAAGCAGGTTATCAGATCAAGCAAGAATAAATTAAATAAAAGTGGAGTACAGTGTCCACCTTGAGGTACCCCAGAAGTTACTTCTACATACTGAGATTCGCAATCACCAATTTTTACAAACTGCACAAGATCCATCAGCATACTCCGGAACCACTTCAAAGATTTCTCACCAAAGCCCAGAGACTTAAGTTTTGCCAACAGGATTTCAAGATTGACCCTGTCAAAGGCCTTCGAGAAATCAGTGTATATAGAGTCCACCTGATAGCCACACTCAAAGGCCTCTAACAAGGCCAAGTCATAGGAAACTAGATTTGTGGTAGTTGATCGTCCTCTGATAAACCCATGTTGCCTCATATCAAGAATTCCCCTACATGCCCAACTCAATTGGTCACAGATAAGGCTATCTAATATCTTAGGGATGGCTGACTGCTTTGAAATACTCCTGTAATTTTCTATATACTCTCTCCCTCCAGATTTAAACACTGGTATACGAGTAATGTAACTAGATTTCCATACTCTTGGAAGCTCATCCTCGGCTAGGGACTTATTAAATAATAAACATAAAGGAAGAGTGATACTATATTTAAGGTTTCTTATTAGAAACTCTGGTAACTTATCAGGGCATAAAATAATTTCTTAGGTAAAAGAGATTTTTTCAAATACTTCACTTAGGCTAATATCACAAATTGAAAAATCAAGCTTCTCATCAGTAGGTAAGTTCAGAATTTTAACATTATTATTTAAGTAAACATTAGTAAAAAATTCAGCAAACAAATCAGCTATATTCTGGTTATTATCAACACTCTTGTGATTATAAAACAAACAGTTGAGTAGGTCATGAGAGTTTCTCAGCTTGTTTACAAATGACTAAAAATGTTTAGAATTTTCAAAAAGACTTCTCTCTGTGTTGACTATAGAGCTGTTATAATCCCTTTCAGCTAAACTTTTACATTCCCACCGTAGAGCAGAAAATGTTTGAGAATCTCTTTGATGGCCTCTTAATTTATACTGTTTGTGTGCTTTGTTTTTTCATTATTATTATTTTTTTTTAATTCTGAGGATTCTAAATGAGACACTTCAATTTTGCACTCGACACGCATTTTTATAACCATTCCATTCCACAGCAGCGGTGATTGACTAAATTTAAAGTAAAAACTAGACTATTTACACTAAAAATGTGATTTATTCAAGCGAAACTAACCAATCACAGACGCCGATTTAGTTTCGGCCGAACCGTACAGTACAGAGAACTATAAGGAATATATTATACACTTAAATATGCATCTAATAGTCTCCTATCGATGCTTTTTTAATTAACGTTAAATTACACAGGCCAACAAAAAAAATATTTGTAAAAACTTTTTAAACCAATACATCTAAGTGTTATGTATTTTTGGGTGCTGAAATCGTATCGGGTATCAGTTTTTTTGTATCACCCACAGTTCTCTCACAATATGACATCGATTAAATCTCAAAATAGGGCAAATATGATACATAAAAAATAAAAACTCAAACCGTACTTTTATTTGCTTAGGCTACAATTTTACTCACGATAACATATTTCACTTCAATGCGAATATTTTAGGTGCTTATTTTTTCTGTATTTCCTTTCCCATTTCTCTGTGAAGTTTCCTGTATAGCTTTTTCTCCGATGTGATACATTTTGTTGTTCTCTATGAAGTGACCAACAGTAATCACCCATCATGTTGATATTCCACCGTCCCTGGTACCGTTTCTCCATCTCCTTTACGTCCTGATGGAACCGTTCCCCTGCTCTTCACTCATATCGCCTAAGTTTTTAGGAAAAAAGTCAAGATGGTTGTGCAAGAAGTGGACGTTAAAGCTCAACAGACAACCCAGATTCTTGAACTTGTCTGTCATATTAGCTACGATAAGTTCATAGTTAGGGTCTTTCACACTGCCCAAAAACTTAGTCACAATTTCTTTAAATGATATCCAAGCTTCCTTTTCCTTTGTAATCCTCCTTGCTTCAAAGTTGGAATCGAACATCATTTTACGAATATCAGGCCCAACGAAAACCCCTTCTTTGAGTTTGGCTTCTGATAAATGAGGAAATCTTTTACACAAATATTTAAATTTAAATTCACAATCTTTAGGCAAGGCTTTCACAAATTGTTTCATTAAGCCTAACTTGATGTGTAGTGGTGGTGGAAGAATCTTTTTTGGGTCTACTAAAGTTTTATGCAAAATGTTCTTCTCGCCAGGTGTTTTCTTACAGGCCACTGTTTTTTGGACCAATGTTGATTCCTTGCTCTGCTGTCCCACTCACATATAAAACATGGAAACTTTGTAAATCCCTTTTGTTGACCAAGAATCATGGAGACAACTTTTAAATCTCCACATAGCATCCAATCGTAAGCTGGATAATTAATTTTCTGTAAAATCATGTTAAGATTTTCGTAAGGACTGAGAGAAACAGGCAGTGAAGCATAAGTATTTCGGTTGTGTAACAGAAAACCTTTTAAACCAGTTTTTGATGAGTCTATCAAAAGCCTCCAATCTTCCTTCTTGTACTCAATGCCAAAATCGTTCATTAGACTACCAATATCATGGCAGTAAACCAAATCCTCTTCCTGCTTGAAAAACTGAGCAAACTGTTGATCTCTTGTTCTATAATGGTAAATAGATGTTCCAGATTCCAATAAATTTTTTAGCCTAGAACCAAGCAATTCTGCTTTTTCCTTAGTCAAACCCAAATTTCTCACTAAATCATTTAACTCAGCTTGTGTAAACAACTGTGGCTTGAAATGTTCTAGAGAACAATGAAATTCATCATCATCCGGTTGACTTTCATTAAATTCGAGACTGAACTGTAAAACGTCATCAATAGACTGAGGTGGCTCAGGGACAGGAAGTCCCGGTCCATGTCCTACCGGCCGATGAGCTCAAGAAAAGTTAGGATAGACAATTACTTTCTTATTTTTGGAGTTATATCCAGAAACATCAACGCTACAAAAATAACAATCATTTGAATGATTTTCTTGCTCTCTCCGTACCATGGGTACTGCAAATCTAAAAGCTTTCTTTTCTTTCTTATACCATTTCCTAAGATCCGCGACACAAACATAACATAACATACTTTGTGAGAAGCCCAACATTTTTCTTGATTACCGATTTCTACACCAAAATATGCAAAGTTTATTTTTTTTACAAAGTCAGTAATGTTTCTTTAAAGTTTTTTAACTACAAACTCACCACATATATAACAAAAAGTGTTGGGAAAGTTTTTACAACCACGATTAGCCATACTTTGAGTGTGAATTAAAGCACATGGATTAAACACTGCAATGCGAGGTTATATTAACTGGAAGAAAACAAACAGCTGAGATATTTATCGGAATTGCCAACCTAATAACATTTGATTTTACTGCCAACCTTATAAAATTCTGATTTTATTGCCAGCCTAATAACATTCGAATGATAAAAAATAAGCTTTTCACATTTTGAATATTAAAATGTGAAAAATTGGTGGGTGATACGACTTTTTTATTATTATTTTCAGACTCAGCACACCAAAAAACATTGGAATCAGGTAAAATTATTAAAAAAGTTTTTTCATCGTTGGCCTGTGTTATCTAATATTACTGTATGTATTCAAGGGTATATCCAGTAATGCTCATTTTTCTAATCTACCGTGCCTGAAATGAACTAAATGTTGTTCGAATCGCTTTTTGTGTTCACCATCATTACAACAATCTTATGAACTAACAATGACCTGAAATATATATATATATATATATATATATATATATATATATATATATATATATATATATATATATATATATATATGTATATATATAAGCAAGTAGAATTTAACGTTGCAAAAATCTCTAATTTTTTCTAAAAATCTAGCGGTGCGGAACCCGATACTCTAGCATCGTAACTCAACTTTCTGGGCGTGGAAACAATTATGACCAAACGGAGCTTCCCAAACGATGGGAATATTATTTCGAACTAGAAAGCTTTACGCTCCACAATTTTAATCCTCTACAAAGCTCAAATTCGACGATGGAATACTGCTCCCATGTTTGGGGTTATGCTCTGAAACAAACGCTTTTGATGAATTCTATGCAGAGGAGAGTACTGAACCAGAACTCACCACCAAATTTTCTGCCTTGAAACATCATAGAAACGTTAGCGGCTTAAATCTATTCTGCAAGTACTTTTATGGAAACTGTTTGATGGACGTTGTCCTCTTAATTTCGCCCGGATTGGTGCATGCTAGGAATACGCGTCGTCTTATTATGCTCACGTGTCTGTAAATATTCTAAGGGTTCCGTAGCGACTCGAAAACGTGAAACCGAAGTTTTTAGAATCATTTTAAGGAGATTCGACATCCTTTTGCAATAAACATATCCGATTTTGATGAAATTTCGTGTGTGGGTTCAGTTTAGTCTAAAAAATACTGATATTTGGCTGAAATGCATCCAGCGTTTAAAATAAAAAAAAAATTAAAACGCAGATTCCTCGAAATCGTAAACACATCAAAGTACAGGGTGAGGCAACGATAGAGTAAAGTTCATTATCTCATTTGTTTCGGGAATGACGAAAAAATGTTAAATACAATAGTTTTAGGGAATGTTAAGATGCACAGTTTAAAATTATTTTTGAGTATACAGAGTACTTCAAAAAAGTGTGGCCGATATAACATATGTTTTTTAAATGGAACATCCTATTTTCTAATTTATTTTTAAATTCTGCTTAAAATTTTATAACTTTTTTATTAATAATGTTATATTCCTAAACCTAGTAGTTTTTCTAATATTTCTTTTAAAACCTACCTACCTAAACCTAGTACTTTTTCTAGTATTTCAATTTTTTTTAAAAAATACTAGTTTTCAGTTTTGTAAAAAATTGCCAGTAGCGCCATTATTTCTGAAGGTGGAATACTCATAATTAGTACGAGCGTTCTATAGAGATGAAAAAAAGACATATGTAAAGAAATTTGAGTTGGATGCTACAGGGTGTTCAAAATAAATTAATACATTTCGACTATTTTAAATTGAAAAATCTCAAATTTTTGTAAATGGCATACCCTGTATATTTTTTTTTTGATAGATTTTACAAAACCCTCCAACTTTTATTAGGTATGTCTTATACCTTCTTCTAATAGTTTTCGATTTATTTTGAATTTTTACCCTTGTTTTTAATACCCTTACGTTATTGTGAAAACATAAACAAATAGTTATTAATAATTTTAATATAGTTTAACTTATCTAATGATTAATTATTATGACGTAATAAATGTTCAAAAATATGCCCGTCTACTTGAGTATACATGTTTAGTCTTTTTACTACATTTTCCTTCTCTTTCCTGAATATAAAGGCCGTTTTTTTTATGGGTCTAGCACACGTGCTACAGGGAAGTCCCTAAAGCGCTCCAGGGGCGACATGTGTGCGGAAAAAGCGATTCACGTTGGTCTTGAATCGCTGTAAATTGTACATTGTTATTGTCCTGCACGTGTCTCGTATCCTATTTTCCATATCTACTGGCGTTCTCGGGGATTCACATAAACACGATCTTCAATGTAGCACCACAAAAAGAAGTCTAAAGGTGTTAAGTCACATCATCGAGGGGGCCACTGAATGAATCCATCCCTACCGATCCATTTTTGTGGATAACGATCGTTTAAAAATTCCCGAACTTCCCGGTGGTAATGAGCAGGAGCTCCGTCTTGTTGAATCCACATTTGTTCCCTTTCAAAGTTATCAACTTCCTCAAGAAGCTGGGATAATTTGTTTTGCAAAAAATTTAGATACCTAGGCCCGTTAAGCGAATCGCGGAAAAAATATGGACCAATAATTCGAAAATTTAATATTCCACACCATACATTAAGCGACCAATCGTTTTGGTTTTGAACTTTCCGAACCCAAAATGGATTAACTGTTGAGTAATAATACTGCTCTATTATTGCGAAAAGTAGCTTCATTAGAAAACATTATTTTGGATAAAAAATTTGGATCGACTTCTATTGCTCCATTCATGGTGATACAAAAGTTTACTCGTTGTTCAAAATCACGGTCTTGAAGTTCTTGGTGTAGTTCCATCTGAAAGGGATGATACTTGTATTCTCTCGTGGTGCGATTAGCCGTAGATTGGGATGTGTCAGATAAGTCAGCTAGTTGACGGCTGCTGACCTGGGGACTATCTTCAACATGAAGTAAAATCTCCATTTCTTTTTCCTCATTGGTAGCATTCTGGTTACTACTTTCCGTTTCGTATACTCAACGCTACCAGTACCATCAACCGTTCCATTAAGCACTGAAAAGATTTTCGAGATGGTATACCTCTATTAGGGTACTTCGCTCCATAAAGCCTTACTGCCAAAAGACGATTTTTTGCCGCCTCGCCCAGTATATAAACCATATCAATTAATTCATTTTTAGGAAAATCCATAACTACTACCTTTATATGTCACTTATTACAACAAATTAAACTGTTTACTTGTTTAATAGACAATGCCTACATTTTTGTTTTGTCTTGGCAACTATGATGTTATAGCATAAGTGTATTAAAAACAAGGATAAAAATTGAAAAATTCTAAATAAATCGAAAACTATTAGAAATAGGTATATGACATACCTTGGAGGGTTGGAGGGTTTTGTAAAATCCATCAGAAAAATAATAATGTACAGGGTTTGCCATTTAAAAAAATTTGAGATTTTTCAGTTTAAAATAGTCGAAATGCATAAATTTATTTTAAATACCCTGTAGCATCTAACTCAAATTTCTTTACATATCTTTTTTTTCATCTCTATAGAACCCTCGTACCAATTCTGAGTATTCCACCTTCAGAAACAACGGCGCTACTAGCAATTTTTTATAAAACTGAAAACTAGTATTTTTTAAAAAAAAAACTGAAATACTAGAAAAACTACTAGGTTTAGGTATATATAACATTATTAATAAAAAAGTTATAAAATTTTACGCAGAATTTAAAAATAAATTAGAAAATCGAATGTTCCATTTAAAAAAAAAAACATGTTATATCGGCCACACTTTTTTAAAGTACTCTGTATACTCAAAAATAATTTTAAACTGTGCACCTTAACATTCCCTAAAACTATTGTATTTAACATTTTTTCGTCATTCCCGAAACAAATGAGATAATGAACTTTACTCCATCGTTGACTCACCCTGTACAGAGCTCAAGTATTTATTTTTTTTTTTTAAAAAGTAGGCATTTGAATCATTTAAAAAATTTCTGAAAATTTCCAAATTTTTGAACTCTCAAAACCACCCAACATCTATGTCTAAGGCCTATCCCAAGTACATAAAAACAATCACTAACTACCAAAATTGCGTAGAGTACACATTTCTGCATCATCGTTTTTACTAAAACTTATTTTCCTTACTGGTTGTATTGAACAGTTTCATGTAGAGAGCAGGTACGATTTTAATATCGACTAGTGACACATCTTGTTGAATTTTGCTACCATATCAGCTATAATCACTTTGAGGTTTACTCTCCCCTCTCTCGATTTTAGCTTGACTGATGAGCCAGAATAACCGGCCAAGTGCAAATCGGACTTGCGCAACTAGTGTTCCGTTCGTTGATTGCTTTTAAAATAAAAATTTTTGTTACGGAGGTAAAAAATGATCAGTGACTTCACAAAACACACCCCCAAATGAGTTTTCAACAAAGTTTTTTCCGATATTTACTAAAAACTGATGACCTTGAAATGTTTGTTTTTTTTGTATACCAGACAAATTATTAAAGGTGCACTGCACTCGTGATAATTTTCGTTCGATCTACACCCTGTGGAGAATATTCCAAAATTTTTTCAAAATTTTTTGACTTTTCGAAATAAGGGGGGAGCAGCGACTTTTCGCAATTTTTTCAGACTAATACAAAGAAAAATGTGCGCAAGTACTACATTATACATATTTTTGAACACACCCCACTCGATGACTTGGTAAAAAAATTTTTTTTCACTTCCGATTTCATCCCCTAAAACTAACCCCTTAAGTCAAAATTTAACTTTCAAAACTGATGAGGCCATCAATTCCTGTATTAGTGCCAAATTTCAACTTTCTATGTCAAATAGTTTCTGAGAAAATCGGGATTGATGTAAATTGCTCAATGTTCTCTTTAAATGAATGAGGAATGTTATATTTAATTCTCAGATGAAGGGAGTGGTTTGCTTCAAAGATATGTTTGACCGTCAGAGTGGAATTGCATACATCACACTTCGGCAATGGTTCTTTTTTTAGGAGATACGAGTGTGTGTGGCAAGTATGACCTATGGCCAATCTTCTCAGCAATACATTGTCTGATCTTTTATTATTTGAATTATGTAGAGGAGGGAATACGTGAGGCTTTATCGGCCATAGTTTGCTTTCATTATTCTCCAAGTCCCACTCCAGTTGAAATAAATCTCTTTTTATTGGGCATAGCATCTTTGTAAAATCATGATCTTATAAGTGTTCCTTCCGTACGGAACACTGAAAAAAAAACATTACTTTTGTCTTCTATTGCTATTATTGTTTCTACCGATTTAAGAAAAAACCCTAATAAATCCGGCAACAGGGCAAAATCCAGGACGACCATAAGAACGGACAAACAACAAAACTTCCAACGACCATACCAGCCCGTTCGTCGAGCTCTAGGTGGGCTGGGTCGACTTTTTAACCTCTTAACGTCAAACAAATCAACCGTGCTCGAAGGACCGCAAATTCCGCCCATAAACGCACAAAAATTAGCTTACCGCGAAAATGTGTTAGTGACGATAGTGCTACGCCAGCTTTATATATTTAAAACTACTTTTTAATAACAAAAATGTGGGTTTTGTATTTTTTCTCGTTGTGTTTTTTCCTAGACGTAAACGGCCAGTACGAATGGCAAGCTCGCGATGCTTTTGACGAAGTGTCTCGCGCGATAAGGGCAATAAACAAAGACAACTGCGATATTCAACACGTAGGAGATCTATACCTTCCCGAGGACTCAATCTCCCAACTGCCGGACATAAAAGATATAAACATAAATCCTGTGTTTCCAAATAGGACTCAGCTACTTCACCTACATAATGTGGCTTTAAATAGAGCTTTCTTTTGGTCATATATTTTACAAAGTAGATTTATCAGACCAGCTATAAATGACACATACGATCCGGGAATGATGTACTACTTGTTGTCCACAGTAGCAGACGTCTCGACCAATAAGCATATAAACGCCAGTGCAATTTACTTTGCACCCAATATGTCATACTCAAGTTCCTATAGAGGATTCTTCAATAAAACATTTCCTAGGTAGGTTTTTCAAAACACTTGTAATTGCATATAACAGTAAGTAAAATAAAGGGAAAGTTTAATTCTCTCGGTAATAATGGTGTTTCCCTTTCTGTTTTTAAAAATACTGTATTCCATTTTCCAAAATAAAAAAAAAATGTTTATCTAATTTCACCATAATATATACAATATTCGTGTCTTTTAGTTT
Source organism: Pachyrhynchus sulphureomaculatus (assembly GCA_019049505.1). Classification (NCBI taxonomy): domain Eukaryota; kingdom Metazoa; phylum Arthropoda; class Insecta; order Coleoptera; family Curculionidae; genus Pachyrhynchus; species Pachyrhynchus sulphureomaculatus. The sequence continues at coordinate 69,642,104 of CM032452.1, read as the reverse complement.
ACTGTTGTAATTAGTATTCTAAAATGCATTCAAATAGCATTACTCATTTAACAGATATCTTGTCCCATTATTACTGACTTACCAGCTACATAATGTTGAATATGAATAACAATAATTTTAAAATGAGTCGGTAGAATCCAACAAGTTCAAGATAAGTAATTTATTTACTATTAAAAATGACACATTACTAACAATTTCTCCCTGACATGTTTATTTTACCATCTGAAAGTCACAAAATTATTTTTAATTCAGTTGCTATTAAAAAACTAAGTGCACTAGCACACTACAAGAGTTATATTTAATCTTAAAAAAAACTTAACCTAGTTTCAAGAAATTGGAAAAGTGCCTACCAATAAGGAATAACTTAAAATTCAAGCATTATAACTCGTTATTTTAAATCCAGGATGCGGCTATAGCGGAGTGAGTAAGGTGTCTGCTTTGTCCGCCGGAGACGGTTCGTATCTCGGCTCGGGAAAATAATTAAAAAAGCCTTTACAACGTAATCTCGTCGCTTCTCTCCGAAGACAATAGCAAACCATCCGTAGTATCATGCGGAGTAAAGCCCTCTCACTTTAGCCGTTGGGAACCGGCATTAAACTGTAGATCCCCTTTGTCTATGAAACACCTAAAAAGGTACCAATCACAGGCAAAGGGGGGAGGATCGCCTCGGTCCGTATTGGATATGATACACACACAAGATTTTAAATAAAAGATATTTTCTTGTAAGAGATTACTGCAAAAAGGTTGAGTAAAGCAAAGACTTTTGTTTAAATTTAAAATAATTTTGATTTCTCCACTCCTTTGAGCCTTATGTTTGATTAAAAATAATAACACTTAAAATTTTTCCATTATCACAACCAAAAACCAGGAAAAATTCTTACAATACTATTAAAATTATACGATATCTCCTAGAACGGTAGGTTTATTTCGCATTTCAAGTATTATTTATATATATATATATATATATATATATATATATATATATATATATATATATATATATATATATATATATATATATATATATATGTCAGAAAGTATTTGCCCACCTAGAAATTTCAATGTAACTGCCAAAATTTAATACCTAATTAAACCCTTTTATTATATTAGGTAAATTTAATTGTTCTTAACAAGTGTCCATCATAAAATTGTTTAGATAAGCCTTTTTGGAGAAATCACAAATTAAAAACCAATTAGAACAAATTTCCAAGTTTTGCATGATAATCGTTTTGAGGCGATTTCTGAGAATTCCAGTTGAAGTAAGAAGTCATTTCAAGTTTCTAGGGATTATGGAAATTCCTAGTGACATTTTGACATGATAAAAACTATGCTATAAATACCATTACCCTTTTGGAAATTAACCATTAGCAAACAGTACTTTGTCATTGATACAGGCTCAATTGTTTTCTCAATTGTTTTGTGAAAATGCCCAAAACGAAAGAAATTTCCGTTGAAAATCGGGCTCTGATAATTACGAGACATCAAAATGGGCACTCGAGCCGACAAATCGCGAGTGATATGCGGATGCCAAGAAGAACGGTGGACTACATCTTACATCGGGACATGGAATGCGTTTAGGGAGCCCTCAAAAAACGACTCTCGCTGAAGACAGAGCTATAACATCAGCGTGACAACCGTGAAGAACAGGCTAGCAGAAGGTGGACTATACGGGAGAATTGCAGTAAGAAAACCACTTTTTAGGCAAGTGCATTAACGTAAACGATTAGAATGGACCCGAGAATATGAACATTGGACATCAACTATGGAATCCCGTCCTTTGGAGCGACGAATCTAAATTCGAAATTTTCGGTTCAAATCGAAGAGTTTACGTGTGGCGGTCAGCTGAAGAAAGGATGTTGGAAACCTGTCAGTTGCCTACAGTAAAACATTGTGGAGGTTCAGTAATGGTTTAGGGTTGTTTTGGCAACGGTAAAGTTGGAAAAACCTTTAAGATAGAAGGAATCATGCGAGAAGAACAGTATCAAGAAATTTTGCTAGTTCAAATGCTTCCTTCTGGAAGAGAAATTCTTCAGGGAAAATTACAACGACATAACGCATAACAACGACCCTAAACATTATGCTAAACAAATTAGAGAACTTTTGGACCAGTGGAAATCCGATGACGTCCTGGAAGTGATGACTTGGCCTCCACAATCACCAGACTTGAACCCCATCGAATTGCTGTGGGACCATTTGGAAAGGTGTATTCGAAAACTTAATCCAACATCAGAAAATCACTTGTAGGAACTTTTACAAGCAGAATGGGTTAAAATAACCGAAGAAACTCTGAAGAAACTACTGGACAGAATGTCTAAACTCTGTAAAGCGGTAATTAAAAACAAAGGAGGTCATATAGATGAGAAAAGTCCTGGAAAATCATGAATATTTTTCTGATTTTCTAGACTGTAAATAATGTGAAATAAATAATAATTCATTAAAATTTAAAAAAATATATATTATCTGGGTTTTTGTTGTCTTGGGACTGAAATAACTAGGTGGGCAAATACTTCCTTTATATACACTATATATATATATATATATATATATATATATATATATATATATATATATATATATATATATATATATATATATATATATGTATATTTGAAAGCGATATCTTATCTCGTTCGGAAATTATCGTGCACGACAGGCAAATCGACAGAAATCGAGAACTATAGATCTAGGGACTCTAAAACATGATTAAATAAAAAAAGAGGTTTTTTTACACATACAATACTCCCTTTAACAAGGGAAGTAAAAACACTAATGATATGATTTTTAATAGAACACCTATTATTATTTTACATTACGGGCATTAACTCAACTTCACTTTACGAGCTTGCTGGCGTTTATTTGGATCTGCAAAAGTTTGATCTATGTGTATCCCGGACCGAGAGAAATTAAATTAACGGATCCCTCTCCAGTAATCTTTCTGTACTGTTTCTTTCAATTCATGAGCAAGGTGACGAGATTTTCAAAAAAGAGCATTATCCTTCTTAAAGTGATGACCACGAGGGGTGAATTTCCACAAAGAAAAAAAAACCGAATTATTAAAGACGAATTCTCTTTCATACCACAATTTTACCACTCTGACAAAGTGATGATCGGGAGGCAGAGATTTCTACAAAAAGAACCCTTTCTTAAACTAAAACTTTGCCACCTTCTAAAATTAAGAGCCGCGGGAAGAGATTTCCAAAAAAAATCGCTCGTACCGAAATTTTATTACCATAAAAACCCTTCGTCGGAATATCGGCCTCCCTACAAAAGCCTAGCCCAGGGGAAATCACTTTTTTTTAGCCCTGTATGTACCTATCACTAACCTCTTAAGAAGAAAACATATTTTCTCTTCAACAAACTTATATGCAATTTTTTTCCACCACAAAATACCCCTTTCCGGACTTAACATGTAAGTAACCAGTAATGTAATCAATGAAAAAATCTTGTTAGAGTGCCGCTAAAATACTCGGCATATCCGTTTTTAGTGTTCCGTACGGAACACTTATAAGATCACTTCGGTGTCTGTCGGTCTGTCTGTTTGTCACACCCGATTTTCCCCGAAACTATTTGACATAGAAAGTTGAAATTTGGTACTAATATAGGAATTGATGGCCTCATCAGAGCCATGTAGTTTTTGGGGGGGGGGAAATCGGAAGTGAAAAAAAAAACATCGAGTGTGATGTCAAATGAAAGCTTGTGAAAACACAAGTAATATATATATATATATATATATATATATATATATATATATATATATATATATATAATATATATATATATATATATATATATATATATATATATAATGTAATACTTGCGCACACTTTTCTTTGTATTATTTTTAAAAAATCTCGAAAAATCGCTGTCCCCCCACCTTATCTCGAAAAGTACTGATCAAAAAATTTTGAAAAAATTCTGGAATATTCTCCACGGGGTGTAGATTGAACGAAAATTATCACAAGTGTATTACCTTTAATAATTTATCTGGTATATAAAAAAAAAAAAAAAAAATTTCAAGGTCATCAGTTTTCAGTAGAGATCGGAAAAAAAACTTTGTTGAAAACTCATTTGGGGTGTGTTTTGTGAAGTCACCGATCATTTTATACCACCGTAACAAAATTTTTTATTTTAAAAGCAATCAACGTACGGAACAGTAATTGTGCAAGTTCAACTTGCACTTGACCGGTTATTTTTTGTTTTTAACTTACCCACCTATCTATAAAGGAAAATTCCAAAGAGCTTAAAAAAAATTTACAGAACTACCGTCTACATTAGAGATGCAAGGGATATCCGGTTACTATCCGGTATCCGGTCAACTTTTGCACTATTCGGTATCCGGCTGGATAGTCACCTATAATTCGGTAAAGGCTGGATAGTTTAGTTGTATATAAATAAATAAAAGGACGCATTTTAATTATGAAATTGCTTTGATAATAAATATTATATAATATTGCGATCTGAATAAAAAAAAAACACACACAATCAATTCGAACAGTTTTCAAGTAATATTCTAACACTCGGTTGCAATGACACTTCTTTCTGGAGCTTTAATCGTTTGTCTTAATGGTGACATCACGGCCACCAACATTTTTCTTCTTACTTGATGGCGGAGAATCCCCTTCAGCAGAAGAAGAATCATCATAGCTCATTTTCAGAGCCTCTAAAAGAAGTTTCTGCCGAGCTCTCTCTGCCTGTACTATACACAAGAAATTAATCTTAAATCTACGATCCAAAAGAGATGCAATTAAATAATTATAATTTTCATCAAAATCGAATCGATTCTCTATTTCACTTCTAAGCGAGGTTGTCATGTTCGGTAATTTAGAAGTCCTTAGAGCAGTCTCTTCCTTTACCAGATATTTAAGTAAAGTAGCAACATTTAGGATAACTCCCGAGATACCTGAAAGACCTGAACTCGTTATTTTAGCTATTTCTTCGTACGTTTTCAAAAGTTTGACACACTTTTCCAACAGATCCCACTGTAACGATGTTAAATTAATCAAAGTATCGTGGTCGGTGGTATACACAGGTATAGCCCGTTTCTGTTCTTAAGGGGTTAGTTTTAGGGGGTGAAATTAGAAGTGAAAAAAAAATGTATCCGGTCATCGAGTGGGGGGGTCAAATGAAAGATTGTAAAAACACGAGTTCAAAAATATATATCATGTAATATACTTGCGCACACTTTTCTTTGTATTATTTTTAAAAAATAGCTAAAAATCTCTGTCCCCCTCTATCTCGAAAAGTACTGATCAAAAAATTTTGAGAAAATTCTGGAATATTCTTCATAAAGTGTAGATTAAGCAAAAATTAACACAAGTGCATTACGTTTGATAATTTATCTAGTATAAAAAAAAACTATGAAAATTATGTGCCTTGTGGTTTTGTTAATAACTTGTCAGTACATTACTGCTCGTGCGTCGCTCCTGTACCGAGACAAAAGAATCTTATTTTATTTGTTGCTGATTAAACAAATATTTAGGTAGTAAATATTTGTTTTACACTTTTATTGTTAGATTCGAACACATAGGCTGAAAAGTTTTTGGTCTGACACACAGATTTATTTATTTATTTACGGGCAGACCCATTTTGTACATAGTATTTACAGAAAAATTTCAATAATATAGTAAAGTTATAACAATACAATAACAACACCAGTAATTATCATTTCAAAAACTCAGTAGACTGTCAACAGTTTTTCTTTTAAACGTTTTAAAGAGAGATTAAAAAAATCAAGATCCGCTTCACTGGCCCCTTTAGTGATTCTAGTGATCGGCGAGAATAGGCCATAGTTACATCTGTGGTACCTCGGAGCAAAGAGTACGTGGTCCCTTGTTGATCTTGGTGGAACATGAAAATTTATCAGACTCGGGAGATCAGAGCAGTCTATATGACCATTTACAAGTCGAAGTAAGAAACATATATCAGCAACTTTCCTACGTCTTGAAAGTGATTGCAGCTAAAGTCTTCGTAGCTGGTCCCCATAGGCAGTGATGTTCCACTTAAATTTGCAAGAGACATATCTAGCATACTTCCTCGTTACCCTTTCAACACCCTCAATATGCACAGCATACGATGGCGACCACACACATGACAGATACTCCAAAGAAGATCTCACCAAGGCCTTGTACAAAATAGTCACGCTATCTACGGTCTGGAAATCCCTAGTATTCCTACAGACGAAGCCAAGAAGTTTAATACATTTGTTAGTAATAAAGTCATAATGAATATGAAAATCAAGCTTAGTGTCCAAATAAATACCCAAGTCACACAATGAGGAGACTCTTTCGAGAAGACAATTATTGATACTGTAGTCATACAAAAGCGGAACTTTCACTCGAAAGAACGACATAATCTTACATCTCTTAATATTTAGTTTCATTTTGTTCTCCTGCACCACTCACTCACCATGTCCAAGTCTCCTTGCAGTCTCATGGCATCGTCAAAAGAATGAATTGCCATAGACAATTTCAAGTCATGTGCAAAAAACAAGGGCCTTGAAAATAGAATCATCTTTCGTAGGTCGTTAATAAATATATTAAACAGCAACGGGCCCAGGTGGCTACTCTGCGGCACACCCGATGCAACAGATACCTCACTCGACACAAAGCCCTTTACTTTAACAAACTGTTTCCTGTATGTAAGGTAGCAGGTCAACCAATTCAGTAGTGATCCACAGAACCCATAACCTCTTAACTTCCCCATCAGGATATCGTGGTTGACTGTGTCGAAGGCCTTGCTGAAATCCGTATAAACCACGTCAACCTGACCACCCGCCTCCATTACATCAATAGTACTTTGAACCAACAAGATTAAGTTTGTAGCTGTCGATCTGCCACCAACGAAACCGTGCTGTTCCGGAACCAAAAAAGGCTTTATGAATGGTTTTAATTTGCCGCAAACAATTTTTTCGAATACTTTTGGAATAGAACTTAGAATGGAAATAGGTCGATAATTTTTAGCGTCTGATTTGTCGCCGGACTTAAATACTGGAGTAATGAAACTATATTTCCATTGAACAGGAAAAACATCGCTCTCTAGGGACATTTTAAAAAGCATATGGAGCGGTTTGGCCAAAGCAATGTCGCCCTTTTCAAAAAATCCATATGATTTTTAGAAAGTACCAACCTTCAAACGATATGTGTCAAAATTTCATGACATTTCGACGATTAGTTTACAAGTTACAGTGGTTTTAGTGACGCTACTTTTGATATTTTGAAAACAATGGTAAAAATCGAATTTCGTGTGTTGATTAAACGCTGTTTTTTAATGAGAAAAAAATACCGTTCAAGCAAAGCAATGGCTTGATAAGTGTTACGGGGACTCTGCCCCTGAAAAATCACTCATTATTTACTGGTATGGTGAATTTAAACGCGGTCGTACAGATACAAATGATGCTGAACGCTCTGAATGCTCACATGAAGTGCTTACACCGGAAAACATCAAAAAAATCCACAAAACTATTTTGGATGGCCGTGAGATAGCCGACACCCTAAAGTTATCAAAAGAACATGGTCATATTTTGCATAAACATTTAGGCGTGAGAAAGCTCTGCTCGAAATGGATCCGTCCATACATATAGTGAAGTGACTAAACGTAATCATTAAAAGTAAAAACCATTAACCTTAAATAGACAATGAAATAAAATTTTGTAGTTTTCTTTGGGCACTTCAGCAGCAGGTAAATCATGGACCGTACTTAAAAATATGATATCTGTTCGTTTTACGTGCTTGTAAACAACAAAGGTGGGCCTTAAATAATTATTAATGAAATTTTAATATGATTTTAATGGTGGTTATAAAACATGGCATTTACCCGAAAATAACTTGCATAATCCATATTGGCATTTACTGTCTAGTAATATAAATACAGCCGCCACTTAGTTTAAGCTTTGTAATTACTGTTACTTCGTGTGCAATAGAGCAGCTTAGTCATGGAAAATATTTGCGAGTCAAGTGTATCTCAACAGGTTACCCCGTGCAAAAGTAGAAAACACTATCTACTGATGCCAAGTAAATTGTAAAGAATGTTTATTCAACCCTAATGGAACGTGGTAATGTTAGCAAGCAAGCAGCGCTAGAAGAAACGGCCACATTGACGAACATTCCAATATCAACGGTACGGAAAATTCTAAACAACCCTATTCTAGTGAGGAAGAAAAGAAGTGATGCTGGCATTTTCTCAAGGATAGATGGTAGTGATCAAGATATAATACGGCGTAAAATTTACAAGATATACGAGGAACAAAATGTGCCCACATTGGATACTTGAATGAAAAGGCTTGAAAGAGATGAAACCGTGATTAAATGAAGTAGGACAACATTATGGAAGTGTATTCAACACATGAGTTTCAAATTTAAAAAACTTAATAAAAGACAAGTTTTAATGGAGTCCAAGAGAATTCAGGAATGGCGACTGGGATATTTAAAAAAAATAAGGTTTTACAGAGACGAGCAAAGGCCAATTATTTACTTGGAAACATGGTTCGACACATACTCCTTATACCAAGACGCAAGAAGTAGTGTGAAAACCAAATATGGTATAACAACAGGGTTCCCGGTCACAAAGGGTCTCAAACAGGGCTGCTGTATATCCCCAACGCTATTTAAAATCTATTTGGAGAGTGCACTGAAGAACTGGAAAAGGAAATGCAGCAGTATGGGATTACCACTGGATGATGATACTACATTGTACACGCTATCATTCGCAGATGACCAGGTAGTAGTCGCTCAGGACATCGATGATATGGAATACATGACACGAAAACTTATGGAGGAATATGAAAAATGGGGCCAATATTAAAAAGACTGAGTACATGTGCGTCGGATGACAACAGCAGGACTTGAAACTGGCCACAGGATACACCATCAAACACTGTGCCAGTTATAACAACTTGGGAACGAGAATATCTAGGGACGGAACACTGGAAGAAGCAATATTCGAGAGGAATATCCAAGGAAGAAAAGCGATTGCAATGCTTAATAGTATACTATGGGACAAAAACATAACCATTGAAAATAAGAAGAGAATTTACAACTCAATAGTGAAAAGTATCATAACTTACAGCTCCCAGGTGTGGCCATTAAAGGAAAGAACAGAAAAAATACTAAAAGCTACAGAAATGGATTTCTGGAGACGAGCAGCCAGAAAATCCAGAAAAGACCGCATACCAAATGGCACGATAAGGCGAGCTTTAGAAATAAAGCACGATATAGTGGACGAAATCAGAACCCAACAGTTGGTATGGTACGGACATGTACAGAGAATGTCACAAGACCGACTACCTAAAAAGATTTTAAATTGGAACCCTCATGGAAAAAGAAAGCGAGGAAGACCACGCCAAAGCTGGAGAGCAGGAATCAACAAGGAAGTACTAGAGAGAGATCTGGAGGAGGAGGGATGGAGAAATCGGGAGGAGTGGAAATTAGGCATCGGAAGACGGAAGACGTAATGAAACCGATTGATATATATATATATATATATATATATATATATATATATATATATATATATATATATATATATATATATAAACATTGTTTAATGTCTTTCCAAAAACCAAAATAATTAAATTCTAAGCAAAGTACGGGCATGTTCAATCATATTTGAATTTTACAGCTTGCACTAATAGGAATCAGTTAGTCACTTCACTATATGTATGGATGGACTTTACCGCGTTTACTCACAGTGGACCAAAAACAACAACGTGTTGATGATTCTTTGCGCTCTTTGGACCTGTTTAAGCGCAATAAAAAGGATTTTTTCATGCGATATGTGTGACAATGGATGAAACATGGATCCACCACTACACACCGGAATCAAATCGGCAGTCAGCTGAGTGGACAGCAGCCGACGAAATCTGCCCGAAGCGACCAAAAATACAACAGTCGGAATAATTTTCATTGACTACGCTGAAAAGGGGAAAAACCATCAATAGCGAATACTATATAAAGTTATTGGTGCGCAAAGAAACGACCCCAGATGAACAAGAAAAAAGTGCTCTTTCATCAAGACATTACAGCGTGTCACGTCAATGGTTTGGCTCCAATGAAGAAGTTATCGCCAAAACTGAGGCCTATTTTGAAGGCAAAGACAAATCCTTCTACAAGAAAGGTATAGAAATGTTAGAAAAGCGTTGGACTGATTGTGCCGCTCTTGAAGGAGACTATATTGATAATTAAAGTCGAATTTTGCGAAAAAAAAAATGTGTTTTAAGTAGCTAGACCAAAAACTTTTCAGCCTACGTGTTAGATTGAGCTAGATTCATTTATTTGCTATTAGGTAGCTAAGATGCTACAACTAGTATACATTATTGACTAAGGAAAAACGTGAAAATACATATTGGATATACCAGGTGTACAAGTATGAAATGCGGATTTCTTTTCTAAAAAAACATGTTAAATTCGGAAGAATGATAAAAAGTGCTTTATTCAAAGTATGCTCCATCGCTTGTTATACATTTTTCCCATCTTCCGAGCAATTTTTGAATACCACGCCAGTAAAAATCTTCCCCTTTTGTTTGCTGCAAACCATTCATCGAGCCATTTTTTCACATCTTCGTACGAACCAAAGCGCTGCTCAGCAAGTGCGTGACCCCTCGATGCAAACAAGTGGTAATCGGAAGGAGCCATGTCTGGTGAGTAAGCCGCATGGTGCAAGCTGAGTGCTTCCAACGTGTCGCGAACTGGTTTTGCCGTATGTGATGGAGCATTGTCATGAAGAAAAATGACTTTGTGTTGCCTCTTTCGGTATTCTGGCCTTTTTTTTCAAACAGCGAACGGTTCAAATCGGTCAATTGTTGATGGTAACGTTTAGTATTAACCGTTTCCCCAGGTTTTAACAGCTCATAATAGACCACGCCCCCCTGGTCCCACCAAACACAGAGAATCGCCTTTCTGCCAAAGCTATTCGGTCTTGCGGTCGATGTGGATGGTGCGCCTGGGTCTACCCACGATTTTTTGCTCTTAGAATTCTCAAAATAAATCCACTTTTCATCCCCTGTAACTATACGATCCAAAAACGACTTCCTTTTGTACCGAGCGAGCAAATTGTCACACGTGTTTTTGCGTTTTTCCATTTGCTTGTCGTTCAACTCATGTGGTACCCATCTACCGGTCTTCTGAATCTTTCCCATCTCTCGTAGCTGATTGGAAACAGTTTGTTGACTAACGCCCAATTGCTCGGCGAGTTGTTTTTGTGTTTGCGAATCATCTTCGTCCAACAATGCTTGCAATTCCACATCTTCGTATTTTTTTGGCGGTTTTCCACGTTCCTCGTCTGCAGCATCTAAGTCACCACTTTTGAAACGCCGAAACCACACGTATCTTGCGATGGAGCATGTTCACCATAAGCTTCTTGACGTAATCGGTATGATTCAACAGCAGTTTTCTTCAAATGAAAACAAAAAATTAATGCTGTCCGCAAATGATCTTTGTTCGGTATAAATTTCGACACATTGAACACAACAACACAACACTATGCATACACTTTTCCAATTTATCATTCGTGCGCGTCACTTGTTGATGACACAACAAAATGGCGCAGTGTCAAATCTATATAGCACAAACTGCATTGGTGCACCATCTGTTGTCTGAAATCCGCATTTCATACTTGTACACCTGATATATGTTCTAATTACTTAATTAACTTAGCCTAGGTGAGGATTTTATTTTATTTTAATAGCAATCCTCATACGGAACACTAATTGTGCAAGTCCAACTTGCACTTAGCCGGTTTTTTTTTATTATCTAAAAATATATCGGCGCAAACGTGGCGCGAAAACTGTGCATCTCTCTCCACAGATTTAATTCCAAAAGTAAACATCAGAATAATCTAAAAAAATCTGATCTCTACGAAAACGCATGCGAATTTTAGCGAGCTGTGAGGCCAAAGTTTTAGACGATATTCTTGAAGCTATCTTTTAAGCCTAATCTTTTCAAAACAGAACATATTTAGACAATGGATGCAAAAATGAAAAAATTTATTTATTATTATCTTTTAACAATAGAACCTAAGCCTTTATTTACTTCCAGGTTTGCACCACGAACTTTTCGTGCCGACGATTTTAATGATCCGGTGCATTTGGAACGTATCTCTACGTTAAACACGTTCACGGTTCATGATTTGGGAGCAGTTAAGCCAAATACAAGTGCAGACTACACGTCAGATTATTACAGAATAAACGAATGGTATAAGAAGTGGTTGCCGGATCAAGTCCACACGAGACATGATACTAAAATTACATATCAGGTAAGAAATATTACAAATATTTAAAAATCACTTCTCGAACAAGGTTTCTTCTATCATAGGTACTCATCCAAGAAAGGAAATGACACTTTCTTCCTGTTAGTAATAGTGATAGTAGTAGTAACTGTGAGGGGGCTAAGCGCCTAGCAAATAGTCCAAAGGGTTCTTTTTGTCAACCCCGGACATTTTTCCACAACTACCCTAACCACTACCTCTCCACGAAATCTTCCACGCCTAATTATGAAGGTTAGGATATTATTTCTCGCCATAGCATTAGGATCCTCAGTCCGAAGCTCTGCCGATCCATAGAATTCATTTCTGAGACTTCTCAGCGCCTCACAGGGGCAAATAAAATCCTCCAGGCAGCCCGGACTTTTCGGGTCGTGCGCCACACCTAGCAGTGTTAAATGCTTTCTCAACTTACAGTGCCCCATGAAAAAAAAAGGGGATTCAGGACACCTCTACTTCTCTTGAGTTTGGGCCTACCAGACCATGACACAAAATTTTTGGCCTGCCTGCCCCCTAGGTTCCGCCACTATCGCTTCTTTGAGAATCGATTTTCTCATTCCTAAATGGATGCTCCTACTTGTTGTTTATATATGCCTAAAAATGGTTCGGGACCCCGGAAAGGACTCGTGGTCCCGAGTTTGGCGACTTCATCCTCGGTTTCATTGTCTCGCACACCCTGATGATTGATTACCTTATCACATATTAACTTTCCATTCATTTAATATGGAACGACTGCTAAACTATTTGTAACTTAATTCCTTCTTGGAGTCGAACCTAGACTAAATCTAAGTTAAAAAACACGATCACATGATTACACTGTGCGGCTGTCAGAGTAGATATAGATAATTTCTACAGGGTATCCCAGTATTCCGTGTACATAGAGTTACTGTGGATTTCTGGGATGAAAATATAACAATTTAACCCAAATTACCTTAGTCCAAAAATTCGTAATTTTTAAGATACAAGGTGTCTAAGTTATACTTTTATTTTAGTTTTTCTTAAGTAACTTTCTTAATAATTGTACCATTTGTACAAGGTTCGGTGCTAAGGGGTTTTCTGAGATCGGAAATCGAAATCAGCTCACAGTTTTGTTGTAAATTGTAGGGGGCGCCACGTATTGCACCGTGTATACTTTTAAATTGTCATAATTTTTTTATACCACTCTATGATATTTTTAATTAAATATTCGTATTCTCCTCCTTCTCGTATCTAAAAAAGCTTTCTTGGTAAATGTTGCTCCGAGCAACAGTTTCTGAAATAGTGGGATATTTGTTTCCATTTTTTAATTCCATTGTCAAATTCGCAAATGCGTTCCTCCACACGTTTCTTCACATTGTATAGTTACGTGGGTTGCTATTTATATTTCTGGCCTTGGCAACAGTAAGTGTTGCCAGGTGCCATCTGACGTTTCCATTAGAAACTTGACATTGTTGAACATAACCTTTGAACAAACATTTTGTCATTTAAGCGCAATTTGTGTTGTTTACAGTAACTTGAAAAATTCATCTCGGGCAAAAAAATGGAATTAACTCGTGAACATTTTCGTGTGATTATTTTTCATAACTTTCGACGTGGATTATCAAGACAAGAGTGCATCGATTAACTTAATTCTTTATACGGCGATGAAGCACCATCCTAGAGCACTGTAAAAAACTGGTATAACGAATTCAATCGTGGCCGACGTTCGCTCCAGGACGAATTCCGTGAAGGTCGTCCAAAATCGGTTGTTGTGCCAGAAAACATCGATGCTGTGCGTGAACTGATAAAGCAAGATCGTCATGTGACATACCGTGACATTGAGGCATCTTTGGGCATTAGTATGACGAGCATCAATAAGATATTGCATGATTATTTGGCCGTAAAAAAGATTTGTTCGCGTTGGATCCCGCATAATCTGACTAATCTGACAAACGCTCAAAAGAAGGCTCGTGTCGATTGGTGCAAGGAAATGTTGAAAAAATACGATCAAGGTGCATCAAAGGCTGTGTATAACATCTACACAGGTGACGAATCATGGATCTATGCATATAAGCTCGAAACAAAACAGCAATCGATTGGATGGGTCATTCAAGATGAGCCAAATCCAACAAAAGTTGTTCGCGGAAGAAGCACATCGAAGTAAATGGTTGCCTGTTTCTTCGGCATTACCGGTCACGTGGCGACAGTGGCGTTAGAGCAATATAGGACGGTCAATTCTGAGTGATACCCGACCATTTGTTTACCCGAAGTCTTCGGAGAAATTTGGAAAAAGTCGAAGAAAAGGCGAATCATTTTTCATCATGACAATGCGAGCTCTCACACACCGGATCAAACAAAGGAATTTTTGACCGGCCAAAACATCGAATTGATGGGTCATCCGCCGTACAGTCCTGATTTGGCACCCAATGACTTTTTTTTTATTTCCACACGCGAAAAACAAATTACGTGGTCAACAAATTTCGACACCCGAAGAAGCGGTTGATGCATTCAAAACGGATGTTTTGGATTTACCTCAATCGGAGTGGAAAAAGTGCTTCGAAAACTGGTTCAACCGCATGCAAAAGTGTATTGATCTTCATGGAGAATATTTTGAAAAACAATAAAACCAATTTCGATCATAAATATTTGTTTTTTCATTATTAGGCCAGAAATATAAATAGCAACCCACGTACTTGGCAACGCTCAAAAATCACTCTGGCAATGATGTAAAATATCATATGTTCTATGACTTAACTGGCTTGTAGTAATACTGACAAAGTAATTTTTGACAGATATCAAACAAGTTTTACGAGTTTTAACGAGAATTAATCCCTTCTCAAGCCCAACAGTTTTTTAAATCTAGATTATTATGGAGTGCACTTTTGGTGAGCAAACTGATATGATTTTAGTGTTTGATTTTTGTAAAGGCAACGGTCGCAAAAGTGCTCGCGTATATCACGAAAGATTTCCGCATCGTCGGACTCCTAACCATTAGACTTTTACCAATATTGAGAGGCGACTTCGAGAAATTGGACAATTTAAGCCGATCAGGAATAATGCTAGGCGGCCTTCATAGCTAGAGCCCCCGATGTTGAAGAGGAAATTTTTGAAATTGTATACGATAATCCTGGAATCAGCACTCGTTTAATTGAACGTCAAACGGGAATATCAAAAAGTACAACTAACCGGATCATTAGATAACAAATTATTCACCACCCCTTTCCTATACAGTCCGTCCAGGAACTCTTACCTTCAGATCTTGGATCCCTTTTGCATTTTTCACAAATTATTCGAGCACGCATAGTGACTATTCCGGCTTTTCACACCAAAATCCTGTTTACAGACGAATCACGCTTTACTCGACGTGGTATAACAAATATGCATAAAAATCATGTTTACGTTAAAGAAAACCCACATGCTGTGCAACAAAGACGGTTTCAACGCGAATTCAGTATTAATATGTCAGGATGGGATTAGTCGCGAACTATTTAATCGGGCCGTTTAGATTACCAGATCGATTTCATGGTGACATTTACTTGAATTTCACCCGTGAAACTATTCCTGAATTATTGAATTAATTTACGTAGCGACATGTTTTTCATGCACGATGGTGCACCACCCCATTTTACGCGTTATGTGGGAATTTTTTTGAACAAAAGTTACCCAGATAAATGGATCGGGAGAGGTGAAGATGTGTTCCTATTCACTAGCCATCTCGTTCCCCAGACTTAAATCCACGCGAGTTTTTCCTTTGGGGTGCATTGCAATCGAAAGTTTATTAAATTCAAATCGACAACATTGAGCAATTGTGGAATAGGATTCAAAATGCTGCTAAAGCTTTACGAGATGAAGACATTTTAAGAGGGGTACATTTAAATTTCCTGAGCCGTATTAATTTATGCATTAACGGAGGTGGCGGTCATATTAAACATTTATTGTGAAACCAATACCTTCTCAGTTGAACGATTAAATTTTTTTCGAATTTATCAATTTGTGGGTAATCTTTTATGCCATTAGCCGTTGGTTTTTACATTCTTACTGTTGTTGGCCCGTTGGTCTTTAAATTTAATATTGTTGTTAGCCTGTTTGCCTTTAAAGGCAAAGACTATTCTTTTGGAGCTGTCCTAAGCCTGGATGAAGTGTGAAGGAACGCATTTGCGAATTTGACAATGGAATTAAAAAATGGAAACAAACATCCCATTATCTCAGGAACTGTTGCTCCGAGCAACATTTACCAAGAGAACTTTTTAGACAGGAAGAGAAAAATACGAATATTTAATTAAAAAATCATACAGAGTGGCATAAAAAAGTTATTTTACACAAAATTACAATTTAAAAGTATACACAGTGCAATAAGTGGCGCCACCTACAATTTATAACAGCTGTGTGAGCTGATTTGGATTTCTCATCTTAGAAAACCCCTTAGCGCCGAATCTTGTACAAATAGTAAAATTATTAAGAAACTACTTAAGATAAACTAAAATAAAATTATAACTTTGACACCCTGTATCTCAAAAATACGAATTTTTGGACTAAGGTAAGTTGGGTTAAATGGTCATATCTTCTTCCCAGAAATCCACAGTACTTCTATGTACAAGGAATACTGGCATACCCGATATAACAAGAATTTAAAAGACATGTGATTCAAGGTCCTAGACACATGTTAACATTTATGTGAAACGACTTAGAATATGAAAAATTGTCGTTTCTCAAAAAATATTTTTTTCTATGTCCCTATTCATTAAATCCTATTTGACATATATTGATTTGATCTAAAGCGATAGAGAAAACACGTTTAATCAAAAATTAACTAGATTTTGTTTCATTTCTTGGCACTCCATCAAAATTTAGAACCCGAGTTAGGTTATTAGAATTTTTGTCTTTAGTTATTGAGAAGGTTAAAAGTTAATGGAGGAAATTTAAAATTAGTAATTCAATAAACCATTTTAAATCAAAATAAAAGTACACTAGAATGGTGCTGTATACCGTAAACTAATGGCATCATCTACAAGTTTGATATGTGATTTTATAGGTGTACCACCACCAACAGATTTTCGTTTTAAATTTTAGGGCGAAATATTGACAGATGAGTGAAATACGATATTTTATTTAACAGTCAAATTTCATTATATCAATGGTAACATGAAACAGAAAGGTAACTTGGCACAAATGCCATGCAACATTCGAAATGATAAAAGTGTGTATCGCAATGTTTGCTTCGACAGAACACAAGTTTTTGAATAATATAAATCTTTTTTGAATGGGAGACGACACACGAGAAGACCAATATTGATAATAAAGAGGTCGTAAATTAGGTACAGATAATCGGAATGCATCATTGAAAATGATAAAAGAAGCGTTAAACATCTACAGGGAAACAATCGAAACGATGCTGAAAGAAAATCCAGTCACAACATAAAGTTTCGCAAAATTTGTTCCACTCACATTTCCGTAGGGGTGCGGGACAGAATACCACTCCCGGTACGTTTTGCCTGTCGTAGCGGCTTAAAGAACAAACCAGATGGTAAATGCCCAAACCTAACCAGACATCGCTCGGTGTGATACCATCGCATCGGCTTAGGGCGTCAACATGCGGAGATCTCAGTTTTAAAGTAAATTTTTGTAATATACGGGATTTAAACTCGAACATAAATTCAGCGCACCAACATCTGCAATTAAATAAGCTCCATATACTAGCTCTCGGCAAACCTAAGGTCAGTTCATCGACCAACACAATCACCTTTCTATATGCTGGGCACGACTACTCTTCCCAGTTTTGGGCGTAAGTTTGGAATCTGTTTTTGTTAGAAGCGATCTGTTTTGCCAACAAGAGGAGGCTCTGGAGCTCCGAATCTTTGATGTTATGTGGTTAAAGGAAATTAAATAAACGACTCAACAAACCACAAGGTTTATCTGCTGCCTCTACTCATCATCAAGTGATATACTAACGTACGAATACTTGTGCAGACACCATAGATCATTTACAGATTAATTATCCCAGTGTCGAAATTGCTATGGGCGACTTTAATATCCACATCACCTGGCTTAGGTATTCAAATACGACTGACGAACCAACTCGTGAAGGTGTATCATTCTCAATTAGTTGTGGCTTTATTCAGGTTATCGATGAACCAATACAGATTCCTAATCGAGATGAAGAGTTCGCCAGTATTCTTGACCCGTTTTTAAACATCAACCCAGAGATTTACACCGTCACTGTAAACTTACCATTAGATTCTTTCGACCATAAATTGCTTTCGACATCGAGTATCCTCCTGATCAGTGACAGAGAACCGCCTAAAGCGCGCAAGATTTTCCACTACAAAGCTGCTAAATGGGAAGAATTCACAGTATATTTTCGAACTTTCCCTTGGATAGACGTTTGTTTTAGATCCGACGACCCATGTGACGGCGCTTACATTATTCAAGAAATGCCCTTCCAACAGCAAGCGTTGATTCGACTGAAAATGCAGTGCTTTTGCTTCACATTCTACTGTCATTCCCTCTCTCAAATATACAGTCAGTCTAAAAAGTCTCAATACACTACCTGCTTTCTATACTATTTTTCTGTTATGTTTAACTAATTAATTGGAACTATGAGGAAACATATTTAAATTATTATTTGAAACTTAACCACCGAGGATAAGTATTAAACGCAACTACGGAACATTTTATTTAGAAGTTACATCATTGTTATATAAATGTAAACAAAATTAATGTCAAAAAAGTCTCCATACACTTAACAATTATTAATAATAGTTTGACGGAGTTTAAAGGAAAATAACAACTTCGTTTAAGCTAATATTTAGTGGCACCGCCGTTGGCCTTGAGAATCTCCTGTAACCTTTTTGTCATGCTTGGAACCAGCTTTCTAGTAACTTCTGCTGGTATATTCTCCCATTCGTTCAATATTCTGTTTTTTCATTATTCTCTATTTGAAACATGTCTAAGTTTCTCCCATAACTGCTCGATGGGGTTAACATCTGGTGATTGCGGAGGTGTATGAAGTTGCTGTTGCACATTATGGATCATCCATTCTCGCACCAAGTTTGCGGTATGTTTCGGATCATTGTCCTATAAGAACACAATGGACACTTAAATTATCTCTTCCCTTGTCTCACCGTGGAACAAATGTTTTTAATATCGAATATGGTATTCTTCTTTCTCCAAACTTTAGTTCTGCTATCAGACTCAAAAAGGTTAATTTTAGTTTCATCACTAGAGAATACGGATTCCCAAAATTCAAGAGGTTTAGTAACGTATTCCCTAGCAAAAGATAACCGCTTTTTGCGATTAGCTTCCGAAATTAACAGCTTCTTCCTGGCTGCACACCCCTTATAGCCTGCCCTGTGTAAACAATTTCTCACTGTTTGTGAACAAACATTTTTCGAAAATAGTTCGTACTTCTTCTTTTAATTTTTGTGCACTTTTCTTGGGATTATTGATTTATACTGGTTTACAATGTACTGAATAGTAGCATGTGACTTTTTAACAATTTTTCCTATATTTCTGTACGATTTTCTATATTTCCACAAATCAATTATTATCTTTCGAACTTGAAATGGAAATTCACAATTTCTCTCGCTTATTTTTAATACTACTATGAAAACCCACTGCAAAAATTACTAGCAACAAGTGACAGATTATAAAGTATGGCCGAAAATTATTCATTTGAAAAAAAAAATTTATCAGGTCATCGAGTGGGGTGTCAAATGGAAACTTGTAAAAAATTATATATGAAGTCATACTTGCGTACACTTTTTTTTGTATTATTTTTTAAAAAATGCCCAGAAAGCCCTGTCCATCCACCGTATTTTGGAAAGTACTGAACAAAAAATTTTGAAAAAATTCTGGAATATACTCCATAAGATGTAGATTGAACGAAAATTATCACGAGTGCATTACCCTTGATAATCTATTTGGTATATAAAACAAAAAAGCCGGTCAAGTGCAAGTTGAACTTGCACAATTAGTGTTCCGTACGTTGATTGTTTTTAAAATAAAAATTTTTGTTAGGGTGGTATAAAATGATCAGTGACTTCACAAAACACACCCCAAATGAGTTTTCAACAAAGTTTGTTTCCAATCTTTACTGAAAACGGGTGACCTTGAAATTTTGTTTTTTTTTTTATATACCAAATAAAATTATTAAAGGTAATGCACTCGTGATAATTTTCGTTCAATCTATATACCCCGTGGAGAATATTCCAGAATTTTTTCAAAATTTTTTGATCAGTACTTTTCGAGATAAGGTAGGGGACAGCGATTTTTTAAAAGTAATACGAAGAAAAGTGTGCGCAAGTATTACATTATATACGAGTATATATACGATATATATATATATATATATATATATATATATATATATATATATATATATATATATATATATATATATATATATATATATATATATATATATATATATATATATATATATATATATATATATATATATATATATATATACATACATATATTTTTACTCGTGTTTTCACAAGCTTTCATTTGACACCACACTCGATGACCTAGTAAAAAAAAATTTTTTTCACTTCCGATTTCACCCCTCAAAACGAACCCCTTAAGTCAAAATTTATGTTACGGTGGTATAAAATGATCAGTGACTTCACAAAACACACCCCAAATGAGTTTTCAACAAAATTTGTTTCCAATCTTTACTGAAACCTTGAAATTTTTGTTTTTTTTATATACCATATAAATTATTAAAGGTAATGCACTCGTGATAATTTTCGTTCAATATACACCCCGTGGAGAATATTCCAGAATTTTTTCGAAATTTTTTGATAAGTACTTTTCGAGATAAGGCCCGGGACAGCGATTTTTGCGCGAATTTTTAAAAATAATACAAAGAAAAGTGCGCGCAAGTATAATATTATATATATATATTTTTTACTCGTGTTTTCACAAGCTTTCATTTGACACCACACTCGATGACCTAGTAAAAAAATTTTTTTTTCGCTTCCGACTTCACCCCCAAAACTAACCCCTTAAGTTAAAATTTAATACTCAAAACTACGTGGCTCTGATGAGGCCATCAATTCCTATATTATTACTAAATTTCACCTTTCTATGTCAAATAGTTTCGGAGAAAATCGGGTGTGACAGACAGACAGACAGACAGACAGACAGACACCGAAGTGATCTTATAAGTGTTCCATACGGAACACTAAAAAAAAACAAAAATTTCAAGGTTATCAGTTTTCAACAAAGATCGGAAACAAACTTTGTTGAAAACTCATTTGGAGTATGTTTTGTGAAGTCGCTGATCATTTTATACCACCGTAACAAACATTTTTAACATGAAAACAATAAACTCTACCTACTTGAAATTTAAAGATATTTGATTTTACACGTAATTTGATATCATGTCATAGTAGCTCGGCTCATTGCAGTGAAAAAATTAAATCTGAGATAACCAACTGCAAAAATGTATTGTTATACAATTTTAGGTTGAAATTCGGTATGCGAATAATACGAATGAAACTTTTACATTCCATGGTCCCCCGGGTGACGATGAAGAACCTGGACCAGTTAAATGGACGAGACCATATTTCGACTGTGGCAGATCGAATAGATGGTTGGTAGCAGCTGTGGTCCCGATTGCAGACATTTATCCGAGACATACTGGCTTTAGACACATCGAATATCCCAGGTAAGTATAATAGGTGTCCCTAACTGTTTAGATAAAAATACCTGTAACAAATTTTTGAATGAAAAAAATGATATTTACAGTGCAATAAAAAAATCACTTATTTTTTATTTATCTGTCACTACAGTGCAAAATTAGATATAATCAAGAATATTGTCCACAACAACGGATTTCAGAAAAAACCACAGATAACCTAATTAAACAAAAACAGCTAAATTTAAGACATATTTACCCACACGTTAAAAACGATGAAAAACGATAAAAAACAAACTTTTCCCTTATTGACATATTTCGGACCAATTCCTTATAAAACTGCATATATACTCGCAAAAGACAACATAAATATCGCTTTTAACTCCAAAAACTTTTCTCCCTCTTTTTCAATGTAAAAGACTCTTGAGTTTATAAACTGTCATGTAACGAATGTAATAGCTGTTATATTGGCCAAACAGGAAGAAATTTCGATACTACATTTACCATAAAGAACACCAAACATCTTTTAGATTAAACAAAGAAAACTCCAACTTTGCTAACCACTTTCATCAAACAAATGATATTTTTCTAGACATAAATAACACAGGCCAACAAAAAAATATTTGTAAAAACTTTCTAAACCAATACACCTAAGTGTCATGTATTTTTGGGTGCTGAAACCGTATCTGGTATCAGTTTTTCGTATCACCCACAGTTCTCTCACAATATGACATCAATTAAATTTCAAAATAGGGAAAAAAAATCCTCTTCCTGCTTGAAAACCTGAGCAAACTGTTGATCTCTTGTTCTATAATGGTAAACAGATGTTAATAAATGTTTTTTCTTCAGCCTAGAACCAAGCAATTCTGCTTTTTCCTTAGTCAAACCTAAATCTCTCACTAAAACATTGAAACTCAACATCATCCGGTCGACTTTCATTAAATTCGGGACTGGACTGTAAAACGTCATCAATAGATTGAGATGGTTCAGGGACAGGAAGTTGATTTTCTTTCTCTCTCCATACCATGGGTACTGCAAATCTAAAAGCTTTCTTTTTTTTCTTATACCATTTCCTAAGATCCTCGACACAAACATAACATACTTTGTGAGAAGCCCAACATTTTTCTTGATTACCGATTTTTACATCAAAATATGCATAGTATACTTTTTTACAAAGTCAGTAATGTTTCTTTGATATTTTTTAACTACAAACTCACCACATAGATAAAAAAAAAACGTGTTGGGAGAGTTTTTACAACGACGATAGGTAATAAGTTATTAGGAAAAAAGATGCACTATTTTAGGCTCAATTAGTTCTTTGGTTCTCGAGACCTAAAAGATTTTTAATTTTTGGGGAAAAATAGTTACTTATTAAGAGTGAGTTGTATGTTTTGTGCAATTGTATACATACTATAGCATATCAGTATACGTGAATACAAAATTGTACAGTAAGGAAAATCTCGAGAACATTCAAAATATGAAAATAAATTAATTGTAATATTAATGTACTTGTTTTTCTTTATGTTTTGCAAGAAATTCCGGTCCATGTCCTGCCGGCCGATAAGCTGAAGTAAAGTTAGGATAGACAATTACTTTCTTATTTTTGGAGTTATATCCAGAAACATCAACGCTGCAAAAATAACAATCATTTAAATGATTTTCTTGATCTCTCCATACCATGGGTACTGCAAATTTAAAAGCTTTCTTTTTTTTCTTATACCATTTCCTGAGATCCTCGACACAAACATAACATACTTTGTGAGAAGCCCAACATTTTACTTGATTACCGATTTTTACACGAAAATATGCAAAGTATACTTTTTTTTACAAAGTCAGTAATGTTTCTTTGATGTTTTTTAACTACAAACTCACCACATAGATAAAAAAAAAAACGTGTTGGGAGAGTTTTTACAACGACGATTAGCCATACTTTGAGTGTGAATTAAAACACATGGGTTAAACACTGCAATGCGAGGTTATATTAACTGAAAGAAAACAAACAGCTGTGACATTTATCGGAAGTGCCAACCTCATAACATTTGATTTTACTGCCAACCTTATAAAATTCTGATTTTATTGCCAATCTAATAATATTCGAATGATAAAAAATAAACTTTCCACATTTTGAATATTAAAATGTGAGAAATTGGTTGGATACGACTTTTTTATTAAAAAAGTTTTTTCATCGTTGGCCTGTGTCATCTACAAATATTACACAATAAAGCACAAGGAAGAAAACTAGCTAGAAATCTACAAATACAATAAAAATAAGGATACAGCCCTATTAAATAATCAAACAGATGCTCAGAAATCCACCCTGTTTGGCGTATTTTAGAAGGTTTTTTTTAGAAATATTTTTGAAGAAGGAATTTTATAAAAAGTTTTAAGAATATATTGAAAAAAAACTTTCTTGAAATTTGGAAGAAAACTTCTTTAAAGACCTATAAATACGTCCATAATCATAAAAAATATTTTAAAAAAAATTTACTGTTAACAAAAAATACCTGATTTGCAAACAATAATATCATTTAACCCTTTGTAATAAAATAATTTAAGTTCATGGTAATTTAATGATGGGTAATTCCAAATTGTACCGGTAAATTTGTTATAAATCGTAAATAAACCACCTTATTTTGTAGTATTATGCTTGACAATATAGAAAGCCTACGAAACTGCAGTAGCAGATAAATAAAAAATAAGTGACAAATAACAAAATAATTCGTTTCATTTCATTTAGAAATTTAAAATATTCTGTCACAAAGTAACGGACACATCAATTATACTGTGACTGTAACCACCAAAAAATTGGATTAAATTGATTGTGTGTGGTCAAAAAAATTTTCCAGACGAAATTATAATTAATTTTGCTGTTTTTGTTTAATTAAACAAACTGTTACAAAACTAATTGTCAATACTCTTCAGCAACATCAGTGAACCACTTAGGGCACTTTTTGGCATTACCCGTTTTTCAATATGTCACGGGAAAAACATTTATTTTTGCAAAATATTTCCAGGTGGAAACAGAGAAGATGTTTTGACATTTCACCGATGAGTCTCATGAGTGTCGGTCGTCACTCTTCAATTCATTTTTAAAAGTCCCCTCTCTCTCATTCAGAAATTCCAACGCGCATCGCAGCAGCCATTGTACACACATACAATTTTACAGATATTAAAATTAAATGACATCCTTACGGAAGAGACAATACAAATATATTTCTTCATCCATAGCTAACTTTATGAAAAGCTAAAGTAAATTTACATTATGTTATTTACGGCAAGTAGGTAATAAGTTATTAGGAAAAAAGATGCACTATTTTAGGCTCATTTAGTTCTTTGGTTCTCGAGACCTAAAAGATTTTTAATTTTTGGGGAAAAATAGTTACTTATTAAGAGTGAGTTGTATGTTTTGTGCAATTGTATACATACTATAGCATATCAGTACACGTGAATACAAAATTGTACAGTAAGGAAAATCTCGAGAACATTCAAAATATGAAAATAAATTAATTGTAATATTAATGTACTTGTTTTTCTTTATGTTTTGCAAAAAATTATGATGCTAGAGTGTCTTTTAAAAAACAAAAACCTCGAACCATTAATAGGGTAAAAATATTCCATAATTGTCCGTACGACAGTTTTTTAATTGTTGATTGTAAAACAAATAAAACGTAAGTTGAAATCAAAAAATAAATGTTTAGTTCAAAACTACATATCATAAGCTTTAATCTGGATCTTTAA
Organism: Pachyrhynchus sulphureomaculatus; assembly: GCA_019049505.1. NCBI lineage: Eukaryota > Metazoa > Arthropoda > Insecta > Coleoptera > Curculionidae > Pachyrhynchus > Pachyrhynchus sulphureomaculatus. The sequence goes on along the minus strand of CM032452.1, from coordinate 69,616,513 downwards.
TTTGCCCAGCGCTATGTTTCCCACCGAGTACAATTTACAGCGATTCAAGAACAACGTGAATCGCTTTTTCCGCACACATGCCGCTCCTGGAGCGCTTTAGGGACTTCCCTGCAGCACATGTGCTAGGCCCATAAAAAAAAGGACCAGATTGTGTCCTCATAAATTGCGTCAATTTATGGACTAATGAGGGGGTCTGGTTGACGAAAAATGACCTAATATATATATATATATATATATATATATATATATATATATATATATATATATATATATATATATATATATATATATATATAGGTCACTCTTTGTCAACCGAACCCCCCCCCATTATATATATATATATATATATATATATATATATATATAGGGTGTTATGAAAATCGCTTAATATCGCCTGATATATTCAAACTGCAAACACTCTATAGCAAAAGCGTTTCCGTAAAAGTATTCATAAACAGAGCCCCTCGATAATAACACTAGCTTAAAGTGCTCTCAAACTTTTAAACGCCGCCCTATCTGTCTGAAGCTGAATTGAAAACTACTTCGCGATACCGATTTTACTATTGCAATCAGCAGACTATTTTATTATCTGCATGTAACAAACAACTTGATTTATTTTTAATAATTAACAAATTCCTAGTAAACAATGCGTAACCATAGGTACCAATCTAACAAATATATTTCAAATTAAAAAATGTGATCATATCTCTATCGGTTAAAAATTTAAAAATTCTGTTTATTAAGTATTAATATTTCTTAAATTCTTTAGGTTTTGAGAAACAACAGGGACGGTTTCTTTTGTTAATTATAATTTTATTTATAAACTGGTAATTTTAAGATTGAGATATTATGAGGGTTACATTTTAAGTTTTTACAAAAACAATGGAAGAAAAAAATTTGTTGTTACACATCGTTGTGTGTCTCAAAATATTCGCCTTTAAGATTTATACACTTTTGCTTGCGTTCAAACCAATTCTCCAAACATTTTTTCCACTCTGAAATTGGTACCTTAAAAAAAATGGTTGTACAAGGATTCAATAGCTTCTTGAAATGATGAAAATCGCTGTCCACGATTTTTTTTGACATTTGGGAACAAAAAGAAGTCGTTAGGCGATAAATCACGTGAATACGGGCAATGGTAATGTCACACCTCAATAGCGCCATCAAGTGGTCGTTTGTAAAGACTTAAAAGGTGACCCTGGTATTTTGTACTTTATATCACTTTTTTGAAATTGGTTTTTTTTATAATAATATAATGTACGGTCACAAAATAACGGAGGCTGAAATAAAATATTTAATATTTCATAATTTAATCATATAATGACAAATCATAAAACTAGGATGTAATTACAAACAAGGAAATTGGTAATTTTAAACTAATCTACATTTTACCTTTCTAAATAGAATTCATTAAAAGGGCGCACACAAGGGTTTACACTATAATACCGACTAATAAAATAATAAATGTATTTAAATTAGGGTCCTGAGCAATTACCATGATAATGCTTAAATGATGAGGGTTATTAAACAAAGGTTTAAAAACCCATTAAAAGTTTGTCGTTATCGTTATTAAGATGCAACCCTTATTGTTCTTCATTAGTTTTAAATTATAAGATTGTTATTTTGTCCATATGAGGTACATAGATTTAAAGAAAAGTAATGTTACTTTTACTGAGTTATAATTTGTCCGACAAATGAGGAACGGTAGATGCCCGGGCGAAGATCGGATTAGCAATGACATGTTAAAGATAGGAGGTGAATCGCTGCTCGAAAGTCTACAAATTTTACTTGATAAGTATCTAATGCAAGCAGAATCCCAGATAGCTGGCAAAAGGCGGAAGTGTGATCTTATTGTACAAAAAAGGGGATCAAGATAACATAGAAAACTATTGACCCATCAGTTTGCTCTTCCACTTATATAAGCTACTGACTAAAATAATAACAATCACGCAGGTTAGATCAATATCAATTCGAACAAGCGGCATTCAGGAAGGGTTATAGTACCGTCGACAATCTTCAGACACTTCGTTCTCTCATCGAGAAGTGTACAGAATACATTATATCTCTATTCGCGGCCTTCTTTGACTACCGTAAGGCTTTTGATTTGATAGAAACCTGGGTAATTCTAAAAGTTATGGATAATGTAAGGATAGGCTCAAAACTAAGCTTGAGCCCAACACTGTTCACTGTATACATGGATAAAATAATCAAGAAATGCGAAATAAAAGTGAAAAGAATGACAACTGGATACTGGAAGCTAAAAAGAATAGAAATATCTGAAGCGGCCTTTGCTGATGATATTGTGCTAGTGGCGGAAAATGAGAGACAATTACAAGGAAACCTCGATATTTGGAATAAAACGTTTAAAGAGGAAGGTATGAAAATTAATATAGATAAAACAAAAGTAATGACAATGGAAAACCAACAAACGAACATTTACATAGAAGGGAATAAAATACAACAAGTAGAACAGTATAATTATTTTGGAGTGATAATGGATAAAATTGGAAAAGAAGACAAAGAAATTAATGAAAGAATCGAAAAAATAACCGGTCAAGTGCAAGTTGAACTTGCGCAATTAGTGTTCCGTACGTTGATTGCTTTTCAAATAAAACATTTTGTTACAGAAGTATAAAATGATCAGTGACTTCACAAAACACACCCCAAATGAGTTTTTTAACAAAGTTTGTTTCCAATCTTTACTGAAATCTGATGACCTTGAAATTTTTGTTTTTTTTATATACCAGATAAATTATTAAAGGTAATGCACTCGTGATAATTTTCGTTCAATCTACACCCCGTGGAGAATATTCCAGAATTTTTTCAAAATTTTTTGATAAGTACTTTTCGAGATAAGGCGGGTGGACAGTGATTTTTTCGCGATTTTTAAAAAATAATACAAAGAAAAGTGCGCGCAAGTATTACATTATATATATATTTTTTACTCCTGTTTTCACAAGCTTTCATTTGACACCACACTCGATTACCTAGTAAAAAAT